>CM043700.1:94989899-95589899 GCA_023935145.1 Bretschneidera sinensis
AATTCACAAGTAAAAGAACTTAATCTCTTAGTTTTGAACATAGCTCTTTAAGCACTGGATAACCTTACTTCAATACCTAACTCTTCCAACCATTTTTTTTTTTCGAGGATTGTTTTCTCAACAAATCACCATTTGTTTTTCTTTTCTTTTGTATTTTGGCATAAAAGACCATTCACCTCCTTTTTCATTTCTTTCTTTTCCACAACCCCCAACTTATCTCCTTTAATGTACTTGGGTTGTGGTAGTGATATTTTTTCATATTTCCACCTTTACTCATTTTAAGTGCTTCTCACAACATGTGTATAGTTAAGTTCTTTTTAAGAGAGAGGTAAGGATAAAATATTCTCTTTAGGCTTATAAGGGTAAGTGAATGGGTTTTTGAAAGAAACTAAGCTCAACTTCGTTTTCAAGAAAAAGGCTCAAATAGGTGACTAGTGATATATATCGCAAGGGTAGGTTTGAAAGGCTCAAACGGTTCAAAAATGGCCTATATCATATCCTAAGTAATGTGCATTCTAGGAATTCGCCTCAAGTGGTTATCAAGTAAGTTCTAGAGCTTGTCGAGACCGCAAAAATATTCACAAAATAATCACACATAAAACTTTTCTAAATGCTTACGATTAATCATACAATCTTACCACAAGCTAGAGTCTCTAACCAAATCAAGATTGATACTTAAATTAATTTTCAAACCGAAGCAAGATTTAATTTCTTCTAAGTGCTATATGCTATCTCAATTAAGCTCATATCATTAACATGTGAATAACTCCAAGGCTAACACAAAGCATGCTAAAAACAAACTTTTTTTTTTAAATTATCCTAACAAACAAAAAGTAGGAAAGTGACACCAAGAAGTTCAATGGAAAAAGGAAAGAAATGTGTTTCCTCCACCCCCAACCCAAACATTGCATTGACCTCAATGTAAAAGAAAAAGGAAAAGAAACTCCCTTTGTTAGCCAAAAGTGCACAGAAGCTAAAAATTGTGCACAGTGAGAGGCGTGGCGCTAGGCTGAAAAATCCAACCTTGGTTTAGACTTTTAATCATCTTTAAATCATTTTTGAAAATGTCTAAACCTCGGACAAAAACAAGCACCGACACCCAAGATCTTTTGGTGTTTTAATCATGGATCGCTTTATCATCTCTTTTGTACTCAAAGCACCTGAAAATGCATCGAATTAAGTCAATGATTTATGAATAACACTTTAGAGTTATCAACATGTAAAAGTGCGATTACGACCGAGATTAACCCTAAAGTGTTAACAATTAAGTATTGTTTAGATGCATTTTATGACTCTCATCAGGAGCCAATTGTGAAATTTTTACTGATCATAAAAGCTTGATGCATTTATCGACCCAAAAAGAGTTGAATTTAAGGCAGAAGAGGTGGATGGAGTTGATTTGTGATTATGACTGTACAATTCATTATCATACAGGAAAGGCTAATGTATTAGCTGATGCATTAAGTAGAATGGCTACAGGGAGATTAGCTGCTATTGGGAGTCATAATACTAGGTTGATGATAAAATTAAGAAGAATGAGGATGCAGTTGAGTGTCAACGATAAAAGAGTATTGATGGTAAATATGATGGTACAATCTTCTATTATTGATCGTTTATTACAGATGCAGGGTAAAGATTAGGGGATAGAGAAGATCAGACGGGAAGTGTTGAGTGGAAAGCTAACCAAGTTTAGAATTAGAGAAGATGGTATGGTGGTATTGGGGCATAGAGTTTGTGTTCCCAATAATGTAGAGATGAGAAAAGAGATACTAAGGGAGGCTTATGATTTTGTATATTCCATGCACCCGAGTAATAATAAGATGTATAGGGGATTGAGACAGAATTGTTTGTGGTCAGGGATGAAGAAGGACGTAGCGGAATATATTTCTAGATGTTTGACTTATCAACAGGTGAAGACTAAGAATAGACATCCAGCAGGTTTATTATAACATCTTCTAGTCCCTGAGTGGCCATGGAAAAATGTGAGTATGGATCTTGTCTATGCTTTTCCCCGTACCTAAAGAGGACATGATGCTGTGTGGGTTATAGTGGATAGACTTTCTAAGTCTTCACATTTTCTTCCTATTAAAACTACCTAGAGTCCAGAAAAGTTAGCTGAATTGTATGTAGATAGTAAAATTATATGGAGTACCCTTGAGCATTATTTCAGATAGAGAATCTAGATTTACTTCTAGATTTTGAAGAGATTTCCAAGATGCTATAGGTATGAAATTGCAGTTTAGTACAGCTTTCCATCCATAAACTGATGGGTAGACGGAGAGAATCATCATAATACTAGAAGATATGCTGAGGGCAAGTGTAATGAGTTTCTCAGTGAGCTGGGATGCTTATTTTCCTTTGATCGAGTTTGCATACAATAATCAGTATCAAACTAGTATTGGGATAGTACCCTTCGAGGGTTTATATGGTAGGAGGTGTAGAACTCCAGTATGCTGGGAAGAAGTTGGAGAGAGAAAGATATATGGCCTAGAAATGATAGATTTGACTACTGAGAGGATCAAACTGGTTAGGGAGAACCTCAGAGTAGCCCAGAATAGACCGAAGGGATATGCTGATTAAAAAAAGATGACCTCTTAAGTTCCAAGTTGGTGATTGGGTATTTTTAAAGATATCTTTGTGAAAGGGTGTGTTGAGATTTAAAAAGAAGGGAAAGTTGAGCCCGAGATTTGTGGGGCCATATAAGGTGATCAAGAGAATTGGACCAGTAGCATATCGATTGGACTTGCCCCCAAAGTTAAAGAAATTACATAATGTGTTTCAAGTGTCACTGCTGAGAAAGTACTTACACGATGAATCCCATAGTATCTCGAATCAGGTGATAGAACTTTAGGAAGATTTAACTTTTATGTAAGTACCGGTCAGAATCCTAGATAGAAAGGAACAGGTCTTACGCAATTTAGTCATTCTTTTGATTCAAATATTATGGCGAAACAAAGATGTCAAAGAAGTCACGTGGGAGTATAAAGCAAAAATGAGGAAAAAATACCCCTAACTTTTTCTTGAATTAGGTAAGAAAATTTCAGGGACAAAATTTTTGTAAGGTGGGTAGAATTGTAATACTCGTATTTGTAAAGTAAGGGTAAAGAAGTACTATAATAACTATGACAAAGAGTTAAAATAATATATATATATATATATATATATATATATATATATTTAAATGCAAAAAGTTAATTTTTTTTTAACAAAAGCTAGCAACAGGTGGTCCATCTATTGCCAGGAGAAGGCAAACTTGCTGTATGTAAGGCAGCAAGGCTATTGAGTTTGTAAGAAGAAATTGGGCTGCCAAGTTTTTTGTAACAAAAATTTTACTTATATATATATATATATATATATATATATATATGTATAAAAAACGTAAATTACTTTATTAATTACCAAATCCTCTTCCTTCAATTACTCTATTTGTTTAAACAATTGGGGACCGAAAGAAAGGTTGAAAGAGTAAAATTTTGAAGGGGTTTACAGGATAATTTTATAGAGAGTCACGGGAAGCTATAAGAAAAACAGAAGGTAATAACGTAATGTTTATTTTTGAATTTTTAGCATACATGAAATTTCTAGGAATTCAAAGTGGGAATTTTCAAAGGGTGTAAATTATGAAGAATTGAAGAATAAATTAAATTTTAATATAAATATTATATCAGGTGTTGACGATCAGCAACCAGAGGAAATTGTTGAGAGGAGCAAGAAAGGCAAGGAGGTGATCCACTGGTAGATCTAAGTGCTATGTGGTGAGTTAGATTTACTTTAAGTAATCTAGATAAAAATGAAATATCTAGTGATAATATTAAAATAAATTATTAGCTTATGCTTTAGTGGTAGATGAAAAATTGATTAATAGGTATGATATGAATATTGGAGATGTAGAAAATTATTATGTGAGGAGTAATATTATTAGAATAATGAGTCGATTTAATAATGATGGTGATAAATAAAATTCTTGACGAGTTATGGTCGATAAATTGATGTGATATATGAGGAGAAAAAATTAGTGAAATTGATCAAATAGAAATTTGAAAGACAAGATAGCTAAATTTAATATTTGAATTCATGTTTTTTTTATATTATTGTTCATATGCATATTCATATCATTGTTCATATGCATGTGTATACAATAAATGAACCGGGAGGGGGTCGGTCTAATTGAAAAACTGTGATAGCCGGTATATGCTGGAAATAAAGGAAAACCGTGATAGCCGATATATGCTGAAAATGAAAGAATTAAGAGGGGGCCGATATAAGATAAAAACATGTCGACATGTGGGAAGACGTTCCCTAATAATAATTTATTCATTGCATCTGTTTTATATGTTGATTATATTACTGAAGTGTTGTTACTATTATACATTTATTTATAGATGAATGAGTCTCACAGAGAGATAGTTAAGGGGAGAAAGAAACATAGAAGTATGATATGATAGGAACTATCTAAATGTTAGACTATATGCTATTATGTAGTCATATGAACTATAAATGATTAAATATAAAAGGACTATTCACACAAATTGAATACTTCTAGTAAATTTAATTCACTGAGCTTGTGAAGCTCATCTCTCATTGTACAATGATTTTAGGTAGCAGACAGGACAAATAGTCTGGTGGGTTGAGAGTCAGACGAAATCATTTTCTGTAAGCCATATATGTGTCCACATCCTCAGACTAATGAGAAAATAAAATAAAAAATTATTTGTAAATATTCATGCATTTTACGTTGTATATTATGTTTAAGTCAAGATCACAATGATGTACCTCCCATGTTGAGGGTTGAGGATTAAAGTAAAAATTTCTGTTAATATTATTTTTATTGTTGCATATTTGTGCCATGCTGGGATTTTTAAAATGTGATGACACTGTCTCTAGGGTGGCCAACCCGGGATGGGTCGTTACATGCACTATCCGTAATGTATTGATATACTCCAAGGCCGGGAAGAACATAAAGATTGAAGAGAGTGACAACAGCTAGGAGGTCGACGAGGTTCTTGGTGATTCAGCCCCTCAAACTGCTATGGACACTGATGATCGAGCACCACAGCATGGTGGTTCTAGTATTGGTCAGGTTGGGTATGATGATCTACTCTAGGCTATATCGAGCCTCCAACTATCCATGTAGTCCGGGTTCCAAAGCTTGAGCTCTTCTGTTGATTCCATGCACCATGACCTCTGCTCACTTCAAGACGATTTCGAGCTGCACCGAGAGCACACAGAGAGCTCCTTGGCTGAGCTTCGGGATCTTATTCGAGATGGATTTGATTCTCTCACTCGTTGAGCTTCCTGTTTTATCCCTTTTCTTGTATATATAGCTATTAGATGATCTTAGCATGAACATTTAATGTGTTATCATACATTTTTGTTATTGTACTCGATATTTGGCTTCTAGAAGCCTGTGATGTATGGTTGCTTGTATATATTTGCCTATATTTAAGTTATCTAGCTTATGGTTCATATACTTGCTTTACATTTAAGCTATATGATTTCTTGGTTTACGCCTTTCGTACTCCGCAATATGCTTTAACTGCTTATGCTAGTGTGGAAACTTTCAGTTCTTTTCGAGAAGTCTTTCTAGCTCCAAATAATGTCTAGTTTAGGTATACAAGTTTGTTTTTGCATTATCTTCTTGTCTATGTTATCCGTGTTGCTTATTATTTGAGTTTGCACCCCTTTTCTACTATTGTCAAAACGGGGGAGAAAAATGAGAAAAAGAGAAATATCAATGTAAACTTAAAATAGAGCATAGATTTAGGGGGAGCATTGCTCCGAAAACATTGATGAATATAAGTCTGTCTTACTTCGCTTGATTAGGTTGTTTATAAACTGCGTTTGAACTGCTTAACAGGTTGGTTTTATCCAAAAAACAGAGGAAACTCTGCCCAGTTTTTTCTAAAATCCCAACACTTATTTTTTAAAACTGTTTTCTCTCATTAGTTTAGAGTCATAAAATGCATCTTAACAGCACTTATTTGTTAGCATTTTAGGGTTGATCTAGGCTCGAATTACACATTTATACCTTAACAATTCTAAAGTATCATTCTTGGATCATTGACTTATTTCGGCGCATTTTCAGGTTCTTTGAGTTTAAAAGAGATGGAAAAGCTATCATTGCTTGAAGCACTAAGATTCCATGCATATCAAGGTGAAGGAGTGGTTTCGGAACTGCTCCACACCGTAACACAGAAGGACTGAGCCGCGGCCTCCAGGAATATCCAGAAGTTGCCACCATCAGTGTGCGTCGCTGCCTGGACCAGGCTGAGCCGCAGCACCCAGAAACTCACCTAACCAAGACCAGGCAGAGCCGAGGTGAGAGTAAGTGTGCACCGCAGCGCGAGCGCGATGCCCTGTTTCCTAATTAGGGTTTTAATGATAATTTAAACCCAAAAACACCCTCAGACCTTTTGTATTATAAATAGATCACTTAGAGTTTGATAAAGAAAATCATTAAGGCTGGAAAACTCAAGAAGGCTGCCACATTCTCTCCCATCAAAGTGTTCAAGCATGAGCCCCATGGCCAACTAATCTCCAAGCAAGGCAAAAGGATGAATCCCTAGGTGTAGCTGTTCTTATTTTCCATTATTGATTCAGTTCTAGTTTGGATTTATTGTCAAAACATTGTTATGATTTACTCTTTGATTTAATTAGAAGATTTTCTCTTAATCCAGTGATTGTATCTTTCTCCTCGATATAAGTCCAGTCATGCTCTTCTTATGTCAAGATTTTTGGATGTGATTGAGTTCGGTAGATTTATTTTTTAGGTTTTTCCATTACTGCGATATTGTCATTAAGATATATTGTCGTTTCTTGATAAATCTATAGAATAGGTCATGTGTGCTTAAATCGAAGTGAAGAGTAATTCATATCAATTACATTAGGGTTTATATGTGCTTTGATTGAATATTTACCGATTGCTTGTTTGGGATGTGAAACTAGTAATCGAGATAAAAACAATTGAATCAAGATTGGAATAAGACAACGAACCTAGGGAGGATTCTTGAACCCTTGTTGTTTCTCTATTATATTCTTCAATCTATTTACACAATTTTCTCACATTACTTCGTTATCAAAACTCATATTCTCTCACTTGATCTTTATCGTTTGTGTTAAGGTTTACACTTTTCCTTTGGAGTTCACTTTTCCTTGTGGGATCGACACCTCAACTATACACAAAAACCGCGTATTAGTTTGAGCGTAATCAAATTTTGGCGCTGTTGCTGGGGAGACGCACTTAAGTACAAGGAAGATTGTCAACTTTGAGACAAGATGGTAATATTGTTCTTTTTTCTTTGTTTTGATTTTCTAATTTTCTTTTATTATTCTGTTTTATTTATTTCCCCTTTAACTCATTTGGTGTATGCTTAAACCGAGAGATTCATGAGGTAGACTCATTAAAAGACCCGAAATAGGGTTATCCTTTCCTTCCACGTCCGTTAGTGAAACCTCACCTAGATCAAACCATAGTGTACTCCCAAATGAGGATTTAGAGGATTTTATTAACATGGTTGATAATCCCAATGAGAATGTTGCTAGGACACTTAAGGATTACTTGCATCCTAGCCGAATAGCCACACCATTATGCATCATGTTTCCAACTAATACTCGCCATCAAGATTTTAAAACAGGGATGATACAATTACTCCCTACGTTTCATGGCTTGAAAAATGAAAACCCATATGTGCACATTAGGGAGTTTGAGGAAGTAGTTGCGACTTTTCATAGTCAAGATGCAACTGATGACATCGTGAGACTCAAGTTCTTTCCTTTCGCTTTGAAGGATAGAGCTAAGAGTTGGCTATACTTGCTGAGACCATGATCTGCTGGGTAATGGAATGAGATGACTTAGGTCTTCTTTAATAAATACTTCTCTCAACATAAGACAAATGCTTTAAAAAGGCAAATCTCCACCTTTGTATAAAAGGACAATGAGACTTTGTATCAGTCTTGGGAGAAATTTAAGGAATTGTTAAGTATGTGTCCTCACCATGGGTATGAGAATTGGCATTTAGTGAGCTATTTTTATGAGGGACTTACATATAGAGAGCAGCAATTTGTAGAAATGATGTGTAATGGTGAATTTTTACATAAAGATCCTGATGAGGCCATAGAGTACCTCAATGAGCTTGCTGAAAAAGCTCACACTTAGACTGGACCTAGTGCTACTGAAAGCACAAATTGGTCACGACCTATAGGAAACCCCACTGGTGGTGGAATTTACCATCTTAGGGAAGAGGACAACCTAAAGGCTAAGGTTGAGATACTCACTAGGGAGTTAGATGCGTTAAAGATTAAAGGCTCAAAGGCAACACACATGGCTAATCATGCTGAATCTTTGGAACCATGTTTTGTGTGAGGCGGGGTAGGTCATCCCGCCCAAGAGTGTCCCACATTTGTTGATATGAGAGGGATGTATGAGGAACAATGTAATGCCTTAGGCATGTACAAGAAGCCTCTGGCACCCTTCTCTAATATGTATAATCCGGGGTAGCGCAATCACCCCAACTTCAGCTGGAAGTCTAAAAATCAGTAGCTTGCACAATCCCCTAGATCATATCCTGTACCATATCATGCACCCTCATCCTTTAGGAGTTCTTTAGAAGACACTTTGCATGCTTTTATTGAGGCACAGGGTAAGATAAACCAAAGATGTGAAACATTAATTACACAGGTTGTTGAAGGGAACAAGGAAATAAGGAGCCAAGTGTCCAAATTGATGGGCTTTTTGAGTGTGAATGAGCGAGGTAAGTTCCCTTCTCAAGCTCAGTCCACACCCCATGGTCAACACATGGCACAAGCAAATCTAAAAGATGTGAATGCCATTGTGATAAGAAGTGGTAAGTCATTACACATCCCAACAACAAACAAATCAGAAGATATGGAAAAGGGTCAAGGTGGTAGTGATGCCGAGCTGCCCAAGGACCATGAGGTTACCAAGAGCCCTGTTAAGGCACCATTCCCTCAAGCCTTAAAATCAAACAAGAAAAATTTGGACCTAAACAATGAAATCCCAGATAACCTAAGGAAAGTAAAACTTAATCTTCTACTTTTGCATGTGATTAAACAAGTTCCTACTCATGCAAAAGTTCTCAAGGATTTGTGTACAATTAAGAGGAAGCACCATGTAAAGAAAACAACTTTCCTGACAGAGCAAGTTAGTGCTTTAATTGAGCAAAGGATTCCCCCCAAATACAAGGATTCTGGCTGTCCAACAATTGTATGTAGCATTGGAAATCATGAGGTTGGACAAGCATTACTAGATTTAGGAGCTAGTGTAAATCTGATGCCATTTTCTGTTTATTTGCAGCTGAGTTTGGGAGAAATCAAACTAACCATGGTGGTATTGCAATTGGCTGACCATTCAGTCAAAGTACCCCAGGGTGTGGTAGAGGATGTTCTAATTCAAATCGATAAATTTTATTATCCTGTTGATTTCCTAATCCTTGATACTACTTCTGCTGTTGACACTAACTCTAAAATTCCTTTGATTTTGGGTAGACATTTCCTTGCCACTGCAAATGCTCTTATTAATTGCAGGAATGGACACATGAAGCTGTCCTTTGGAAACATGACCCTCGAGGTGAACATCTTCAATGTTGTGAAACAACTGAAAGATGATGATGAGAGCCATGAGTTATACATGATTGAGTCACTCATCGATAGGGGAGTTTCTATAGCTCATGATTTTAATCCTCTTGAGTATTTTCTTGTTAATTTTGAATTTGATTATATTAATGATAAATTTGATGTAATTGATATTTGTGTTATTTTTGATAAATCTCAGGATTATGGCACTCAGACATGGCGACCGAAGTTTGAGGAGTTGCCTGAGAGGAGCGTGAAACAAATTCCCTAAAGTGTGGAAGCACCCAAAGTTGAATTGAAGCCGCTACCTAAGGGTTTGAAGCATGTTTTCCTCGGTCCAGATGATATTTTTCTTGTTATTATCTCATCTGAATTGTCTGAGTCTCAAGGTGAGAAATTAATTTGGACCCTAAATGAACATAAATCAGCCTTAGGTTGGAGCATGGCTGATTTAAAAGGTATTAGTCCCCTGATATGTTCTCATAAGATAAATTTGGATGAAGGAACTAGCCCTCGTAGAGACCCCCAGTGTAGGCTTAACCCCACTATGAAAAAAGTGGTGAAAAATGAAGTGTTGAAACTATTACTTGCAGGAATTATATATCCCATAGCTGATAGTAAATGCGTAAGTCCTACACAGATCGTTCTTAAAAAGTCAGGTGTCACTGTGGTAAAGAATGACCTAGGAAAGTTAGTCCCTACAAAACTTGTGATCGGGTGGCGAATGTGCATTGATTACAGAAAATTAAATGCTACCACCCGAAAAGACCATTTCCCACTCCCCTTTATCGATCAAATTCTTGAGCATGTTGCTGGTCATCTTTTTTTATTGTTTCTTGGATGGTTATTATCAAATTGAAATTGCATTAGAAGACCAGGATAAAACCACTTTCACTTGTCCCTTTGGTACTTATGCTTTTCGTAGAATGCCATTTGGATTGTGTAATGCACCTGCTACTTTTCAACATTGCATGATGAGCATTTTTAGTGACATGGTTGAAAATTGCATGGAAGTTTTTATGGATGACTTGACTATTTTTGGATCTTCATTTGATGCATGCTTATTGAATTTAGAGAGGGTATTAATTCGTTGCGAGGAGAAGGAATTGGTCTTAAATTGGGAAAAATGCCATTTCATGGTACCTTTAGGTATTATTTTAGGATATATTGTTTCTTCTAAGGGGATAGAGGTTGATCAATCTAATATTGAATTAATTTCTAAGTTGCCTACACCTAAGACAGTAAAGGATGTGAGATCCTTTCATGGTCATGTTGGTTTCTATAGGAGTTTCATACAAATTTTTCCAACATATCTAGACCACTATGTGCTCTCCTAGTTAAAGATGCTCCATTTGAGTGGACACAATCTTGTCAAAAGGCCTTTAAAATACTGATTGACAAGCTTACTTCAGCACCCATAATGTAGTCACCTAATTGGACTTTACCTTTTGAGATCATGTGTGATGCTAGTGACTTTGCTATAGGTGTTGTTCTTGGATAGCGAAGGGAGGGGAAGCCTTTTGTCATTTACTATGCTAGTAAAACCCTTAATAGTGCTCAGATGAATTACTCCACCACTGAAAAAGATTTACTAGCTGTAGTATTTGCTTTGGACAAGTTTCGTGCTTATTTGATTGGTTCTCCTATTCATATTTTCACAGATCATGCAGCCCTTAAGTACCTTCTTACAAAGAAGGATGCTAAGGCATGACTAATACGGTGGATTTTACTTTTGCAAGAATTTGACATCACCATCAAAGACAAGAAAGGAGCAGAGAACGTAGTGGCTGACCATCTCTCGAGGCTCACATTTGAGGACACCTCTGATGACATGCCAATCAAGGATGATTTTCCCGATAAGCATTTACTCTCTATTACTTCTCTACCATGGTTTGCTCATATCATGAATTATTTGGCTACCGGTCAGATATCAATGGATTGGAGTGCTCAAGACAAGAGGAAGTTCTTGAATGAGGTATGTAATTTTTATTGGGATGACCCTTGTCTTTTCAAATACTACCCTGACCAAATTTTAAGGCGTTGCATCTCTAATGAAGAGATTGCCAGTGTTTTAGAATTTTGTCACTCCCAAGCTTGTGGGGGCCACTTTTCAATGAAAAAAACTGCTGCAAAAATTTTACAGTGTGGTTTTTATTGGCCCACCTTGTTTAAAGATGCAAACATCTATTGTCACTCATGTGAAAAGTGTCAGAAGTTAGGAGCTGTGTCTCGTCGTAATATGATGCCCTTAAACCCAATTTTAGTGATTGAAATCTTTGATTGTTGGGGCATTGATTTTATGGGACCATTTCCTTCTTTTTTAGGATATTAATATATCATTGTCGCAATAGATTATGTGTCGAAATGGGTAGAGGCAGCAGCTTGCAGAAGCAATGATAATAGGACAGTAATTAAATTTCTCAAAGTAAATGTGTTATCTCGATTTGCTACACCATGTGCTATAATTAGTGATCGGGGTACGCATTTTTGCAACCGTTCATTTGAAGCTTTGATGAGAAAATATGGGGTTTTACATAAGATCTCTACTGCCTACCACCCTTAGACAAGTGGATAGGTAGAATTTGTAAACAGGGAAATTAAACAAATTTTAGAAAAAACGGTCAACCCGGATCGCAAGGATTGGTCTTTGAGACTAGTTGATGCGCTTTGGGCCTACTGTACAGCTTTCAAAACTCCCTTAGATATGTCACCTTATAGACTTGTTTTTGAAAAACCTTGCCACTTACCTGTAGAGCTTGAGCATCGAGCTTATTGGGCCATCAAGCATTTCAACTTTGACATGGGAGAAGCAAGTAAGCTTAGGAAATTTCAGTTGACTGAGCTAGAGGAGTTGAGAAATGATGCTTATGAGAACTCTAGAATCTATAAGGCTAAAATAAAAGTGTTTCGTGATAACAAAATTTTGAGAAAAACATTTAAGCCTAATGATCGGGTGTTCTTGTATGATTCTAGACTCCATAAGCACCCAGGAAAACTTTGGTCAAAGATGGACCGACCCTTTTGTAGTAAAGAATGTCTTTGTAAATGGGGTAGTCGAAATAGAGGATACTAGAGATGGTTGGATCTTTAAAGTAAATGGTCAATGCCTTAAAATCTTAATTGATAGGCAAGATTCGTAAGTGGAAGACATTCCACTTATGGATCCGGTCTATTCATCCTGACCACACTACAAAGGTATGCTTTTATTTATTTTTTCTTTTGTTCGTTTTGCTTTTAATTAAGTTTATTTCAGTTTTAATTTTTAATTTTTTAGTTTGGTTTTTAGTTTAAGGGTTATTTGTTTATTAATTTTATTTTGTTTTGCATAAACAAGGTGTTTTGTTTTCCTTTTTGAGAACCAGAAACAGGCTCAGGTCACGCCTAACCCCAACCCAGCATGCCTCGCCTCACAGTAAGACAGATTTAAAGTAGGCCCAATCTTCATGTCGCGGCCCACAATTCGTGCCTCGCCCAGTAGCAAGCAGGCCCAACTCACCCCATCAGCACGCCGCGCCCCAACTCCTTCAGCTCCACAGCGCACAACAACGTGGAATATGCCTTAAGTCTTCAAGCCGCGGCGCGAACAAAGGTCAAGCCGCGGCGCTAGCTACCACCTATTTCTGCCAACCCATGATCTGGATTTTTAAAAACCCATTTCCGCACCATCTTCTTCATTTCTACTTTAAGAAAATGCAGCACACTTATCTCTCTCTCCTTCTCTCTCCAAACCCTCACTTTCCCATTCACTTTTTCTCACTATTTCTTGATTCTAACATCATTTCTTGAAGGATTGCTCACTCATATTACAGATTTTGCCAAAAATTTCTACAAAAAGCTTGGTTCAAAGAGGATTTTAGGTTTTTAAGAAAATTTCAAGTTGGTGGGTACTCTTTCATCTCTCCAACTTTAGGCATCAAGTATGATCAATTTCTTCTTTTTGTTGTTCATTTGTGCTATTTGAGTGGTTGATTTTGACTTAGTTCTGTTATTCTATACATTTGATTCAAATGGCCCCTAAAACTAAGAGATTAAGGAGGAAACAACCTCAAGAGTATGATAAGAGCAAATTTGTTAGTTTTGAGGCTAGTGAGAGATATGTTAGCTTGATAAATGCTAGCAAACCCATTCCTGAGAGAGGATTCAATATTACAGAGAGGGGAAACCCAACCTTGTTTAGAATGCTTATTGATAGGAATTGGGGTACATTTGCAAGACAACCATCTCATTCCCTTACAAATGTGGTTAGAGAATTCTTTGCTAATGCAGAAGAACATAGGAATGGTAAGGTGATGGTGAGAGGAAAAACAGTCTCTTTTAGCATCACATCTATCAATAGATTCTATGGGTTCCCTGACATAGAAAACAGTGATTATATTGCATATACATCTAATATTGATTATGAAGAGATTTGCAATACTCTCTGTATTCCATTTGCAACATGGAAAATGACGGGTGATACCCTTAAAACCTTGCTCAGTACTTCCCTGACTATCAATGCTCGAGTTTGGCAATATTTTGTATATCAGAGGTTGATGCCTGCTACACACTATAGTGACCATACTATTGAGAGAGCTATTCTGATTTATGCCATTTTGATGGGCATGACTATTGATGTGGGCCATATCATATTTAATTCTATCATATACACTATGAGACAAAAGCTTGGATTATACTTCCCTTCATTAATTACCCAATTATGCATCCGAGCCGGAGTCCAGTACAGTCCTCATGAGGAGGCCCAGCAACCCAAGAAGCCCATCGATGAAGGCATGCTCAATCTAATTAAAGCCTCAAAGCCACCAGCTCCGAGAGAGAGAGCAACAATTGCTGCCCGCCTCCTCCCTCTAGGCACTTCACTATTGTAAAGCACCTTGAGTGTTTAGAGATTCATTTTGACGAGCATCAAAAACTCTTGCATGATAGGTTTGGTCGTCAAGAACGATTCTTGGCTAGGCAAGCAAATTATCAAGCGGGGGTATACTCTTCTTTTGGTTAGATGTACCAACACCTTGCTTCCACCACTGGTTGTGACATGGATCACCTTCCTACTTTACCACCCTATCCGGGTTCATCTTTTGATCCAGTTCCCAAGGAAGGTGAAGAAAATGAAGAGAATGAAGAGGAGGATGAAAACTTAGAGGATTAGTTTTGGGTTATATCTTGTTTATCTCCTTTTATTTTATTTTTTTTCTTATCAAATGACTATACTAACATTTTGTGTATTCTTTTTCGTTATTTTATTTTTCGTTATTTATTTTTGTTTTTAGTTAATTATTTAGTTTTCATGTGTTAACCTAACATACGGTGGGAATCTTAATGTTACACCACAGTCATTTTTTTTTGGTATGTTTTGTTCTATGTTATAGATCGAAATTTCAACAAGAAGAATGACTTGCAATTCAAATAGTGGTGCACAATTTTCAGCTTCTGTGCACTTTTGGTTACAAAGGGAGTTTCCTTTACTTTTTCTTTCAAATTGAGGTCAATGCAATTTTTAAGTTGATGGTGGAGGAAATGTATTTCTTTTATTTTCATTGAACTGCTAGGTGTCACTTTCCCTTTTTGTTTGTTTTTAGCATGCTTGTGTTAGCCTTGGAGTTAATTCACATGTCAATGATGAGCCTAATTGAGATAGTATATAGCGTTTAGAAGAAGTTAAATCTTGCTTCAGTTTGAGAATAATTTAAGTGTCAATCTTCATTTGGTTTGAGACTCTAATTTGCGGTAAGATTGTATGATTAGTCTAAAACATTTACAGAAGTTTTATGTGTGATTGCTTTGTGAATACTTTTGCGGTCTCGACAAGCTCTAGAACTTATTTGATAATCACTCGAGGCAAATTCCTAGAATGCAAATTACTTAGGATATGATATAGGCCATTTTTGGACTGTTTGAGCCTTTCAAACTTACCCATGCTATATTTATCGCTAGTCACCTGTTTGAGCCTTTTCTTGAAGAAGAATTTGAGCCTTGTTTCTTTTGATAACCCATTTACTTACCTTTATGAGCCTAAAAACATTTTATCCTTACCTTTCTTTTAAAAGAACTTAGTTATACACATTTTTTTAGAAGCATTTAAGAGGAGTAAGGATTGAAATATGAAAAAATATTACTACCATAACCCAAGTATATTAAAGCAGATAAGTTGGGGGTTGTGGAAAAGAAAAAAAGAAGAGAGAAAAGAATAAAAAAGGAGGTGAATGGTCTTATTTCAAAATAAAAAAAGAAGTGAATAATGGCAAAGAAAGAAGAAAAAAAAAAGTGGTGATTTATTGAGAGAAATGCTAGAAAAATGGTTGAAAGAGTTGGGTATTGAAGTAAGGTTATCCAGTGCTTAAAGTGGTTGTGTTTAAAACTAAGAGATTGAGTTCTTTTACTTGTTGAATACTTCCCGTTCTTTCTTGACCTTTACCTTAGCCTAACGTTATAAGATTATTAAAGACCTATGATCCAAGGTAGCGTGATTTTTCTATAATAGTGGAGAGTGATTTGAAGAGTGAGCCTATAGAGCTTGTTTATGTTATTGATGTCACGCAAATTAATATGTTTTTAGAGGCCAAGACTTGTATTCATGAATGTTGTGCCTAAAATCATCCGGGTGTTCGGATTAATGGATTGTGGTAAGATGGATGTTAAGAGTCGATAACAATTTTAAGATTGATGTTTGGATTACTTTTGAACTTGGTTGATATTTAATGATTCTATGTGCTGTATGTTATGTGCGATTTTTGAGACAAAAAATTGAATTACTCTTGGATTAACACTAACATTGCTTTATTTTATTTTGGTTCCTACAATAGCATTCATTTCATATTGTCATGTTTTCGCTTGAATTTCTAGGGACTAGCAATAAGCTAGTTGGGGGTTATGATGAGAGTCATAAAATGCATCTTAACAGTACTTATTTGTTAGAATTTTAGGGTTGATCTAGGCTCGAATTACATATTTATACCTTAACAATTCTAAAGTGTCATTCTTGGATCATTGACTTATTTCGGTGCATTTTCAGGGTTTTAATGATAGTTTAAACCCGAAAATACCCTCAGACATTTTGTATTATAAATAGATCACTTAACGTTTGATAAAGAAAATCATTAAGGCTGGAAAACTCAAGAAAGCTGCCACATTCTCCCCCATCAAAGTGTTCAAGCATGAGCCCCATGGCCAACTAATCTCCAAGCAAGGCAAAGGGATGAATCTCTAGGTGTAGTTGTTCTTAGTTTCCATTATTGATTCAGTTGTAGTTTGGATTTATTGTCAAAACATCATTATGATTTACTCTTTGATTTAATTAGAAGATTTTCTCTTAATCCGGTGATTATATCTTTCTCCTCGATATAAGTCTAGTCATGTTCTTCTTATGTCAAGATTGTTGGATGTGATTGAGTCCGGTAGATTTATCTTTTAGGTTTGTCCATTGCTGTGATATTGTCATTAAGGTATATTGTCATTTCTTGATAAATCTATAGGATAGGTCATGTGTAATTAAATCGAAAGTAAAGAGTAATTCATATCAATTACATTAGGGTTTACATGCGCTTTGATTGAATATTTACCGATTGCTTGTTTGGGATGTGAAACTAGTAATCGAGCTAAAAACAATTGAATCAAGATTGGAATAAGGCAATGAACCTAGGGAGGATTCCCAGACCCTTGTTGTTTCTCTATTATATTCTTCAATCTATTTACACAATTTTCTCACATTACTTCATTATCAAAACTCAGATTCTCTCACTTGATCTTTATCGTTCGTGTTAAGGTTTACACTTTTCCTTTGTAGTTCGTTTTTCCTCGTGGGATCGACACATGAACTATACACAATAACCGCGTATTAGTTTGAGCGTAATCAAGGAGATTGTTGACCCTTAATTAATTTTAATAATGACAAAACACTACTCTAATTGTATTAATAGTTTTATCTAAGTGTTTAAATGGTAAAAGCTTTCAGCAAAGAAACAAGATGCAAGAACTCAACCAGTTTCAGACGCCAAGACAAGACAGACGATATAGAATAAGCATTAAGGTATTGAAACAAACTGTAAATCTCTCAAGTACTTAACTTGTCCTATGGCTCTTTTTACAAAAAAGATTTTGACAAAACTATTAATACAAACGTTTCCAAGTCAAAAATAGTTTTGAAACTTGAAAAACTGGGTTGAAAGGCAACCCAGTTGACTGGCTTAATGTACCAGTCGTCTGGGGTATGGAACAGAAGGTCCCCAGTCGACTGGTGCAAAACATCTAGTTGAGCAACTGGGACAGTGAGTTCCTAGTCGACAAAGTGCTTAGGACCCAGTCGATTGGTACTCTCCCATAGCCTAAAAGTGAGATTTCTCACTTGACCCAGTCGACTGGTACAAAGAACTAGTCGACTGGTAATTCGAAAACATGGTCGTTTGAGACGCGGGACTTGAACATTTAATGCACCAAACCTACCAAGTAAGTGTCTAACAGCCATATTGATTCAAGACTATATAAGCCCACTTCAATGAGCATTTAAAACAAGGAGATAACACATTCAATTCACAAGTTTGCTCATTAATTCTCAAAAGATTTGAAAAATTTATTATTGAGCCATTCTTCAAGCTTATTCTTGAAAGAGAGATATTGTTCATTTTTAAAAGTATTCATTGCTATCTCTCTATCATTTACTTTACAACAAATCTCATTTATTGTAAAGAGGAATGAGTTGTAATAACTCTTAGAGTGTTTAGAATTAAACACTTCTTTGTAAGCTTCCATAAGGAAGAGAATAGCTTCCGTGAGGAAGGGATTGGTTGTAAGGTTTGTACAACACCCATGAAGTTGTACGAGTAAAAGTTTTAGTGGATTACTTCAAGGAGGTTCCTTGAAGAGAGTGGAGGTAGGGTCAGAAAGAATCCGATATTGCCGAACCACTATAAACTAAGTTTGCACTTTCTCTTCCTTAAACTCTTTTATTTAAAGCATATTACTTATTTATATGCTTGAGCATTTAAATGTTTTTATAAACTCGCAAGTAATTAAAAAAAGTTTTTTAAAAACCCGATTCACCCCCCTCTTGGGTTAGAACCTCGGTTTACATTATCCTTATAGTCTTTGGAGCCATGGTACTCTGTTGTGCGAAAATATACCTAAATAAATGGGTAAATAATCGCACTTGTTTTACTTGCAAGTGCACAAGGTCAACAGTGTAGTATAGTGTGCGAATGCAAGATCATCTCCACAGGGATTGGTAAAGTTCAATTTAGAATTATATTCGCAATATAAAATGATAGAAATAATAAAAGCATTGAGAAATAATAAAGATAAAATACTAAGGATAAAGGCATAGGGACTTGATATCCACCACTAATTATGCTACCACAATATAACAGTATGCCAATGCTTTATTCATGCCATGTATACCTACTGGTTGCCAATCTAAGGGCATGGTATCTACTCCTTAAGCTATTGATTTCCCTAAACAACGAGTTAGGCATGGTATCTACTCTAACTCTTTTCTTCCTTAAGGGATTCAGCATGGTATCTGCTTGAGTTGTTCCTTAAGAAAACATAAGTACTATGGAAATCGACAACCACATGAGACCTAGGGCATGGTATCTACTCCCGGTTTCCCATGTTGATTAACCCGGGTATCCGGATAAGATGGTCCCTTGTTACTAATTTTAGACCCAGGACTCGGTTATCCAAATTGATCTAACTAACCTATCCATACCACATGCATACGTTGGCCTTACACATACATATGAGGAATGTAAATAAGCACAGGTGTTAATCAAGTTAAGTAACATAATAAGCTATGCAAAGATTTAATCAATGAATAAAAATATGGGAATGCATAACTAGGGCTTCAATCGAGCCCTATAAGAGAGTTAGTTACACATACTAACTGAAGTAAACATAATTAAACAAAACATAAGGGAGAAGAATAAACCCGAGAGAAGAGGCGTCAATTCTCTCCCAAGCTCTTCACTCCAAGTAAAAGAAAAGAGAAAAGTGTTTACTATCTAAGGTGTAAGGTGGTTTTTGTGTGTGAGTTACAAGTGTATTTATAGGTCTTTGAGAAGTCCTAATAGACCCATGAGTCCTAAACTTTCCTAAAACGAAAATCTTGTATTTTCCAAAATAAGGTTCTGCAGTTTACTGTTCACGCCCATATATTTGCGCTCGATCGTATGTGCCTTGCGCTCGATCGCATGTGCCTTGCGCTCGATCGCATGTGTCCTTGCACTCGATCGCAAGGTGCGCTCAATCCTACAATGATCATATGTGTGCTCGATCGCACTGCGTGTGCGCTCGATCGCACTTTGTCCAGAAAGTGCTCCAGGGCTTCTAGATTTCTTCCTTAAAGTGCCAAAACTGCTTCTTTTTTCTCCAAGACCCTATAAAAACATGTAAAACACACAAATGGAGTAAAAGATACCAAATTAATGTAATAGGATCTAACAAGTGTAAATAAGGGGGCTTAAATATGCATATTTAAGCGTCTATCACACCCCCAAACTTACATATTGCTAGTCCCTTAGCAATACTAAATTAAAAACTAAAACAGAAATATAGATAAATCCAATGTTCATAGTGTCTATAAAAAATCTAGATTTTACACAAAACAATGATGCGCATTCATGAGCAAGCTTAACAAGTGTAAACATATATCTGCAATGAATAAGAGTTTCGAACGTAAATCATATTCACTAGGTATTTTAAGATATCACAAGTTTGACTTTGGTGTGTGGTGATTAGCACATAGAAGGTTGGGTTTTCAAGAAATTCAAACAGGTAGTGTTTCGATGACTCAAGATTCACCAAACTTCCTATTAGAGTCAACAAATATGGCATAGACTTTCATTTGCGAGATTTTTGCCAAGTTAGTTCCTTTAAGCTTTCTTGATGACTCGTGTAACGAGTGTTTGGCCAATGACTCCCAAACCAGATGGTTTTAGGGCATTAAGTGTAAAGACACCCCTAAGGACTTACTGGCTCGAGTCAACAAGGCTACGAAACTAACTGATTTTTATGCTACCATTTAGAATTTTCCACCTTTTGACGTGACACTCAATGCTTACTGAGGCAAGAGGGCCAGTTACTCAGTAAAAAATTCCTTTTTAATGATCACTTAAGATTTTCCACCTTTTGACGTGACACTCAATGCTTACTGAGGCAAGAGGGCCAGTTACTCAGCGGAAGATTTGTTTTTATTGATCATTAGGAGCATTTTTTTCTTTTTGAGCACGAATCAATCTTTTCTATTTTTATATGCCAAAATGTCAATCTAATAGGTCATCTAGTTCACAGTCAAGCAAAAGAAACATACCAATCCAAATATCATGTCATACCCCACACAGCTATGTGTTAATGTGCTTGTGATAGTTCAAGTTAAACTTGTGAATTCTTAAATGCCAATAGGGCAGTGATCTAGGTTCAAAACTTGTTTATTGGCCTATATGTTCAAAGTGTTAAGCTCACTGATGAAGTCGAATCATAACATTTTGTTTAGATCACACAAAAAAAAAGTTTATTGGACAGAATAAACATGCATTTATCTATGAAAATAACAACAGAACTAAAAATTTAGGACATAGTGTAGTGTGTGAATGTGTCCCCATACCCCCAAACTTAAAATGCACATTGTCCCCAATGTGCAAATAGCATGGAAAGATCTTACCTGGGAGATGGAGAGCTATATGGCTGGCATGGCTTGTAGCACGCCCCCAAACTTCAACTGAATGTACTAACACTGTCCTTGAAAAAGAAAGAAAAAGAAAGAGAAAAAAAAAAAAAACAGACATAAAGAGGAAAACAAGTAATAAACAATAATAGAAAAGTAAACTATGAAATACTAATAATAAACGATGAAAAGGATATGCTGTGGGGTGCCTCCCATGAGCGCTAAGTTTTACGTCTTCAGCCAGACGTGGTACTCTCTCACTGCTGATCATCAGGTGGTGCAGTCGGAGAGGTACCGGGTGCTGGAGGTAGGCGATCAAGTATGGCCTGCAGCATGGCCTCCTGGCGTGTAAATCGTGCCTCCAAACTGTCGATGCGCTGATGTACAAGAGTGGTGGCAGCAGCGACCTCACCTCGGAAGGAGGATAGCTCAGCTAAGAAGTGCTGGGACTCGGTGGGTCCCATATCCGAATGGTCCTCCTCCCGTATCGGGCTCATGACAGGGGCCTCGGTCTCCATGTGATCCTCCCCTACTCGCTCAGCTGCTGGAGCAGGGACTGGGGGTCCTCGTGGCATGTGTGATATGCTCTGTGTCCACTGAGCCCGCCCAAAGATAGGATGCTCTCGTACTGGCCCGTCACTATGGGTCCCCTTAATCCCCCTCTTCTTAAGGATGGAGGTGAGTAGGAACGGGAAAAGGAGTCCCCAAGCATTGGCCGTGGAAGTCTGACGGCCATGTACATGATCCCAGAACTTGTGCAGCTGGCTCCAAATGACAGACGGGATCGAGTACCAGTGGCCTCTATGGAAGGCGTATAATGTCTGAAGAAACTGGTTTCGCCGCTGTGTCTTGTGCCCCAATGGACACACATTACACTGGAGGATCGTATCGATGAGCCATAGTCTGGGGGGCAGCTTGGATCGGTCGGCCGCATTATTATGCCTGTCGGCATACTGGCCAGCGCACATATCCATGATAATCTCGGCCAGGGCGAAAGACTCCGGCTGCTCCTCGATATCAGCGCCCTCAGGAGGGGACTCATCCGTGCAATGAAGAGCAGTGGCAATATCAGTACTGGTCACCTCGATGGGCGTGCCCCTAATTGAAGAGGTGAGGACCCCCGGTCTGCTGCAGTCGAAAGATAAATGCTCATAAAACTGCACGACAAGCTGGGAGTAGGCAGTGGAGCACACTGGCTTAAACAGCCTCTTCAACCCTTGGAGTTGGAGTGCTTGGACGGCCCACTGAGTGGCATCCATGTGCCGGAATATGTCGTCGATGGCGAAAGCCGTTTCGAACAACAACTCCCGTTGATCAATGCTGGGCCGGGATGAGGAGGCACGACTGCTGGAGGCGCCAGACGTGGAAACAGATGGTCGAGACATGCTGGGCTTGGCTTCTGGCTGATTTGCGATCGATCTCAGTGGTGTGCGTTCGATCTCACACTGTCTATGCGCTCGATCGCAACAACCTTGCGCTCGATCGCACCCAGTCAGGAATTACGTCGAACAGCTTATGTGCACCAAACAGGCAAGCTATAATCTGTGCAATGTGGAACTCGTTCCTACCCTTCCTGCAACCAAACACTCATTCAATCAAACACACAACAATATATATGTAAAAGGAAATCATAGTTTCTATTTAAAATTCGTGTAATACCTTGTGCAATGTATGACGGAATGTGAATAGGGAGGGGGGTTGACGGCGGTGCTGGTGGAGGACAGCGGTGAGGGTAAGGTGATGATGAGGTGTTGTGGTGGTTGGGTGTGAGGTAGGGTGATGTGGGTGGTGGAGTTGTGTGCGAGTGAGAGTGAGAGCCAATGTGAGTGAGAGCAAATGTGCAGGGGGCGAGTGACGTGAGTGAGGGACGTGAGTGAGTGAGTGAGTTCAATTTTTATAAATGTCTCTGCCTCGAGTGCGCTCGATCGCACACAAGGTGCGCTCGATCGCACTCATGCGCTCGCTTGTGTTTTCAGGACACGTTCGATCGCACTTTTGCGCTCGATCGCACTGAATGGTGCGATCGATCGCAAGTGTGGCAGATAAGTGTAATTAAAAACTTACTTTAAAAAGAATGACTAATTGAAACAATACAACCTTACCAGTTGTTAGTGGATTCAGTACCACTAACCTTACTAGAGGTGCTTGAGCTTTAATAGATGATTAAATTTTTACTTTGCTCAAGCACTCTCTTCTGCGACCGTGCTAGTTGTTTGGAGGGAAACACCTAGAGTCCACCTCTTGGAGCTCTAGTGCTTGTGTTTCAGTTGTATTCTGGACTGATTCAAGTGCCAAGTCTTCATTTCTTAGAAGGAATTTAGTGTCAAGGTATGGCTTGTCTCTGTGTCCATTGATTGTAAAAGGTTGATTTCTGTTGGGACCACAGACTTCTAATGCCCCATGAGGGAAGACCTTGGTGACCATGTACGGACCATACCATCTGGATTTCAGCTTGCCTGGGAACAGCCTTAATCGTGAGTCATATAGCAGCACTTTTTGTCCTACATGGAACTCTTTCCGGACTAGTTGTTTGTCATGATAAGCTTTTGTCCGTTCTTTGTATAACTTTGCATTCTCATAGGCCTCATATCTCAATTCTTCAAGCTAATTTAGATACAGTTTCCTTTTCTCACCCGCTTGCTTCATGTCAAAGTTGAACTGCTTAACGGCCCAATATGCTCGATGTTCTAATTCCACCGAGAGGTGGCATGATTTTCCAAAGACGAGGCGGTAGGGAGACATGCCAATTGGAGTCTTATAAGCTGTTCTATATGCCCATAGAGCGTCGTTTAAGCGTAGAGACCAATCCTTCCGATTTGGCTTTACTGTCCGTTCTAGGATTCCCTTGATTTCTCGGTTGCTTATTTCGACTTGGCCACTGGTTTGAGGATGATAAGGAGTGCCAACTCTATGAGTAATCCCATACTTTAGGAGTAGTGCGGAGAAAGAACGATGATGGAAGTGGCTGCCCCCATCACTGATGATCGCTCTTGGAGTTCCAAACCTAGTAAAAATGTTAGCCTGCAGAAACTCGATAACCACTTTGTGATCATTAGTCCTTGAGGGAACAGCCTCAACCCATTTAGACACATAATCCACACCCACAAGAATATATAAATAGCCAAATGAATTAGGAAAAGGTCCCATGAAATCAATGCCCCATACATCAAAGGGTTCTACTATATGAATATTTTGTAAGGGCATTTGATTTCGGGAAGAAATGTTACCTGTTCGCTGGCATCTATCACATGAGCTGCAAAAGGAGAAAGCATCTTTAAACAACTTTGGCCAATAGAAACCAGATTGGAGTACCTTAAGAGCTGTTCGTTTTGCTCCAAAATGACCTCCACAAGCCAACTGATGGCAATGTTTCAACAAGCTCGAATGTTCCTCTTCTGGGACACATCTTCTGACGATTTGATTAGGGCAGATCTTGAAAATGTATGGGTCATCCCATATGTAGTGTCTTGATAGAGATATTAGCCGTTTCTTTTCTTGAGTGATCATACCTGGGGGAAAAATTTTAACAGTTAGATAATTAACTATATCAGCATACCATGGAAGTTTTACCTCAAGTGCAAATAGTTGTTCATCGGGAAAGTTCTCATTTAAGGGAAACTTTTTATCATCACTTTCATATGGGAGTCTTGACAAATGATCCGCAACTACATTCTCACTGCCCTTCTTGTCCTTGATTTCTAAGTCAAATTCTTGGAGTAAGAGTATCCATCTGATTAGCCTAGGCTTTGCATCTTTCTTAGAAAACAAATATCTCAAAGCAGCATGGTCAGTGAATACAATAACTTTAGAACCAATAAGATACGATCTAAACTTCTCCAAAGCAAAAATAACAGCTAACAATTCTTTTTCAGTAGTAGAATAGTTGAGCTGAGCATCATTTAGTGTTTTAGAAGCATAGTAAATAGCATGAGGTACCTTATTGTTTCTTTGACCCAAGACAGCTCCCAAGGCGAAGTCACTGGCATCACACAATAATTCAAAAGGTAGATTCCAATCTGGTGCCATCATTATTGGGGCAGAGGTGAGAACGTTCTTCAAGGTATTGAAAGCTTGCATACAATCTTCACTCCATTCGAACTTGGTATCTTTAGTCAATAGTGCACAAAGGGGTCTTGAGATTTTGGAGAAGTCTTTTATGAATCTTCTATAAAAACCCGCATGTCCGAGGAAGCTTCTAATGCCCTTGACCGTGAGAGGGTGAGGTAGCTTTGAAATGATGTCAACCTTAGCCTTGTCTACTTCAATACCTTTGTCTGAGATGGAGTGACCCAACACAATACCTTGTTGAACCATGAAGTGACATTTCTCCCAATTTAGTACTAGATTAGTTTCTTCACATCTCCTTAGGACATTTTCCAAATGATTTAGGCACTCATCGAAAGTAGATCCAAAGACACTGAAATCATCCATGAATACCTCAATATATTTCTCTACCATATCGGAAAAAATGCTCATCATACATCTTTGAAAAGTGGCTGGTGCGTTGCATAAACCGAATGGCATTCTTCTATAAGCAAATGTACCGAAAGGACATGTGAATGTAGTCTTTTCTTGATCCTCAGGTGCTATGGCTATTTGATTGTATCCACTATATCCATCCAAGAAGCAGTAATAACTATGACTGGCTAATCTTTCTAGCATTTGATCAATGAATGGCAGGGAAAAATGGTCTTTTCTAGTTACTTTGTTTAACCTCCGGTAATCAATGCATACTCTCCAACCCGTTGTTTTTCGTGTAGGTATAAGCTCTTCATTTTCATTTTTTACCACAGTAATCCCACTCTTTTTGGGAACAACTTGGACTGGACTTACCCATTTGCTATCCGATATAGGGTAGATGATGCCGACATCTAGTAGCTTTAGTATCTCAGCCTTTACTACCTCCTTCATGTGTGGGTTAAGTCTTCTTTGAGCATCTCGAGTGGGCCGTGCTTCCTCTTCAAGGTAGATGTTATGCATGCACTTTGCTGGACTTATCCCCTTAATGTCAGCAATGGTCCACCCAATAGCAGTTTTATGCTCCCTAAGAACTCTTAATAGCTTTTCCCTTCTTCTCCACTACTTAAGTTGGCAGCAATTATCACAGGTAAGGTCTCATGTTCTCCCAAATAGGCGTATGTGAGATGCTCAGGTAGCTGTTTGAGCTCCAATGTTGGTGCCTGCACAATGGATGGAAGAAGAGTAGTATTAGTAGGTATGAGAATTTCAAATGGATGAGGATACATACTGGAGTATTTAGGAGAGGTTGCAAGATGGTGCACAGCTGTGACGATGTCATCAGTAAGATTTTCATTTTCTTGCTCAATATCCATCTCAGTGAAGCTATTGGTGAGAGTAGTCTCCAATGAATCAATGTGTTGGACCTGAAATGCTTGCTCAACAAAGTTTTGTATCAACAAACATTAAAGCAGTCAAAGTCATCTTGAGGAAATTTTATTGCATCAAATATTTTAAATTCTATCTTCTCACCATTAATTTTCATACTTACTATACCCTTTTTCACACAGATTTTAGTGTCGGCAGTCCTCATGAAAGGTCTCCCTAGTATGATAGGTAAAGGTAATGGCATAGGGCATTCTTCCATGTCTAATACAATAAAATCTGCAGGTAGAATGAACTTGCCAACTTTTACTAAGACATCCTCGAGAATACCTCTAGGTCTTTTAATACTCCTATTTGCCAACTGTAAGGTAATAGAAGTCGGCTGTAGCTCCCCCAAACCTAGGGTTTCGCATACTGTGTAAGGTAGCAAGTTTACCCCTGCTCCTAAGTCTAGTAATGCCTTGTCAAACAGTTGATCACCTATCCTACAGGGTATGGTAAAACTACCCGGGTCTGTCAGTTTTGGTGGGAGTTTCCTAAGTAGTACAGCACTTACCTCCTCAGTTAATGCTACAGTCTCATGTTCTTGAAATTTTCTTTTATGAGTACAACAATCTTTTAGGAATTTAGCATAAGCAGGTATTTGGTGAATTGCATCTAGTAATGGAATATTAATTTCAACTTTCCGCAAGGTCTCAAAAATATCAAGCAGTTTATTGTCTTTCTTTTGTTTTACTAACCTTTGCGGGAAGGGTGGTGCATTCACCTTCTCCGTCTCACTTACCCTTGATGCTGATGGTGTTTCTTTGGACGGTGCTGTAAGCTCATCGGATCCAATCACCTTACCATTTCTTAAGGTTGTGACAGCTTTTAGTTGTTGATGCCCACCAGGGTTGGGTAGTGTTTGAGCTGGGAGCTCTCTTTGCTTTCTGCTACTGAGCTCTTTAGCTAATTGTCCCATTTGTACCTCTAGTCTTTGAATTGCTTGCTCATGTGCTGCATTGGTTTGTTTTTGCTGAGTCATGAACTGTTCTTGCGATGTCATCAGTTGTTTTACTAGACTTTCGAGGTCGTTTCTTTTTTGTTCAGAATTAGCATGGGCAGTGGGCTGCTGATTTCGTTGCTGACCTTGGTTGTTTTGATTGTTGCTCCATGAGAAATTTGGGTGATTTCGCCATCCAAGGTTGTAGGTGTTTGCATATGGGTTATTCTTTGGCGGATAGTTGTTGGGTCCCACATAATTTGCTTGCTCCAGATCTGCAGAAAACGGACAAGCATTAGTATTGTGATCATATTGAGAGCATATTGCACATACCTGTAGTGGTGTAGCTGAGGTAGTTTGAGCAGCCATGGCTTTTACCAATAAATCTAGTTTTCTTTCCATTGCAGCCATTTGAAGGGAAGATCCTCCATTCGTATTTACCTCATACACACCTTTACCTTTGGTCATATGTCTACCTCGAGAGGAGAATTGCTGAGTGTGTTCGCTGAGGGTTTCAAACAGTTCCATTGCCTCTTCGCTGCTTTTCTCCATAAGGACTCCTCCACAACCTGAATCAACAATACATTTATTAGTATCATTTAAACCTTCGTAGAATGCTTGTACCAGTTCATCTTGAGGTAGGTTGTGATGTGGGCATTTGAGTAGCAATTCATTGAAGTGTCCCCATGCTTCGAAGAAAAGGTCCCCATCCTTTTGTTGGAAGGATTGGATCTCCTTCCTCATTTGTCTTGTCTTTTGGGCTAGGAAGAATTTCCTCAAGAATTTGCTTGCTAACTCCTCCCAAGTGTGGATGGAAACTGCAGGCAAGGAATTATACCAAAGTTTAGCATTATCTTTTAAGGAAAAAGGAAATAGAATTAACCTTATTCCTTCTTGGTCTAGTCCTTGTATGTGCTGAAACTTGCAAAGATCAAAAAATTCTCAAAGATGTAAGTGTGGATCTTCATTAGGAGTTCCCCTAAAATGCGTCAAGGCATTCAAGATTTGCGGAGATATGTAATAATTTCCCGCTGCCTCAGGTTGATATGCGATGCATGACGGTTGATCGATGTTCCGAGGGATGAAGGATTGCTTCATTGGAACTCGTGCAGGTGGTTGCTGGTTTTCGAGCTGTTCCGCCATTTGTGTTTCGTTCTCGATTTCTCCTTTGTTCTCCTCAAAGTTGTCCCTAAGCCTTTGTCGGATGGTCCGTTCAAGCTCGGGATCGAGGGAAAAGAATTCCGGATGTCGGGATCGAAGTCCGTGCATAAAGCAGAAAAACCAGTGTTTGTGCAGCAGTGCAACTCTGCTGTTCGGGTACTCTCTGCCCTAAATGCGCTCGATCGCACAGGATCTTGCGATCGATCGCAATTTCCACAGAAAGTGCAAGTAGGGTTTCGTGAAGTACCTGAAACAGAAAATAACTTGATTTAAGTTTTGATAAAAGATGGTAAAAATAAAATAATAATAATGATAAAATGAAAGTAATCCTAAAAGGAACTTTTAGCGCAATCCCCGGCAACGGCGCCAAAAACTTGTTGTGCGAAAATATACCTAAATAAATGGGTAAATAATCGCACTTGTTTTACTTGCAAGTGCACAAGGTCAACAGTGTAGTATAGTGTGCGAATGCAAGATCATCTCCACAGGGATTGGTAAAGTTCGATTTAGAATTATATTCGCAATATAAAATGATAGAAATAATAAAAGCATTGAGAAATAATAAAGATAAAATACTAAGGATAAAGGCATAGGGACTTGATATCCACCACTAATTATGCTACCACAATATAATATTATGCCAATGCTTTATTCATGCCATGTATACCTACTGGTTGCCAACCTAAGGGCATGGTATCTACTCCTTAAGCTATTGATTTCCCTAAACAACGAGTTAGGCATGGTATCTACTCTAACTCTTTTCTTCCTTAAGGGATTCAGCATGGTATCTGCTTGAGTTGTTCCTTAAGAAAACATAAGTACTATGGAAATCGACAACCACATGAGACCTAGGGCATGGTATCTACTCCCGGTTTCCCATGTTGATTAACCCGGGTATCCGGATAAGATGGTCCCTTGTTACTAATGTTAGACCCAGGACTCGGTCATCCAAATTGATCTAACTAACCTATCCATACCACATGCATACGTTTGCCTTACACATACATATGAGGAATGTAAATAAGCACAGGTGTTAATCAAGTTAAGTAACATAATAAGCTATGCAAAGATTTAATCAATGAATAAAAATATGGGAATGCATAACTAGGGCTTCAATCGAGCCCTATAAGAGAGTTAGTTACACATACTAACTGAAGTAAACATAATTAAACAAAACATAAGGGAGAAGAATAAACCCGAGAGAAGAGGCGTCAATTCTCTCCCAAGCTCTTCACTCCAAGTAAAAGAAAAGAGAAAAGTGTTTACTATCTAAGGTGTAAGGTGGTTTTTGTGTGTGAGTTACAAGTGTATTTATAGGTCTTTGAGAAGTCCTAATAGACCCATGAGTCCTAAACTTTCCTAAAACGAAAATCTTGTATTTTCCAAAATAAGGTTCTGCAGTTTACTGTTCACGCCCGTATATTTGCGCTCGATCGTATGTGCCTTGCGCTCGATCGCATGTGTCCTTGCGCTCGATCGCAAGGTGCACTCGATCCTACAATGATCGTATGTGCGCTCGATCGCACTGCGTGTGCGCTCGATCGCACTGCGTGTGCGCTCGATCGCACTTTGTCCAGAAAGTGCTCCAGGGCTTCTAGATTTCTTCCTTAAAGTGCCAAAACTGCTTCTTTTTTCTCCAAGACCCTATAAAAACATGTAAAACACACAAATGGAGTAAAAGATACCAAATTAATGTAATAAAGGATCTAACAAGTGTAAATAAGGGGGCTTAAATATGTATATTTAAGCGTCTATCATACTCCTTCATAGGAAGAGCTCCAGCTTATAACAACTGGAACTTTAGTTCTCGTTCAACCTCGTAAATACGGGACACTTCAGTGCCAAGATGGGCCTCCTCCCCGTGAAGTTAACCAATTTTTGTACTAAATAGATCCCTACTACTTCGAAGATTGGCCACCTCTGCCTTCAAAAAAGAAACCTCCTCAGTAGTAGTAAGGTGTTCGGTAGTAGTAGTGGCATTGTAGCTCCCTCTTCTCAAGTTCTAAATCTTGAATCTGGCTGGAGAAGGTATCCCTCTAAGCTATATCCTCATTCAGTTGTTTTGCAAGATCTACACCACTCTGTCGAAGTCTAGTGATGGCGGTTTCAATGGATTTGATGGAGTGGTTCAGAAAGAAAGATTACATGCTAGTTTGCATTCAAAGGGTAAATTACTTAGAAAAGGAAAAGAAAACATCATAAAAGACTGAAAGGTAAAGTTTGAGAAAAACCCTCTTACCTTGTAGTAGTGGTCAAGAACATTAACCATCAACTGTTGAGAAGTCAGGGACCTTATCAGCTCTGCCTCAGCAAGAAGAACAGATCATGCCAATAACTGGAGAATGGTGTCTATACTGGAAAAAGCTGAGTCTAAGGACCTCACCTCCCAGTTATGACGATGAACCTCCAAACCCAGCCTTGTGGTAGGTGCGAAATCACCCTACACAGAGGAGGAAATCCCAAGAGCAACAGAGGTAAAGTTCTTAGGAACTGAAGAAGAACCCCAGAATTAGGAGTAGAATTCTCAGCTTTGGCTTCAAACTTTTAAACCCACTCCTTAGGAGTCTTCTCCTCTGAGGAAGAGATCTCTACCTTCTGTACCTTAGCCCCTTTCTCCTCAGTCTTATTCCCCTCAAGCAGGACTGCAATATGTACCTTCTTCTCTTATCTCGCCTCAAATAGAACTGTAGTGTGTTTAGCCTTACGACTGACCTCAGCAGGAAGAACTGGAGACCTATCCACTCTGGCCCTTTTTTCTCAACTGGATCCTCAGAAGAAGACTTAGCAATTTTGGCCCTCTTGCTCTCCTTGGCTAGCTTAGCAATATTAGCCTGGCTAAACACAATGTTCTCTATGAAAGAAAAACAACACTTGAGAGTGTGGCAAACCAAATATGGTAGATAAAAGCACACATGTAGCAAAAATTGTAAAACAAAACCATAAGAAAATCCCTCTCTGCCACCAACAGGGGAGTTAGGGAAAGCTTGACTAAAATGGTACTTCTTCAGTGACGACTCATCTATAAGGTCCTTAACGGTCAGCTTGACCTCAAAAAAATGGCCAGGTGCCTCCTCAAGGCTCTATTCTAGTAAGACTTGATAAGGCTCCAACCCCTCTAGAAAAAAAAAATCTCTCTTTCAACCTTTAACCGAGGAAGCGGTATCCAGAATATTCCTTATAGTCCTTGTATAGGAGCTGAACCAACTGAAGCTAGTGTGCTTCTTTAGGGTATAAATCCATCTGAGCATCTGCATAGCTAATCTCCTGTCCTCTCTGCTATGACCGGCGCACTTCCTCAATGCCATCATAAACCCAACAACGCATCACATGCCATTGGGAGAAATTTAAGTAGGACAGATACTATAAAAAATAATGATATCCCTTATATCAGGGTCTATCGGAAACCTCAACCCCACTTTGAGGTTGTGAAGATAGCAATAGAAGGAGTACGGTGCCTCATCCTTTAAGGAGGTACAAGCCCTCTCACTGGGACCAAGACGCCTAACACTCCACCCGGAAGGGAAAAAGAAGCTAAGAGGGATAGACTCTAGGTCGTGTTTCAAAATTTCACTAGTGATTTCCCTAGCTTGAAAAAATAGACCTCTTAAGTTTACTGCTTCCTCACCCATAGCAATAACCTTCATTTTCTTGGTCCTCACTTTCTTAGGATTACTAATCCCAGAAGAAGACATAGTACAATAAGTAAATAAGGGAGTCGAAACTCACCAGAAAAAGTCCAAAAAAATCTAGAATTTGGAGAGCTCAAGGAAGAAATCTCGCAAGGATGACAAAGAGACGCAAAGAGTTTAGCACTGGAAAAGCAAAAAAGCACATAATAAGGAAAAATATCTTCTGTCTAGCCAACTATTGCATAGGATACATGCTCCAACACGCATTTAACGCTAGCAGAGGCACCTTAGGTAATTGAAGTGTACCATCAAAAAGTGCAACGGATGGTGTCTTGATAAACAAAACGTCCCATCATAGATACGCAGGCAAAAATGACACCGAGAAGGCCAGTATGGCATATCCACAAAGATCAAGACTAAACCTACAAAGAGCAAACACATGATTAAAGACCCAAGTCCAAAAATTAAGGGCCCAGACCTCTAAAGGCCTAGGTGGCGCAGGCCCAATCGCACCCAAGTCTGCTAAAAAGTAAGATGCCATAAAAAAACAACAACCACAAGTTACAACCTTCCCCGATGTGGTACTAAGTATCTCTAAGACCATATAAGCTCCATTTAGGCGAAAAAGCCAAAAATTACGATAGTAGGTATAAAGTCTTAGGTATGAAAATGATCTTAAGTTCAACCAAATAATTCCAACCTATATGGAACAGGAGTCCACGCATCTGCATCATTCCGTTCAGGATGAAGAAGAATCAAGACTTCGATTGTCAGCTCGACCCGACAAATCAAGGTTTGCTACCTATATGACAAGAGAACTTCTTCAAAAAATTACTTAACCTCATACAGGTGCAACCAAGTCAGACATCCCTACACCTACTCAGATAAAGACGACTGTGGTCTACAATATCTTATAATGAGAAACTAAATGTCCCTAAGGAAACATAATTTCATTATAGACAAATAGAGATCGGGACTTCGGTCATCTCTCCCCATCAATAAGATATTTACACCCTATAACTCCTATTTAACGATGGAATCATAATCCTAGCTATATGATTCTCACCGAAGTGGGATTACGACTCCCACGCCTCATAGTCACTCGAGTATAAGAGGATTCTAGCTCCAATCATACTATTGTTAAAAGGGAATCAAAGCCTCAACCCAGCAAAAATGAACCATAGCTTTCACACCTCATGGTTCATCGCAACAAGAAGAAAATGTAAGACTCTAGTAGAAAACTCTTACCAATAAGGGATCGCGGATTCTAAAATCATTCGAATCCACCTCGGTGCAAGAAAGTTAAAGACTCCAATCATGTTAAGGGAAAGCATTATTTTAATCATGCAGATCTTGACCTAGAGAAAAGCATGGTTTCAATCCCTTAAGATCCAAACAACGTGGGTTATGGCTCCCTATCCACTTAATCCCACCTTAGACCAACAAGAGTTTAGACTTTAACCAGCAAAAATCTCCAACAAGGCTGAGGTTAGAGGCTCTCCAAACCATATAGTCCCGCCTTAGATCAATCAAGAATTACGACTTCAGTTCGAAAATCCTTGACCAAAAAGGGAATACAATCTCAACCATACAGAAATTAACACTCAATTTCTACCTACATGGGATCAAGGTCTCCATGGCCACACAATCCCATTTAAGCAGAAAATAAACCAAAAACCCCGGTTATGAAGGCCCCACTAAAAGCATTAGGAAATTTGAAAAGTAAAGCCTACCACCCCGAATAACTTCGGACCTATGGTTCCCAACTGAGGCGAAACTCCAGTTCCTAAATCTCACAGTTCATTCAAGCATAGAAAGAATTATGGCCCTAGTCATCCTTTAACCAATCTAAAAAATCTCAAGGGAATAGCTAATCGTCCATTTTAGTTCAGGGGGAAGCCAAAGTTTAAGCTTTATAATCACAAACAGTGGAGTACTGGTCCCGGTCATACAAGTCTCGTTGAAGTAGAACTATGGCCCTGAGCTTTACAGTTTATTTAAGCATAAGAGGAACTACGACCCGACCACGCTTTAACTAGGGCATGATTCAAGATCTGAACCAATTGGGACCCTCAAGATAAGTAAGGACCGATGAAAACACACCTCAAATAGAAGACTTAATAGTGACTCCAACCATACAGTTCCCGCGAAAATAGAATGACGAACCCGAGCTCCACAGTCTACTCAAGTAAAAAGGAATTATGACTCCAAACACACTCCCATTGAGGCATGGCTCAAAGACAGAACCGGCTAAGTTCCTCAAAGAGAAAAAAAAACAAGGCAACTCTTGAAAGGTAAGACTATGACTCTAGTCATATGGTTCCTGCCCACATTGAATTAAGGCCTTATCAGCCATGCAATTTCATTTAGAGTAAAAAGAAACCGAGATCTTATTCATAAAACATCCGTAAAAATCGCTGAAAGTATTCGATGATATGGCTCCACAATTCTCATTGACATAGAAAAATGACCCCTACCACACGGTTCCTACCATGGCCAGAAAACACCTATAGCTCACTCCAGCCAAGGGAGAACTTCGACCTCGGTTGCATTTCCCCCAAGTATTCAAAAGAAAGGAGAACAAGATACACAAACTCCTCAGAGTAAACTCCTAGCCAAGAAACCCTAGCTCAAGCCATAAAAGACCAAAGGGTAGGACCTAACCATCAGTGTAACCTCACCCCAAGCCAATGACTTCAAATGCAAAAGGTATCGAATACATTGTTTGCTTTGGAGAAAGCTGCTAATCAAAAGTCCCAATCTTAGCTCCCAACAAACAACAAAAGAGAACTACTCCCTCAAGGGGTCCATTCAAATGCCCTGAAGTGAGTGGCATATGATGTGATCAAAATGATATGGCTCGAGGATAGCGCAACACGTGGCCATGCAATTACTCTCGAATGGTGAAGTAACCCAGATTAGCCACTAAAGGTGTACTTCTTAACACAATGATGAGATAACTAAGAAGACGATTATACTGCAAAGTACACAAGAGTCATCCATTGTGAGGCTCGAGGCACTGAAACCTAAATCCAATAGTGCTCTACCCAGGAAATTTAGTAGCACACAACGCCTATATAAGGAGACTCTGTCTTCCAACAAACACACATGAAAACATACAACAAAAAGGAGAGTAAAAGAAGATACACCTGATAATACAAAGACACCCACTAAAAAAAGAACCCCTAGAATACAACAGAATAAGAAAAGGTAAAAAACAAAAGAGAACGTACAGGTATAGAAAGGAATCATACGAAGAACAAAGAGAGCTTATTCACCCCTTCTCCTCTTCTTGAAACACCTCTTCGCCTTTCAAAACCCTATTATCTCTACTTTATAAGAGTATTCACTGACTTAAGCATCGAAGGGTCTTTCCTAGAATACAAAAAAACTGAGAGACTTCTTTTGCAGGTTTCATCCATTACCAACTCAAGGAAACTCTTTTGTCTAAGGTTCTTCTCTCAAGCAATCATCTTTAAGCACTCAATCAATTGGCGTAGTAATTAGTCCTCGAAGTATTCAAGTAGTATAGCAACCAGTCTCCAAGCAAAACAAGTAATGAAGCAAACATTCTAGTAGTCAACAAGTACTCTAATTCCCAACAAATGTGAAATCAAGTAGTGTTGATCAAGTCTCTCAATGTAGTATTAGCCTAAACATTGATATTCCAACAAGTTATTTAATTATTTTTAGTTGTACTTGAATATTTTAGAAGTCATCAATGGAAATGATGTTACTAGAATGTTTCCATTTTTCTTCCATCACCATTTCAGCCTTCTATTTAGAGAATTACATTGTTTCCTCTATTGTAATTGTATAAAAGAGACCCAATTACTACAATTGTTTGATCTTATTTTATTATTTTTGACAAATTTAATTCGGGTGTAGCAAGAATCTTTAAACCTTAGAAAGGTTCTGGCACTTCCAATATGAATATTCTGCCAAAGATAGTTCCAAAGCGAACACAGTCACTCATGATTATTTTTGTAATTTTTTTACTAGTCTCTCTTCTTCTATTAGATTATTGGTCAATGTACTCTCTCTTTTTTTCACCACTTTATTGAAAAATTTATTGAACAAGTCACAAAAGAATATCAAGACTTTAAATAAAGTTATGCATAATATTAGTTTTTTTCTTTAAATTTGAGTCTAGGTCATTGCCTAGGCCAACCATAATGGTGACTTTGCCCTTTAAAGAGAGACAATGCCTCTGTAGTTTAGACTTTTGAGGCAAACACCTTTGCATTTTGGGTCGAAATCTCATCCAAGATTACAGAAGATATACCAAATCAATAATAGAAATATCGTCACATGACTTTTATTAATAGATTAATTTCATTAAGTTTTGGATATAAACAAATCCTAAGACTAATTTGGATATTTTCATAATTGATAGATAACAAAAATACTTGAATATAACATTCATTGGTTAATTTTCAAGCTTGAAACATTGTTTTCATGTAGCCTATAGGGTCCCTATTAGAGATGGAAATTTTTTACCCGACCTGACCCAAGCATAAAAAATTATTAAAATAATATGACTCGAACTCGAATTACCCAAATCTAAAATGACTAGACCCGACTTGAACACGAAACGACCTGAAACTTGATACGATTTGAACCCGAAACGATATATCTGATTCTTTTTTCTTTTAGATTTTAAACAAAGAGAAAAAATCTATTTTCCAATTTTTTTAAGATGGAAAAAAGCTAATTGTTGTTTAGAAAATTTAGAAAAAAAATATGAAAATAAATAAATTATACGAAAGCTAATTGGTATGTTATTTAATCTACTGACTCAAATGAAGTAGAGCATGAATTAACACAAGTATGAAATTAATTTTTTCGTTGACCAATATAACCAAACAGAAACAATTAATCATCTACTTAAATGAGTAAAAGGAAAACCAAACAAAGAAATAGTGATGGTTTATTTATACTCTAAACCCTACACCTTAAACCCTAAACACTAAACCTTATACCCTATACCCTATACTCTAACCATAAACCATAAACTATAAATAGTAAACCCTAAACCCAAAGCCATAAACCATAAAACCCTGAAATTGGATAATAAATTCACATGATCTCTCTTATTTTCTTTTAAATCATCAATGTCGAAATTTAATGGAGAAAATTCAATAAATCTATAAAATTAATAGTATAGATGAATAATTGAGAATTTTGGAATTAAAATATCGAACAATCACTCAGTTAGAACGAAAAACAACAGAGAACGAATGAGATCATATGACTTATGATGGCAAGCATGAAAGTTTTGTGCTCAATATTTGTTGTTGAAATTTAGCTATTCACACTACAAAAATAATAATTAAATCACAAAGTAAATAAATTAAGGTTAGTAGTCAAGAATTTTGTCTTTATGAATAAAAATAAAATTAGAAAAAATTTATTTTGGATTCAAAGGTTTGAATGTCCTCTTTACTGCTTATGTAAACTAATTTTTCAATATTTTAAAAAAAATCATTTTTCTTTAAAATAAGAATAGTTAAATACTTAAATATAGCAAAGATAAACAAATCACCAATCATTATAAAAAAATCAATTTAGTGAGAAGAAATATAAATAAATCATTTATTATATTATATTTTAACATTTAATACCAATATCCTTAATTTTTATTTTTATGAAATAATAATAACAACTAATTAATGTTACATACAATTTTTGATAACTAATTAATGCTACATATAATTAACTCTAGGTATGATTAATTCATATGTAGAATAGTGTGTCAATGTGTAATTGCTTATTATTATTTTTTTAAAACCATTTTTTTAGTTTTATATATATATATATATATATATATATATATATATATATATATATATTTAACATATTTTAAGATTCCATGTGAATTACATGATCATATAATTACATATATGCATCAGATTATCAATTGATATTTAGTGTAATAAATTAATAATATTAATGTATCTTAATTACACTATAATTTTTTGTATAATTTTTATTTTACAAAAAAATGACCATTAGATTTACTATTATATTCATATAGATCATGCATGTCACCCTTCATCATTGTCATATATGCTAAAAAATTATTTTATTAGTTATTAACTTATTAAGTTCTTTATATTTATATTTTCTATATATAATTTTGATTGGAATTTAATCAAATGATAATTACTTAAACATATTAAAATGAGCCTGGTAATCTAAATTCAAATAAGAGTTCAAATGATTTTCTCAACAATTGGAGGAAAAGAAAATAGAAAAATAAAGTGAGTCCATTTCTTATTGCTTGGGAGACTTGTTATTTATAGAGTTCAAATGGGTACAGATTACTGTTTTATCCTTGTGGTTGACAAGTATCGTCTTTTGATTCAAGGGTATATTTGTACTATATCACATGCCCTCCCTCATTGAGTCCATTATAAAGAAGTGATGATTTTCTAGATTCCTGATTTGTGGTTCTTGCTTTTTAGTATTCTTAGGTCTGTATTCAATTCTAGTTGTTGGGGGATCGAGTTGTGTCCCTTTTAGGATCTCTGTGTTTGGCTGGTCCCTAGATTGATTTGAAGTTCCTAGGGCAGTGCTTGGCTTGGGCCAGTGGGAACCAATTGACCTTTTTTGGTGGGTCCGAGTTAGTACTCGACTGGAATCGAGTTTTGTAATTTTGGAGGACCCACGTCGGTCATCGGTTGGGACGAGAGGAGAGCCGACTTATGCAATTTTAGAGAACCTGTGTTGATGATCGGTTGGGACGAGAGGAGGGCCGACTTGCACAATTTTGAAGGACCCATATCAGTGGTCGACTAGGACCAGAGGAGGGCCAACTCACGCAATTTTAAAGGACTCTTATCAGCCGTTGATTGGGACCAAAGGAGGGCCAACTTACGTAATTTTTAAGGGCATGTGTTGGTGGTCGGTAAGGACTAGAGAAAAACTGAATTGTGCAATTTTGAAGGGCCTGTGTTGATGGTTGGCTGGGACCAGAGGATGGTCGACTTGCACAATTTTGAAAGACCCATATCGGTGGTTAGCTAAAACCAGAGAAGGGTAGACTTATACATTTTTGAAAAACCTGTGTCGATGGTCGGTTGGGACCAGAGGAGCGTTTACTTGCACAATTTTGAAAGACCTGTGTAAGTGATAACTTAGACCAAAGGAGGCTCGACTTGCGCAATTTTGAAGGACCCGTGTCAATAGCCAGTTGGGACCAGAGGAGGGATGTGTTGACCCTCACCTATATTTTAATGATGACAAAACACAACTCTTATTATACTAACGATGCTATCTAAGTGTATTAAGCAATAAGAGCATTCAACCAAGGATCAAGGTGCAAGAACTCAACCCAAATCAAACATCAAGTGAAGACAGAAGAACTAGTATAGGTCTAAGGTATTAAAATAAGTTGTAAGTTTCACTTGTTCAGGTAATTAGCTTGTCCAATGGCTCTTTTTGAAAAAGCATTTTAATATAACCTTTTAATCAAATGTTTTTAAAGTTAAAATCTCTTCAAAACATGAAAACTGGGTTGTTAAGCAACCCAGTCGACTAGGTACTTATAACAGTCTTCTGGTAAATGGGACAGTATGTCCCCAGTCGACTGGTACTTTGGGCAGAAGTTTCCCAGTTGACTGGTAAGTCATACCTAGTGGACTAGTACTTTGGGCAGAAGTTCCCCAATCGACTGGTAAGTCATACCCAGTCGACTGGTACCTTCAATGGCCTTAAAAATGTGATTTTTAAGCATGACCCAGTCGACTGGTAGTTCAAAAAATATGACCGTTGAGACGTGAAATTTCAGCACAAATTGTACCGAAACATATAAAATCAATTACAAACGGGCATATTACATCAAGGCTATATAGACTCACTCTATTGAGCATTTTCGAAACAGAGGATTACACATTCAATCAAGTTTTTACTCATTGATACTCAAAAAGCTTTGAAAAATTGATTGTTGAGCCATTCCTCAAGCTTTACCTAGAAAGAGAGATATTATTCAGTTTATAAGCTTCCATTGTTGTCTCTCTACTATTTTCTTTACAATATTTATTATAAAGGGATTTTTTTCCAAAAGGAAGGGATTCGCTTCCGAAAGGAAGGGGTTTTTGCTTCTGAAAGGAAGGGATTTGCTTCCGAGAGGAAGGGATTGATTATAAGGTTTGTGCAACACCCGTGAAGTTGTACGACTAAGTTATTTAATGAATTGCTTTAAAGAGGTTCCTTGAAGAGAGTGGACGTAGGGTCGGAATGAATCCGTTATTGCCGAACCACTATAAACTGAGTTTGCATCCCCTATTCCTTTATTTACAGCACATTACTTATTTACATGCTTGTTGGTTATCTGTTTTTTTATAAACTTGTGTTTAATCCGCGAAAGTTTTTTAAAACCCAATTCACCCTCCCTCTTTGGTTAAAACCTCAGTCTACAATTGGTATCAGAGCCAGGTTCTCAATTTTAGGATTAATATCCTTGAGTTCATCCGATGGCAGCAAATAGTGTTGCGCGTTAATTTACCTAAATAAATAAGGAAATAATTGCACTCGTTTTACTTGTAAGTGCACAAGGTCAATAGTAGCATAGTGTGCGAATGCAAGATCATCTCCACAGGGATTGGTAAAGTTCGGTTTTAGAATTAGTTTCTTTAAAGTAAAAAGAAGGAAATAACTGTTGAATGTGATTTAATAATAATAAAGACATAGGGCTTTGATATCCACCACTAGTCATACTTTCCCAATGATTAATAGGTCAATGCACTAGCTTTATCATGAATACCTAATGGTTGCCAACCTAAGGGCATGGTATCTACTCCTTAAGCTATTGATTTCCCTAAGCAACGAGTTAGGCATGGTATCTACTCTAACTCTTTTCTTTCTCGAGGGATTCAGCATGGTATCTACTGAGTTGTTCCTAAAGAAAGCATAAGGGCTGTGGAAATCGACAACCACATGAGACCTAGGGCATAGTATCTACTCCCAGTTTCCCATGTTGATTAACCCAAGAATCTGGTGTGGATGTCTTTTGTTACTATTGTTAGACTCAGGACTCGGTCATCAAAATTGATCTAACTAACCAATCCATACCACATGCATACGTTGGCCATACACATATATATGAGGAATTTAAATAAACACAGGCATTAATCAAGTTAAGCAACATAATAAAGGCTATTGGCAAAGATAATCAATGAATAAATATATGGGAAAGCATAACTAGGGCTTCAATCGAGCCCTATAAAGAGTTAGTTACACATGCTGTCTAAGATAAACATCATATATAAACTAAATATGAAGTGAAGAATAAACCCAAGAGAAGAGGCGTCAATTCTCTCTCAAAGCTTAAAACTCTAAGCAAAACCTCTTATATTTCCAAAACTGGTTCTGCCGTTTTACTGTTCACGCATGTATATATGCGCTCGATCCTTCTTGTGTGCGCACGATCCCAATGTGCACTCGATCGCATGCAACATTGCGATCGTTCGCACTTCGACCAGAAGCTGCTCTAGGATTTCCAGACTTCTTCCTTTAAGTGCCAAAACTGCTTCTTTTTCTCTAAGACCCTATAAAAACATGTGAAACACACAAATGAAGTAAAATGGACAACATTAACACAACTAAGGACCTAACAAATGTAAATAAGGGTGCTTAAATAATATTTAAGCACCTATCACACCCCCAAACTTATATATTTCTAGTCCCTTAGCAATACAAAACAAAAACTAAAATGAAAAATAACAACATACAGATAAATCAAATGTTCATAGCGTTCGTAAAAGTTTTAGTTCTTCACACAAAACTATGATGTGCATTCATGCTCAAGCTTAACAAATATAAATATATCTTTGCAATGAATAAGAGCTTTGAATGCAAATCACTTTCGTGAGGCAGTTTAAGACATCACAAGTTTGACTTTAGTGTGTGGTGAACTAGCACATAAAAGATTAGGTTTCCAAATAATTCTAATGTGTAGTATTTCGATGACTCAAGATTCACCAAATTTCCTATTAGAATCAACAAAAATGGAATAGATTTTCTTCTTTTCTTTTATTTGTGAGATTTTTGCCAAGTTAGTTCCCTAAAGCTTTTTATTTGACTCATGTAACGAGTGTTTAGCCAATGACTCCCAAACCAGATGGTTTTAGGGCATTAGGTGTAAAGACGCCCCTAAGGACTTACTAACCCAAGTCAAAAAGGCTACGAAACTAACTGGTCTCAATGCTACCTATCAGAATTTTCACCTTTTGACGTGACACTCACTGCTTACTGAGGCAAGAGGGCTAGTTCCTCAGCGAAAAGTTTTTTTTAATGATCTGTTATGAGCAAAATTTTTTCCACCTTTTGATGACTCACTGCTTACTGAGGCAAGAGGGCTAGTTACTCAGTGGAAAGTTTGTTTTATTGATCATTAGGAGCATTTTTCTTTTTGAGCACTAACAATATGTTTCTATTTTCTTATACCAAAACGTTAATCTAATAGGTCATCTGGTTCACAGTCAAGCAAAAGAAACATACAAATCAAAATTACATGTCATACCCCACACAACTATGTGCTAATGTGCTCGTGTTAGTTCAGGTCAAACTTGTGAATCCTTAAATGCCTAAAAGTAAGTGATCTATGTTCAAAACTTAATTATTGGCCTATATGTTCAAGGTGTTAAGCTCACTAATGAAGTCAAATCATATCGTTTGTTTAGATCACCCAAAATTTTATTGGAACAGAATGAACATGCATTTATCTATAAAAAAAAAAGAGACATAGTGAGTGTAGTGAATGTGTGAATGTGTCCCCATACCCCCAAACTTAAATTGCACATTATCCCTAATGTGTGAATAGCATGGAAGGAGCTGACCTGGGAGATGGACAACTATATGGCTGGCATGGCTCGTAGCACGCCCTCAAACTTCAACTAGATGCATTCACTCTGTCCTTGAAAAAGAAAGACAAACAAACATAAAATGGAAAACAAGTAAATATAAAAAGTTATAGAAAAGTAAACTATGAAATACTAATAATAAAAGAAAATAAACTATTAAAAAGGATATGCTGTGGGGTACCTCCCATGAGCGCTAAGTTTAACGTCTTCAGCCAGACGTGGTACCTTCTCACTGCTGATCATCAGGTGGTGCAGTCGAAAAGGTATCGGGTGCTGGAGGTAGGCGATCAAGGATGGCCTATAGCATCGCCTCCTGTCGGGCAAACCGTGCCTCCAAACTATCTATGCGCTGATGCACGAGTGTGGTAGCGGCAGAGACCTCACCTTGAAAGGAGGACAGCTCAGCTAGAAAGTGCTGGGACTCTGTGGGTCCCATGTACAGATGGTCCTCCTCTCGTACTGGGCTAACCACAGGGGTCTCAGTCTCCATACAATCCTTCTAAACTCTCTCAGCTACAGAAGCAGGTGCTGGGTGTCCTCGAGGCATGTGCAAGAGGCTATGTTTCCACTGAGCCTTCCCGAAGAAGGGATGCACTCGCACTGGTCCGTCGCTAGTGGTCCCCTTAATCCCTTTCTTCTTAAGTATGTAGGAGAGTAAGAACGGGAACGGGAGGTCCATACATTGGTAGTGGTGGTCTGACGGCCATGGACATGATCCTAGAATTTATGCAGCTGGCTCCATATAACAGCCGGAATAGAGTACCAGTGACCTCTATGGAAGGCATATAAGGTCTGTAGAAACTGGTCTCTCCGCTGTGTCTTATGCCCCAATGGGCACACGTTGCGCTGAAGGATAGTGTCGACGAGCCAAAGTCGTCGAGGTAACTTTGATCGGCTGGCTGCGTTGTTGTGTCTGCCGGCGTACTGACCAGCGCACATATCCTCAATAATCTTAGACAGGGCAAATGACTCCAGCTGTTCCTCGATATTGGTGTCCTCTGGAGGGGACTCATCAGAGCAATGAAGAGCAGTGGCTTTGTCAGCACTAGTTACCTCTATGGGTGTGCCCTAGACTGAAGAAGTCAATACTCCCGGTCTGCTACAATCAAAGGATAGGCTCGCATAGAACTGGACTATGAGCTAGGTGTATGCAGTTGAGCAAACCGACTTGAAAATCCTCTTCAACCTTGGATGTCTAAATGCTTGGACGGCCCATTGAGTGACGTCCATGTGTTTGAAGACATCATCGACGGCAAAAGTAGTCTCAAATAATAGCTCTCGTTGCTCGATGCTGGGCCGAGATGATGGGGCACGGCTGCTTAAAGCGCGAGAAGTGGAAGTAGTTTGCTTTGACATGCTGATACTAGGTTTTGCCAAATTTGTGATCGATCTTAAATATGTGCGATCGATCGCACACAGGTCTATGCGCTCAATCGCAACAGCCGTGCGCTCAATCGCACACGGTCAGGCTTTTCCTCGAACAGATTGTGCACGACAAAAGACCAAGCTATGGTCTTGTGGATTTGAATTTGTTCCTAACCTCCTACAAACATAAAAATACCCAATCACACACATGATAACACATATATAAAATGAAAAAAAAAAGAATTTAATTATTAAGAATCATGTGTTAGATCAAAAAGGGTTACTTTGTGGGTGTAAAAATAGAATGGATGTGTGATAGGGAAGAGGATGTGGTGGTGACAGTGGTGATATTGGTGGTTAACGGTGATGGAGTGGGGATTGGTGATGCTGGAGATGGGGTCGTGATGCTGGAGTTGAGAGTGGGAGTGTGAGAGTGATGAGAGTGCGAGCGAGTGAGCTGTGAGTGAAATATGCAGAGAGGGTGAGTGAGTGTGAGTGAAGTGTGAAAAGTGAAGTTTTTAAATTTATTATGAAACTGTCTGCCATGAGTGCGTTCGATCACACTAGAATGCACTCGATTGCACTTTTGCGCTCGATCACATTGACTGGTGCGCTGGATCACACTCTTGTGCTCGAGCACACTGAATGATGCACTCGATTGGAAGCAGTGTGCATGGGCAAAAATAAAAACTTACCGCAACTGAAAAATAGGAACAATACAATCTTACCATGTGTTAGTGACCTCAGTACCACTAACCTCAGTAAAGATGCTTGAGCTGTATGGGTAATCAAATATGAGCTGCTCAAGTGCTCTCGTGCCACGATGCTAGTTGGTTGAAAGGAAGCACTTAGAGTCCACCGCTTGTGGCTCCAGTGCTTGTGTTTCAGCTGTATACTATACGGATTCAAGTGCCAAGTCTTCATCTCTTGGAGGAAAGTTAATATCTAGGTAAGGCTTGGCTCTGTGTCCATTTATCGTAAAGGGCTGATTTCCATTGGGGCCACAAACTTCTAATGCACCATGAAGGAAGACCTTGGTGACCAAGTACGGACCGTACCATCTGGACTTGAGCTTGCCTGGGAACAGTCTTAATCGTGAGTCATATAGCAACACCTTTTGTCCTATATGGAACTCCTTCTATACTAGTTGTTTGTAATATAGTCTTTTATCCGTTCTTTGTACAACTTGGCATTCTTATAGGCATCATATCTCAATTCTTCAAGTTCATTTAGATGTAGCTTCCTTTTCTCACTTGCTTGTTTCATGTAGAAGTTGAACTGCTTTATGGCCCAATATGCTCGATGTTCTAATTCTACTGGGAGATGGCACGCTTTACCAAAGACTAGGCGGTAGAGAGACATGCCAATTGGAGTCTTATAAGCTGTCCGATATGCCCATAGAGCATCATTTAGGCGTAGAGACCAATCCTTCCGATGAGGCTTCACTGTCCTTTCTAAAATTCCCTTGATCTCTCTGTTGCTTATCTCCACTTGACCACTAGTTTGAGGATGATATGGAGTGCCAACTCTATGAGTGATCCCATATTTTTGGAGTTGTTCAAAAAAAGCGCGATGATGAAAGTGGCTGCCCCCATGACTCATGATTGCTCTTGGAGTCCCAAACCGTGTAAAGATGTTAGCCTGTAGAAACTTTACAACTACTTTGTGATTGTTAGTTTTTGAGGGGACAACCTCGACCCATTTGGACACATAATCTACACCCATAAGAATATATAAATAACCAAAGGAGTTAGGAAAGGGTCCCATGAAATCAATGCCCCATACATCGAAAAGTTCTACTACATGAATATTCTGTAGGGGCATCTGATTTCGGGAGGAGATGTTACCTGTCCGCTGGCATCTATCACATGAGCTGCAAAAAGAGAAAGCATCTTTAAACAAATTAGGCCAATAAAAACCAGATTGTAGAACCTTAAGAGCTGTTCATTTTGCCCCCAAAATGTCCTTCACAAGCGAACTGATGGCAGTGTTGCAATAAGCTCAAGTGCTCATCTTTTAGGATACATCGTCTGATGATTTGATCGAGGCAGAATTTGAAGAGGTAAGGATCATCCCAATGGTAGTGTCTTGACAGAGATATCAGCCTCTTCTTTTCTTGAGTGGTCATGCCTGGGAGAAAAACCTTAGCAGTTAGATAATTTACTATATTAGCATACCATAGAAGTTTTACCTCTAGTGCGAACAATTGTTCATCAGGGAAGTTCTCATTCAAAGGCAACTCTTTATCATCGTTTTCGTATGGTAGCCTTGACGAATAATCTGCAACTATATTCTCACTGCCTTTCTTGTCTTTGATCTCCAAATTAAATTCTTGTAGTAGGAGTATCCATCTGATTAACCTAGGCTTTGCATCTTTCTTAGAAAATAAATATCTCAAAGCAGCATGGTCAGTGAAGACAATAACCTTAGAACCAATAAGATATGATCTAAACTTTTCTAAAGCAAAAATAACAATTAATAATTCTTTTTAAGTAGTAGAATAGTTAAGCTGAGCATCATTTAAAGTTCTAGAAGCATAGTAAATAGCATGAGGTACCTTATTGACTCTTTAACCTAAGACAACTCCCATAGCAAAGTCACTGGCATCGCACATCAACTCGAATGGGAGGTTCCAATCTGGGACCATCATTATCAGAGTAGAGGTGAGAACATCCTTCAATGTGGTGAAAGCTTGCATACAGTCATCATTCCATTCAAACTTGGTATCTTTTGCTAACAATGCACAAAGAGGTCTTGAGATTTTGGAAAAATCCTTGATGAATCTTCTATAAAAACTGGCATGTTCAAGGAAACTTCTAATGCCCTTGACTGATAGAGGAGGAGGCAACTTTGAAATGATGTCTATTTTAGCTTTGTCTACCTCAATACTTTTGTTGGAGATGGAGTGACCTAACACAATGCCTTGCTGAACCATGAAGTGACATTTCTCCCAATTCAATACTAAGTTACTCTCTTCACATCTCTTTAGGACATTCTCTAAATGATTTAGGCATTCATCAAAATTAGAACCAAAGACATTAAAATCATCCATGAATACCTCATTGTACTTTTCTACCATATCCGAAAATATGCTCATCATACATCTTTGAAAAGTGGCTGGTGCATTGCTAATCCAAATGGCATTCTTCGATAAGAAAATGTACCGAAAGGACATGTGAAGGTAGTCTTTTCTTGATCCTCGGGTGCTATGGCAATTTGGTTGTACCCACTGTACCCATCCAAGAAGTAGTAATAGCTGTGACCGGCTAATCTCTCTAACATTTGATCAATGAATGGCAAGGGGAAATGATCTTTTCTCGTTACCTTGTTCAATTTTCGGTAATCAATACATACTCTCCAACCCGTTCTTTTTCTTGTAGGTATGAGCTCCTTATTTTCATTTTTTACAACAGTAATCCCACTCTTTTTAGGAACAACTTGGACCGAGCTCACCCATTTACTGTCAGATATAGGGTAGATGATGCCAACATCTAGTAGCTTCAATACCTCGGCCTTCACTACCTCTTTTATGTGTGGGTTAAGTCTTCTTTGGGCATCTCGAGTGGGCCTTGCTTTTTCTTCGAGATAGATACTATGCATGCATTTGGCTAGACTTATCCCCTTAATGTCAGCAATGGTCCATCAAATGGCAGATCTATGCTCCCTAAGAACTCTTAACAGCTTCTCTTCTTCTGTACTACTTAAGTTAGCGGCTACAATCACAGGTAAAGTCTTCTCTTCTCCCAAATAGGCATACGTTAAATGCTCACGTAGCTATTTTAGTTCCAATGTTGGTGCCTGGACAATAGAAGGCAGAAGAGTAGCATTAGTAGGTATGAGGGATTCAAATGGAGGAGTATACTTACTAGAGTGTTTTAGAGAGGTCTTAAGGAGTTGCACAGTTGAGATGATGTCATCAGTAATATCTTCAGGTTCTTGCTCAATATCCACCTCTGTGAAGCTATGGGTGAGAGTGGTCTCCAATGGATCAATGTGTTGGACTTGAAAAGCTTGCTCAACAAAATTTTGTATCATACATATATTAAAGCATTCCAAATCATCTTGAGGTAGTTTCGTTGCATCAAATATTTTAAACTCTATTTTCTCACCATTGATTTTCATACTCACTATACCCTTTTTCACACAAATCTTAGTGTCGGCAGTTCTCATGAAGGGTCTCCCTAATATGATGGGCAAGGGTAATGGCATAGGGCATTCCTCCATGTCTAATATAATGAAATCAACAGGTAAAATGAATTCTCCTACCTTAACTAGGACATCTTCGAGAATACCCCTTGGCCTTTTAATACTCCTATATGCCAAATGTAAGGTAATGGAAGTCGATTGTAGCTCCCCCAAACCTAAGGTTTCGAATACCGTGTATGGTAGTAAGTTTACACCCACTCCTAAGTCTAGTAATGCTCTCTCAAACAGTTGATCACCTATTATGCAAGGAAAAGTAAAACTACCCGGATCTTTCAGTTTTGGTGGGAGTTTTCTTAATAGCACAACACTTACTTCTTCAGTTAATGCTACTGTCTCATGCTCTTGAAATTTTCTTTTATGAGTGCAACAATCTTTTAGGAACTTAGCATAGGCAGATATTTGGTGAATTACATCTAATAAAGGAATGTTAATTTCAACTTTCCGCAAGGTTTCGAAAATATCAGTCAGTTTATTGTATTTCTTTTATTTCACTAACCTTTGTGGGAAGGGTGGTGCATTCACCTTCTCCGTCTCACTTACCCTTGATACTGATGGTGTATCTTTGGATGCAGTTGCAGACTCGTCGGACCCTATCATTTTTTCATTTCTCAAGGTTGTGACAGCCTTTAGTTGTTGATGCCCTCCAGGGTTGGGTAGTGTTTGAGCTGGGAGGTCTCATTGCTTTCTGCCACTGAGCTCTTTAGCCAGTTGTCCCATTTGTACCTCTAGCCATTGTATGGCTTGTTCATGCTTTGCTGTAGTTTGTCTTAGTTCAGTCCGAAATTGCCTCTCATCCGTCATGAACTGATCTTGTGAGGTCATTAATTGTTGCTGCTGAGTGGCTAGCTGTCTCACAAGACTTTCGAGGTCATTTTTCTTTGGTTCGGGAGCAGTATGAGCAGTTAGCTGGGGGTTTCTTTGCTACCCTTGCTGGTTGAGGGTATTTTAGTTGTTGTTCCAAGAGAAATTTGGGTGGTTTCTCCATCCGAGGTTGTAAATATTTGCATATGGGTTGTTCTTTGGTGGATAGTTATTAGGTCCCATGTAATTGGCTTGTTTCGGATCTGCAGATGAATACAAAGGACAAGTATAAGTATTATGGTCGAATTGGGAACATATTGCACATACCTGGAGTTGGGTAGATGGTAGGCTAGATGAGTTATTTTGAGCAGCCATGGCTTTTACCAATAAGTCTAGTTTTCTTTCCATAGCAGCTATTTGAGGGGAAGATCCTCCATTCAGATTTACCTCATACACGCCCTTACCCTTGGTTATATGTCTACCTCGAGAGGAGAATTTCTGAGTGTGATTGTTGATGGTTTCGAAGAGCTCCATTGCTTCTTCGCTGTTTTTCTCCATCAATGCTCCTCCACAACTTGAATCAACAATACTTTTGTTAGTATCATTCAAACCTTCATAAAAAGCTTGTACCAGTTCATCTTGAGGCAGGTTGTGATGTGGGAATTTGAGTAGTAGCTCGTTGAAGTGTCCCCATGCTTCGAAGAAGAGGTCTCCATCCTTTTGTTGGAAGGACTGAATCTCTTTCCTCATCTGTCTCGTCTTTTGGGCTGGGAAAAACTTCTTTAGAAATTTGCTAGCCAACTCCTCCCAAGTGTGGATAGAAACTACAGGCAAAGAATTGTACCACAGTTTAGCATTATCTTTTAAGGAAAAGGGGAACAGAATTAACATTATTCCTTCTTGGTCTAGGCCTCGGATGTGCTGGAACTTACAAAGATCGAAGAACTCCCGAAGGTGCAGGTGTGGATCCTCATTAGGTGTACCCCTAAAATGAGTTAAGGCACTCAAGATTTGTGAAGATATGTAATAGTTTCCTTCTGCCTCCGGTTGATAAGTGATACATGATGGTTGATCAAGGTTCCGTGGAATGAAGGACTGCTTCATTGGTACTTGTGTAGGTGGTTGTTGGTTTTCGAGTTGTTCCACCATTGGTGCTTCGTTCTCGAATTATTTTTTGTTCTCCTCGAAGTTGTTCCTAAGCCTTTGTCGGATGGTCCACTCAAGTTCAGGATCGAGGGGAAAGAATGTGGGATGTCGGAATCGAAGTCAGTGCATAAATAAGGTAAACTAGCTTTAGTGCAGCAGTTTAACTCTGCTGCTCGGATAGCTTTCTGCCCTAAATGCGCTTGATCGCACAGAAGGTTGCGATCGATCGCAAATATCACAGAAAGTTCTGTTAGGGTTGATGTGCCTGAAACAGAAGAACAATCAATTAGAGTTGATAAAAATAAATATGATAAACAAAAATCAAAGATTTTTAGAAAAATACGAATAACGATGATTTAATGAAATTAATTCTAAAAGGAATTTTAGCACAATCCCTGGCAATGGCGCCAAAAACATGTTGCGCGTTTATTTACCTAAATAAATAAGCAAATAATCGCACTCATTTTACTTGCAAGTGCACAAGGTCAACAGTAGCATAGTGTGCGAATGCAAGATCATCTCCACAAGGATTGGTAAAGTTCGGTTTTAGAATTAGTTTCTTCAAAGTAAAAAGAAGGAAATAACTGTTGAATGTGATTTAATAATAATAAAGACATGGGGCTTTGATATCCACCACTAATCATACTTTCCCAATGAGTAATAGGTCAATGCACTAGCCTTATCATGAATACCTAATGGTTGCCAACCTAAGGGCATGGTATCTACTCCTTAAGCTATTGATTTCCCTAAGCAACAAGTTAGGCATGGTATCTACTCTAACTCTTTTCTTTCTCGAGGGATTCAGCATGGTATCTACCGAGTTGTTCCTAAAGAAAGCATAAGGGCTGTGGAAATCGACAACCACATGAGACCTAGGGCATGGTATCTACTCCCGGTTTCCCATGTTGATTAACTCAAGAATCCGGTGTGGATGTCTTTTGTTGCTATTGTTAGACTCAGGACTCGGTCATCCAAATTGATCTAACTAACCAATCCATACCACATGCATACGTTGGCCATACACATACATATGAGGAATTTAAATAAACACAGGCATTAATCAAGTTAAGCAACATAATAAAGGTTATTGGCAAAGATAATCAATGAATAAATATATGGGAAAGCATAACTAGGGCTTCAGTCGAGACCTATAAAGAGTTAGTTACACATGTTGTCTAAGATAAACATCATATATAAACTAAACATAAAGTAAAGAATAAACCTTAGAGAAGAGGCATCAAATCTCTCCTAAAGCTTAAAACTCTAAGTTAAAGTAAAAGATAAAAGAAGTGATCTCTAAGAAGTGATGATTTTGTGTGTGCTGTACAAGTGTATTTATAGTGCTTGAGTATTCCTAGCAGGCTCTGGAAACCCTAATTTCCAAAAACGCAAAACCTCTTCTATTTCCAAAACTGGTTCTGCCGTTTTACTGTTCACACCCGTACATGTGCGCTCGATCGCATGCGTCTTGCGCTCGATCGCAAGTGCTGCGCTCGATCCTTCTTGTGTGCGCACGATTGCAATGTGCGCTCGATCGCATGCAACATTGCAATCGATTGCACTTTGACCAAAAGCTACTCCAGGATTTCCAGGCTTCTTCCTTTAAGTGCCAAAACTGCTTCTTTTTCTCCAAGACCTTATAAAAACATGTGAAACACACAAATGAAGTAAAATGGACTACATTAACACAACTAAGGACCTAACAAATGTAAATAAGGGGGCTTAAATATGAATATTTAAGCACCTATCAAATAGCTATTCTGAGGGACACTCATACACTAGGTCTCCCTTGTTCAATGGCTCCAACTATAACTATTGGAAAAACAGGATGAAAATCTTTGTCGAATGACAAGATTATAATCTATGGAGAGTCATTGAAAAGGGACCTAGAATTCCATGAAAGGAAATCATTATTGGAGAAATAAATCATACAATGCCTAAACTCAAAACTGAGTACAATGATAAAGATTGTAGAATGATGTCTTTCAATAGTAGAGCAACAAGTATTTTTACATTGTGCTTTAGATATATCTGAATACAATAAAATCTCTGTATGTGTTTTAGCCAAGGAAATATGGGATAAATTGCAAGTTACATATGAAGGAACTAGTGAGGTTAAAAAATCAAAAATCTATATGCTAGTATCTGAATATGAATATTTTAGAATGTCCCTTAACGAAACAATTTCTCAAATGCACTCACGTTTCACAACTATTGTTAATGGTTTGAAGCTTCTTGGTAGGAACATTGAGGAGTTTGAACTAACAAGAAAAATCTTAAGATCTCTGCCACCTTCATGGAAACCAAAGAAGACGACCATTCAGGAGGCCAAACATCTCGACAAACTTGATGTTGAGACACTTCTTGGGTCATTATTGACATATGAGATGTAGGAAATGAATTCCATTGTCAATGGTGATGAGAAGAAAAAGAAAGTGATTACTTTAAAGCCTCTACATACAACAGAGAAGAGGAATCAGAAGAAGAGGCGGAGAACAGCGAAAAAGATGGTGAGATGGCTTTAATTACCAAATAGTTTCATAGATTCTTGAAGAAAAGCAAGAAACCATACACAAAGGATCCCATCTCAAAAAGAGAACCACTTGTGTGCTATGGATGCAAGAAGCCTGGTCACATCATGGCTGATTGTATGGCTACAAGCAAACCATATAAAAGCTTCAAGAAGAAGGCTATGATTGCAACCACTTGGAGTGATGACGAAGAAGAAGAAGAATCCTCGGATAAAGAAGTCGGATACGAGGAAATTGCCATCCTATGCCTTATGGCAATTGATAATGAAAATAAGGTATTATCTTATCCCTCTTCTAAAAATAACATTGTGAGTAGTAGTGAAGAATTGTTAGAAGTCATAAATGAAATGCATGATGAATTGAAGAAATTCAGTTCTAGGAACTCAACTCTTAAGAAAGATGTATCATCTCTTTCTAAAGAAATGATAAGTCTAAGAGAAGAAAAAGATAAACTGTCATCATTGCTTTATGATTCTTCTCAAGATTTCTTAAAAGATGAAAATGAAAACTTAAAGAATAAGATATTAGAATTTAATGGCACAATATCTAGACTTGTGCTTGGAAAAGAAAAGTTGATGAAGTACTTTCTTGCCAAAGATTAAGTGGAGGAAAATCCAGTTTAGGATACTCTCCATTAGGCAAGCAAAAATCAAAAGAGAGCTTATTCATAAAAGCTTTTTGTGTGAATGAAGCCTCTACTTCAAAGGTCACTAGCAAGGTCAAAATCACACCCTCAATGAATGCTAACTTGTCCAAAACTGCTAATTCTAATTCATATACAAAAATGAAAAATCCTAGAAATACTCATGCTTATATGTATGCTCATTCAAGGAATGCTTATACACATCCTAGGAATAATCATCATATGCATCCTAAAAATTATATGAGTATCAAAACTTGCACACTACTAATATATATACTAGGAGTTATCATCATGGTCATCCTAAAAATAGTGTGCATACAAGCATGAATCCTAGAAATCATCATCATACATTTTTTGGAAATAACATGCATATTCATATTCCTCACAATAGAAACATGTAGCCTGGAAACTCAAATCCTAAGTATTATAAACAGGTACAACTATATCATCCTAGGATTGTGCATCATCATGTTTATAGAACTCCATATATTGTTAAGAAAGTAAGGGTCCCAAAAGGAACCGTATTTTCAAGGACTAACCCCAAATTACCCAAGAAATTTTGGGTACCTAAAAATGCAATTGTGTATCCTTGTGTGATGTAGATATGCCTCCACACCAAAGAAAAGGGTAACTGTTGGTACCTTGATAGTGGATGCTCAAAACACGTGACCAGTGATAAAAGTGTATTCAATGAGCTAACTCTAAGAGATGGTGGATTTGTCACTATTTGAGACGACACAAAAATAAAGATAATCGGACATGGGAAAGTTGGTAATGATTTCTCAACCATAGATAATGTATTGCTAGTACAAGGCCTTAAGCCAAATTTACCAAGTATTAGTCAACTTTGTGACAAGGGCAACAAAGTCATATTTGAAACCTCTCATTGTCTAGTTATAGACTTCAAGAGTAACAAGATCAAGTTTGTTAGCCATAGACATGAAAATGTTTATATAGTTGATTTAAAATCATTGCATTCCGAAAATGAAAAATGTTTTCCGGCATTTAGTGATAATCCATGGCTATAGCATAGAAGGCTTAGTCATGTGAATATGAATTTGCTTAAAATCATTTCTAGAAAATATTTAGCCATTGGTCTTCCCAAAATCAATTTTGAAAAAGACAAAGTATGTAATGCTTGTCAAATAGGAAAACAAACTAGGATTTCTTTTAAATCAAAGAAACCATTGAAACTTTTGCATATGGACTTATTTAGTCCAATAAGTACCATTAGTCTAGGTGCCCATCAATATGCTATTGTTATTGTTGATGACTATTCAAGATATACCTTTGTTATTTTTATTGCTTACAAGGATGTCGCTTTCAAAGGATTTGAAATTTTTTGCAAAAAGGTTCAAAATGAAAAAGGAATTTGTATTTCAAACATTAGAAGTGATCATGGAAAAGAATTTGAAAACCAAAGTTTTTCAAAATTTTGTGATGAAAATGGAATTGATCACAACTTTTCAGCTCCTAGAACTCCTTAACAAAATGGAGTTCTTGAGAGGAAAAATTGAGTTCTAGAAGAATTTGCAAGAACAATGCTTTGTGAAAATAGTTTACCAAAATACTTTTGGGCTAAAGCAGCAAACATTTCTTGCTATATCTTGAATAGAATTTTAATTAGGCCTATGCTTGAAAAAACTCCATATGAATTATGGAAACGTAGAAAGCCTAATATCTCCTATTTTCGTGCTTTTGGTTATAAATGCTTCATCCTAAACAACAATAAAACTAACTTAGGTAAATTTGACTCTAAGACCGATGAAGAGATATTTTTAAGATATTCAACCTCTAGTAAGGCTTATAGAGTGTTCAACAAGAGAACTCTAGTGGTAGAAGAATCCATACATGTAATTCTTGATAAGTCTGACCCAATTAGTAGTAGAGAAGTTTCCTTTAATGATGATGCAGATTTTATTCCAAGAACGGAAACTCCTACTCCCATTGTTAACCCAAAGGAGAGTCCACCTCAAATAAATGACGAGATAGATACTCTTAAATTGGACCAACCATCTACAAGCCGACAAGAGGATGGTCTTCCTAAAGATTGAAGGTATGTAAATTATCACCCAATCGATCAAGTGATTGGTGATCCTTCACAAGGGGTAAAAATTCGTTCCTCAATTAGAAATATTTGCAATTATGTAGTTTATTTGTCTCAAATAGAACCAAAGACATTTATAGAAGCCAAAAAGGATAATGATTGGATAATTGCAATGCAAGAAGAAATAAATCAATTTGAAAGAAACAATATTTGGAATCTAGTTCCTAGACCTAAGAATCATACAATAATAGGAACTAAATGGGTATTTAGAAATAAGATGGATGAGAATGGAATAGTAACTAGGAACAAGGCTAGACTAGTTGCTAAGGGATATAATCAAGAAGTAAGAATAGACTTTGATGAGACCTATGCTCCCGTAGCTAGATTAGAAGCTATTCGAATGTTATTAGCCTTTGCATGTTTTAATAAGTTTAAGTTATTTCAAATGGATGTAAAAAGTGCATTTTTAAATGGCTTTATAGAAGAAGAGGTTTATGTTGAGCAACCTCTTGGATTTGAGAATCCTAGTTTTCCAAATCATGTCTACAAGCTCTCTAAGGCTCTATATGGGCTGAAAAAAGCTCCAAGAGTATGCTATGAAAGACTAAGTAAATTTTTGATTGACAATAATTTAATAAGAGGTAAAGTAGACACAACTCTCTTCAGAAAAAACTCACATAAATGACACTCTACTAGTTCAAATATATGTTGCTGATATTATATTTGGTGCTACTAATGAATCTATGTGTCAAGAGTTTGCCAAGTGCATGCAAGGTGAATTTGAAATGAGCATGATGAGAGAGCTTACCTACTTCTTTAGACTTCAAATCAAACAATTGAAAGGAGGTATCTTCATCAATCAATCAAAGTACACTAAGGACCTCTAAAGAGGTTCGGGATGAAAAGCTCAAAGCCACTTGGAACACCCATGAGCACCTCTATAATACTTGTTCTTGATGAAGGAGGTAAATGTGTAAATACTAAATATTATTGAAGCATGATAGGAGCTTTGCTTTATTTGACTGCAAGTATACCTGATATAATGTTCAGTGTATGTATGTATGCTAGATTTCAAGCTAATCCTAAGGAATCACATGTAGTTGCAGTAAAAAGGATCCTTAGATATCTACAAGGAACTTAAACCAAAGGATTATGGTACACTAGAGATTCATCTTTTGAGCTTGTAGGATATTCAGATGCCAATTCTTAGGTGCAATGTTAACCTCTTGGTTTTCCAAGAAACAAAACTCCGTTGCACTATCAACCACTGAGTGGAATATGTAGTAGCTGGAAGTTGTTGTGCCCAAGTGTTGTGGATGAAACAACAACTAGAAGACTATGGCATGGAATTTAAAAGTATCCCAATACATTGTGATAATACTAGTGCTATCAACCTAACCAAAAATCCTATTCAGCACTCTAGAACTAAACACATAGAAATTAGACATTATTTCTTAAGAGACCATGCTAAAAAAGGTGATATAAGACTAGAATTCATACCTTCAGAAGATCAAATAGCTGACATTCTTGCAAAACCTCTAAGTGAAGCTAGTTTTTGCAAGATTAGAATGTTAATGGGATTGTTAGATTATGATAAACTGAATGTCTAATTGCTTCATCATTCATCGTTATACATACTTGACATCTAGTGAAAGAGTATTAATCCTTGTTTAATATCTCCCTCACTCAAGATGGCATAAATAAACAAATTTCGTGCTAAGACTCAAAGACTAGAAATTTTCTTAAGGGTCCAGTCGACTGGTAAGTCTATCCCAGTCGACTGGTAAGTCTCTGCCTAATTTCCCAGTTGATTAGTAAGTCAATACCAGTCGACTAGTTCATCTAGACTTTGTACGGAGCCAATTTTTGAAATTCAGTTATCACCCCAGTCGACTGGTATAAACTACCTAGTCGACTGGTACCTTAATCCAGTCGACTGGTATGCAAAATCTCTCATCTCTGCAAAGGACTTAATTAACTGGTATCCTTACCCCAGTCAATTGGTATCGCGATTCTATAAATAGGTTGTTCATTTTATTTTTTCTGATTTTCACGCCATTTTCAAAAACTTATCTTTCTCTCTCTATAAAATCTTGCCATTTTGATCCAAAAACCATCAAAACACTACCAAAACACATCGATCTACTCATCCCCAACATCTATTTCAACTTTCTACGGTTGAAATCCACCATTTCCTCTCAAAATCCATTTTACCCAAAAACTATTTTTCCCAAAAATATCCGATAGAATCCGAGTAAAATACACCACTGGGGGACCAAATGCACCTACAAGGCCAAGGTCCACCAAATCCATGGTACTGGATTCAAAGGGGAAGGGTATGGCGGGCACATCTAGTAAGAAGCCTATAACAGAGCTGGACGACTCTCTGTTCTCCAGCCCGGCGGCCAAGGACAGGTATACCTTTGTAATAAGGAAAAAGAAAATCATGACGGGTAGAGTTGTCGATTTTGACTCTATTCGTCATGGTAATTTTGATATTTTACCTGCATTTAAGGCTATTAACTTGACCCCACTGGTCAAGATTCATGAAAAGTAATACACTAGACTGATTCACCAGTTCTATGAGAACTTGGTGAAACCCAGTCCACTGGCTCTGGGATTCAGAACCATTGTCATGGGTGTGGAGTTTGAGGTCAATACTGACCTCTTGGTGAGTATTTTGAGGATCCTTATGGGAGGGATCCAATGGAGTCTAGATAGATGGCCAGACAATTTCGAGGTTGAGGAGGCATATCAGATAGTTAGGGGCGACCCTAACTATGTGTTTCAACCCACTACATTTCACACGTTTAGTGACATGCCCCTAGACTCGAAATTGTTTAACCTCATCGTAAGTTGGACCATCCACCAGAGACTAGGGAGTCGGGGGTATTTATCTAAGATAGATACTGTATTGATTTGGTGCCTTAAAACTGGCCAACATAATTAATGGCGAAGCGAGCGACTCTGGATGCCTTCCCTATGGGATGCTCATCACGCTCATACTCCAGCACTTCTGGGTGCCTCTCCCCGCCTCCGAGGCTCAGGATATCAGCCTCAAGGACATCATCAACGTCTTATCACTGAAGAAGATGGGATGTACGGTCCGCAACGGCTTCATCTACTCCAAGGCCGAGAAGCACATTCGGATTGGAAAGGACAACAACAGTGATGACGAGGATGAGGGTGTCGTTGCTGCTGTTGATATGGATACGGATATCCGAGCACCTCCTATGGGTGCCTCGAGTGCCAGTCAGGCTAGGTACAATGATCTACTTCAGGCTATCACGAGCTTCCAGCTGACCATGCTGTCCAAATTCCAGACCTTGAGCTCTTACATTGAGACCCTCCGGGACGACTTCGAGCTGCACCGGGAGCGCACCGAGAGTTCCTTGGCTGAGATTCAGGATCTCATTCATGATGGCTCAGACTCTCCTATTCCATGAGTCACTTTACTATCTTCTTTTCGATGTACATTTTGATGTAGACTTTTCATTGTTCTTAGCACGGACATATTTTCATATTTTTATGCCTTTTGTATTTCTGTTTCGGCTCTATGAAGCCTACCTTGTATAGAAATTTATTATATATGATGATGGATCATGCTTAGACCTATTTCTTTTACTTTTTTTACTTATATGTGTTATACTTGCATGCTTTATATCTCTTAATATTCGGTTAAATGCTTTAAAACTGCTTCTGCATGTATAGAAACTTTCGGTTCTGCTCGGGAAGGCTTCTAAACTCCGAATGACACCAAATTTTCGCGTACATGTTTCTTTAAGCATACTCTTCGTGAATATGGTGCCTATATAGATTATTTTTTAGTTTACAACCCTTTTTTCTGTTGTTGTCAAAATGGGGGAGAAAAATTAGAAAATGTGAAACTACATGTAAACTCAATCTAGTGCATAGATTTAGAGGGAGCATTGCTCCAAAAAGATTGGTATATGTTTATAAATTTTGAGTTGCTTAGTTGGGTTATATATAAACTGTTATTTACCTTTTACATGTTGGTTTTATTCAAAAAATAGAGGAGACTCTGGCCGATTTTTTTTAAAAATCCAACGCTTAGTTTTTTAAACAGTTTTTCTTTCAATAGTTTTGTCATCATAAAAAAGGGAGAGATTGTTGACCCTTAAAAAAGGGAGAGATTGTTGACCCTTACCTATATTTTATTGATGACAAAACATAACTTTTATTATACTAATGATGCTATCTAAGTGTATTAAGCAATAAGAGCATTCAACCAAGGATTAAGGTGCAAGAACTCAACCCGAATCAAACATCAAGTGAAAACAGAAGAACTAGTATAGGTCTAAGGTATTAAAATAAGTTGTAAGTCTCACTTGTTCAGGTAATTAGCTTGTTCAATAGCTTTTTTTGAAAAAGTATTTTAACATAACCTTTTAATCAAATGTTTTTAAAGTTAAAATCTCTTCAAAACATGAAAACTGGGTTGTTAAGCAACCCAGTCAACTAGGTACTTATACCAGTCTTATAGTATATGGGACAGTATGTCCCCAGTCGACTGGGTCACACATACCGGTCGACTGGTACTTTGGGCAGAAGTTTCCCAATCGACTGGTAAGTCATACCCAGTCGACTGGTACTTTGGGCAGAAGTTCCCTAGTCGACTAGTACCTTTAATGGCCTTAAAAATGTGGTTTTTAAGCATGGCCCAGTCGACTGGTACTAAGACCCAGTCGATTGGTAGTTCAAAAAATATGATCGTTGAGACGCGAAATTTCAGCACAAATTGTAACAAAATGTATCAAATCAGTTACAAACGGACATATTACATTAAGGCTATATAAACCCACTCCATTGAGCATTTCAAAACAAAGGATTACACATTCAATCAAGTTTTTGCTCATTGATACTCAAAAAGCTTTGAAAAATTGATTGTTGAGCCATTCCTCAAGCTTTACCTAGAAAGAAAGATATTATTCAGTTGTATAAGCTTCCATTATTGTCTCTCTACTGTCTCTCTACTCAATCACACCTCAACAACATCACATAAGCTACAACAGAATCAAGAAAAGAAAATAAGAACAACTACACCTAGGGATTCATCCCTTTGCCTTGCTTGGAGGTTAGTCGGCCATGGGGCTCATGCTTGAGTTTCTTGGCCTTTAGCCATTTAATCCATGTATTGAATAATGATAATATCAAACCCTAAGTGATCTATTTATAGTACACAGGGTCCAAAGGTGTTTTGGGGTTTAATCTATCATAAAAACCCTAATTAAGTTCTGACTCGGAGATAAAAAAAACGTGTGCGCGCTACAGCTCTCCTTTGTGGGCTCCACAGCTTTGCCTTTAGCTTTAGGTGTGGAGGCGCTGGGCACCACAGCCTGGGCTGCGAGACACCATGGCACACACTGGTGGTTCTAGAGTGGAGGCTTCTGGGCGCCACGGCCCTACCTAGTCCAGGCCGCAGTGCACACTAATGACTTAATTTTTCTTCATGTTTGCTTCTTCGCAACCACTCCGACACTCCGTTATGCATGAAATCTTGGTACTTTAAGCAACAATCACTTTTCCTTCTCTTTTGGACACAAAATACCTGAAAATGCACCGAAATAAGTTAATGATCTAAGAACATCACTTTAGAGTTATTAAGGTATAAAAGTGCAATTAAAACCTAGATCAACCCTAAAATGCTAACAATTAAGCACTGTTGAGATGCATTTTATGGCTCTCATCACAACCCCCAACTAGCTTATTGCTAGTCCCTAGCAATTCAAGCGAAAACAAAAGATGAATTCTACGGTAGGAGTCAAAAACAAAGTAAAGCAATGCTAGTGTTAAACAAGGAGCAATTCACTTTTTGTCTCAAAAATTGCACATAATACATAGCACATAGAATCATTAAATATCACTTAAGTCCAAAAGTAATCCAAACATCAATCTCAAAATTTTTATTGACTCTTAACATCCATCTTACCAAAATCCATTAATCCAAACACCCAGATGATTTTATGCATGACATTCATGAATACAAGACTTGGCCTCTAAAAACATAATAAATTATGTGACATCAATCACATAAACAAGCTCCATAGGCTTATTTTTCAAATCACTCTCCACTATTGTAGAAAAATTACACTACATTGGATCAATAGGTCTTTAATAAGTTTGTAATGTTAGGCTAAAGTAAAGGTTAAGAAAGAACAAGAAGGATTTAACAAGTAAAAGAACTCAATCTCTTAGTTTTAAACACAACCACTTTAAGTACTGGATAACCTTACTTCAACACCCAACTTTTTCAAACATTTTTATAAGAGCTTTTCTCTTAATAAGTCACTACTGTTCTCCTCTCTTCTTATTTCTTTGCCATATTTCATTCTTTTTCTTTTCGTATTTTTGGCATAAGACCATTCACCTCCTCTTTCATTCTTTTCTTTTCTTTTCCACAACCCCCAACTTATCTCCTTTAATATACTTGGGTTATGGTAGTAATATATTTTTTCTCATGTTTCCATCCTTACTCCTCTTAAGTGCTTCTCAACAAATGTGTACAACTAAGTTCTTTTAAAATAAGGGTAAGGATAAAATTTTTAGGCTCATATGGGTAAGTAAATGGGTTTTCGAAAGAAACAAAGCTCAAATTCTTTTTCAATAAAAAGGCTCAAACAGGTGACTAGTGATAGATATAGCAAGGATAAGTTTTAAAGGCTTAAACGGTCCAAAAATGGCCTATATCATATCCTAAGTAATGTGCATTCTAGGAATTTGCCTCAAGTGATTATCAAATAAGTTCTAGAGCTTGTCGAGACCGCAAAAGTATTCACAAAGCAATCACACATAAAACTTCTCTAGATGCTTTAGACTAATCATACAATCTTACCACAATTGGATTCTCAAACCAAATCAAGATTGACACTTCAATTATTCTCAAACCGAAACAAAATTTAACTTCTTCTAAATACTGTATGCTATCTCAATTAAGTTTATATCATTGACATGTTAATTAACTCTAAGACTAACACAAAGCATGCTAAAAACAAACAAGAAGGGAAAATGACACCAAGTAGTTCAATGGAAAAAGAAAAAAAATGTATGGAAATAAAGAATATGGAAACAAAGAGATGCGTTTCCTCCACCCCCAACTTAAAAATTGCATTGACCTTAATGTAAAAGAAAGAGAAAAGGAAACTCTCTTTGTAGCCAAAGGTGCACAGAAGCTAAAAATTGTGCTCCACCATTTGAATTGTTTCGTATATTTGTCCCTGAAAAAGAAATACTAAGTTAATATTGGAAAACAGAAGAAAAAAAAATACGAACAATAAACAAGAAGAAGAAATATGAAAACAATAAAAGTAAAAGGATATGCTGTGGGGTGCCTCCCATGAGTGTTAAGTTTTACGTCTTTAGCCAGACGCTCTAATTCCCTCCTAGACGAACATGAACTGAATGCACCAGCAACTGCTTCACTGTCAAATTGGGTGCTTGTATGCTTTGAAGAGGCCTTAAGGATGTCATCAGTAACATCTCCGGATTTTGGCTCAATATATGCTCTTGTGAACCCATGGGTGTGGATTGACTCCAATGGATTAAGGTGATGGACCTTTTCCATAGGTGAGTCAATCATATATACTTGGTGGTTCTCGCCCACATCCTCTGATTTGTTCAGTGTAGGGATGTGTAATAACTTACCATTAAGTGTCATAATGGCATTCACCTCCTTCAAATTCTTTTGCGCCAAATGTTGTCCATGGTGTGTGGACTAAGCTTGGGAAGAGAACTTACCTCGCTCATTCACACTCAAGAAGCTCATCAACTTGGACACTTGGCTATTTAAATCCTTATATTCTTCAACAACCTGCGTAATTAAAGATTCGAGCCTTTGATTAGTCTTACCCTGTGCCTCAATAAACGCATGCAAAGTTTCTTCTAAAGGACTCCTAGGGGGTGCAGGTGCATGATATGGTGCAGGATATGATCTAGGGGTTGTGTAGGCGGTTGGTTTTCAGATTTCCAACTAAGATTTGGGTGATTTCGCCACTCCGGATTATAGGTATCAGAGAAGGGTGAAAAAGGCTTCTTGTACATACCTAAGGCATTACATTGTTCCTCATATATCCCTCTCATCTCCGCAAATGTGGGACATTCTTGGGCAAGACGATCTACCCCACCACACACAAAACATGGTTTAAAAGACCTTGCATGATTAGCTACGTGTGTTTGCTGTAAGCTCTTAGTCTTTAACACATCTACTTCCCTAGTGAGCATCTCGACCTTAGCCTTTAAGTTATCCTCTTCCCTAAGATGGTAAATTCCACCACCATTTGGGTTCCCTATAGGTTGTGACTTATTTGTGCTTTCAGTGGCATTAGGTCCAGTCCAAGTGTGAGCTTTTTCAGCAAGCTCATTGAGGTACTCTATGACCTTATCAGGATCTTTTTCAAAAACTCACCATTACACATCATCTCTACAAATTGGCGCTCCCTATATGTAAGTCCCTTATAAAAATAGCTCACTAAGCGCCAATTCTCATACCCATGGTGAGGGCATATACTCAACAACTCCTTAAATCTCTCCCAAGACTGATACAAAGTCTCACTATCCTTTTGTGCAAAGGTGGAGATTTGCATTTAAAGCGTTGGTCTTATGTTGGGGGAAGTATTTATTAAAGAAAATCTGCGTCATCTCAGTCCACAACCCAATAGATCGTGGTCTCAGTGAGTATAGCCAACTCTTAGCTCTATCCTTCAAAGCGAAAGGAAAGAACTTAAGTCTCAAAATGTCAGCAGTTGCATCTTGACTATGAAAAGTCGCAACTACTTCCTCAAACTCTTTAATGTGCATATATGAGTTTTCACTTTCCAAGCCATGAAAAGTAGGGAGTAATTGTATCATCCCTGTTTTAAAATCTAAATGGCGAGTATTGGCTGGAAACATGATGCATGATGGTGTGCCTGTTCGTGTAGGGTGGAGGTAATCCTGAAGGGTCCTAGGGGGTTGATCTTCGTGTTCAGTCATCTCTTCGGGACTAGATGCATTGTCAAATAAAGGATTTAGAAAAGAATTTAATTCTGAGTCAAACACAGGCCTACAAGCAAATCTACCCAAAGTGTCTCTATATCGGGGCATGCAAGACGACAAAATAATAATAAAAATATATAAAAAATAAAAAAATAAAATAAAATAAAAAATTAATGCAGCAAGCTAAAAGAAGGAACGAAGTTACCTCATTTACAAACTGCTGAAAAGAAAAACTATCTACAATTCTTCTACCGTCTTATCTCAAGGTTGACAATCTTCCTTTCACTTATGGGCGTCTCTTCAGCAATGGCGCCAAAATTTGATTACACCTAAAGTATAATGCGGTAGTTATAGCACGGCTTGGGGGTATCGATTCTACAGGGAGACAAGCAAACTACAAGAGGAGATGTAAACCTTAATACGAAACGATAAAAGTCAAAGGAAAGAATCTGATTTGAAGTAGTGTGAAATAATTGTGTAAATATGATTGTTGTGAGTTTTAAATTACTCGCAAGCGCACGAGTCATTTGCAATATAGCGTTGTGCAAGTGCGAGGTAGAATCCACAGGGAATTGCGTTGTGAAAATATAATTTAATCTAAACTAATTTTATCTTAACCTAGTTCCGAATTTTGAATGATATTTTGGAAAACAAATTAAAACTAAACTAATTTGATTTTAAAAATTAATAATAAAGATACTAAGGTTTCCGAATCCACCACACCAAAGTTTAAGCATATATGTCCTGAAAACATAGCCTATCAAAACATTCCATGAATCAAACTTACGACAAAAAACAAAGAATATCTTAATTAAACCAAAAGCATCCAATGTATCCGTTTTTAACAAATCACAAAGAAAATCCAATTTAATCGGAAACAATTTGATGTATCCATCAGATGAAACACAAGGAATATCCAACAGAACAATTTAAACACAATCAATCATAAGATTCTACTCAAATAATTGACAAAACATTTATACTAAAAAAAATATCAGATTTGTACAAGCAAATCTGAACTACTATGCCAAACAACGGCGAGGCTTCATCTTCAACCTTAGCTGAAGATTCTAGCCACTCATAACAATGAAACTACAATTCATAATAAAAGTGCTAAACATTTAAACTAAAACAACTAAATAAAAAGAAATAAATAACTTTACATGGGAGAAATTCCACTCGCTAATGGGCGGCGCTTCTCCTCGTGGTATCAAAGCCTTCGGGATCCACTAGAATGCTAGTAGACGTCCACCGGTTAACACCAAAGTGGCCCAGGAATTGTACACCGAATGATGAGGCCAGATGGTGTTTATATAGGGGGAGTCTCGGAGCACTGTAGGTTTCAAATTCGAGGTGGGATACTGCCCCGAGTGCGCTCGATCGCAAATTGGTGCGATCGATCTCATGTGCGTTTGATCGCATGTCTGTTGCGCACGATCGCATGTTCGCACTGAACTACAAATATCTCGATGTGGGATGTTGACCTTGCGCTTGTTCGTAGGCAAGTGCGCTCGAGCGCAGGTGCACTCGATCGCATGTCTCGTGTGATCGATCGCACTAATGCATCCTCTTTGCTCTTGAAGCTTGATATCTCCATAAATGCTTCATTTTCTCCACAAACCTATAAAAATACATAAAACACCAAAAAGACATAAAATAAAGTGAAATAATACAAATTAAGAACCTAACAAATATAAATTAAAGGGCTTAAATATGCAATATTTAAAACTCATCAAATATCCCCAAACTTATATTTTGCTAGTCCCTTAGCAAAACAAAATAAAAACTAAATGAAAAACAAAGAACATAAAGATAAGTTCATTACTCATGTTATCTAAAAATTAAAGGAGCACACGCCACCATGATATTTAGTCATGAGCAAGCTTAAAGAGATAAACCCATCTTCACAATGAATAGAAATGTTAAAATCTAATTACTTACAAAAGGCAGGTTAAGGCATCACAAGTCTGATACTGTGTAAAGTGAATTAGCATACAAACATGAAGCTTCCAAATAACTCTAATGTGTAAGGTCTCCATGTCTCAAGATTCACCAAATTTCCCATCAGAATGAACAAAAAAAAAAGGCATAGTTTTTATTTTCTTCTCTTTTTTATTTTTATTTTTTATTTATATATATAAGACTCTGCTATGTTTAGTTCCCTTAAGCTTTCTAATTGACCCATGTAGCGAGTATTGAGTCAATGACTCCCAAACCAGATGGTTTTAGAGTATTAGGTGTAAAGATACCCCTAAGGACTTCCTAACTCGAGTCAAAAAGGCTACGAAACTAAACTGACCTTAATGCTACCCAACAAAATTTTCACCTTTTGACGTGAACACTCACTGCTTACTGAGGCAAGAGGTCCAGTTACTCAGCGAAAATTTTTCGCAATGATCATTATGAATAAAATTCCCACCTTTTGACGTGAACACTCACTGCTTATTGAGGCAAGAGGTCCAGTTACTCAGTGGAAAGTTTATTGATGATGATCATTAGTAGTATTTTTTTTTATGCTTTTCTATGCCCAAGTGTTTATCCAATAGGTCATCCAGCTTCAATTAAGACAAGGAAACGTACACACTAAAATCACATGTCATACCTCACACAATTTGTGCTAATGTGCTCGTGTTAGATTAGATCAAACATGTGAATTCTCAAATCCCTAAAGTAAGTAACTGAATTTTAAAACTTTATCAACAGATCATGTGTTCCAAAATTTAAGCTCACCAATGTATCACATCACAGAAATTGTTTAGATCAACCAAAATTTCAAAATAACATGAGCATGCATTTATTATTACGACGAAAAGACAACAAACTAGGACAAAGTGTGTGATGTGTCTCCCATACCCCCAAACTTAAATTACGCATTGACCCCAATGTGTGACTAATATGGAAAGAGCTGACCTGAGATATGGAGAACTATCTAGACTGGTATGGCTCATAGCATACCCCCAAACTTGAACTGAAGTACGCATTGTCTGTGAAAAATAAAAACTGGAAAACAAAAAATACTGGAAACAAACATTAATCATAAAAATTAAGAAATAAACAGAAAAGATAAGCTGTGGGGTGCCTCCCATGAGCACTAAGTTTAAATTCTTCAGTCAGACTCTCCCTAGTGGATGATATTCAATTAGAGTAACTAGGATCCCAGAAAAAATGTTTTACCATGGCTAAAAACTTTGATTTATCTTGTCGCCCTCAATGCAAAGGCATTTGTCCGGTGACAAGATAGTTCACTATATTAGCAAACCATGGAGCGGGATTTTGAACAATGAACATTAACTACTCATCAGGAAAGGTCTCAGAAATGGGTGGCCTTAGTGAAATCCACAATCAATCAAGATAAATGGTCTGCCACCACATTTTCTGAACCTTTCTTATCCCGAATCTCAATGTCAAACTCTTGAAGTAGCAAGATCCATCGGATAAGACGAGATTTAGCATCTTTTTTAGAGAAAAGTCACTTCAATGCTGCAAGGTCTGAGTAGATAATGACTTTAGATCCTAAGTCTATTGCAAAAACGACTGCAAGCAACTCCTTCTCAATGGTAGAGTAATTGAGTTGTGCGTCGTTTAGAGTTTGACTTGCATAGTAGATAACATGGGGAAGTTTATCAACACACTGCCCCAAAACAACTCCAACAGCATAGTCTGATGTGTCACACATAATCTCAAAGGGTACACCCCAGTTAGGTGGCTGAATAATGGGTGTAGACGTCAGAATTTTCTTCAGATCCCCAAATGCTTTCTTACAATCCTCATCAAATAGAAATGGGGCATCTTTCAGCAATAACTTGCACAAGGGCCTGGCGATCTTGCTGAAATTCTGGATAAATCACCTGTAGAAGCCTGCATGGCCCAAAAAAGATCGAACCTCCTTCACTGTACGTGGGGGTGGAAGGTTGGAAATTAGGTCCACCTTCACTCTGTCGACCTCAATCCCCTGATGAGATACGACATGCCCCAGTAGAATGCCTTGCTTAACCATAAAATGACACTTCTCCCAATTAAGCACTAGGTTCATCTCCTTGCACCGCACTAAAACCAAAGCAAGACGGTGCAAACACTCTTCAAAGGTTGAATCGAAGATGGAGAAGTCGTCCATGAAAATCTCTAAGAACCACTCTACCATGTCAGAGAATATACTGACCATGCATCGCTGAAAAGTAGCGGGTGCATTGCATAACCCAAAGGGCATGCGACGGTAGGCGAATGTCCCAAAAGGACAGGTAAACGTTGTCTTCTCCTGATCTTCGGGGTCCACGGGGACCTAGTTATATTCAGAATAACCATCCAAAAAACAATAATACTCGTGCCCAGCCAAACGTTCCACCATCTGATCAATAAATGGCAGTGGAAAGTGATCCTTCCTTGTGGCAACGTTCAGCTTACGGTAGTCTATACACACTCTCCACCCTGACTGAACACGAGTTGGCACCAACTCGTCGTCTTTATTCTTTACTACCGTCAGTCCAGCTCGCTTGGGAATAACATGAATCGGGCTCACCCACTTGCTATCAGAGATGGGATAAATGATCATTTCATCTAACAGCTTAATTATTTCTGCGCTCACAACCTCTTGCATAGCTGGGTTGAGCCTTCTTTGTGGCTCCCTCGATGGCTTGGCATTCTCTTCCAAATGTGTCTTATGCATCACCACCTAGTGGCTGATTCCCTTGATATCCTCAATGGTTCACCCGATATCTTCCTTGTGCTATCTTAAGACATCTAATAATTTCTCCTCTTGAACTTCACCCAAATCTGAAGCTATAATCACAGACAAACTATCGGCTGAACCTAGGAACTTATACTTAAGATTATCTGGTTAAGGCTTAAGTTCCATCTTGGGGGTTTCAGGTTTGGCGGTCTCCTCTGTCTCATTGCTTTCTTGAGGATCAGACTCCAAAATGGTATTCACTTCCTCGAGTAGCTTATCTAAGCCCAAATCTTCTCCAAAGTGAGCAAAACACGCCTCCAGGGGATCCTCAATGCTTGATTCGTCCACAATCTCCTCAAGAATCTCCTCTATCAAGCATACATTTCTCACTTCATCATATTCCACTGGTTGCCTAGTGATATCAAAGATGTTCAACTCCACTGTCATATTTCCGAAGGAGATTTTCATCACCCTTGTCCTACAATTGATTAGATCGTTAGCCGTGGCTAAGAATGGTCGCCCTAGAATCACCGGTATTTGAATCCTTACATTATGGACTGGCTCTGTGTCAAGCACAATAAAATCCACTGGGAAATAGAATTTATCCACTTTTATCAAGACATCCTCAACTATTCCCCGTGGTCTTTTCACTGACTTGTCAGCCAATTGAAGCGTCGTGGACGTGGGCTTTAATTCTCATAACCCCAACTGCAAATAGACTGAGTAGGGTAGAAGATTCACACTCACCCCTAGATCCAAAAGAGCTCTCTCAATATGGTTGACTCCTATCGTGCAAGAGATGGTAGGACACCTCGGGTCCTTATATTTGATGGGTAGCTTGCACTGAAGGATTGAGCTGACCTACTCGGTAAAAAATGCCTTTTTTGGGACATTCGTCCTCCTCTTGATAGTGACCAAGTCCTTTAAAAACTTGGCATATGATGGCACTTGATGGATGGCATCCAAAAATGGGATATTGATTTGGACCTGTTTGAATACCTCCAGAATTTCTTCATACTTCCCTCTTTTCTTGGGGGCCTGTAGTCTATCGGGGTAAGGCGCTCTAGGTACAAACGACCTAGGAGGATCTTTTTCAGTGTGTGTGGCTGTAGATGGCTCAGCATCTCTTTTCTCCTTGTTGCCACTCCCTTGCCCTTGCTGCATAGCAGGGCTTTCTTCACTCGATTTTCCACTTGTCTCCCAGACCTCAGTGTGACAATCGACTGTACTTGTTCCTCCCCGTGCGTAGGAGTTGATGAACTCCCAACCATAAATTGTCCTTTTGGGTTGGGCACGGGCTGACTGGGGAACTTCCCCTTCTCTCTCTCACCCAAGTGACTTGCAATTTGCCCTATTTGACTCTCCAACTTGGCAATTTTTGGGTGTTTACCATTGTTGCACTCCTTACGTCGCTCATGGATTGGCTATTCATTTTCATGTATTCCTTAATGGTGTCCTCTAATGACTGTGAAACTAGCGCTGGTGTTTGAGTGGGAGCTTGGTAAGTAGGTAATGGTGCTGGATGGGCAGAACGACCATGACCAGGGATTTGTTGGGCAAATCCGAGAGGATATTGATTTTGAGCATTATGAGGGGCTCCTCCCTGATTCATTGGTTGGTTCTGCCTCAATGAAAAATTTGGCTGCCTTCGATAGTCATTGAAAGCATTTACTTGTTCCATAAGATACTCGGTACAAACCGGCATTGATGGACAATTCTATGCTGGATGCATGGGACTAGCACAGATGGAACAGCTTTCAACATGGAATGGGTTGGCAGCATTGATGGATTGGCCCACAGTGAAAGCGTTAATCTTCTTAGTGAGAGCATCTAACTTTAGCCTCAAGTCAGTGTCTTCCCTGACCTCATAGATGCCTCTTTTCTTGGGAGCACGAACGGACTTATCTCGACAGCTTAAAAAATCCCACTACTACGAGTTATCGGATAATTTGTCCAATGCGTTGTATACTTCATCTCCCGTCAGACTTAAGAATGCCCCCCCATTCATAGACTCGATCATACTATGGTTTGATTGAGTCAACCCTTGGTAGAAGAATTGAACGAGTCTCCATTTCTCATATCCATATGGAGGGCATCTGATCAATAACTCTTTGAAGTGTTCCTAGCTTTCAAAGAACTTCTCATCCTCGTCCTGAGTGAAAGAACTAATCTCTTTTCGGCACTCATTCACTCTTGACATTGGGAAAAACTTATGATAAAATTTACTAAGCAAGTTTTCCCAAGATGTGATAGACCCGAACGTGTTGGAATCCAACCACGCCCTAGCTTTATCGTGAAGAGAAAAGGGGAAAAGTTGAATATGGACAGACTCCTCAGAGAAGTTATGGAATTTGAATGTAGCACAAATATCTTTGAATTTCTTTACATGACTATAAGGATTTTCAAGATCTAGGCCATGGAATGAGAGTAGCAGTTGGATGACATGGGGTTTCAAGTCAAAATGGGTGGCATTGGTAGGTGGCAACACTATGCAAGAAGATGAATTGGTCGCAACGGGTGCGAACATCCCTAAGGGATGTAGTGGAATCCACGTTCCAAGCTCTAGGTTGCTCTACATATTCAGGATGATTTGCATTCCTATTTTTTCTCCCATTTCAACTGGTGCTCTCTTCTACCTCCTAAGAGTTCTTTCTAAGTCGGGATCTAAATGTGTCAAACATAAATTCAAAGATTTCCGACCAAGCATAAACCGCACAAAAAACACTAAAATAACCTACCAGCAGAAATTTGCAAAATTATTATTATTTTTTTATTTTTTTATTTTTAATAAACAAATAGAAACAAAAAAAATAAAATAAAATTGCCAAACAGAAGAATCAAACAAACAATGCTAACTAACTAGTATAAAAATAAAATTAATCCAGATAAAAATTTCACAAACCAAACAACTCCCCGGCAACGTCGCCAAAAACTTGTTGTGAGTTTTAAATTACTCGCAAGCGCACGAGTCGTTTGCAATATAGCGTTGTGCAAGTGCGAGGTCGAATCCACAGGGAATTGCGTTGTGAAAATATAATTTAATCTAAACTAACTTTATCTTAACCTAGTTCCGAATTTTGAATGATATTTTGGAAAACAAATTAAAACTAAACTAAATTGATTTTAAAAACTAATAATAAAGACACTAAGGTTTCCGAATCCACCACACCAAAATTTAAGCATATATGTCCTAAAAACATAGCCTATCAAAACATTCAAGGAATCCAACTTACGACAAAAAACAAAGAATATCTCAATTAAACCAAAAGTATCCAATGTATCCGCTTTAAACAAATCACAAAGGAAATCCAATTTAATCGAAAACAATTTGATGTATCCATCAGATGAAACACAAGGAATATCCAACAAAACAATTTAAACACAATCAATCATAAGATTCTACTCAAATAATTGACAGAACATTTATACTAAAAAAAATGTCAAATTTGTACAAGCAAATCTGAATTACTATGCCAAACAACGGCGAGGCTTCATCTTCAACCTTAGCTAAAGATTCTAGCCACTCATAACTATGAAACTAAAATTCATAATAAAAGTGCTAAACATATAAACTAAAACAACTAAATAAAAAGAAATAAATAACTTTACATGGGAGAAATTCCATTCGGGATCCACCAGAATGCTAGCAGATGTCCACCGGTTAACACCAAAGTGGCCCAGGAATTGTACACCAAATGATGTGGCCAGATGGTGTTTATATAGGGGGAGTCTCGGAGCACTGTAGGTTTCAGATTCGATGTGGGATACTGCCCCGAGTGCGCTCGATCGCAGATTGGTGCGATCGATCGCATGTGCGCTCGATTGCATGTCTGTTGCGCACGATCGCATGTGCGCACTGAACTGCAAATATCTCAATGTGGGATGTTGACCTTGCGCTCGATCACATGTCTCGTGTGATCGATTGCACTAATGCATCGTCTTTGCTTTTGAAACTTGATATCTCCATAAATGCTTCATTTTCTCCACAAACCTATAAAAATACATAAAACACAAAAAAGACATAAAATAAAGTGAAATAATACAAATTAAGAACCTAACAAATATAAATTAAAGGGCTTAAATATGTAATATTTAAGACTCATCAAATACCCCCAAGCTTATATTTTGCTAGTCCCTTAGCAAAACAAAATAAAAACTAAATGAAAAACAAAGAATATAAAGATAAGTTCATTACTCATGTTATCCAAAAATTAAAGGAGCACACACCACCATGATATTTAGTTATGAGCAAGCTTAAAGAGATAAACCTATCTTCACAATGAATAGAAATGTTAAAATCTAATTACTTACAAAAGGCAGGTTAAGGCATCACAAGTCTGACACTGTGTAAAGTGAATTAGCATACAAACATGAAGCTTCCAAATAACTCCAATGTGTAAGGTCTCTATGTCTCAAGATTCATCATATTTCCCATCAGAATGAACAAAAAAAAAAAGGCATAGTTTTTATTTTCTTCTCTTTTTTTATTATTTATTTATATATATAAGACTCTGCTATGTTTAGTTCCCTTAAGCTTTCTAATTGACCCATATAGCGAGTGTTGAGTCAATGACTCCCAAACCATATGGTTTTAGGGCATTAGGTGTAAAGACACCCCTAAGGACTTACTAACTCGAGTCAAAAAGGCTACGAAACTAAACTGACCTTAATGTTACGCAACAAAATTTTCACCTTTTGACGTGAACACTCACTGCTTACTTAGGCAAGAGGTCCAGTTACTCAGTGGAAATTTTATTGATGATGATCATTAGTAGTATTTTTTTTTATGCTTTTCTATGCCCAAGTGTTTATCCAACAAGTCATCCAGTTTCAGTTAAGACAAGGAAACGTACACATTAAAATCACATGTCATACCTCACATGATTTGTGCTAATGTGCTCGTGTTAGATTAGATCAAACATGTGAATTCTCAAATGCCTAAAGTAACTAAATTTTAAAACTCTATCAACAGATCATGTGTTCCAAAATTTAAGCTCACCAATGAATCACATCACAAAAATTGTTTAGATCAACCAAAATTTCAAAATAACACGAGCATGCATTTATCTTTACGACGAAAAGACAACAAATTAGGACAAAGTGTGTGATGTGTCTCCCATACCCCCAAACTTAAATTACACATTGACCCTAATGTGTGACTAATATGGAAAGAGCTGACGTGAGATATGGAGAACTATCTGGACTGGTATGACTCATAGCATACCCCTAAACTTGAACTGAAGTACGCATTGTCCCTGAAAAATAAAAACTAGAAAACAAAAAATACTAGAAACAAACATTAATCATAAAAATTAAGAAATATACAAAAAAGATAAGCTGTGGGGTGCCTCCCATGAGCGCTAAGTTTAAATTCTTCAGCTAGACTCTCCCTAGTCGATGATATTCAATCAGAGTAACTAGGATCCTCCAATAATATCGTCTCTATATCCAGACTCCTCAACTCCAAGAATAGTTTTAGCCTTTGTCCATTTACCTTAAAAGTATTACTATTCTTGGGATCCTCAATCTCGATGGCCCCATAAGGAAAAACTGACTGAATAATAAATGGGCCTGTCCAACAAGATTTGAGCTTGCCTGGAAAAAGACGCAAGCGTGAATTGTAAAGAAGAACTTTTTGACCCGGCTCAAAAGCTCGTCTCAAAATGTTTTGGTCATGAGTCTTCTTCATTTGTGCTTTGTATGATCGGGCACACTCATATGCATCATTCCGCAGCTCCCCCAATTAATTGAGTTGGAGCTTCCGTTGTGAGCCAGCCTTGGAAAGATTGAAATTCAGTTGCTTGATAGCCCAATACGCACGATGCTCTAATTCGACCGGAAGGTGACATGCCTTTCCGTACACAATACGATAGGGAGACATGCCAATTGGAGTCTTGAATGCTGTCCGATATACCCACAGTGCATCAATCAATCGCAGAGACCAATCCTTTCTACTAGGGTTCACATTTTTCTCTAAAATGTGTTTGATCTCGCGATTAATAATTTCCACTTGTCCACTCGTCTGCGGGTGATATGGGGTGGCAACCTTGTGTGTGATGAAATACTTCTTCATCAACTGCTCAAAAATTCGGTTGCAAAAGTGCTTGCCTCCATCACTTATGATTGCTTGAGGCGTACCAAATCGAGCAAAAATAGTGTCCTTTAAAAACTGGACCACAACTCTGTGGTCATTGGTCTTGCACGCAACGGCCTCCACCCACTTAGACAGATAGTCCACAGCAACTAGAATGTACAAGTTGCCAAAGGAGTTTGGGAACAGTCCTATAAAATCAATGTCCCACACGTCAAAAATCTCAACAATCAGAATAGGGTTGAGGGGCATCATATTCCTTCTAGAAAGACTCCCTAGCTTTTGGCAACGGTCACAGGATACACAGTAGGTATGAGAGTCTCGGAACATGGTAGACTAATAAAATCCACACTGCAAAATCTTTGCAATGGTCTTTTTAGCACTGAAATGGCCTCCACAAGCATGATCATGATAAAAGGCGATGACATTAGATTGGTCATGCTCAGGAATACACCTTCTGATGATCTGATCGGGACAATACTTAAACAGATAAGGATCATCCCAAAAAAAATGTTTTACCATGGCTAAAAACTTTGATTTATCTTTGTCGCCCCCAATGCAAAGGCATGTGTCCGGTGACAAGATAGTTCACTATATCAGCAAACCATGGAGCGGGATTTTGAGCAATGAGCATTAACTGCTCATCAGGAATGGTCTTAGAAATAGGAGTGGCGGCCTCAGTGAAATCCACAATCAATCTAGATAAATGGTCCACCACCATATTTTCTGAACCTTTCTTATCCCGAATCTCAATGTCGAACTCTTGAAGTAGCAAGATCCATCGGATAAGACGAGATTTAGCATCTTTTTTAGAGAAAAGATACTTCAATGCTGCATAGTCCAAGTAGATATTGACTTTAGATCCTAACAAGTAGGATCTGAACTTGTCTAATGCAAAAACGACTGCAAGCAACTCCTTCTCAGTGGTAGAGTAATTGAGTTGTGCGTCGTTTAGAGTTCGACTTGCATAGTAGATAACATGGGAAAGTTTATCAGCACGCTGCCCTAAAACAACTTCAACAGCATAGTCTGATGCGTCACACATAATCTCAAAGGGCACACCCCAGTTGGGTGGCTGAATAATAGGTGTGGACGTCAGAATCTTCTTCAGATCCCCAAATGCTTTCTTACAATCCTCATCAAATAGAAATGGGGCATCTTTCAGCAATAACTTGCACAAGAGCCTGGCGATCTTGCTGAAATTCTGGATAAATCGCCTGTAGAAGCCTGCATGGCCCAAAAAAGATCGAACCTTCTTGACTGTACATGGGGGTGGAAGGTTGGAAATCAGGTCCACCTTCGCTCTGTCGACCTCAATCCCTTGATGAGATACGACATACCCCAATACAATGCCTTGCTTAACCATAAAATGGCACTTCTCCCAATTAAGCACTAGGTTCTTCTCTTTACACCGCACTAAAATCAAAGCAAGATGGTGCAGGCACTCTTCAAAGGTTGAACCGAAGATGGAGAAGTCGTCCATGAAAATCTCTAAGAACCGCTCTACCATGTCAGAGAATATACTAACCATGCATCGCTGAAAAGTAGCGAGTGCATTGCATAACCCAAAGGGCATGCGACGTTAGGCGAATGTCCCAAAATGATAGGTAAACATCGTCTTCTCCTGATCTTCGAGGTCCACGAGGACCTGGTTATATCCAAAATAACCATCCAAAAAACAATAATACTCGTGCCCAGCCAAACGCTCCACCATCTAATCAATAAATGGCAGTGAAAAGTGATCCTTCCTTGTGGCAACGTTCAGCTTACGATAGTCTATACACACTCTCCACCCTGACTGAACACGAGTTGACACCAACTTATCGTCTTTATTCGTCCACAATCTCCTTAAGAATCTCCTCTATCAAGCATACAATTCTCACTTCATCATATTCCAGTGGTTGCCTAGTGATATCAAAGATGTTCAACTCCACTGTCATATTTTCGAAGGAGATCTTCATCACCCCTGTCCTATAATTGATTAGGACGTTAGCCGTGGCTAAGAATGGTTGCCCTAGAATCATCGGTATTTGAATCCCTACATTCTGGACCGGCTCTGTGTCAAGCACAATAAAATCCACTGGGAAATAGAATTTATCCACTTTTATCAAGACATCCTCAACTATTCCCCGTAGTCTTTTCACTGACCTGTCAGCCAATTGAAGCGTCGTGGATGTGGGCTTTAATTCTCCTAACCCCAACTATAAATAGACTAAGTAGGGTAGAAGATTCACACTCGCCCCTAAATCCAAAAGAGCCCTCTCAATATGGCTGACTTCTATCGTGCAAGAGATGGTCGGACACTCTGGGTCCTTATACTTGATGGGTAGCTTGCACTGAAGGATTGAACTGATTTTCTCGGTCAAAAATGCCTTCTTTGGGACATTCGTCCTCCTCTTGATAGTGACCAAGTCCTTTAAAAACTTGGCATATGATGGCACTTGATGGATGGCATCTAAAAATGGGATATTGATTTGGATCTGTTTGAATACCTCCAGAATTTCTTCATACTTCCCTCCTTTCTTGGGCACCTGTAGTCTGTCGGGGTAAGGCACTCGAGGTACAAACGACCAAGGAGGGTCTTTCTCAATGGGTGTGGCTGTAGATGGCTCAGCATCTCTTTTCTCCTTGTTGCCACTCCCTTGCCCTTACTGCATAGCAGTGCTCTCTTCCACTCAATTGTCCACTTGTCTCCCAGACCTCAGTGTGACAATCGACTGTACTTGTTCCTCCCCGTGTGTAGGAGTTGATGAACTCCCAACCATAAATTGTCCTTTCGGGTTGGGCACGGGCTGACTGGGGAACTTCCCCTTCTCTCTCTCACCCAAGTGACTTGTAATTTGCCCTATTTGACTCTCCAGCTCGACAATTGCTTGGGTGTTTACCATTGTTGCACTCTTTACGTCGCTCATGGATTGGCTATTCATTTTCATGTATTCCTTAATGGTGTCCTCTAGTGACTGTGAAACTAGCACTGGTGTTTGAGTGGGAGCTTGGTAAGTAGGTAATGGTGCTGGATGGGCAGAACGACCATGACCAGGGATTTGGTTGGCAAATCCGGGAGGATATTGATTTTTAGCATTATGAGGGCTCCTCCCTGATTCATTGGTTGGTTCTGCCTCCATGAAAAATTTGGGTGGTTCCGCCACCCTGGATTGTACGTCTCGAAGTACGATCCATTTGACTGCCTTCGATAATCATTGAAAGCATTTACTTGTTCCATAGGATACTCGGCACAAACTGACATTGATGGACAATTCTGTGGTAGATGCATGGGACTAGCACAGATGGAATAGCTTTTAACATGGAATGTGTTGGCAGCATTGATGGATTGGCCTACAGTGAGAGCGTCAATCTTCTTAGTGAGAGCATTTAACTTTAACCTCAAGTCAGCGTCTTCCCTGACCTCATAGATGCCTCCTTTCTTGGGAGCACGAACGGATTTATCTTGACAGCTTGAAAAATCTCACTGCTGCGAGTTATCGGACAATTTGTCCAATGCGTTGTATGCTTCATATCCCATCAGACTTAAGAATGCCCCCTCATTCATAGACTCGATCATACTATGGTTGGGTTGAGTCAACCCTTGGTAGAAGAATTGAACGAGTCTCTACTTCTCATATCCATGTGGAGGGCATCTGATCAGTAACTCTTTGAAGCGTTCCCAGCTTTCAAAGAACTTTTCATCCTCGTCCTGAGTGAAAGAACTAATCTCTTTTCGACTAACTACCAAACAGAAGAATCAAACAAACAATGCTAACTAACTAGTAGAAAAATAAAATTAATCCAGATAAAAATTTCACAAACCAAACAACTCCCTGGCAACGGCACCAAAAACTTGTTATGAGTTTTAAATTACCCGCAAGCGCACGAGTCGTTTGCAATATAGCGTTGTGCAAGTGCGAGGTTGAATCCACAGGGAATTGTGTTGTGAAAATATAATTTAATCTAAACTAACTTTATCTTAACCTAGTTCCGAATTTTGAATGATATTTTGGAAAACAAATTAAAACTAAACTAAATTGATTTTAAAAACTAATAATAAAGACACTAAGGTTTCCGAATCCACCCCACCAAAGTTTAAGCATATATGTCCTAAAAACATAGCCTATCAAAACATTCCATGAATCCAACTGACGACAAAAAACAAAGAATATCCCAATTAAACCAAAAGTATCCAATGTATCCGCTTTTAACAAATCACAAAGGAAATCCAATTTAATCGAAAACAATTCGATGTATCCATCAGATGAAACACAAGGAATATCCAATAGAACAATTTAAACACAATCAATCATAAGATTCTACTCAAATAATTGACAGAACATTTATACTAAAAAAATGTCAGATTTGTACAAGCAAATCTGAACTACCATGCCAAACAACGGCGAGGCTTCATCTTCAACCTTAGTTGAAGATTCTAGCCACTCATAACTATGAAACTACAATTCATAATAAAAGTGCTAAACATTTAAACTAAAACAACTAAATAAAAAGAAATAAATAACTTTACATGGGAGAAATTCCACTCGCTGATGGGCGGCGCTTCTCCTCGTGGTAGTAAAGCCTTCGAGATCCACCAGAATGCTAGCAGACGTCCACTGGTTAACACCAAAGTGGCCTAGGAATTGTACACCGAATGATGAGGCTAGATGGTGTTTATATAGCGGGAGTCTCGGAGCACTGTAGGTTTCAGATTCGATGTGTGATACTGCCCCGAGTGCGCTCGATCACAGATTGGTGCGATCGATCGCATGTGAGCTCGATCGCATGTCTGTTGCGCACGATCACATGTGTGCACTAAACTACAAATATCTTGATGTGGGATGTTGACCTTGCACTCATTCGTAGGCAAGTGCGCTCGATCACATGTCTCGTTTGATCGATCGCACTAATGCATCCTCTTTGCTCTTGAAGCTTGATATCTCCATAAATGCTTCATTTTCTCCACAAACCTATAAAAATATATAAAATAAAGTGAAATAATACAAATTAAGAACCTAGCAAATATAAATTAAAGAGCTTAAATATGCAATATTTAAGACTCATCAATGATGGAGAACAACAAGGTTCCAGGAATCCTCCCTAGGTTTGTTGCCTTATTTCAATCTCAATTTAGTTGTTTTTATCTCGATTGTAAGTTTCATATCCCAAACAAGCAATCAGCAAATATTTAATCAAGCCTATTTATAAACCCTAATGTAATTGTTATGAAATACTCTTTACTTTCAAGCACACATGACCTAACTTATAGATTATCAAGAAATGACAATATATCAAAATGACGATACCACAGTAATGGACAAATCTATAAGAGAAATCTACCAAACTTAATCACACCTCAACAACATCACATAAGAAGAGCATGACTAGACTTATATGGGGGAGAAAGATGCAATCATCGGATTAAAGAGAAATCTTCTAATTAGATTAAAAAGTAAATCATAACAATGTTTAATGATAATAAATCCAAACTACAACTGAATCAAGAAAAAAAAAAAAAAGAACAACTACACCTAGGGATTCATCCCTTTGCCTTGCTTGGAGGTTAGTCAGCCATAGGGCTCATGCTTGAGTTTCTCGGCCTTTGGCCCTCTAATTCATGTATTGAATAATGATAATATCAAACCCTAAGTGATCTATTTATAGTACAGGTGTTTTAGGGTTTAATCTATCATAAAAACCCGAAATAAGTTCTTACTCGGAGATAGAAAAACGTGTGCGTGTTGCGGCTCTCCTTTGTGGGCGCCGCAACCTTGCCTTTAGCTTTGGGTGTGGAGGTGCTGGGTGCCACGGCGCACACTGGTGGTTCTAGAGTGGAGGCTTTTGGGTGCCGCGACCCTACCTAGTCCAAGCTGCGGCGCACACTGATGACTTGATTTTTCTTTATGTTTGTTTCTCCACAACCACTCCGACACTCCGTTATGCATGGAATCTTGGTGCTTTAAGCAATGATCACTTTTCCTTCTCTTTTGGACACAAAATACCTGAAAATGCATCGAAATAAGTTAATGATCTAATAACATCACTTTAGAGTTATTAAGGTATAAAAGTGCAATTAAAACATAGATCAACCCTAAAATGCTAACAATTAAGCACTGTTGAGATGCATTTTATGCTCTCATCAGTAGTCAATTTGGACCAAAGGAGGGTCGACTTGAGTAATTTTGAAGGACCCATATCGGTGGTCAGCTAGGACCAGTGAAGGGCCGACTTAAACAATTTTGAAGGACCCTTCTTGGTAGTCGGCTGGGACCAGAGGAAGGTCGACTTGCACAATTTTGAATAAGTCTTTTACACCTTTATGTGGTCTGTTACACTTCTCTATGAAGTTTTTTACATTTCTCCATGGAGCCTTTATGTTTCTCCCTAGAGTCTTTTATACTTCTCCATGGGGTCTATTGACGTGTTCGATATGTCCTTAAGACGCCTCGAGATCTTGTTTGGAGTGTTTAATGTGTCTATTTTGGAGCTCGAGGGATGGTTTATTTATTTATTTGGTTTTTCAAGACATCAGTAGTTCTATAAAAGAGGGCTTTAGAGTTTCTTTTCCCTTCACACCTTCAAACTTCAAACTTTTAAGATCTTTTCGCAATTCAGAGTGTTCTTTTAGTTGCAATTTGGCATCCTCTATCCTCTAGTCGGTGTCTTTATCTGTGGTGTTATTGGCATTATCCATCTCTTCTTTTAACTTTGTTTGTTTTTTCTTCTACGATACTCGACCTCGTCCGACCTCTTCTTTTGCGGTTTTCGACTTCACCCAACTTCTTCTTTTCTCCTTGTTCGGTAAGGGATCCATACTTCCTACTTTTTGTTAATTATGTCTTCGTTTGGACTTTTCCTTTTCAGAAAAGATAGAGCTTGATCCAACCATTATATTTGGGGAGGATCTAGTCAATTCCGAGCTGGGAGTAGAGTTCCCTCCAAAAGAGGAGGTTTGTGCTGAGATGGTAAGAGACCATGATCGGTTGTATTATGAGGCTAAGTCATATTCCTCTTCTATTACCAATAAATCTTTTAAGACCATTCATCGTAATACTGCATCCTTAAGGAGTATGAGATTTGCCTCACTATTCTCGAGGAGAGAGCATGTAGCCCGATCCGTATGGATTCTCCTAATGAAATATGTGTTTACAAAAACCACCTCAAGGCGGGGCTTCACTTTTCAAATAATCTGGATATAGTCAGGGTCTTTAAGGCCTTCAATATATCTACTAATCAGGTCCTTACGAACTCAATGAGGATGATTATTGGTTTCGTCCTGAGTTTCAGAAAAAATAATAGTTGCTTGCCTTTTTCTTTGAACCTTTTTTGGAATGTTTACGTCATTAAGAAGCTTCAGAATACGGGCTGGTATAACTTATCTACGAGGGTGGGTAAGACGATAGTGGTAGAGAATCCTTCTTCCATTCATGATTGGAAGAAGACCTTCTTGGCAAGATGTGTTCTAAGCTGATTCTTACCAAGGAGTTGTTAGATGAGTCCATCCCTATTCGTTATTGGCTTAGTCAGGCCACACTTGGAAGTTTGTTTTTTACTTAGCCTTAGAGCTTTACCTTTTTTATATTTATTGATATATCTGTGTATTGACTTCTTTTTTTTTCTTTTCAGCCATGGCTATTGATAGACCTCGGCTTCTTCGCTTGGTTCTTAACAAGTAGAATCAGCCTCCTCCTTTTGTTTCTGTTATCTTTGCCCTTGCTGCTTGATAACACTAAAACTAACACGCGATTATTATGCATAGTTAAGGTATCGATCCCATGAGGAAAGCGAACTACCAGAGAAAGTGTAAACCTTAACACTAAACGTTGAAGTTCAAATAAGAAAATCTGAGTTTTACGAATGAAATTATATAAGAGAGTTGTGAAAATATGATGAAGAATTCAATAAAGAAATAACAAGGTTCTAGGAATCCTTCCTAAGTTCATTGCCTTATTCCTATCTTGACTCAGTTGTTTTATCTCAATTACTAGTTTCACATCCCAAACAAGAAATTGATAAATATTCAATCAAAGCACATAAATACCCTAATGTAATTGCCATAAATTACTCCTTAATTCCAATTCAAACACACAAAATCTATCTTATAAATTATCAATAAGCGACAATATATTTCAATAATAATACTGCAGTAATGGACAAACCTATAAGATAGATCTACCGAAACCAATTGCATCTAACAACTTTGATATAAGAAAAGTTTGACTAGACTTATATGGAGAAGAAGAATGCAATCACCAGATTAAGAAAATCTAGGAGAAGAAGAACATAAATTGCAACTATCACACGAATTCAAATCCTTTTTATTTAATCAAAAAGTAAATCATAAACAATGTTTAACAATCAATCCATACAATTGAATCAAAGATAAAAATAAGAACAACTATACCTAGAAACTCATCCTTTCACCTTGCTTGGAGTTTAGTTGGACATGAAGTTCATCCTTGATCACCTTGAGGAAGAAGAGGATGGAATATCTCTTTAAAAACTCACCTCCCCTGTTCTCTGAGCCTAAATTCTTATATATAACTGTATAGAGATGGCTTTGTAGACAAAAAAGTCGCCCTAGGGTTTCTGTTCAGGCAGTGTGCTTCTGCTGCTGTCCAGGCCCGGTTCTGCTGCTGTTCAGGCCAGGTTCTGCCTGACCTTTGTCTACTAAAACTGCCATAACTTTCTCTAGAAAAATCATATTTATGAGCCATAAAATTCCAAAAAATAGACATCTGGATCTTTTAAAGTATATATGGCTCATCTCTTGGTTCTTCTTGAGTCAATAAAGTTTAATTCGTTAAAAAGACTAGTTTGTCACACTAAAATCACGCACAACCTAACCTTTGTCTACTAAAACTGCCATAATTTTCTCTAGAAAAATTATATTTATGAGCCATTAAATTCTCCAGAAAATAGGCATCCAGATCTTTCTAAGCATATATGGCTCATCTTCTGATTCTTCCTGAATCAATACAATTTAATCCACAATAATGACTGATCTGTACAGGCAATTATGGCAATTTAGTGAAACTCCTTTCCAAATGCTTGTGAACATGCATAGGATCTTCATGTTTTAATCAACGTTCGCTTTTCCATCTCTTTTAAACCCAAAATACCTGAAAATGCATCGAAATAAATCAATATACCAAAAATGAAACTTAAGAATTAAAAAGGCATAAATGTGTAATCCAGCCTTAAATCAACCCTAAATGCTAACAAATAAACACTATTAAGATGCCCTTTCTGACTCTCATCATAACCCCCAACTAGTTTATTGCTAGTTCCTAGCAATTCAGGTTAAAGAAAAATGAAATGAATTCTATCCTAGAAATCAAAACAAAACCTAAAATCCTAAAAACAAAACAAAGTAATGTTAGTGTTAATCCAAGAGTAATTCAAATTTTTGTCTCAAAAATTGCACATAACACATAACATATAGAATCATTAAATACCACCTAAGTCCAAAAATAATCCAAACATCAACCTCATATTTGTTATCAACTCTTAAGCATCCATCTTACCACAAACCATTAATCCAAACACCCAGATGATTTTATGAACAACATTCATGAATACGTCTTGGCCTCTAAAAATATATGAAATTGCGTGACATCAATTACAAATCAAACTCCATAGGCTCACTTTTCAAATCACTCTCCACTAATGTAGAAAAATCACACTACATCGGATCACTAGGTCTTTAACAGGCTTGTAGGCTAAGGTAAAAGTCAAGAAAGAATGGGAAGGATTAAACAAGTAAAAGAACTTAGTCTCTTAATTTTAAACACAACTTTTTTAAGAACTAAATAACCTTACTTCAACACCCAACTCATTCAACCATTTTTCGAGGATTTCTCTCAATAATTCAACACTTTTTTTTTCTTCTTTCTTTGTCATAATTTACTTCTTTTTTTTATAGCATATAATTTCTTTTTTTTTATTCTTCTTTTCTAGCACATAATCATTCACTTTTGTTTTCGTTCTTTACTCTTTTCCACAACCCCCAACCTATCTCCTTTAATTTACTTTCATTCACCTTCTTTTCTAGCACATAAATATTTTTTCATATTTCTACCCTTACTCCTCTTAAGTGCTTCTCAACAAATGTGTATAAACTAAGTTCTCTTAAAAGAAAGGTAAGGATAAAATATTTTTAGGCTCATAGGGGTAAGTAAATGGGCTATTGACAGAAAAGACTAAACCTTTTTTTTTTTAAAGGCTCAAACAGGTAACTAGCGATAAATATAACAAAAGTAAGCTTGAAAGGCTCAAACGGCCCAAAGATGGCCTACGTCATATCCTAAGTAGTGTGCATTCTAGGGTTTTGCCTCAAGTGATTATCAAATAAGTTTTAGAGCTTGTCGAGACCGGCAAAGTATTCACAAAACATTCGCACATAAAACTTCTCTAAATGTTTTAGACTAATCATGCAATCTTACCGCAAACCAGAGTCTTAAACTAAATGAATATCAACATTTCAAATTATTCTCAAACCGATGCAAGATTTAACTTCTTCTAAAAACTATATACTATCTCAATTATAATAATATCATTGACATGTAAATTAACTCCAAAACTAACACAAAACATACTAAAAACAAACAAAACTAAACCTAATTTTTAAAAAAAATTTCAATTTTTTAACAATTTTTTTTTCTAACAATTTATCATAACAAACAAATTAAAACAAAAAAGAGAAAGTGACACCAAACAATTCAATGGTATGAAATAGGAAATGTATTTCCTCCTCCCCTCAACTAAAGACATGCATTGTGCCCAATGTGAAAGAAAAAAGTCGAGAGAAAGAAAGAAAAAAAAAGTAAATAAATAAATAAAAATGAAAAAAAAATAAAACTAATATACAATGGAACAAAAGTACCTTATTAAGAAGGATAAACCGAGGGCATCAAAGAGATCTCTTCGAGCCTATCTTCAACACGTTCATGTTCCAAGTAGAGCATCAACCTTTGGCCATTAACTCGAAATGCACGACCGTCAGAGGGTTCTTTAACTTCTACCACTCCATTTGGAAAAACACTCTTCGCAACATAAGGTCCCTTCCATCGTGATTACAATTTTCCCAAATGGAAGTGTAACTGAGAATCATAAAGAAAAACTCAATTACCTTGTTTAAAATTTTTTCAGAGTATTTTCTGATCATGTACCACTTTCATTCTTGACTTTAAGTCCTTAGTATTATCATATGCATCATCCTTCAACTCCGCAAGTTCACAAAGTTGCATTTTCCTCTCCTCACTGGACATCTTCAAGTCATAATTAAAATTTCGAATAGCCTAACATGCTCTATACACAAGTTCTACCAGTAGGTGACATGCTTTGCCGAATACCAACCGATAAGGAGATGCTCCAAGAACCGTATTGTATGTTGTCCGGTATGCCCAAAGTGCATCCGATAGGTGCAAAGACCAATCTTTTCAATTTGGATTTACCATTTTTTCAAGTATTTGCTTAATCTCCCTATTTGCTAGTTCCGCTTAGCCATTGGTTTGTGGATGGTAAGTTGTAGAAACTTTATGGGTGACTCCATCCCTGCGCATCAAAGCCTTAAAAGAACAGTTACAAAAATGTGAGCCTTGATCACTAATTATAACACGTGGAGTACTGTACCTAGATAAAATATGCTCTTTAAGAAATTTAACAACAACTTTATTATCATTAGTGCGGTAAGGTATAGTTTCAACCAATTTAGAAACATAATCAACGGCAATCAAAATTTAAAGACACCCAAAAGAAGGTGGGAATGGTCCCAAAAAATCGATCCCCCAACAATCAAATATTTCCACCACTAAGATCGGGTTGAGAGGCATCATATGACTGCGGGACAATGAACCTAGCTTTGGACATCTTTCACATGAACTACAAAACTCATTAGTATCCTTGAATAAAGTAGGCCAATAAAAACCACATTGCAAAATTTTTACAGCTGTCTTTTTAATAAAAAATGACCACCACAAGCATAGGTATGACAAAAAGTTAACACACTATCAATTTCCATATCCAGAATGCATCTTCTTATTATTTGAACGGGGAAATATTTAAAAAGATAAGGATCATTCTAATAAAAATTCGTTACCTCAGCCAAAAACTTAGGCTTATCTTATGCATTCCATGTAGATGGAACTTGACAGGAAACCAAGCAATTTGCAATGTCGACATACCATGGTGTGTGACAAAGGATAGCAAATAAATTCTTATCCGGAAAGGCTTCGTGAATGGGCAAAACGTCGGTATCATTCTTAAATTCCAAACGAGATAGATGGTCCACCACAACATTTTCCACCCCCTTCTTGTCTTTGATGGTCAAGTCAAATTCCTGCAAAAGCAAATTCCAAACGGGTAGCATCCATTTTTTAGAAAAGAAATTTAAGGGTGGAGTGATCCGTGAATATAGTGACCGGTGAACCAATTAAATTAGAGCAAAATTTATCCAATGCAAATACTACAGCTAGTAATTATTTCTCGGTTGAAGTGTACATCATTTGAGAATGATTCAAGGTTCTACTAGCATAATAAAAAACAAATGGTTTTCCCTCCTTTCTTTGTCCTAAAACAGCCGTTAAGGCATAGTCACTAGCATCACACATAATCTCAAAAGACAAGGTAAAATCGGGTGATTGCATAATAGGGGCAGTTGTAAGCTTAGAGACAAGTGTCCTAAAGGCTTTCTCATATTTGGGGCTCCACTTAAACTCGATATCCTTCAACAAAAGGTTACATAAGGGTCTAGAGATAGCACTAAAATTTTGAATAAACCTTCTATAAAACCCGGCATGCCCTAAAAAAGACCTAACATCTTTAATATTCTTAGGAGTGGGTAGTTTAGAGATTAATTCAATTTTTTATTTATCCACTTCTATCCCCTTTTTGGACACTATATGGTCCAAAACTATTCTGGAAGACACCATAAAATGGCACTTCTCCCAATTAAGCACAAGCCCCTTCTCTTCAAACCTACACAAAACATTTTTGAAGTTAGATAAACATGAATCAAAAGAAGTTCCAAACATGGTTAAATCATTCATAAACACTTCCATACATTTTTCAACCATGTCACTAAAAATACTCATCATGCATCTTTGAAAAGTAACTAGTACATTACACAAACCAAAGGGCATTCTATGAAAGAAAAAGCACTAAAAGGACAAGTAAAGGTGGTCTTCTCTTGATCCTCTAAGGCAATTCCTATTTGGTAGTATCTCGAATACCGATCTAAAAAGCAATAGAAAGGATGACCAACCACACGTTCTAAGATTTGATCTATAAATGGAAAGGGAAAATGATCTTTTCGAGTAGCCTAATTAAGTTTCCTATAATCAATGCACATACACCACCCGGTCACTACCTTAGTTGGTACTAACACCCCCTCTTTATTTTCTACCACGATCACCCCAGCTTTCTTAGGAACTACTTGAGTTGAATCCACTTACTATAGGATATTGGATATATAATTCTCACATCTAATAGCTTTAAGACTTCTATCTTAACTACCTCTTTCATAGTTGGATTTAGCCTTTTTTGTGGGTCTCTACGAGGGTTACCTCATTCTTCTAGATAAATCCTATGGGAACAAATTAAAGGGCTAATACCTTTTATGTCGGTTATAGTCCAACCTAATGCAGATTTATGCTCTCTTAACAAATTCAACAATTTATCACATTGCACATTACAATGTTCGGAAGAAATAAAAACCGAAAAGGTATCATTTGGGCCTAAGAAGGCATGTTTGAGCCTTTTGGGAAATGGAGCTAAATTAAGCATTGGTGTCACATCGGAAGATGGTTTGGGTGCCTCCCTCTCTTTAGGCAACTCCTCAAAGCATGGTTGCCATGATTTCTTAATAAATCCATACGACTTATCAAAAACATCAACAACATCAACGACATGGGGATAAATTGAAGAATCATCAAAATCAAAATTATTAAGAAGGAATTCCAAAGAATTAGAATTATCTTTAATGTACTCATCCTCCAAAATAAGCTCATCGATCATGTAAGTGTCGAAACAGTCATCCTCTTCATATAGCTGCCCTGAGACTAGGAAAACATTCACCTCTAGAGTCATATTTTCAAATGATAATGTCATTAAACCATTCTTACAATTAATTAGGGCATTGGCAGTGGCAAGGAATGGTCTTCCAAGTATCAAAGGAATTTTTGACTCCGTGTTCATAATAGAAATGGTATCTAACACCAAAAATTCAACGGGATAATAGAATTTGTCAATTTGCACTAAAATATCTTCCACAATACCTCTTGGTTTTCTTACCGATCGATCCGCTAGTTGAAGTACCACGGAAGTTAGTTCGATCTCACCTAGACTGAGTTGTAAGTAAATGGAGTAGGGCATGAGATTCACACTAGCCCCCAAATCTAGCAATGCTTGGCCACAAGCTTTGTTTTCGATTTGGCAAGCCACAGTAGAAATGCCTGGATCTTTATATTTGGGCGGTGTCCTGCTATCAATTACCGCACTTGCTTGCTCTGTTAAGAATGTCGTCTTCTTCACATTGTGCCTCCTCTTGAGTGTGCATAGATCCTTAATGACTTTAGCATAGTTGGGAACTTGTTTTATGACATGAAGAAAAGGAAGGTTAATTTTAACTTGCTTAAGTTGTTTAAGAATCTCACCTTTTAATGCCGAATTCTCTCTCTTTAGGTTTAAGGAGTGCTTGAGGGAAAAGCACCGGTATGGAATCACTATGGGCATCTTGTTCTTTAGGGGCTTCATCCTTGTTACTCATGGTGTTAGGAATCAAGTTTGATGGTAGAGTGGGTCCATCAATTTTCTTACCGCTATGAGTAGTCATGGCATTAACCTCTTTAACATTTTGATTGTTGGGATTGGAGGTTTGTGCCATATGTTGTCCCCTTGGATTAGGTTATGGTTGTGAAGGAAAAAAACTTTGTTCTTGAACCGTCAATAAATTATTCAACTTGGTGAGTTGGCTCTTTATCACCTTTTGTTCCTCTTTGACCCTTTGTTGCTCCTCTAGCAACCGTTGATTTATCTTGCCTTGTTCTTCCACACTCTGGACATGTACCTGCATAAATGACTTAAAAGTATCTTCCAAAGGTAAAGCTTTTTGTGGTGCATTAGATGAAGTTGCTTCCAGTCTCCATTGGGTACTAGATTGGGTAGAAGGTTATGTATCGGATCTCCAACTAAAATTAGGGTGATTCTTCCAACCGGGATTGAAGGTGTTAGAGTAGGGTGAGTATGTTTTTCTAAAAGGTATACCTAAAACATTAAACTCTTCCTTCATCTCAAAATAGGTTGGACAATCCCTAGGTACATGATCTACCCCATTACACATAAAACAAGGTTCATAGGACTCTAACCTAGCAACCGGTTTGGGGGCTCTAGCATCCTTGGTTTTTAAAACCTCAATTTCCTTAGTTATGACCTCTAAACAAGCTTTAAGGCTATCTTCTTCCTTAAGTTGATAAATTCTAGTTGTTTGGTTTCTCTTAGTACTTTCTATGGCATTGGGTCCCATCCAAGTGTGGTCTTTTTCCAATAAGTCATCTTGAAAATCTATGGCTTCGTTGGGATCTTTCTGAAGAAAATCTCCATTACACATCATTTCTATAAATTGCCTTTCCCTACTTAGAATTCCATCATAAAATAGCTAACTACCCGCCAACTCTCATACCCGCAATGTAGACAAGAATTCAAAAGGTCTTTGAAACGTTCCCAAACTTGATATAAGGTTTCACTCTCTTTTTGTGCAAAGTTTGAGATTTGTCTCTTGAGGTTATTGGTCTTATAGGTTAGGAAATACTTTTGGAAGAAGGCTTGGGTCATCTTATCCCAACTACCTATAGACTTAAGCCTCAAGGAGTACAACCAAACCTCGGCCTTATCCTTAAGCGAAAAGGAGAAAAACCTAAGTTTGACAGTGTCTAACATATCGGCCCTACTTTGAAAGGTTGCTACTACTTCCTCAAATTCCCTAATATGGACATAGGGGTTTGCATTCTCTAATCTATGGAAATTTGGTAGCAATTGGATCATGCCTGGCTTAAACTCAGGTTGTTGAACATTAGAGGGGAACATGATACAAGATGGTGTGGCCTGATTACGCCCAAAACATATGCGGTTGTTATAGCACAGTTTTGGGGTGTTGATTCCACAGAGAAACAAGTTTAATTATAAAGAGAGATGTAAATTTTAATATGAGACGATATAATAAGTAAAGAATCTGAAATTGATGATGAAGTAATTGTGTAGATTTGTAAAATATAATAGAGAGGCAACAAGGATCCAGGAATCCTCCCTGGGTTCGTTGTCCTAATCCTAACTTGATTTAGTTGCTTTTATCTCGATTACACGTTTCACATCCCAAACATCAATTGGAAAATATTTAATGAGAACATGTGTAAACTCTAATATGATTGTAATGAAATACTTCTTATTTCTGATTAATGCATGTATGATCTATCCTATAGGTTTATCAAGAAACGACAATATATCTTTATTGACAATATTGCAGTAATGGACAAACCTAAAGGCTGGACTTATCGGACTCAATTATACCCAATAATCTTGACATAAGAGAAGCATGACTAAAGTTATATCAAGGAAAAGATACAATCACCGGAATAGATAAAATCTTATAATTAGATAAAAAAGTAAATCATGACAATGTTTGACAGTAAATTCTTATTACAACTGAACCAAATAAGGATAGATAGGAACAACTACACCTAGGGATTCATCTCTTCGCCTTGCTTGGAAATTAGTTAGCCATGGTGTTCATGGCTAAACTCTTTTGTGGATGAGAGTTGTTGTCTTCAACTTCTGGGTCTTTACTCACAGCCAAGATGATATTCCCTTAAACCCTAAGTGTCTTATTTATAGTACAAAAGACCAAGAGTATTCTTGGGTTTAATCTAGTGTTTAAAAAACCCTAATTAAAGTCTAACTCGGAGATGTAAATACGTGTGCGCACTGCGGTGCTGCTAAGGAGCATCTCAGCGCTTGGCATAAGCTGGAATGGGCGTCATTCTGGGCGCCGCCGCACCGCGGTGCTGGCTGGTGGGTCATCATACGTATGTTTCTGGGCGCCGCGGTGCTCCTCAACAGCATCGTGCTGGCTTTTTTGCTACTAATCTTCATGCTTTGCCTCTCTGTAGCCATTCTTCTGCTTCGTCGTGCATGGACCCTCGATGCTTTTAAACAAAGATCGCTTCTTCTCTTCTTTGGACTCAAAACACCTGAAAATGTAGTTGAGTACGTTAGTAGTCCAATGATATTACTTAAGAGTTATCAACACACAAGAGTGCAATAAAGACCGAGAAGAATCATAAAATACTAACAATTAAACATCTTTGAGGTGCATTTTATGGCTCTTATCACAACCCCCAACTAGCTTATTGCTAGTCTCTAGCAATTTAAGTGGAAACAAGAAATGAGTTCCATGGTGGGAATCATAAACAAAGTAAAGCACTACTAGTGTTAACCAAGAGTAATTCACTTTTGTCTCAAACATTGCACACAACATACAGCACAAAGAATCATTAAATTTCACCCAAATCCAAAAGTAATCCAAACATCAATCTTAAAATCGTTATTGACTCTTAATATCCATCTTACCACAATCCATTAATCTGAACACCCGGATGATTTTATGCATAACAATCATGAATACAAGTCTTGGCCTCTAAAAACATAAATTGTGTGACATCAATCACAAAAACAAGCTCCATAGGCTCACTTTTCGAATCACTCTCCACTATTGTAGAAAAATCACACTACATTTAATCAATAGGTCTTTAATAAGCTTGTAACGTTAGGCTAATATAAAGGTTAAGAAAGAACGGGAAGGATTCAACAAGTAAAAGAACTTAATCTCTTAGTTTTGAACACAGCTCTTTAAGCACTGGATAACCTTACTTCAATACCCAACTATTCCAACCATTTTTCGAGCATTTCTTTCAACAAATCATCATTTTCTTTCTTTCTTTCTTCTTTCTTTGCCACAATTCACTTTTTTTATTTTATTTTGGCACATAAAACCATTCACCTCCTTTTTCATCAATTTGTTTTTCTTTTCCACAACCCCCAACTTATCTCTTTTCATGTATTTGGGCTATGGTAGTAATTTTTTTTTCTCATACTTTCATCCTTACTCCTCTTGAGTGCTTCTCAACATATGTGTATAACTAAGTTCTTTTAAAAGGAAGGTAACGATAAAATATTTTAGGCTCATAAAGGTGAGTAAATGGCTATTGAAAGAAACAAGGCTCAAATTATTTTTCAAGAAAAAGGATCAAATGGGTGACTAGTGATAAATATAGCAATGGTAAGTTTGGAAGGCTCAAACAGTTCAAAAATGGCCTATATCATATCCTAAGTAGTGTGCATCCTAGGAATTCGCCTCAAGTGATTATCAAATAAGTTCTAGAGCTTGTCGAGACCACAAAAGTATTCACAAAGCAATCACACATAAAACTTCTCTAAATGTTTTAGATTAATCATACATTCTCACCACAAACTAGAGTCTCAAACCAAGTAAAGATTGATACTTAAATTAATTTCAAACCGAAGCAAGATTTAACTTCTTCTAGATGCTATATGTTATCTCAATTAAGCTTATATCATTGACATGTGAATTACATCCAAGGAAAACACAAATTGTGCTTAAAACAAATGGTAAGGAAAGGTAACACCGAACAATTTAAAGAAATATGTTTCCTCCACCCCCAACTGAAAACTAGTATTGTCCTCAATGTTTAAAGAGAAACTCCTTTTTTGCAAACACGAGTGCATAGGTGCTGGAAAATGTGTACTACTTGATGAAGTGCTTGCCATTCCTCTTGCTGAAATTCCAATCTACAATACAGAACAAGACAACAAAGAGAAAACAACTTTTGTGTGCCCTTGGGATTCACACCATATGTTAGGTTAGCACAGAAAATAAAATAAAAAGAAATAAAGGAAAAAAGAAAGATAACAGAAATGAAAACACACTAAACAAGAAAAATAAACAAACAAAATAAATAAACAAAACAAAAAATCAAAATAAAAAAAATAAACAAACAAAGAGAAACAAACAACCAAAACAAAGGACCGAAAACTAATCCTTTAAATTATCATCATCCTCTTCATCCTCATCATTTTATTCACTCTCATCATTTTCTTCATTCTCCTCACCTTTCTTAGGAGTGGGATCAAAAAATGAACCCGAATAGGGTGGCATAGTAGGGAAGTGATCCATATTACAACCAGAAGCGGAGGCAAGGTGGTGGCACATCTGACCAAAAGAAGAATAGACTCCGGCTTGATAATCGGCCTATTGAGCCAAGAATCTGTCTTGCCGAGCCAATATTTTGTCTTGACGATCTAATGTATCAAGCAATAATTTCTGATGCTCGTCAAAACTACTCTCTAGACGCTTAAAGCGCTCAACAATAGTGAGAGGCCTAGAGGAAGAAGGACAGTCAGTAGAGACTGCTCCCTCTCCAGGAATAGGCGGCCTTGAAGCTTAAATCTGTGCTAGCAAGCTATCATCAATGGGTCTTTTGGGTTCCTGGGCCTCTTCATCAGGGCTGTATTGGACTCCGACTCGGATGCACAATTGGGTTATCAAAGAAGGAAAATATAATCTGAGCTTTTGTCTAATAATGTGGTTGATTGAATCATGTATGACTTGGCTGACATCAATAGTCATTCCCATTGAAATTGCATAGACTAACACAGCTCACTCAACAGTTAAGGCACTATAATGTAAAACAGGCATCATCCGCTGACATATAAAATATTTCCAAGCTCTAGCAGTGACATTGAGAGAAGTACCGGGCAAAGTGACAAGGAGATCACCCGTCATTTTCCATGTAGTGCCCGGAATACAAAGGGTAGGGCAAATCTCGTCATAATTGATGGTAGACACATATAAGCTATACTCATTATGCCTAATGTCAGGTAATCCATAGAAGTGATTAATGGATGTGCTGCTAAAAGAGACTAGTCGTCCTCTCACTCTTACTTCACCATTCCTATGCTCCGGTGCATTGGCATAAAATTCTCTAACCAAATTTGGGAGGGAGTGAGAGGGTTGTTATGTAAATGTGCCCCAATTCCTATCTAGAATCATTCTAAATAAGGTCGGATTTCCCCTCTCGGTGATGTTGAATCCTCTTTCGGGAATGGGTTTTCGACTGTGCAACATACTAATATATCTCTCACTCGCTGCAAAACTCACAAATTTGGTCTTATTCTATTCTTGTTGTGGTCTCCCCCTAGGTCTCTTGGTCTTAGGTGCCATGGAAACAAATATTTTAAAATAATAGATTTAAGGCAAACTATAATCACTAATTAGCACAAATGCACAATAAAATGGAAGAAAGTGGTCTTACTTGATGTCCATGGTGGAGGGAAGAAAGACTATCTACCTCTTGGAGTGTTCTTGATGATCCTAATGGTCTTCTTATAACCAATCTTTTGAAAGAGAATGCTCGTATAAGAATTTCCTCTTGTCTTAAGCACTCCAATCCATTGGTATCTCACCTATAGCCAAATAATTTACGATGTGAGCAAACCAAGGTAAAGAAGTAATGGATAGTAATTGCTCATCTAGAAAATCATCCTTGATTGGCATGTCATCACAAGTGTCCTCGAAAGTAAGCCTCAAAAGATGATTAGCCACTACATTTTCCACTCCTTTTTTGTCTTTGATGGTGATGTCGAATTCTTGTATGAGGAGGATCCATTGGAGCAGTCGTGCTTTAGCATCATTCTTTGTAAGAAGGTACTTGAGTGCTGCATGATCTGTAAAAATAAGAATAGAGGAACCAATTAAATAAGCACAAAATTTATCTAAAGCAAATACTACAGCTAGTAATTCTTTTTCAGTTTTAGAGTAATTCATTTGAGCACTATTTAAAGTTTTACTAGCATAGTAAATGACAAATGGTTTTCCCTCTTTTCGCTGTCCAAGAACAGCACCTACAGCATAGTCCCTAGCATCACACATGATTTCAAAAGGCAAGGTCCAATCCGGTGACTGCATTATAGGTGCAGAAGTAAGCTTGCCGATCAGCATTTGGAACGCTTTTTGACAAGCTTCTGTCAATTCAAGGGGAGTGTCTTTAACTAGGAGGGCACATAGTGGTCTAGATATGCTTGAAAAATTTTGTATGAACCTCCTATAAAAACCAGCATGACTAAAGAAGGACTTCACATCATTTATTGTCTTAGGTGTGGGCAATTTAGAGATTAATTCAATTTTAGATTGATCGACCTCTATTCTTTAAGAAGAGACAATATGCCCTAAGACAATGCTGGATGGTACCATGAAATGGTATTTTTCCCAATTTAAAATCAATTCTTTTTCCTCACAGTGAATTAATAATCTTTCTAAATTCATTAAGCATGCTTCAAATGAAGATCCAAAAACAGTTAGGTCATCCATAAAAGCCTCCATGCAACTTTCAACCATGTCACTAAAAATACTCATCATGCAGCGTTGAAAAGTGGCAGAAGCATTACATAATCCAAATGGCATTCTGCGAAAAGCATAGGTGCCAAAAGGACAAGTAAAAGTGGTCTTTTCTTAGTCTTCTAATGCAATTTCTATTTGATAATAACCAGAATAACCATCTAGAAAATAGTAAAAGGGATGACCAGCTACACGCTCAAGAATTTGATCAATAAAAGGGAGTGGGAAATGGTCTTTCCGGGTGGCAGCATTTAATTTTCTGTAATCGATGCACATACGCCACCCGGTCACAAGTTTGGTAGGGACTAGCTCTCCTAGGTCATTCTTTACTACCGTGACTCCAGAATTTTTAGGGACGACTTATGTAGGACTTACCCATTTACTATCAGCTATGGGATATATAATACCCGCATATAACAGTTTCAGCACTTCATTTTTCACTATTTCTTTCATAGTGGGGTTAAGCCTACATTGAGGGTCTCTACGAGGACCAGCTCCTTCATCCAAATTTATTTTATGGGGGCAGATTAGGGGACTAATTCCCTTTAAATCAGCCATGCTTCAACCTAGGGCTGATTTGTGTGCATTCAAAGTTTGAAGTAGTTTCTCACCTTGGGTCTCAGATAATTAAGAAGAAATAATAACAGGAAAAGTATCACCTGGACTGAGAAAAGCATGCTTTAAGCCCTTAGGTAGATGCTTTAGTTCAACCTTAGATGCTTCCACACTTGAGGGTACTTGTGTCTTGCTTCTTTCGGGCAGCTCCTCAAACCTTGGTTGCCATGCCCGATTGCTATAATCCTGAGATTTGTCAAAAACAGCACAAATATTAATCATATCAGTTCTATCATCAAATAAATCTATCTCAAAATTAACAAGAAAACTCTTAAGAGGGTCGTAATTATGAGTTAAAGAGACTCCCTCATTGATGAGTAACTCAATCATGTAAAGCTGGTGGTTTTTGTCCTCTTCTTCGGGCTACTTTGCAACATCGAAAATATTCACTTCAAGTGTTATATTGCCAAAAGATAGTTTCATGAGTCCATTCTTACAATCTATTAGAGCATTTGCAGTAGCAAGGAAAGCTCTACCCAAAATTAAAGGGATTTTAGAGTTAGTATCAACAGTAGAAGTAATATCAAGAATTAAGAAATCAACAGGATAGTAGAATTTATCAATTTTAATCAAGGCATCCTCTACCACACCCCGGGGTACTTTGACTAAACGGTCAGCCAATTGCAATACCATGCTGGTTGGTTTGATTTCTCCTAACCCTAGCTGTAAGTAAATAGAGAATGACATCAGGTTTACGCTAGCTCTTAAATCTAGCAAAGCTTGTCCTACCTCATGATTTCCAATGCTGCAAGTAATGGTAGGATAGCCTGGATCTTTGTATTTTGAGGGAATTATTTGCTCAATTAACGCACTAACTTGCTCAGTTAGGAATGCTGTTTTCTTGATATGGTGTTTCCTCTTAATGGTGCATAAATCCTTGAGAACTTTTGCATAGGTAGGGACTTGTTTAATCACATGCAAAAGAGGAAGATTAAGTTTCACTTGCCTTAAGTTCTCAAGGATTTCATTATTTATTTCTAGGTTTTTTTTTATTTTTTTATTTTAAGACTTGGGGGAATGGTGCCTTAACAGGATTTTTGGTCACTTCAGGGTCTTTAAGCAACTCGACATCACTATTAGTTTGACCCTTTTCCACATCCTCAGATTTATTCATTGGTGGGATGTGCAGTGACTTGCCACTTCTGGTCACAATGGTATTTACATCTTTCAAATTTTCTTGTTCCATATGTTGATCGTGAGGTACGGACTGAGCTTAGGAAGGAAACTTACCTCGCTCAGTCACACTTAAGGAGCCCATCAATTTAGACACTTGGCTCCTTATTTCTTTGTTTTCCTCAACAACTCGTGTAATTAATGCCTCACACCTCTGGTTTGTTTTACCTTGTGCTTCTATGAAAGCATGTAAAGTGTCTTCTATAGAGTTCCTAGAGGATGATGGTGTATGATAAGGTGCTGGGTATGATCTAAGAGGCTGTGCATGCTGTTGGTTTTCAGATTTCCAGCTGAAGTTGGGATGATTTCTCCACCCCGGATTGTAAGTGTTAGAGAAGGGTGCTTAAGGCTTCTTGTACATGCCTAAGGCATTACATCGTTCCTCGTACAGCCCTCTCATGTCAATAAATGTGGGACAATCTTGAGCAGGATGATCAATCCCACCACACACAAAACATGATTCTAAAAGTTCGGCTTGATTAACCATGTGTGTTGGTTTTTTAGTTTTCAGTGCCTCTAACTCCCTAGTAAGCATCCGACCTTGGCCTTATGATTATCCTCTTCCCTAAGATGGTAGATTCCTCCACCACTAGGGTTTCCTATAGGTCATGACCTATTTGTGCTTTCAGTAGCACTAGGTCCAGTCCATGTGTGAGCTTTTTCAGCAAGCTCATTGAGGTACTCAAAAGCTTTATCAGGGTCCTTTTGCAGAAATTCACCATTGCACATCATCTCGATAAATTGGCGCTCTCTATAGGTAAGACCCTCATAGAAATAGCTCACTAAGCGCTAATTTTCGTACCCATGATGTGGACACATACTTAACAGCTCTTTAAATTTCTCCCAAGACTAATACAAAGTCTCATTTTCCTTTTGTGCAAAGGTGGAGATTTGTCTTTTCAATGCATAAGTTTTATGTCGAGGGAAGTATTTGTTGAAAAAGTCTTGGGTCATCTCATTCCATGACCCAATAGATCGTGGTCCCAACGAGTATAACCAACTCTTAGCTTTATCCTTCAAGGAGAAAGGAAAAAACTTGAGTCTCACGATATCATTGGTTACATCTTGACTATGGAAAGTCGCAACTACTTCCTCAAATTCTCTAATGTGCACATATGGGTTTTCATTTTCCAAGCCATGAAAAGTGGGGATTAATTGTATCATCCCTGGTTTAAAGTCTTGATGGTGGGTGTTGGCTGGAAACATAATACACGATGGTGTGGCTGTCTGGCTAGGATGTAGGTAGTCTTTAAGTGTCCTAGCGATATTTTCATTAGGGTTTTCAACCATGTTAACGAAGTTTTCTAAATTTTCTGTGGGGTGAACACTAGAGTTCGATCTAGGCGAGGTTTCACTAACGGACGTCGAAGGGAAAGGTATCACTATTTCGTGTCCCTTAATGAATCTCCCTCGCGAATCTCTCTGTCTAAGCATGCACCAACTGATTTTAAAAGAAATAAATAGAACAGAACAAAATAAAGAAAAAAAATCAAAATATAAAAGAAAACTAGTACCGTCTTGTCTTAGAGTTGACAAACTTCCTTATGAGTAAGTGCGTTTCCCTGGCAACGGCGCCAAAATTTGATTGTGCCCAAAACATACGCAGTTGTTGTAGCACAGCTTTGGAGTGTCGATTCCATAGGGAAACAAGTTTAATTATAAAGAGAGATATAAACTTTAATATGAGACGATATAATAAGTAAAGAATCTGAAATTGATGATGAAGTAATTGTGTAGGTTTGTGAAATATAATAGAGAGACAACAAGGATTCGGGAATCCTCCCTGGGTTCGTTGTCCTAATCCTAACTTGATTCAGTTGTTTTTATCTCGATTGCACGTTTCACATCCCAAATATGCAATCGACAAATATTTAATGAGAACATGTGTAAACCCTAATATGATTGTAATGAAATACTTCTTATTTCTGATTCATGCATGTATGATCTATCCTACAGGTTTATCAAGAAACGACAATATATCTTTATTGACAATATTGCGGTAATGGACAAACCTAAAGGCTAGACTTACCAGACTCAATTATACCCAATAATCTTGACATAAGAGAAGCATGACTAAAGTTATATCAAGGAAAAGATACAATCACCGGAATAGATAAAATCTTATAATTAGATAAAGAAGTAAATCATGACAATGTTTGACAATAAATTCTTATTACAACTGAACCAAATAAGGATAGATAGGAACAACTACACCTAGGGATTCATCCATTCGTCTTGCTTGGAAGTTAGTTAGCCATGGTGTTCATGGCTAAACTCTTTTGTGGATGAGAGTTGTTGTCTTCAACTTCTAGGTTTTTGCTCACATCCAAGATGATCTTCCCTTAAACCCTAAGTGTCTTATTTATAGTATAAAATACCAAGGGTATTCTTGGGTTTAATCTAGTGTTTAAAAAACCCTAATTAAAGTCTAACTCAGAGATGTAAATATGTGTGTGCGCTGCGGTGCTGCTAGGGAGCACCTCGGCGCTAGGCATAAGCTGGAAAGGGTGTCCTTCTGGGCACCGTGGTGCTGTTGAGGAGCACCGTGGTGCTGGCTGGTGGGTCATCATATGTATGTTTCTGGGCGCCGCTATGCTGCTGAGGAGCACCGCGGTGCTGGCCTTTTTGCTGCTAATCTTCATGCTTTGCCTCTCCATAGCCATTCTTCTGCTTCATCATGCATGGACCCTTGGTGCTTATAAACAACAATCGCTTCTTCTCTTCTTTGGACTCAAAACACCTGAAAATGTACTTGAGTACATTAGTAGTCCAATGATATTACTTAAGAGTTATCAACACATAGGAGTGCAATAAAGACCGAGAAGAATCATAAAATGCTAACAATTAAACATCTTTGAGGTGCATTTTATAGCTCTTATCATGGCCATTCAGCTAAGGTGCAAGTAGTCCTTAAGTGTCCTAGCAACATTCTCATTGTTATTGTTGGCCATGTTAACAAAATTCTCTAAATTCTTATTTGGGTGTGCACTATGATTTGATCTAGGCGAGTTTTCATTATCGGACAAAGAAGGAGAGGGTAACTCTATTTCGGGTCTTTTAATGAATCTACCTTGCTTATCTCTAAGTCTATGCATACACCAAAGGAATTAGAGGGGAGACGAATAAAGAAAACAAAATAAAATCAAAACAAAGAGCAAAGAACAATGTTGCTGTCTTGTCTCAGAGTTGACAATCTTTCTTGTAATTAAGCGTAGTTCCCCGACAACGGTGCCAAAATTTGATAACACTCAAACTAACATGCAATTATTGTGTATAGCTGAAGTGTCGATCCCATGAGGAAAACGTGCTATAAGAGAAAGTGTAAACCTTAACACTAAACAATAAAGTTCAAATAAGAAAATCTGAGTTTTACGAATGAAATTATATAAGAGAGTTGTGAAAATAAGATGAAGAATTCAATAAAGAAATAACAAGGTTCCAGGAATCCTTCCTAAGTTTGTTGCCTTATTCCTATCTTGACTCAATTGTTTTATGTCAATTACTAGTTTCATATCCCAAATAAGCAATTGGTAAATATTTAATCAAAGCACATAAATACCTTAATGTAATTGCCATAAATTACTCCTTAATTCCAATTCAAACACACAAGATCTATCTTATAAATTATCAAGAAGTGATAATATATTTCAATAATAATATTGTAGTAATGGACAAACCTATAAGATAGATTTATCAAAATCAATTGCATCTAACAGCTTTGACATAAGAAAAGCTTAACTAGGCTTATATGGAGAAGAAGAATGCGATCACCGGATTAAGAAAATCTAAGAGAAGAATAACATAAATTGCAGCTGTCACATGAATTCAAATCCTTCTTATTTAATCAAAGAGTAAATCATAAACATTGTTTTATAATCAATCCATATAACTGAATCAAAGATAGAAATAAGAACAACTACACCTAGAAACTCATCATTTCGCATTATTTGGAGTTTAGTTGGATATAGAGTTCATCCTTGATCACCTTAAGGAAGAAGAAGATGCAAGTTGTCCTCAAAAACTCACCTCCCTTGTTCTTTGAGTCTAAATTCCTATATATAGCAGTATAGAGATGGATTTATAGACAAAAAAAATCGCCCTAGGGTTTCTGTTCAGGCCGTGTGCTTCTGCTGCTGTCCAGGCTCGGTTCTGCCTGATCTTTGTCTACTAAAACTGCCATAACTTTCTCTAGAAAAATCAAATTTACGAGCTGTAAAATTCTCCAGAAAATAGACATCCAGATCTTTCAAGTGTATATGGCTTATCTTTGGGTTCTGCTGAATTAATACAGTTTAATCCATAAAAATGACTGATCTGTACGGGCAATTCTGGAAATTTAGTGAAACTCTTTTCCTAATGCTTGTGAACATGCATAGAATCTTCGTGCTTTAATCAACGTTCGCTTTTCCATCTCTTTTAAACCCAAAATACCTAAAAATGAATCGAAATAAATCAATATACCAAGAATGATACTTAAGAATTATTAAGGCATAAAATCAACCCTAAATTCTAACAAATAAACACTATTAAGATACATTTTCTGACTCTCATCACTACTCTTACTACAGAGGCATCTCTCCCTCCTCTTTTTGAGTGGTGGAAGAGATCTCACATTGATGTTTCTTCTAGTTCAAGGGAGCATTCCTCCTTTAAGCCTTCTACTGGGGAGGATTAGCTCGTTTCTTTGTCGGTTCTCGGCGAGGGTCTTTAGGATCTGCCCCTGATGGTTTTTTAGGCAGTTGGTCCATTCTTCGTATGGATTGAGCCTTTGCTGATATGATGGTTGCTCGATAACTCATCTGAGGATCTATCATACCCAAATATGAGGCTACTATAGTGAGTTATACCCTTGAGGTTGCCTTTAGCATTATGTGTCAATCAGTTCAAAAGGTATGTTCTTTCTCACACTTAATAATTTTATTGATTTTCATCTGTTGGCTTCTGAATTATTTTTTCTTATTTTTCTTCAGGCTGCAATGTTTTATGCCTTAATCTAAGAGAGTTACCCTCTAGCCATCTAAGAGGTTAGTCGGCTAACAAAAGAGAGGGAACATCTTCAGGCCCATCTTCATGACAAAGAGGAAAAAAATGTCGAGCTGAAAATAGATCATCGTACTTTCAAGGAGGACGTATTCCCAAGTTGAAGGAGTTGAGGCTGAGGCTAGCCGACATAGGCAAGAGGTTGACCAACTGACTGTAGAGATTGAGTGGTTGACGATGGAGCTTAGGGTGGCTTCAAAGAGGGTTGTGGAGAAGTATAAGAAGTTCATTGCTTACGAAGCTGACTTCTATGATAGAGCCACTAAAAAGTTTCTTATTGGCTTTAATGAGGCCTGAGGCAAGGTGGCTCCGCTTTATCTTGACATCGACGTTAGCTTGATCTATGTGGAGTCAAACCAGATAACTTTATCTAGTTATCCTTAGTTGAATCCCAAGTTTTTTTTTCAGGTCTTTGCGCCTGACTCAGGGTTTTCCTTAATGGAACCTCAAGTTATTTTTTGGGTCTTTGAGCCTGACTCTGGGTTTTCCTTAGTGGAACCCCAAGTGAGTTTGGGCATTTCACCTCGATCCTCGGCTGCGGAGGATGTCCAATATGGAAGTTTTTTGCCATCTTACCTTGGTCATCGACTGCAAAAGATGTCCGAGAAGGATGTTTTTGGGCATCTCACCTCAGTCTTCTACTGTAGAAGATGTCCAAGATGGATTTTTTGGGCATTCTACTTTGGTCGTCGAATGTAGAGGATGTTTGAGATGGATGTTTTTGCGCATCTCACCTCGATCTTTCATGGCAGAGAAAGTTTGAGATGGATGTTTTTAGGCATCTCACCTTAGTCCTTGGCTATGGAGGATGTCCGAGATGGATAATTTTGGGCATCTCACCTCGGTCCTCGGCTTACAGAAGATGACCGAGATGGATGTTTTGGGGCATCTCACCTTAGTCCTCGGTTGCAGAAGATGCCCGAGATGTATGTTTTTGGGCATCCTACCTCGATCTTCGGCTGCGGAGAATGTCAGAGATAGATTTTTTATGCATCTCACTTTGGTCCTCGGCTACGGAGGATGTTCAAGATGGATGTTTTTGGGCATTCTACCTCAGTCCTTGGCTATGGAGGATGCCTAATATAGATGTTTTTGGCTATCCTACCTCGGTCCTTGACTACAGAGGATGTTCGAGATTGATGTTTTTAGGCATCTCACATCGGTCTTCGGTTGCGAAAGATGTTCAAGATGGATTTTTGGGGCATTTTACCTTGGTCCTTAGTTGCAGAGTGATAAGTGCTTAAATAGTCATATTTAAGCCCCTTAATTTTCACTTGTTAGGCTCTTTATTTATCTATTTCTGTGGATTTTACTTCATTTTCGTGCTTTATATGTTTTTCACAGGACTTGGATAAAAAGATGATAAATTGGAGCTTTTAGAAGCAAAAGTCATATCTGCCATTTAGCAAGGTGAGCTCGAGAGCACCCGCCTTGAGATCGAGCGCACAAGAGCACGAGCACACTTGATGAAGGCTCGAGTGCATCCCATATATGCTCGAGTGCAATTACTCCAGAGGCGGTAGAGCTAGATATGGAAATAAGTCTCCAGACTCGAAATAAGAAATTAGGGTTTCGGGACACCATGAAGACCCTATAAATAGCCTTGTAAAACACATAAACCAGACCTTTTGTTTGAGATTCGAAGTAGCAAACTTAGGACATGAATTGATGACTCATCTCCCGAGTCTTCTTCGGTTTTAGTTTTCTGTTTTTATTTCACTATGTTCAGAATGTTTAGTTTAACTAGTATGTGTAACTAAACTCTTATAGGGCTCGATTGAAGCCCTAGTTATGCTTTTCCACATGTTTATTCATTGATTATCTTTGCTATAGCCTTGTTAAAATGTTTAACTTGATTAATACCTGTTTGTATTTAAATTCCTCATATGTGTGTGCCTAATCAACGTATGCATGTGGTATGGATAAGTTAGTCAAATTAATTTGGATGACTGAGTCTTGGGTTCGACATTAGTAACAAAGGATATCGACACCAAATTCCTGAGTTAATCAACATGAGAAACCGGAAGCGGACCAAGCCCTAGGTCCCGTGTGGTGCCGATCTCCACAACCCTCATGCTCTCTTAAGGAACAACTCAGTTTACACCCATGTTGAATCCCTTAAGAGAGAAAAGAGTTAGAGTATACACCATGCCTAACTCGTTGCATAGGGCGATCAATAGCCTAAGGTGTGGACCAAGCCCTTAGGTTGGCAACCATTAAATATTCATGATAAGACTAGAGCATTGACACTTTACTTAGTGGGAAAGTATAATTAGTGGTGGATATCGCAGTCCTATGTTCTCATTATTATTATTCACTCACAATCAATCAGTTATTTCTCTTTTTACTTTGAAGAAACTAATTCTAAATTGAAATTCACCAATCCCTGTGGAAATGATCTCACACTTGCACACTATGCTATCACTGACCTTGTGCACTTGCAAGTAAAACTAGGAAGGTTATTTGCATATTTATTTAGATAGATATTCGTCACAACAAGTTTTTGACGCTGTTGCCGGGGATTGCACTAAATTTCTTTTAAGAATTAATTTTTCATTTAGTTTAATTATTGTTATTTCCTTTTTATTCTAGCCCATTCTTAATTACTGTGTTTATCTTATTTTTCATTAAAACCCTAATCAATTTCCTTTTTTCTCTGTTTCAGGTACTCCAGGAGAGCTCTCTGTGCCACTAGCGATCAAGCGCACCCTCCTGTGCGATCGAGCGCAATTGAGGTAGAGAGTCATCCGAGCAGCAGTATTAGACTACTGCACTTACGTAACTACCACCGATTCATGCACGGACGTTGATCCAAGCATCTGGCATTCCTTCCCCTTGATTCCAAGCTAGAGAGGACTATCCGGCAAAGGTTTAGAGATAACTCGGAAGAGGGAGAAGGAGGAATCAAGGAAGAGATACTTAGTGCACTGACTCACTTTAGGAGTACACCTAGTGAGGATCCACATTTGTACCTTCGAGAGTTCTTCGACCTCTGCAAATTTCAGCACATTCAAGGCTTAGACCAAGAAGGAATAAGGATAATTCTTTTCTCTTTTTCCTTGAAAGATAATGCTAAATTATGGTATAATTCTTTGCCTGCAGTCTCCATCCACACTTGGGAGGAGTTAGCTAGCAAATTTCTAAGGAAGTTCTTCCCAACCCAAAAGACGAGGCAAATGAGGAAGGAAATTCAATCCTTCCAACAAAAAGATGGAGATCTATTCTTCGAGGCATGGGGACACTTCAATGAGCTACTACTCAAGTGTCCACACCACAACCTACCCCAAGACGAACTGGTACAAGCTTTCTATGAAGGTTTGAGTGACTCTAACAAAAATATTGTTGATTCAGGTTGTGGAGGAGTGCTGATGGAAAAAAGCAGCGAAGAGGCGATGAAACTCTTCGAAACCCTAAGCGAACACACGCAGCAGTTCTCCTCTTGAGGTAGACATATAACCAAGAGTAAGGGTATGTATGAGGTAAGCCTAAATGGAGGATCATCTCCTCAAATAGCTACTGTGGAGAGGAAACTTGATCTATTAGTTAAAGCTATAGCTGCTCAGAACACCTCAACGAACCCACAAGCTACACCACTCCAGGTATGTGCCATTTGCTCACAATTTGATCATAATACTGATACATGTCCCTTGTATTCATCTGCAGATCATGAACAAGCCAACTTTGTGGGACCAAATAACTATCCACCGAAGAACAACCCCTATGCAAACACCTACAACCCTGGCTGGCGGAATCACCCAAATTTCTCATGGAGCAACAATGAAAACAATCAAGGGCAGTAAAGAAACTTCCAACCAGCAGCCCAATCTGCGCTTGAACCAAAGAAAAATGACCTCGAAAGTCTTGTGAGGCAACTAGCATCTTAGCAGCAACAAATCCTGAATAAACATGAACAATTCATGGATGAGTCAAGGCAATTTCGGACTGAAATGAGGCAAATCACAGCAAAACATGACTAAGCCATCCAAGGACTAGAGGTACAAATAGGACAATTGGCCAAGGAATTAAGTATTAGAAAGTAAGGAGAGCTCCCAGCCCAGCCACTACCTAATCCAAGAGGACATCAGTAACTGAATGCTGTAACAACCTTAAGAAGTGGTAAGATGATCAGCACAAATGAGCTTACATAAGCATCTCCAGACCAAGCCTCCATATCTAAGGTAAGAGAGATGGAAAAGGTAAATACACCTCCGCCCTTCCCTCAAAGGTTAGTGTAGCCTAAAAAGGAAACTAAAATGATTGACATTTTCAAAACTTTGAAAAAGGTAGAAATAAATATTCCTTTATTAGATGCAATAAGACAACTGCCTACTTATGCTAAGTTTTTAAAAGATTGTTACACTAACAAAAAAAAATTTCAGGAACATGAGATGGTAGCCTTAACCGAAGAGGTGAGTGTTGTACTATTAAGAAAACTACCACCTAAACTAAAAGATCCTGGTAGTTTTACTATTCCCTTGCAGGCTAAGTGACCAGCTTTTCGAGCATGCATTATTGGACCTAGGAGCGAGTGTCAATTTGTTACCTTAGAGTGTATTTGAAACACTAGGTTTAGGGGAACTCCAACCAACCTCCACTACTTTGCAATTGGCTGACAGAAGCATCAAACGACCAAGAGGAATCCTCGAGGATGTTTTGGTAAGAGTAGGTAAATTTATTTTACCTGCTGATTTTATTGTGCTAGACATGGAGGAATGTCATATGCCTGTACCACTCCTTATCATCTTAGGGAGACCATTTATGATCACTACTGACACAAACATTAATGTGAAAAGAGGCATTGTCACTATGAGAGTAAATGATGAAGAAGTAGAATTTAAAATATTTAATACACTGGACTCCACTAAAACTAATGATGAGTGTTATAATGTGAGCTGCATACAAGGTCTTGGTGAAAAAGTGTCTAAAGTCCAGTACATTGTTCCATTGGAGACCATCCCCAACCATGTTGACACAAGATTAAACATTAGGCTAGAAGATGATAGCGTGATTAAAGATATTAATGGAGCTGTGCACACCATCAACAACACACCCAAGCTTTCAAGTGAGTGTAATCCTCAATTTAAAAATCTTGCACTTACTAATACTACTTTTCCTTATTTTATTGACCAGGCACCAAAATTGGAGACAAAGCAGTTGTTGACGGCACTGGAACCACCTGATGGGGGTCCTAAGTGCCTCCTTCAAAGGACATAGCCTTGAAGCTACCATAGAGAGCACTTGATCAATTCCATTTGCATAACATATAACTCAAGTGTCTCTATCGAGGTTAGTGGTACAGAGACCACTACAAGTTGGTATGACTGTATCGTTCCTATTTTTACCTTTATTCATTTCTTTACTATTAACTCTATTTACTCTTAACAAAATTATATGTCATGCGATCGAGCGCACACCACATGCGCTCGAGCACCTTCTTGCCCTGCACCCCAGTGCGTGCGAGCGCCCTACATTAAGGAGTTTCGCACTCATGCGATCGAGCACACTTCACTATGCGCTCGAGCACATTCGGGGCAGAAGGAACCTGAGGATTTTTAAATACACTCACCTCAGAAACCCATTTTTCATCCTTGCGCTCAAACGCACTCAAGCTACGCTCTCTCGCACTCACACCGCCAAACTGCTCTTAAAACTCATCCTCCAAGCTAACTAACCACCAACACACCACTTCGACCACCACATTTTCACCGCTCCTCCATTACACTCACCACCCTACTGCCGTGCATCACCCACCCACAAGACCATATTCCCCTGAAATTTCCCAAATCCAACACAGAATGTAAACCAATTTTTTTCCACTTACATGCACACCATCACACACAGTTCTTAATCTTGAGTTTACATATTCATATATGTTTATCTTATGTGTTGATTGGGTATTTTTACATTTGCAAGAGGTTGGGATCAAGTGTGTATAAATTCTACAGCTTCTGGTTTTTGGTGCGCATAAAGTATTCGACCTATTACCTAACCGAGTGCGATCGAGCACACTTGAATTTGTGCGATCGAGCGCACAAGCAACTACGCATGAGTGCAATCACACTAGAAGCAACACTATTTTTCCACAACACATGGCTTCCACATCCCAAGCTTCCAGCAGTCGCCACTAGGCATCATGACCTAGTTTCGAATAGCGTGAAATACTATTTGAGACCACATTCAATGTAGATGTGGACTTCAAGAGTTTGGACACCACAAGATGGGCGATCTAAGAGTTCAAGAACCGGGGACTCAAGCGGCTATTTAAGCCAGTCTGCTTGACGGTATACACATGATTTGTGGTTAACTTCTATGAGAACCTGACCTGTGACTGCACCAGGCCAGAGATCTTATCTTCCTCAGTCCAGGGCAGATTCTTAGAGCTGACCACCACCGATATGGTCGGCTCTTTACACTGCTATGATGAGTCCCCACCAGAGGACAGCCACATAGAGGAACAGCCTGACCCATTCCCTCTCCCACACATCATAGATGATATGTGTGCGGGCCAGTATGCAGATCACCACAACAATATGGGGAGCTGATCGAGGTTACCTCCTCGTTTATGGTTCGTTGACTTAGTCCTGCAGCGTAATGTGTGTCCTTTGGGGCACAAGACACTGAGGCGGGATCAGTTCTTATAGGCTCTTTACGCCTTTCACCGGGGTCAATGGTACTCCATCCTAGCGGTCATATGGAGTTAGATACACAAATTCTGGGATGGGGTGCATAACCGGCAGACGACCACAGCTAATGGCTGGGGCCTTCCTTTCCCCTTCTTGCTCAGTCACATCTTAAAGAAGAAGGGGACTAGAGGTTCCTCTATAGACGGCCTGGTTAGTGACCATCCTTTCTTTGGGAGAGCCCAGTGGAGCTTCAGCTAGTCTCACATGCCCCGAGGCCCCCGAGCATAGATTCTTTCCGCTATAAGCTGTCCGACATCCGTCGCGAGGATAGTGAGGCAGCCCATTTGATCCATCAGTGGATCGATGGGTTAGAGGCGTAGTTTACATGACAGGAGGTGATGCTACAGGCTATCCTTAATCGCCTACCTCCTGCACTCGGCACCTCTTCGACTGCACCCACAGATGATCAGCAGTGAGAAGATACCTCTTCTGGCTGAAGACGTAAAACTTAGCGCTCATGGGAGGCACCCTAGACATATCCTTTTCATTTTAGTACTTTTCATTTGTTTATATTTATAATTACATATCTATTATTTATATTTCTTATTTTTCAGCACAATGTTTATTTTTCTTTGTCAATTACTTAGTACGTACATCCAGTTCAAGTTTGGGGGCGTGTCACAAGCAAAGCAAGCAATCTAGCTCTCCATCTCCCCAGTCAGATCTTTCCATACCACACATTGGGGACAATGTGTACTTTAAGTTTGGGGGTAGTGGGAGATACTATTTTGCATACACTCACACACTTGAAACACATGCACGTACTAGGTCCCAATTTTTTTTTTTAGGAAAGATAAATGCATGTTCATTTGGTAACAAAAATTTGGTTGATTTAAAAATTTGATAACACTTCATTAGTAATCTTAAAAACTAGAACACATAGTCTTGTAATAGGAATTTTACAAAGTGTAGTTACCTACCTCAAGGCACCTAAGAATTCACGAGTTTGATCCAAATTTGCACAAGCACATTGAGCACGCATTTGTGTGGGGTATGACACATAATTCTTTTATATATGTTTCCATAACCTAACTGTAATTGGATAACTTGATAAAAAGAACACTTTGGCATAAGAAAAATAAAGAAAAATGTTCATCATGCAAAAATAAAATCAAAAGCTTCTAATGATCATTAAAAACTTTTCACTGAGTAACTGGGCCTCTTGCCTGAGTAAGCATTGAGTGTTCACGTCAAAAGGTGGGAAGTAAGCCTTTAATGATCATAATAAAAATTTCCACTAAGTAACTGGGCCTCTTACCTCAGTAACCATTAAGTTTTCACGTCAAAAGGTGAGAATTTCATTTAGAAGCATTAAAACCTGTTAGTTTCGTAGCCTTTTTTACTCGAGTTAGTAAGTCCTTAGGGGTGTCTTTACACCTAATGCCCTAAAACCATCTGGTTTGGGAGTCATTGTCCAAACACTAGTTATAAGGGTCAATTAGAAAGGTCGATGGAACTCAACATGGCAAAGATCACATGATAAGAGAAAAATAAAAAGGAGCAAGCATTATGCAATTTTTGTTCTCTTTGATAAGGAATTCGATAAAGGTTTGGGCATCAAAACACTATACACTAAAATTATGTGAACACCCCATCTTATATGTGCTAACTCATCACACACAAATCAAACTTGCGATGCCTTAAGCCAACCTTAGGTAAGTAACATGAACTTTCACAAATCCTTTTTCAATACAAAAATGTGTTTTTATTATAAACTTACTCATGAACGGTCATCATAGTTTTATGCACAACCCAAATCTTTGAGTATCATGAAAATGAATTAATCTTTAATTTTGTTTTAACATAGTCTTTAGTTTTGTATTGCTAAGGGACTAGCAATATGTAAGTTTGGGGGTGTGATAAGTGCTTAAATAGTTATATTTAAGCCCCTTAATTTACACTTGTTAGGCTCTTTATTTATCTATTTCTGTGGATTTTACTTCATTTTCGTGTTTTATGTGTTTTTCACAGGACTTGGACAAAATGATGATAAATTGGAGCTTTTAGAAGCAAAAGTCATGTCTGCCATCCAGCAAGGTGCGCTCGAGCGCACCCCCTTAAGATCGAGCGCACAAGAGTACGAGCGCACTTGATGAAGGCTCAAGCGCACACATACGCTCGAGCGCATCCCACATACGCTCGAGTGCAATTACTCTAGAGGCGGCAGAGACAAATATTGAAAGAAGTCTCCAGACTCCAAATAGGAAAATAGGGTTTCGGGACACCATAAAGACCCTATAAATAGCCCTGTAAAACACATAAACCAGGTCTTTTGTTTGAGATTCGAAGTAGCAAGCTTAGGAGAGGAATTGACGACACGTCTCCTGAGTCTTCTTCAGTTTTAGTTTTCTGTTTTTATTTCACTATATTTAAAATGTTAAGTTTAACTAGTATGTGTAACTAAACTCTTATAGGGCTCGATTAAAGCCCTAGTTATGCTTTTCCACATGTTTATTCATTGATTATCTTTGTTATAGCCTTGTTAGAATGCTTAACTTGATTAATACATGTTTGTATTTAAATTCCTCATATGTGTGTGCCTGATCAACGTATGCATGTGGTATGAATAAGTTAGTCGAATCAATTTTGATGACCGAGTCCTAGGTTCGACATTAGTAACAAGGGATATCCACACCGGATTCCTAGGTTAATCAACATGGGAAACCGGGAGCGGACCAAGCCCTAGGTCCCGTGTGGTTGCCGATCTCCACAGCCCTCATGCTCTCTTAAGGAACAACTCAGTATACACCCATGTTGAATCCCTTAAGAGAGAAAAGAGTTAGAGTATACACCATGTGTAACTCGTTGCATAGGGAGATCAATAGCCTAAGATATGGACCAAGCCCTTAGGTTGGCAACCATTAAATATTCATGATAAGGCTAGAGCATTGATACTTTACTTAGTGGGAAAGTATAATTAGTGGTGGATATCACAGTCCTATGTTCTCATTATTATTATTCACTCACAATCAATTAGTTATTTCTCTTTTTACTTCGAATAAACTAATTCTAAATTAAAATTCACCAATCCCTGTGGAAATGATCTCGCACTTGCACACTATGCTATCACTGACCTTGTGCACTTGCAAGTAAAACTAAGATGGTTATTTGCATATTTATTTAGGTAGATATTCGTCACAACACGGAGGATGTCCAAGATGGATGTTTTTTGGGCATCTCACCTCGATGTTCAACTGCAGAGGAAGTTTGAGATGGATTTTTTTGGGCATCTCACCTTTATCCTCGATTGTGGAGAATGTTTGAGATGGAAGCTTTTGGGCATCTCACCTCGGTCCTCGACTATAGAAGATGTCCGAGATGGATATTTTTAGGCATCTCACTGCAGTTCTCAGCTATGGAGGATGTTCGAGATGGATATTTTTGGGCATCTCTTATCGGTCCTCAACTTGTGAAAGATGTCCGAGATGGATGTTTTTGGGCATCTCACCTCTGTCTTCGGTTTTGGAGGATGTTCGAGATGGATGTTTTTGGGCATCCTACTTCGGTTCTCAGCTGTGGAGGATGACTGAAATCAATTTTTTTTGGCATCTAACCTTGGTTCTCAACGGCAGAGGATGTCCAAGATGGATGGTTTTGGGCATTCTACCTCAGTCATTAGCTATGGAGGATGTGTGATATAGATGTTTTTGGTCATCCTACCTCGGTCCTAGATTGCGAAAGATGTCCGAGATGTATTTTTTTGGTCATCTCACCTCGGTCTTCAGCTGAGGAAGATGTCCAAGATGAATTTTTTGGGTATTCTATCTTGGTCCTCGGCTGCAGAGGATGTCCGAGATAGATGTTTTTGGGCATCTCACCTCTATCTTCGGCTGCAGAGGATGTCGGAGATGAATGTTTTTGGGCATCCTACCTCCGTCTTCAGTTGCTAAGAATGTCAAGATTGATGTTCTTTTGGAACGTATATAAGCTTTGAACAAAATATTCTTGATGAAATTGAAGTGCTTATATGAACTGTTTTCATTTGTTGGGAAACCACCTTAGATGATGCCCAGGAGGTGATCTTCCAAACACCTAAGTCTAGAGTGACTTGTATAAAGAAAAGAGACAGCAACCAATCAAAGCAAGAAAGAAAAGAACACAAGAAATTTGTTGAAGAGGTTTCGTAATATGCCTACGTCCCCGTGAGCTCCTCCGAGCTCTCTGCACTATCTTATTAATGGAGTTCTTTACACTCAGCAACACCCTTCCAAGAACTCATAGGTTCTTGAAGAACAAAAGAAGAAGAAGAAGAAGAAGAAGTAGAAGAAGAATAAGAAGAAAGTGATAAGAACTAACCCAGGAATTTTCCTAAGAAAATTCTCCTTACAAGCCCTTGAATCCCTTTCTATTATACTCTCTCTCTTTCTAAACAACCAACCTTTCTACATAATCTCTCTTAATTTTAGTGTCTTTGCACTCTTACAATTGATCTCACTTTTAATCACAAGTTATGTTATGACTTTTGAAGCTAGGTGACCCTTTATATAGTGCACCAACTTCTTGACCAATCTTGAGGATCAATATTCACCCTTAAATCTAGAAGACTAATCATCCATAGCCTTTGATCAATCCTTAGTGATCCTATGTATTTTGAACATGTCTCACGAACTACTTAAAAAGTTGAAACATGTGTGCATCAGTGTGCCTGGCACCGCGGCCCAGAACAGGGCAGACCGCTGCCCAAGGCAAAGCACACTTCCTCAAGCTTCTGGGTGCCATGGCCTGGGGGAGGCTGAGCCATGGCGCACACCTCCTCTAGGACTCCTCCCTTGCTGGGCGTCATGGCCTGGGAAGGTTGTGCCATGACGCACACTGGTGTTGAACATGCTGATTTTATTCTTCCACCTTCTTGTTTAAACCTCAGACAAAATACTAACAATCTCTACCTTTATCCAAGCATTTAAACCCGAACCCATTGTGCAGAGAACTCAGTATTCAAACTCATCTTGGGTCATCATATCAACAGACTCCAATCCTAAGAAGTCCAAGGCAATGATTGAGCTTGCTTAGAGGTAGAACTTTAGTACCTAAATCCGCAGGGTTTTCTTCCATGGCCACCTTATCCACATGGATTCATCCTTTCGTAACATTTTCCCGAATGAAATGGTACCGAACATCCATGTGCTTTGTCCTCTCATGGAACACTGGATTCTTGCATAAGTGCAACGCACTTTGGCTATCCGAATACACCACAACCTACTCCTCTAGTACCTTCAACTTTTCCAATAACCCTTTGCACCACATAGCCTCCTTGATGGCTTCCGTAGCCGCTATGTACTCAGCCTCAGTTGTTGAGAGTGCTACCACTGGCTGAAACTGAGCCTTCCAACTTATATAACATCCATTTAAGTTGAAGAAGTAGGAGGTAATCGATCTCCTTTTATCCCGATCTACTCCATAGTCCAAATCAGCATAACCCTTAAGGCAGATGGACTTACCCCTCTTCTTATAAACCAGCCCCACATCTGGGCTTCCCTTCAAGTACCTCAGTAGTCACTTCATCCCAAGCCAATGCTCCTTTCCGAGATTACTCATAAACCTACTAAGGACACTTATTGCATAAGCAATATCAGGTCTAATACTTACCATGGTGAATATAACTGATCCAACAGCACTAGAGTATGAGACTTTTTCCATTTCCTTCTTTTCCTCATTCGATCTTGGACATTGATCGCTGGAGAACTTGAAATGACCAGCAAGGGGAACCTTCACTGGTTTGCTATCTTCCATAGAGAACATAGATATCATCTTCTCTATGTAGGAAGTTTGAGAGATCTTTAATCTGTTTCTCTCCCTTTCCTCGATGATACACATCCCAATGATCTTCTGTGCATGGCCAAAATCCCTCATCTCAAACTCCTCACTGAGTTAAGCCTTCAATTTTCTTATCATTTCCATGCTACTCCCAACCAACAACATATCATCAACATAGATCAGGAGGATCACCACTTCCTCCACCTTGTGCCCCTTGTAATACAAGCACGAATCATAGTAGCTCCTCATGAAACACAGGTTGGTTACAAAGGAATCAAACCTCTTATTCCATTGCCGAGGTGATTGTTTCAGGCCATATAGAGATTTCTTCAGTTGGCACACCAAATCTCCCTACCTTCCTTCCCCATAGCCTTCGGGTTGCCTCATATAAATGGTCTCATCAAGCTCTCCATGTAAGAATGTTGTCTTCACATCCATTTGCTCGATTTCCCAATTGAATTGGACCACCAATACTAACACTATCCTGATCTTCTTGTATTTCACAACTGGTGAGAATATTTTGGTGAAGTTTATGCCTTCTCTTTGTGTGAACTCCTTCGCCACCAGCCTAGCTTTATACCGGACTTTATCCCCTTGAGTGTTCCCTTCTTTGATCTTGTAGATCCATCTACAATCCACAACTCTCTGTTTTTCTGGTTTGGGCACCAATACTTAAGAGTTGTTCTTCCTCAAAGAATCCATTTCTTCCTCTATAGCTAGCTGCCACTTTGACAAATCCTTACACTCCATGGCAACCATGAAAGTTTCTGGTTCAACCATCCCTCCTTCTATCCAAGGAGCTGCTTCATTAGCATCCGTAAAACAATATCTCAAAGGTGGTCTAACCACCCTCATTTCCCGGTCCCTTGTAAGCTGGTAGTCATTCTAACTTTCTGCATCAACCCTTTTCAGCTCAGCCTCTTCTTGAGTTTTTTGAGCTTGGCCTTCATCAATGGGCTCAACCTGGTCCGAACCCTTTTGTCTTCCTTGCTCTACCTGAACCAAATTCTCCTTGATATGATGCTCCACAAATTTCAGACTGGTTTGCTCACTAGCCCCTGCATGGTTAGTTTTCTCCAAGAAGAACAATTCATTAAAAATAACATCCTTACTTATTATTAGTTTCATTCCTTTTGGTTCTAAGGACCGCAACCTATACCCCTTAACCCCATCACCATATCCTAGAAACACACATTTTATAGACCTTGGGTTAAGTTTATCATCCTTTTGATGTTCATATGCAACACATCCAAAACTCCTAAGGTTGTTCAACTCAGGCGGTTTTCCATTCCACATCTTCATGGGAGTCTTGAGCTCTAAAGCTCTAGAGGGTACACACATTTTTTAGACCTTGGGTTAAGTTTATCATACTTTTGTTGTGCGTATGCAGCACATCCAAAAGTCCTAAGGTTGTTCAACTCAGGGGGTTTTCCACTCCACATCTCCATGGGAGTCTTGAGCTCTAAAGCTCTAGAGAGTGTTCTATTTACCAAGTATGCAGTAGTAGACATAGCTTGCCCCCAAAAATATTTTGGTAAACTGAATCCTATTAACATGCACCTAACCTCTTCCATAAGGGCTCTATTCATCCTCTCAGCAACTCTATTTTGCTGAGGGATTTTCACAACCGTTCTATGTCTTAGAATGCCATTTAATTCACAAAATTAATCAAAATTCTTATTAAAAAACTCTAAGCCATTATCGGTTCTTAACACCTTAACTACCCTCTCCATTTGAGTCTCCAGCAACTTTTTCCACACCACAAATTTATTCAAAGCATCCGATTTATTTTTAAGCAAATAAACACAAACCATTCTTGAATAATCATCAATTCAAGACAGAAAGTAACGATTACCTCCCTGTGTTGGTGTCCTTGCTGGTCCCTAAAGATCTGCATGAATGTAATTGTGCACTCCGGTGTTGAAGTTGACCAGATGTTCCTTCTCAATAATGCAACTCTCACAGAAATCCAGTTTCTTTACTTTGTCACCACCAAGTAAACCATCCTTGCTGAGAACTTGCAGCCTCTTTTCGCTTATATGTCCAAAGTGATTGTGCCAAAATGCTGCCTTGTCCATCTCAGCCATCAAGATTGCTGTTTGATCTTTGATTTCTGTCTCACTAGTCATCTCATAAAGTCCATCTTTGATTGCTACTTTGATCACTATCAAAGAAGCCTTGGTTACCTTGATCTTTCCTCCCTCAGCTTTGTATGTATACCCCATGGAATCCAGTTTCCCTAATGAGATCAAATTCCTCCTCAAATCAGAGAGACACCTTACATTTCGCAGCAACCTTGTGACTCCATCAAACATCCTTAACTAGATGTCTCCTATCCCCTCACTTGGTAAGAATTATCATTCCCCAAGAAAACCCTTCCATCATTGATCTCCTTGAAATTCTTGAACCATTCCTTATCAGGGCACATGTGATAAGTGCACCTGGAATCCAGAATCCATTTCTCGCTACCTTGCCTCCTGCTCACATTTGAGCACACAATATAAAAACATCATCTTGCTGTTCTCCTTTGGCAACCGAAGCCTCTCTATTGTTGGTATGGCTTCTCCTCCCTCTCTCATCCCATAACCTCTTCTTGCAATCTTTCTTGAAGTGACCCTCCTTGTTACAGTAGAAGCATCGCCTTCCTCCAAACTTTGGTGTGGAATGCGATCTCCTATGACTCTGCTCCCTACCTCTTGATTTCTCTCAGTAGTTGTCATTAATGCTACTGTCATTCCGAGTTGCTGGCCTTCCTCTTACGAACAGCCCTTTCCTACTTGATGCCTCCCTACTCTTGGCTTTGAAATCATGAGCCCTTAGAGCATTGACCATAATTTCTTTGGTTAGTGTATCTCTTCCATATTCAATTGCATTAATTAAACTATCAAAACAATCAGGAAGAGAATTTAATAACATAACAGCCAATTGTTCATCCGGAAATTTAATACTACAACTAGCCAAATCTTGAACTAGTTTATTAAAGACATCAAGATTATCTTGCAACTCTCTATTAGGATCCATTTTAAAAGCAAAGATTCTTTTAAGAAGATAAATCTTGTTTGGGAGAGTTTTGGTAAGAAACAACTCATCTAGTTTCTTCCATATGACAGCAGGATCTTCCGAGTCTTCGTACTCCCTTGTGACACTATCCAACATGTGTATGAAGATGGTGTTGTATGCCATCTTCTTCATCTCAATCCGTTAGTCCTCCGTGATACTTGCTGGAAAAGTATCATCTTCTCCAATAACTAAGTCCACCTTCTGTTGCATAAGAAGAACCTTGATCTTCCGCTTCCACAGGGAAAAATCTCCCTTTCCATCAAACTTCTTAACAACGAAATTTGAACCTATCTTGTGGAGATGATCCTAGATTTGTGCAGCACCCACAAATGCTTTCCAATTTCCTCTAAACCTCAAGAACACGATCGGATCTTGATCTTTACTCCGTTCTTGATTCACCCAAGAAGTTTGTTCTTTGATTCTTGGAGTCTTGCTCCGATACCTTCTGTTCTTGCTCCGATACCCAGCTGTGCAAGCTCTGATACCACTATTGGGAAACCACCTTAGATGATGCCTAGGAGGTGATCTTCCAAACACCCAAGTCTAGAGTGACTTGTATGAAGAAAAGAGACAACGACCAATCAAAGCAAGAAAGAAAAGAACACAAGAAATTTGTTACCAGCACTTCTCTCCTCCTTCTTCTGCTCTTTCTGTGCCATTCTTTCAGGTTAGTTCAGCATGGGGAAGAAGAAACCTCCCAAGAAACCTCCTCTCATAATCCAGCATCAAAATGACCTGGAATATATCCAGAATCATTTCAAGAACAAAGCTGCTACAGTAGCTTTGTCGCGAGAAGAAGTTACAGGCAATACATGCATGGATGGTGCCAAGGGACCATCCAAAGGATCAGTATCCTCTTCCTGCTCATTGGGAGAGGAAGATTCCCAAACCTTAGGGTCCCAAATGGAGGCTTCCAGCTTGGGAAAGAATGGAAGCTCTGTTGTAGTTTCGAAGGTGAACAGTACCAAAGATCAATTTCAAAGCAATGCAGCCAGTCAGACATTACAAGAAGAGTCCCTAGACATTGAAGATGAGAACCTAAGCTCCTCAGGGGAGAGTATAGAGGGCTCAGGTCGAATTGAGTCCAGTCCTTCTAGTGAGGAAGATGATTCAAGCTGTGAAGCTACTGTTCATGGAACTGTTCATGGCAGGAAGCCTGTGGTAAGGCAAGGAAGAGAAGAGGAAAGCAGTGAGTCTAGGCCTCATTCTCCAACGAAGAATGGGGGCCTCCAAGATGACTCAAGGGATAATGCAGCCCCCCCTACTCCAGGTCCTGTGGGAACCTAGCATCCCTCCAAGTCTGTGGGCAAAAAGCCAGCTAACAATGAAGAGACTAAGAAGGCCCCCTGGGTCAGCCTCTTTGCAAAGAATAGAATATAAAGCAAGGGTCTCCCCTTGTCTTCTATAGCCAGTGAGAAGGAGTTGTTAGAGTCTCTCAAGAAGATGTACTGAAAGTTTTTGAGACCCAGCCTTTCTGCTTGGTGGGGTATTTTTCTGGAAGATTTCCAGGAAGGGCAGCCCTCAAAAAGCTCACTGAATCTTGGAAGGTAAGAGTCCACACTCAGTTTCATGAAAATGGTTGGATAGTATTTAGATTTGATAATGAAGATGCTAGCTTGAATGTGTTGCAAGAAGGCCCTTACCAAGTATATGGTAGGCCTTTGCTCTTGAAGTCATTGCCTAAATTTTTCAAGTTTGGCAATGAGGAAATCACTACAATTCCTGTATGGATCCAGATAAAGGGCTTGCCCCTTGAGCTATGGTCATCTAACTGCCTTAGTAAGATTGACACCTTAATTGGGAGACCACTATATGCTGACCAATTCACTAGGACCAAAGAGAGAATATCTTATCCTAGATTACTAGTTGAAATGGATATAGCAAAGGAAATACAATGCACTGTTCCACTGTCCCTCCTAAATGGAGATACTTATGAACTAAAGATTTGCTATGAAAACCTCCCTAGATTTTGCTCAAAGTGTAAGGTCATAGGGCATGACCTACACTCTTGTAACCAGAATGCCAACCTAGAAAGGGGAAGGAAAAGCAATGAGAAAGGGAAAGAGCCTGCTAAAAAGGAAGCATCTAAGTCAATGGGTGAAATAGCCAAAGAGATGAGAAATCAGACTGTGGAGCCTAGTGAAGCTAGGGATAGCTTGGATGGGCTTGAAAAGGATAGTCCTATCTAGGAACCTAGAGAAGTTGCTCAAGCAGAGAATGGTGAAAATGAGGCTGAACAATGCCACAATGGTCTAAGGAGGGAGGGAATCTAGGGGACCACTAATCTCCAAATCCAAGTGGTGGCTGGCCTAAAATCTCCCATTCACCCTGACCATTCCAGCATGGTCCCAAGGAAAAAATCAAGCCTTGCCCAAGGCAATAGTGAAAGAGACAGGGGCCTTGAGGTCCATGGTGGTGATGAGTTCCAAGCAATCAAGAGGAAGAAAGGAAGACTAGAACAAAAAGGCACTCAATCATGTAGGAAGGGAGGGGCTGCCTCCCATCTTCATCAATGATAGTGGCATGTTGGAACATCAAGGGCTTTAACAAGCCCCTGAAACACAATGGGGTACTGCACCTCATGAAGAAAAACAAAGTTGATATAATGGGAATTTTGGAATGCAAGCTTTATGAAGCAAAGCTGCTTAAGATTATGGGCAACAAATTCATTCAGTGGAGGCAGGTGAACAACTTCTCCACCCACTCATCAGGTAGAATTTTGTTACTTTGGGATCCCTCAAAGGTGAGCCTTACTTCAATTGATATATCTCCCCAAGTTATCCATTGTAAGGTTACTTGTTCTATCTCTTATTGTAGCTTTGTAATCAGTTTTGTGTATGGTTTAAATTCTATTGTATCTAGGAGGCCCCTATGGGATAACCTATGTAATTTCAGTTATGATTTGTTTTCCTCTTGGCTTGTCTTGGGTGATTTCAATAATGTTTTTGCTATTGATGAAAAATCTAATGGGCTGCCTGTAACAGATTATGAGATTAGGGAACCCTCCTTTTGTTGTAGGGAGACAAGATTAAATGATGTAAATGCTGCAGGGTGCTTCTTCACATAGACCAACAATAAGGTGTGGTGCAAGCTGGATAGAGCCATGGTCAACAATGTGTGGTTCCAAGAGGGGATAAGAGCTCAAGCTTCCTTTCTCCCTGCTGGGTGCCTCTCTGACCACTCTCCATGTATTGTAAGCTTGATGGAAGAGGTTTGTGGGGGTAGGAGATCTTTCAAATTTTTTAATATGTGGGCTGATCATGACATGTTCTTAGACATTGTAAGTGCTCAATGGGGTTGCCCTGGAAGGGGCACCAAACAGTTCATTCTTTGTAAGCTTTTGAAAGGCCTCAAACCCCACCTCAAGAACCTCAACAAGAATCACTTCAGCCACATATCTGAGAGAGCCTTGGAGGCTGTAAACATTCTAAATGGCCTGCAGCAAGACCTTCATGACAACCCTTATGATGCTGAGCTTCAGGAGAGGGTGGCAAATGCTAGGTTAAAAGCATTCCAACTTGCTGAGGCTGAAAGAAGCTTTCTATCACAACAGGCCAAATGTAAGTACCTTCTCAATAGTGATAGAGGGACCAAATTATTCCATGCCTTGGTCAAGAGAAGGTCTTCCAAGAATCACGTTGCCTCTATTAAAGCTGCCAATGGATCTCAAACAACTTCTGAAGCTGAAATGGTCCAGGAGTTTACTAGATTTTACAAGGAGCTTTTAGGCTCTTCTAGCAGATGCTCTCCTATTGAGATGGAAGTCATTAAAGGTGGGCCTATCCTTCAGGAAAGCCAGGCTGCTGAATTCATTAAGCAGGTCACAGATGAGGAGATCAAGGCTGCATTGTGGAGCATAGGGGAGGATAAGTCCCCTGGTCCAGATGGTTTCTCATCAAAGTTTTTCAAGAAAGCATGGGGGGTGATCCAAAAAAGAGATTGTAGAGGCTGTCCAAGAATTCTTTCTGAATGGGAAGATCCTAAAACAACTAAACCACTCCTCTCTTGTTTTGATACCCAAAGGGAAGTCTGCCTCCAAAGTTGAAGAATTCAGGCCTATAGCTTACTGCAATGTTCTTTACAAAGTTATCTCTAAGATCCTTGCTTCTAGGCTGGCTCCTTGCTTGATCCACTTGGTCAACCCTACTCAGGCTGCCTTCATAAAGGCCAGGAGCATGGCTGAGAACATCTACCTAGTCCAAGAATTGCTCAAGAGATATTGTAGGAAGAGAGTCCCTCTTAGATGCATGATCAAAATTGACCTTAGGAAAGCCTATGATACTGTGGAGTGGGAGTTCTTAAGTAGCCTTTTAGAGGGCCTGGAGTTCCCTGAAAAGTTTAAAGACTGGATTATGGAGTGTGTCACCACTACTACATTTTCTTTATCCATTAATGGCAGCCTTCAAGGTTTTTTCAAAGGTTAAAGGGGCTTGAGGCAAGGTGATCCACTTTCTCCCTATCTATTTGTGTTGATTATGGAATACTTATCAAGGCTGCTTGGGAGATTGAATGTGGAAGAAGGGTTCAGATTCCACCTCAAGTGTGACAAGCTCAAGACTACTCACCTGGCCTTTGCCGATGATCTGATTTTGTTTGCTAGAGGGGAGGCTAAATCAGTAGGAATGTTCATGAAATGTGTCAACTCCTTCAGTGATTGCTCAGGGCTGATGACTAGCCTGGCAAAATCTAGCTTTTACCATGTTGGGGTGAAGCCTGAGGAGGTTATGGAGATTAGCAGATGCACTGGAATGGAGGAGGGCAGCCTCCCATTCAAGTACTTAAGGGTCCCTCTTGCTTCTGCAAGGCTGAATGCCTCTCATTATGCCCCCCTTATAGAGAAATTTTCTGGCTACATCAATGTATAGGCTGGATCCTCTTTATCTTATGCTGGGAGGTCTGAACTTATCAAATCTGTGCTTCAAGGTATGGAGTGCTTCTGGCTGGCCATCTTTCCCATCCTTGGTAACATCCTTGATAAGATTATTAAACTATGTAGAACCTTTCTCTGGAATGGCAAGAATGGGGGCATGAGAAAAGCTCTTGTTGCTTGGGCTGACATTTGTAAGCCAAAAACAGAAAGGGGTCTTGGGCTGGTATAGCTCAAAACTTGGAACAAGGCTCTCCTTACAAGGGTCTTATGGAATATTCATATGAAAAAATACTCCCTTTGGATCCAGTGGGTCCAGCACTACTATCTTTTTAACAAATCCATATGGGAGATCAAGGCAAACAAAGATGACTCCCCCCTCTGGAAGAGGATCCTAGAAATTAGAGATGAGATGGTTGGCCAGCCACCTTGTTTTCAACAAGCTACCAACAAGCTAATGGAATGGAGGCTGCATGATGAGCTAAGCATCAAGAAAGTGTACAATGATATGAGGCAGAAAGTTAGTAAGTTCAGATGGGCTTCCCTGGTCTGGAATGGTCACTGCCCCCTAAACAATCTTTTATTCTTTGGCTGGCTATTAGGGATAGGCTTCTTACTAAAGACAAGCTCCACCTTGAAGAGAATGACAAGCTCTGCCCCCTATGTACTGACCAGGATGAGACCAAGGACCACCTTTTCTTCTCTTGTAGGATCAGCAAGGAAGTCTGGAACTCCATAAATATGTGGTTGGGTAGTAGAAGGCAAATGAGAACCATTGAGAGTGCTATCAGATGGACCATGAAAGTCAAAGGCACTAGCCCTCCAACTGTAGCCAGAAAGATAGCCCTTGCAAGCACAGTCTACCATATATGGCTGGCAAGAAATGCCAAGATATTTGACAAAGCTCCTGCCTTACCTGCTAGCTTAGTGAAGAAGATCCAGATTGGTATCTATAGAAGTGTCTATGCTGCCTGCCCTGAGTATAGGCTGCTGATTTAGGCTGCTTCCCTCCTGTCTGTTTTTTTTTTTTTTTTGTACAGGGTACGCCCTGTTGTGCTGTATGTCTGTTTTCCTGTTTCTCCTGGGTATGCCCAGCTCCTTTGTAAGCTCTTTGGTTAGTTGGTTTTTGGTTGGCTGCCTGTTTAGGCCAGCAGGCTCCATGTTAGTTCCCAAGGCTTGTTGGCTTGTATAGCTCTTTGGCTGGGCTTAAGCCTCTTGTCTATTTTGTATATGCCTTATTTGTAAATCTCCTAGGTATGCCCAGTGATCCTTTTGTACATTTTTGATCATTCAATATATGTTTATTTACAGATCAAAAAAAAAGAAAGAAAAGAACACAAGAAATTTGTTGACGAGGTTCAGCAATATGCCTACGTCCCCGTGAGCTCCTCCGAGCTCTCTGCACTATCTTATCAATAAAGTTCTTTACACTTGGCAACACCCTTCCAAGAACTCACAGGTTCTTGAAGAACAAAAGAAGAATAAGAAGAAGAAAGTGATAAGAACTAACCTTGGAATTTTCCCAAGAAAATTCCCCTTACAAGCCCTTGAATCCCTTTCTATTCTACTCTCTCTCTTTCTAAACAACCAGCCTCTCTATAGAATCTCTCTTGAGTTTAGTGTCTTTGCACTCTTACAATTGATCTCACTTTTAATCACAAGTTATGTTATGACTTTTGAAGCTAGGTGACCCTTTATATAGTGCACCAACTTCTTGACCAATCTTGAGGGTCAATATCCACCCTTAGATCTAGAAGACTAATCATCTATAACCCTTGATCAATCCTTAGTAATCCTATACATTTTGAACATGTCTCACGAACCACTTTAAAAGCTGAAACATATGTACATCAGTGTGCCTGGCGTCGCGGCCCAGAACAGGGCAGGCCGCTGCCCAAGGCAAAGCACACTTCCTCAAGCTTCTGGGTGCCACGGCCTGGGAAGGCTGTGCCACGGCGCACGCTAGTGCTGAACATGCTGATTTTACTCTTCCACCTTCTTGTTTAAACCTCGGACAAAATACCAACACCATTTTACATTTGTGGCTTTGTTGGTAAAATTTCCTCAGGTTCTTCAAGTTCTACCTCCTAGCAAGGGTGTGCCACTTACTGTTTCTAGTTTGTAGATCCCAGCCCTGATTACCCTCATGACATAGTATAGGCATTCCTTGTTCGTGGATAGATTCCTTATATTGCAGGGGTCAAAGACTTCTTTCTTTCAGAGGACTAGTTCTCGAAGTCTGAAGATTCTATATTTCACCTTGGAATTATAGTACTTGGTCGTCCTTTAGTAATATGTGGCAAGTTTTAGTAAAATTTTGTCTCAAATCCCTTCAATTAGGTCTAGGTTTGTTTTTAGACCTTCATCGTTGCTGCTTGGGTTGAAGAGTTTGACCCAAACGCAAGGTTCTCCCACCTTAACTAGGACCACAACTTTAGACCAAAAATCTAGGAAGAAAGGTGTTTCTCCAATTGGGGATCGAAGTGTGGTCTTGTAGGCCCATAGTGCATGTGGCAGTTCTTGGACCCAAAGACATTTGCCTTTCTCAATCGGTTTTTCAAGGTCTGCAGTACTACTATATTCATCACTTCGGCTTGACCATTGGCCTGGGGGTAGCCTGCCAATGTGAATCATTAGTCTATATGCAAGTCTTGACAAAACTTTTTGAATTATCTTCCCTCAAATTGTTTTTCGTTGTCGGTCTTCAACAGCATTGGGATTCCACAGAGACAGATGATTGATTTCCAAACAAAGCTCCTGGCTTTGTTCTTTGTTATCTTTGGGATTGGTTTTTTTTTTGCCCCTTTGTGAAGTAGTTGGTTACTATGATCAAGAATTTAAGTTGCCCTAGTGCTTTCGAGAATGGGCCAAGTATGTCTATGCCCCACATTGCAAATTGGATTGGACTTGTTACCACAGTCAATGGGTTTGTGGGGGAACAATGGATTGGTGCAAATTTTTGGCACTTTACACATCTCTTAACAAACTCTGTAGCTTCCTTCTAAAGCTTGGACTAGTAGTAACCTTGGTTCAAAATCTTGTGGGCTAGGGCTCGCCCTCCTAAGTGGTTCCAACATATTCCCTTGTACACCTCCCTTAAAGTGTAATAGGCCTCTTTAAGTTTGAGGCACTTGAGGCAAGGTTGGGAGAGGGGTCATCAATATAATATTCTTTTGATCAGACAGTAAAAGGCTGCTCTGGATAAGAGCTTTCTTGCTTCTAGTCAGGTTTCAAAAAGGTCACCACTTGTTAGGTACTTGACGATTGGGTTCATCTAACTAGGCTCGTCACTGTTGTTCATAATTTCCTTTTCACTCACACTTAGTCTTGATAGGATTTCAACATACACAGTTCTTGGGATGTTAGTGGTCTTAGATGAGGCTAGCTGTGCTAGGGTGTCGGCCTTAGTGTTTTCTTCTCTTGCTACTCTGTTCACACTGACCCTTTTAAATGTGCTTATTAGTTCTTTCACTTTTGCCAAGTACTGGACCATTCACGTTCCTTTTGCCTTATATTCTCTGGTCACCTAGCTTACCACCAACTGAGAGTCGCTGAATACTTCCAAGTTTTCTGCAATCAAGGATCAGGCTAGTATTAGTCCGACAAGGAGTGCTTCGTATTTAGCTTCAATGTTTGACTCCCTAAAGCTCAACTGTAGGGCGTATTCCATTATGAATTCTTCAAGCATAACTAAAATGAGTCTGGTACTACTTTTTTGATTATTGGAGGAGCTATCCACAAAGAGTTTCCAAGTTTACACTTGTTTGTTTTCTTTAGTTATTTTGGTGCTCCTTCAAGGAAAGTTTATTCGACGTTGAAGTCGGCTAGTGCTTGGGCCTTGATTGCTAAACTAGGCTTGAATCTTATCTCAAATTCTCCCAACTCGATGGACCACTTTACTAGTCATCTGGAGAGGTCAGGTTTTTAGAATATTGTTTTCAAAGGATGCTCAGTCAGAACACTGATCGGGTGTGATTGGAGATAGGACCACAATTTTCGGGTCGACATGATCACTGCGAATGCCAATTTTTTGAGAGGTTGGCATCGCATGTCTGCATTTTAGAGCACCCTGCTTACGTAATAGATCAATCTCCATACCTTATTTTTTTTCCCTCACGAGGACTGATGCGAAGACTACCTCACTGGCTGCTAGATACAAGTAGAGTTCTTCTCTCTCCTTCGGATTGGTTAGGAGGAGAGACGAACTTAAGTACATTTTTAGCTCCTAGAACGAGCTTTTACATTCTTTGATCCATTAGAAATCCGAGATATTTTTCAGGGCCTTGAAGAAAGATAACCACTTATTTGTTGACCTGGACATGAAACAGCTTAGCACGGTGATTCGATCTATAAGCTTTTGGATTTTCTTCACACTTCTTGGAGCATCCATATCTAAGATAGCCTTAATTGTTTTGGGATTCACCTCAATTCCTCTTTGGGTGACTACAAAGCCAAGGAATTTTCTAGAAGTTACTACAAATGCATATTTAAAGGGGTTAAGCTTCATCTCATGTCTCCTCAATATTAAGAAGCATTCTTCGAGGTCAGCTATGTGTTACATTGCTTGGGTGCTTTTTACCAGCATGTCATCAACATATACCTCCATATTTCTTCTAATCTGGTCTTTGAATTGTTTGTTGACCAGTCTCTGGTGTGTTGCTCCGGCGTTCTTCAACCCAAATGGAATTACATTGTAGTAGTAGAGGCTTTTTTCTGTCACGAAGGTGGTGTTTGGCTGGTCTGGTTCGTGCATTCTGATCTGATTGTAACCTGAATAGGTGTCCATAAAACTTAACATTTCATACCTTGAAGTCGCATCAACTAGCTGGTCGATCTTTGACAAGAGAAAGTTATCTTTAGGGCAAGCTTTGTTTAAGTCGGTGAAGTCTATGCAGATCCTGCACTTCCCATTTGCTTTCTTTACCATAACTACATTAGCCAGCCACTGAGGGTAGTCAATTTCCTTGATGAATCTAGCTTCAAAGAGTTTGTTGACCTCTGCGTCGATGGCCTGCTATCTTTCTGTCACGAATGTTCGCTTCTTCTAGATAATTGGCTTCTAACTGGGTCTATGTTTAGTCGATGCACCATTATCTTTAGGTCAATACTTGGCATGTCGATCGTAGACCAAGCGAACATATCTTTGTTTTCCTTGAGGAATGAGATTAGTTGCGTTCAGAGTTCACCCTCCAAACCTATACCGATTTGTACCACTTTCTCTGAGTCTTCTTCCTCGAAGGGCATTGCTACCAATTCTTCCATAATTCTTCCTCTCTGGGTTTTGGTGTCATCCCTCAAGTCCTCTATTTGATGGACGTTGCCTTGTTTTTTCTTTCAATGAAGCCAAGTAATAGGTCATGGTTGTTACTTGGTTTCCTTTTACCTCTCCTACCCTATTCTCTATTGGGAACTTCATTTTTACATGGTACATCAAGATTACTGCTTTCATAGCATTCATCCCTAGTCACCTGAGGATCGCATTGTATGAGGAGGGGAGGTCTATAACCAAAAAAGTGCTTAGGATGGTAATCTGCTGAGGTGAGGTCTCTACCATTACTGGCAACTTTATACTTCTTTTTGGGTAAATTGGATCACCCGAGAATCCATACATGGGGAAGTTTGTTGGTTTTAGACGGTCTTCTAACAACTTCATTTTCTTGAAAGTATTAAAATACAGTATGTCTTTAGATGATCTGTTGTCCAACAAGATTCTTTCTACTACAAAGTTTGAGACAACTAAAGTTATGACAACTATGTCGTCGTGGGGGAATTTTACTCCCTCAAGGTCTTCTTCTAAGAAGCTAATGGTTTGGTCAACTTGTGTTTTCTTTGTGGTTCCTTTAACCGATCATACAAAGTGGGCATATGCTCTTCGTGAGTTTGAGGATTCTCCCCTGAATGTTGTCCCCCTATAGATAGTTCGGATGACGCTACTATGTGGGCATTGTCCGACTTCTTTTTGGTTGAACTTTGTCTTTTATGGTTCACTCACCTGGTCGGGCTCTGTTTCGTTCGAGTTCTCTCCCTAGGATTCAAACTTCTTGTTCTTGGGCTTTTGCGTCCAGAGGTTCTTCTTGATTCTATCTTTATGAATTTCTTTAAGTATCCTCTCTATATCAAACTCTCAATCTTATCTCATAGATGTCTGCATTCGTATGTATCATGGTTGTGGTCTCTGTGGAAGCGACAAAAATGACTTATGTCTCTTTTTGTGGCTAGGGTTCTTATTTTAGGGGGCCATCTGATGATGTCTTGGTTAGCTATTTCCATCAGGAGATTTTCCCTTGAAGTTTTGAGAAGTTTGTAAGTCTTGTATCCCTAAGAGACTCCTAATTTTTTGCCCTTCTTAATATCGCTATATCCTCCTTTCCTCTGCTCGCTTCTAGGTCTAGGTTTTTCGGGCTCTTTTCTTTCTTTTTTTTTCCCGTAAGGGCGTCCTCTCTTCTTTTGCGGAAGGCTTGGCCTTTTTCCATGATCACGAACTCACTCGTTTTGGCTAGAAAAGCTGGCACGGTTTGCAAGAGGTTTTTAGAGAGGTAATGGTTGAAGTCAAAGTCTTTGAGGTTGTTAGTGAATGCCATGATTGCCACTCTCTGATCCAAGCCTTAACTTGTATCATGGCCAAAGTGAATTGTGAGTTGTATTCACGGAGACCTTCCTTAACATGTTGGTTTATGTTGAGTAAGCCTTCTGGGGTTCTTTTTAGGTCTCGGCTACAGAAGAAATGTGTTGCGAACATTTCGTTGAGTTCATGGAACGATTCTATCGACCTTGCAAGCAGTCGTGAGAAACACATTCTCGTTGTCTCCTGGAGAGTTATGGGGAAAGCATTACACATCATAGCCTTTAAGTGGCCATGAAGGAACATTAGGGACTTGAAGGTCTCCCGGTGGTCTATCGAACACGTTTTTCTCATGTGTTGTTCCATAGGGGGCATTTTGGAAATTTGGATGCATTTTTTCTTCTATGAGTTTTTGTGAAAAGGAGTTGCCTGCAAGTTTGATTTCTTCGAGGATGTATCCCCGAGAGGCCTTGATGGTGAGTCTGATTCGTTTATTCATTTATTTTAGCTACTTATTTACCTCGGACTTATCTTGTTCTTGTTGCTTCTTGGATGGGTACAAGTTTGAGATGGATTCGTAATCTTGAATTGAACGTTAGGGGCTTTGTCTACTCAGTTCTTCTCTTTCCCTAGGACGTCATCAACTCTTTTCCTGCGCTGGAGTTTCACGCATTCTTTCTGAGCTTAGCTCTTTGGCTCCGGGGTTCCGAAGTCAAGGAGCCAGCTCAGTGGTCTTTCTGGTGGTGCAAGCAGTTCAGATTATGGACTGGTGGTTCCAAGTTCGGCTTGGTTCCGGTCATCCAAGGCAAGAAAACATTTCCTTGAGTCTACATTGAAGAGCATTGTACTCGGTTCTACTGAGGGGCTGGTTGGGGTCAACTTTGTCTTAAGTCGCCTAGTTCAGATGTGAACCGGGTTGTTGGTTAGGGTGATCCCGTTCTTTATTCATCTCGGCTAAGTTATTGCTTGTCGAAGTGTGAAAAGGGTTTTGTTCTTTCATGAGAGGTGAGGGTGGTGGTAACTCGGATGGGTTGATATCAAAGGTTTTGGTAGTGTTTTGGTTCGGGTTTTTTCTTGGCGGCATTTCCAACAAAGATACAATTTATAGGTTCCCACAGACGACGCCAATTCTGTTGATGCCGGAAATAGGTAAGGTCTTGCTTGAGTCCTGTCGAGTCGGTTGCTGGAGTCGAGTTTGGTGCGAGTGAGATTCGAGGTACCTGAAAATGAAGCTAACCCAGATTGTTTGACTCCGGGAATGGCCCTCCGATGCTTAAGTCAAAATGCGTATAGGGAGGAGCAAAAGTGAAAAGGAGTCCATTTCTTGTTGCTTGGAGGATCCGTTATTTATAGGATTCAGACGGGTAAAGATTACCGTTTTATCCTTATGGTTGACGAGTGTTGCCTTCTGATTTGAGGGTATATTTATACTATATCAATAGTCAATGGAAATATGATAAGTGATGAAAATTTTCAAAATTTTTATTTTTACCATTATATATTACTACTCAAGTTTCTTAAAAATTATTACTCAAGTTTCAAGAACCTGGATGTATGTCTGAAATAAATGTTCGAGGTGTACCTCTACTAATATAAATGAATTTGGACGCCTAAAGTCTGGTTGTATCTAGTTTCTACTTTTCTTACCACATCTTTGAGAAATCCGCTCCATAAATCATGCTTAGCATCCTTTAACTTCATATGATCAAACCCAGCCAACAAGAGGCGAGAGACGGACCCTATTCCTGTGCATGCATGTATGTGTCTGTGTGTTGAAGAAATTAGCAAGAAGGTGAGCGTCGAGAAATCTTACATATCAGCAATAGATACTAGTCATCATTCACCTCCCTTTCTTCTGTTATTGTGAATCAGAGCATACTAGTGGTAAAGACATACGAAGTAAAACAAAATCCGTCAGGACAATATTCATTATTTATAAATCACATTGGAGAGCATAATGGACAATATTATTCATCAATGATTATATCGATTCACAGAACAAAAAATAAGGAAATGAGAGGGAAAAGAAAATTAAAAATTTTCAACGGATTATAATTTTCCTAAGCTGCATATGAGCAACAAAATCTATGCCGCCCTGTGTTGTCACCTGTAGATCAAAATTCTTCAGTGTTAATTTCCTTTTTTTGAGATTGAATTCCGTAAAAACCTTCGTTATCTTGTGTATATAGTTCTAATCTTGGGACGATGAAAATTGAGCACAGCAGGAAAAAATATCAATTCCAGCAACCTCCATTGCATTACAGACCCACTCAGGGACATCGCCTTTAGGAAACTACAAGATAATAAAGAAATCACAAGGTTCAAAAGCAACATACAAAATGTTCCATCAAGAGTCAGCTTCAAGATTTCTTTTTTCTTTTTCCTTTTCCTTTTTGAATGCAAGGTAAGACTCAACTAAAGACCTTTCACTAGCCAAGCCGATGAGGCAGACCCATTCATTGATCGAGTAAAACTAGCACCATAAAAAAAAGATCCGTTTTATGAATTCTAGGCTTTGAAGGATGATTATCATATATTTACCAAAATACTGTAAGACGCGCACATTTGAAAGAAAGTCCATAACCAAGGTCAAATATACTTGATGCATTTCATGTGAATCAATTTCAGTGCTGCAGCCAATAGAGAAACCTTCAATTTGGAATGAGAAACAAAGCAATGTCAACCATTCATAATGTGGAAATTAATGAAATATATCTTTATAAGGATAAGTAAATGGTGGCAGACTGTGCAGAGCTAACAAAATAATAACCGAATACTGAGCCTCATTATGTTACTAGGAACAAAATGTCAAGTACCAGACTATTTTTTTTTTTAATCATAAATTACAGTGATCTTAATGAACAACTTGATCCTAGTCTCTCTTTCATTTCTCTTTAAGCATTTCCAATTTTTTATTCTGGGTAATGTTTCGATGTTAGTAAGCTAGCATGAAGATGAGTTTGAACCTAGACCACCAGTGATATGCTAATAGGGTTGTACACCTTTGGTTAGATGGCATCTTCATATGATGTCAGTTGCTAAATAAGTTTGTTTATGCCTAGATAAGACTTAACACAATACTTTGAGGAGCAAATAGAACACAACACCACCATCCAGAACTAATGAGACTCATGTTTTTAGGAACATGAATGACCAAGAAAGGAAGAAGATGAAAAGATCAAAAGACAAAACAGTCAGTTTAGCATGCCTATGTAAGTCAGAATCAGCATACAGCAATAATTTTACTCGTAAGTTAGTCATTTGGAGAAAACCTCAAACATGCACACGTGCGTGCGCAAACACTAAGAGAGGATAAGAGAGTGGGAGAGATGAAATAAAGACAAAATTTTAGGCAATTAATACCATTTTCTGCAGAAAATTGCTAACAAACCTGCAAAAATATTTAGAACGATGAATTAGCTACAACCTCATGAACAGAAGTCAGAAATTTAATGCCCAGCATACTGAACGACATAAACCTCTTCCTTAAAGAAAAAATGACTGGTTTACCCAACGGAAAAATAAATACACAAATCAAAAGACAAACATATTTTGGAAACCTTCCTTCGACTATCGAGAAATACAGATCTCTGCTAAGCTGCAATTCTGAGAGAAATAAATTATGAACTTCAAAAGAGGAGCAAGGATGCTTGAAAAAAAATACTACATAGAGAAATCAATTCTTGTACCTTCATCATGTGATACAAATTGTGATATGACAGAAGCTGAGATCCCATAGGATCTTTGGTAACAAGACAATGGATATAAGCCCGTGTATAGTTCTTGCAAGCCTAAGGAAATAGAAGAATGCAGATATGATGTAATTGTAATATACATAGAAATGCCCCAATCTAGTGTTCCATTATGACCATACCATACAAGCACATGAGGGATCAATTGGAGGAATATCATCAGCCATTGCATTGTGTTTGAGCTTCAGAACTCCCTGCATCATGTAGTTAAACATCATAAATTTCAGAAGTCAGAAATTATTTTCATAAATTGAAATGTACATTTATATTGAAATTGTGAATGAAAAATAGGGCCATGATTTTGTAAAAGCTTCTCTTCTGAACTTGTTCAGAAGCATTATAGAAAAATCATTTTATCAGTCAGAAGATAAATTTGTAAAAAAATACAAACTCATTACAAATGAAGCACAGGTAATAGGAAGCTGTAAACTATGCATGGATTATATTTCTTGTCAAGATGAAAATAGTTAGGCATTTATATTAGTACGTTTAATAGGAATTTTGATTAGTTATATGAGTTATTATGGTATGTTAGTAATCCCACATCATGAATATACTTGTACTCATTCTCTTTTGCCCATATATAAAAAGAGGGTATAGCTACTCATATGGAGTAAGCCTTTACCTCAATTTCCAAATACTCTCCCTCTCTCAACATGGTATCAGAGCCACCCATAAACCCTAAACCTAAAACCCTAAAAAAAACTAGGGTTTGGGTCGTGGCTGCTCTAGTGGAAATCACGTGATCAACAGCAGTATCCTGTGACGGCAACAGTTTTACGTAGATTTTGCCTCTATTTTCGGATTTGGGTGGTGTTGTTTCTCTCATACATTCATGGTGATGGTTTAAGTTTGCTTTGGACATTCTCTCGTTGCATTTGACCGGATTTCTTGTTATGTTTGTGTAACTTTGTGGTTTAAAACTACATTGTGATCTAGTTGCGCTTCCATGTTTGAATTGTTATGTGTGCATCCAGTCAGACTTGTTTTGTTGGTTGATTTGTTTACGATATGGCTAGTGGGTCTATATCGACTACTTCTACTTCTACTCTTCAGTTGACTTCTGTGAAGTTGAGTGGTACAAATTATGCGATGTGGGCTAAGGCTGCTTATGCTGGGTGATTACGCTCAAACTAACACGCGGTTATTGTGTATAGCTGAGGTGTCGATCCCACGAGAAAAAGTGAACTATAAGAGAAGATGTGAACTTTAATACGAAATGATAAAATCCAAATGAGTAAATCTGAGTTTGATAACGAAATAGTGTAAAAGAGTTGTGTAATTATAATGAAGAATATAAATGAGAAACAACAAGGTTCTGGGAATCGTCCCTAGGTTCGTTGCCTTATTCCACTCTCGATTCAGTTGTTTTTATCTCGATTGCAAGTTTCACATCCTAAACAAGCAATCGATGTATATTCGATCAAAGCACATGTAAACCCTAATGTAATTGCTATGAAGTACTCTTTACTTTCGATTCAAGTACACATGATCTATCCTATAGATTTATCAAGAAATGACAATATATCTCAATGACAATATCGCAGTAATGGACAAACCTTAAAGATAAATCTACCAGACTCAATCACATCCAAACAACTTGACATAAGAAGAGCTTGACTAGACTTTAATGGAGGAGAAGGGTGCAATCACTCATTTAAGAAAATCTAAGATAAGAAGAACATAAATTGCAGCTATCACATGAACCTAAATTCTTCTTGTTTAATCAAAGAGTAAATCATAAACAATGTTTTAAGAATAAATCCTTACAACTGAATCAAGAATGAAAATAAGAACAACTACACCTAGGGATTCATCCCTTTGCCTTGCTTAGAGATTAGTTGGCCATGGGGCTCATGCTTGAACACCGTAATGTCGAGCTCTCTCCTCAGTCTCCAGCCTTAGGATGTCTCTTTATCAAACCCTAAGTGATCTATTTATAATACAAAGGTCCAAGGGTGTTTTGGGTCTAAACAATCAACTAAAACCCTAATTAGGAAAACAAGGGTTCGTGTGCGCGCCGCGGGCTCTCACTTACTCGCGTCACGGCTCTGTCTGTTCTTTGGTTAGGTGGGTTTTTGGGCACCGCGGCCCTACTTGGTCCAGGCCGTGGCGCACACTGGTGCTGACTTGTGGAGACTCTGGGCACCGCAGCGCACACTAATGGCTTCCTTGCTCTTTTGGGCTTGGTTCTGGAGGCCGAGGCTTAGACTTCTTCAGGCCGCAGCGCCCACACTTAAGACTTGGTTTCTCTTCATTTTGTCCTTCCGCAACCATGCCCTCACTCGAATGTGCATAGAAGCATCGTGCTTTAAGCTATGATAGCTTTCCATCTCTTTTGAACTCAAAGTACCTGAAAATGCACCGAAATAAGTCAATGATCTAAGAATATCACTTTAGAGTTATTAAGGTATAAAAGTGTAATTCAAATCTTGATCAACCCTAAAATGCTAACAAATAAGTACCGTTAAGATGCATTTTGTTACTCTCATCATAACCTCCAACTAGTTTATTATTAGTCCCTAGCAATTCAAGCGAAAACAAGACAATATGAAATGAATTCTTTGGTAGGAATCAAACAAAGTAAAGCAATATTAGTGTTAATCCAAGAGTAATTCACTTTTTGTCTCAAAAATCGTACATAACACACAGCACATAGAATCATTAAATATCACCGAAGTCCAAAAGTAATTCAAACATCAATCTTAAAATTGTTATCGACTCTTAACATCCATCTTACCACAATCTATTAATCCGAACACCCGGATGATTTTATGCATAACATTCATGAATACAAGTCTTGGCCTCTAAAATATATTAATTTGCGTGACATCAATCATACAAACAATGCTCCATAAGCTCATTTTTCAAATCACTCTCCACTATTGTAGAAAAATAACACTACTTGGATCAATAGGTCTTTAATAAGCTTGTAACGTTAGGTTAAGGTAAAGGTTAAGAAAGAACGGAAAGGTTTCAAAAAATAAAACTTAATCTCTTAGTTTTAAACACAACCTAATTTAAGCACTTGATAACCTTACTTCAACATCCAACTCTTTCAACCATTTTTCGAGGATTTTTCTCAATAAATCACTATTTTTTTTCTTTTCTTCTTTCTTTGCCATAATTCACTTCTTTTTTTTTCTTTTTTTCTTTTTTTTTTTTATTTTGACATAAGACCATTCACCTTATTTTTCCTTTTCTTTTCCACAACCCCCAACTTATCTCCTTTAATATACTTAGGTTATGGTAGTAATATGTTTTCATATTTCTATCCTTACTCCTCTCCAGTGCTTCTCAACAAATGTGTATGACTAAGTTCTCTTAAAATAAAGGTAGGGATAGAGTATTTTTAGGCTCATAAAGGTGAGTAAATTGATTATCGAAAGAAGCAAGACTCAAATTTTTTTTCAAGAAAAAAGGCTCAAACAGGTGACTAGCGATAGATATAGCAAGGGTAAGTTTGAAAGGCTCAAACGGTCCAAAAATGGCCTATATCATATCCTAAGTAGTGTGCAATCTAGGATTTCGCCTCAAGGGATTATCAAATCAAGTCTAGAACTTGTCGAGACCGCAAAATTATTCACAAAATAATCACACACAAAACTTTTCTAAATTTTTTTAGACTAATCATGCAATCTTACCACAGTCCAGAGTCACAAACCAAATGAAAATTAACACTTAAATTATTCTCAAACCGAAGCAAGATTTAACTTTTTCTAAATGCTATATACTATCTCAATTTGGCTTATATCATTGACATGTAAATTAACTCCAAGGCTAACACAAAGCATAGCATACTTAATTTTTTTTTCTATAATTTATCCTAAGAAACAGGTGTATTAAAACAAAACAAACAAATTAAAACGAAAAAGGGAAGGTGACACCCAACAATTCAATGGTATGCAATAAGAAATGTGTTTCCTCCACCCCCAACTTAAGATAGGCATTGTCCTCAATGTAAAGCCAAAAGTTAAGGAAACTCTTTTTTTAACCAAAGATGCGTGAAGACGAAAGTTATGCACGACCAATTGAAATACTGTGCATATTTGTCCCTGAAAAAAAAAATACAAAGGTAATACTGAAAAACAACAAAATACTTATAATAAACAAGAAAAAGAAATCAAAAAAATGATAAAAATAAAATGATATGCTGTGGGGTGCCTCCCATTAGTGTTAAGTTTTACGTCTTCAGCCAGACGCTGCACAACTCTCATTGTTGTCTTCATTGTGGTGTTGAAGATGAGGCTCCATACTCGGTGGCCTTAGTGCTAGTCTTTTGGCAAGGAATACTTAAAGTCCACAACATACGACTCAATTGTTCTTTGTGTTGCCCATTTACTATCAGCAGTAGGGTATTTGATTCCCGCATCCATGTGACCTCTCTCAAGCGACTCCTCAAAGCATCATTGTCATGATTTCTTAGTAACTCCCTGTGACTTATCAAAAACATCAACAACATTAACGGCATGGGGATAAATTGAAGAATCATCGAACTCAAAATTTTTAGGAATGAATTCTGAAGAGTTAGGATTATCTTTAATGTACTCATCCTCTTCATGTGGCTGCCTTGAGACTCGAAAAACATTTACCTCTAGAGTCATATTTCCAAATGATAATGTCATTAGGCCATTCCTACAATTAATGAGGGCATTGGCGGTGGCGAGGAATGGTCTTCCAAGTATCAAAGGAATTTTTGACTCCGCGTTCACAATAGAAATGGTATCTAAAACCAAAAAGTCAATAGGATAGTAGAAATTATTAATTTGCAACAAAACATCTTCCACAATACCTCTTGGTTTTCTTACCGATCTATCCGCTAATTAAAGTACCACGGAGGTTGGTTTGATCTCACTTAGCTGCAAGTACATGGAGTATGACATGACGTTCACACTAGCACCCAAATCTAGCAATGCTTGGCCACAAGATTTGTTTCCAATTTGGCAAGCCACCGTTGGACAACCAGGATCTTTATATTTGTGCGGTGTCTTGTTGTCAACTACTACACTTGCTTGCTCCGTTAAGAATGTCATCTTCTTAATATTGTGCTTCCTTTTGAGTGTGCATAGATCCTTGATGACTTTAGCATAGTTGGGAACCTATTTTATGACATGAAGAAGAGGGAGGTTAATTTTAACATGCTGAAGTTGTTCAAGAATCTCACCTTTTAATGCTGAATTTCTCTCCTTAGGTTTAAGGAGAGCTTGAGGGAAAGACATCGGTGGAGAATAATCATCATAGGCCATTTGTTCTTTGGGGGCTTCATCCTTGTTCTTCACTGTTGGAATGATTATCTACCTAAATAATTATGCAAATAATCATTCTAGTTTTACTTGTAAGTGCACAAGGTCTGTGGTAGTATAGTGTGCAATTGCGAGATCATTTCCACAGGGATTGGTGAATTTCTATTTTGAATTAGTTTCTTCAAGTTAAAAAGAGAAATAACAGTTTGATTGTGAGTGAATAACAATAATGAGAACATAGGGCTACGATATCGACCACTAATTATACTTTCCCACTAACTAAGGTTTCAATGCTCTAGCCTTATCATGAATATCTAATGGTTGCCAACCTAAAGGCTTGGTCCACACCTTAGGCTTTTGATCTCTCTATGCAACGAGTTAGGCATGGTGTATACTCTAACTATTTTCTCTCCTAAGGGATTCAGCATGGGTGTATACTGAGTTGTTCCTTAAGAGAGCATGAGGGCTGTGGGGATCGGTAACCACACGGGACCTAGGGCTTGGTCTGCTCCCGGTTTCCCACATTGATTAACCTGAGAATCTGGTGCGGATATCCCTTGTTACTAATGTCGAACCCAAGACTCGATCATCCAAATTGATTTGACTAACATATCCATACCATATGCATACGTTGATCAGGCACACACATATGAGGAATTTAAAGACAAACAGGTATTAATCAAGTTAAATATTCTAACAAGGCTAAAGCAAAGATAATCAATGAATGAACATGTGGAAAAGCATAACTAGGGCTTCAATCGAGCCCTATAGGAGTTTAGTTACACATGCTAGATAAAGTAAACATTCTAAACATAATTAAAACAAATAGAAAACTAAAACCGAAGAAGACTCGGAAGACGAGTCGTCAATTCCTCTCCTAAGATTTCTATTTCGAATCTAGAACAAAAGGTCAACTAAAAGGAAGATAAGCTCCTCAAAAGGGAGATATTGTTTCTGTGTTTTACAGGGCTATTTATAAGGTTCTAAAGGTGCCTTGAAACCCTAATTTCCAAAATAGGTCCGGAAGAAATCTTTCCAAAACTGGCTATGCCTCCTCTCTGTGCGTGTGCGCTCGATCGCATGCTTCTGTGCTCGAGCGCATGGGTGCGCTCGAGCCTTCTATGTGTGTGCATGATTACTTGTGCACTTGATCGCAGCTATGTTGCGCTCGATTGCACTAGCTCTTTCTAGATCTTCAGTTTTCTTCCTTTAAAGCTTCAAAATGCTTTCTTTTCTTCACAAGCCTATAAAAACACAAAAAAGAAGTAAAATAGAATAAAATACATAAACAAAGAGCTTAACAAATGTAAATTAATATTTAAGCCCCTATCACACCCCCAAACTTACATATTGCTAGTCCCTTAACAATACAAAACGAAAGACTATGTTAAAACAAAATTAAAGATAAATTCATATTCATAATATTCAAAAAATTTGGTTGCGCATAAAACCATGATAACCGTTCATGAGTAAGCTTATAATAAAAATACTTTTTTGTTTTGAAAAGGATTTCCAAAAGCTCATGTTACTTACCTAAGGTTGGCTTGAGGCATCACAAGTTTGATTTGTGTGTGATGAATTAGCACATATAAGATGGGGCTTCCAAATGATTTTTTTGTATAGTGTTTTGGTGCCCAAACCTTTATCAAATTCCTTATCAAAGGGAACAAAAATGGCATAATGCTTACTTCTTTTCTTTAACTTTTACCATGCAATTTTTTTTTTTTTTTGCCATGTTGAGTTCTATCGAGCTTTCTAATTAACCCTTGTAACGAGTGTTTGGCCAATGACTCCCAAACCAGATGGTTTTAGGGCATTAGGTGTAGAGACACCCCTAAGTACATACTAACTCGAGTAAAAAAGGCTACGAAACTAACAGGTTTTAATGCTTCTAAATGAAATTCCCACCTTTTGATGTGAACACTCAATGCTTACTGAGGCAAGAGGCCCAGTTACTCAGTGGAAATTTTTATTATGATCATTAAAGGCTTACTTCCCACCTTTTGACGTGAACACTCACTGCTTACTGAGGCAAGAGGCCCAGTTACTCAGTGGAAATTTTTTTTTAATGATCATTATAAGCTTTTTATTTTCTTTTTGCATGATGAACATTTTTCTTTATTTTTCTTATACCAAAGTGTTCTTTTTAACAAGTTATCCGATTATAGTTAGGTTATGGAAACATATACAAAAGAATTATATGTCATACCCCACACAAATGTTGCTAATGTGCTTGTGCAAATTTGGATCAAACTCGTGAATTCTTAGGTGCCTTGAGGTAGGTAACTAACATTGTAAAATTCCTAATACAAGACTATATGTTCTAGTTTTTAAGCTTACTGATGAAGTGTTATCAAATTTTTAAATCAACCAAAATTTTTATTACCATAGGAACATTCATTTGTCTTTCTAAAAAAACGCAAAAAAAATAAAAAAAAAAACTGGGACTTAGTGTGTGCATATGTTACAAGTGCGTGGTGTGATAATATCTCCCATTACCCCCAAACTTAAAATGCACATTGTCCCCAATGTGTGTGTGGCATGGAAAGATCTGACCTGGGAGGTGGAGAACTAGGTTGCTTGCTTTGCTTGTAACACGCCCTTAAACTTGAACTGGATGCACACACTAAGTACCTGACAAAGAAAAATAACTGTTGTTCCGAAAAACAAGAAATATAAATAATAGATATGTAAATATAAATATAAACAAAGAGAAAAGTACTAAAATAAAAAAGATATGTCTGGGGTGCCTCCCGCGCTAAGTTTTACATCTTCAGCCAGACGGGGTATCCCCTCACTACTAATCATCAGTGGGTGCAGTCGAAGAGATACCGGGTGCAAGAGGTATGCGGTCAAGGATGGCTTGTAGAATTGCCTCCTGTCGTGTAAATTGTGCCTCTAACCCATTGATCCACTGATGGATCAAATGGGTTGCCTCACGATCCTCCCGACGGATGTCGGACAGCTCACAGCGGAAGGAGGATAGCTCATCTAGGAGATACTGATACTCCATGGATCCCATGTCTGTCTGATCCTCCTCCCATGAAGGGCTCACTGGTGAATGCTCGGCCTCCATCGGATCATCTGCTATAGGCTTGGCAGCTAGAATCTGTGCTCGGGATCCTCAGGGCATGTGAAACTGGCCTAGGCTCCACTGGGCTCTCCCAAAGAATGATGGTCACTAACTGGGCCGTCAATAGAAGAGTCTTTAATCCCCTTCTTCTTGAAGATGTGACTGAGCAAGAAGGGGAAAAGAAGGCCCCACGCATTAGCTGTGGTCATCTGCCGGTTATGCACCCCATCCTAGAACTTGTGTATCTTACTCCATATGACCGCTGGAATGGAGTACTAGTGACCCCGGTGAAAGGCGTAGAGAGCCTGTAAGAACTGATCCCGCCTCTGTGTCTTATGCCCCAAAGGACATACGTTTCGCTGCAAGACTGAGTCAATGAACCATAAACGGGGAGGCAACCTCGACCAGCTCCCCGCATTGTTGTGGCAATCTGTATACTGTCCCGAACACATATCCTCAATGATGTGTGGGAGAGGGAATGAGTCAGGCTGCTCCTCTATGTGGCTATCCTCCGATGGAGACTCATCATAGCAGTGTAAAGAGCTGGCTATATCAGTGGTGGTCAGCTTTATGAATCTGCCCTAGACTGAGGAAGATAAGATTTCTAGCCTGGCGCAGTCATAGGTCAGGTTCTCATAGAAACTGACCATGAATCGAGTGTATGCCGTTGAGCAGACCGGCTTAAATAGCCGCTTGAGTCCCTGGTTCTTGAATTCTTGGACTGCCCATCTTGTGGCGTCCAAACTCTTAAAGTCTTCTTCAATGTTGAATGTTGTCTCGAACAGTATTTCACGCTATTTGAAACTGGGCCGAGATGCCTGGTGACGGTTGGTGGAAGCTCGGGATATGGAAGCCATGTGGTGTGGACAAGCAATGTTGCTTCTGGTGTGATTGCACTCATGTGCAGCTGTTAGTGCGCATGATCGCACAGATTGATGTGCGCTCGATCGCTAGTACCAAGCGCTCAATTGCACTCGGTCAGACAATTTTGTCGAACACTTTATGCGCACCAAAAACCAGAAGCTATAGAATTTATATTCCCTTGATTCAAACCTCTTGCAAATGTAAACAGACTCAATCAACATATAAGACTAACATATATAGATAACATATATGTAAATGGAAGATCAAGACCCGTGTGTATGCGTAAGTATCTAAAAACAAAAAAGACATTTGTGTACCTTGTGTGCTTAGGAAGGTAGCATATGTTCAAGGGTGAAATAAAATAGATAGGTCTGGTGGTGGGCTTAGTTATGTGGCGAGGTAATGGTGGTGTGGAGTGGCAGATGAGGGTTGAGGTCAGTTATCGTGCAAGATTAGGGCAAGAGGAGGCAAAGTGCAATTTTTGAGAGTGCGAGGTGTGCTAAAGCGTAAATGAGGGGGAAAAGGGAAACTATTTATAATATACACGTGCCCTCTCTGCCTCGATTGCACTCGAGTGCATTTGTGAAGTGTGCTCGATCGCATGATGCACAAGTGCGCAGGGTAATGCGCCCGTGCACACTGGGGTGTGGGGGATGTGCGCTCGAGCCTAACGAATGGTGCACTCGAGTGTAATGCAGAATGTACAGTGTATTTAAAACTTACCAAAAACAAAATCAAAACGATACAAGCATACTGTATTTTAGTGGCATTCTGAACCACTAACCTCGATAGAGGCACTTGAGCTATACATTTATGCAAGTGGAATTTGCTCAAGCGCTCTCTATGGTAGCTTTTAAGACTACGTCTTTTGAAGGAGGCACTTAAGGCCCCCATCAGGTGGTTCTAGGTCTGTTGATAGCTACTTTGTCTCCAATTTCGGTACCTGGTAGATAAAACAAGGAAGAGTAGTATTAGTAAGTACACGATTTTTAACTTGAGGATTATACTTACTTGAAGGTTTAAGTGTGCTCTTGATGGTGTGCACAGCTCCATGGATATCTTTAATCACATTATCCTCTGGCCCAATGTCTAATCTCATGTCAGCATGGATGATTTTCAATGGAACAGTGTAATGGACTTTAGACACTTCCTTATCAATACCTTGTATGAAACTCACATTGTGACACTCATCAGTAGTTTTAGTGGAGTCTAGTGTATTAAAGATTTTAAATTCTATTTCTTCATCATTTACTCTCATTGTGACAATACCTCCTTTTACGTTAATGTTTATGTCAGTAGTGATCATAAATGGTCTCCCTAAGATGATAGAGAGTGGTACAGGAATATGGCACTCCTCTACGTCTAATACAATATAATCAGCAGGTAAAATAAATTTACCTACTCTTACCAAACCATCCTCGAGGATACCTCTTGGTCATTTGATGCTTCTGTCAGCCAATTGTAAAGTAATGGACGTTGGTTAGAATTCTCCCAAACCTAGTGTCTTGAATACACTGTAAGGTAGCAAATTGACACTAGCTCTTAGGTCCAATAATGCATGCTCAAAAAGCTGGTCACCTAGCCTGTAAAGAATAGTAAAACTACCCGGATCTTTTAGCTTGGGTGGTAATTTTCTCAATATTACAACACTTACGTCTTCGGTCAAGGTTATTGTCTCATGCTCCTGAAACTTCTGTTTGTTAGTGCAATAATCTTTTAAGAATTTAGCATAAGCAAGAAGTTGTTTAATCGCATCTAATAAAGGAATGTTTATTTCTACCTTTTTCAAGGTTTTGAAAATGTCTATCATTTTAGTTTCGTTCTTAGGCTTCACTAACCTCTGAGGGAAGGGTAGAGGTGTATTTACCTTTTCCATCTCTCTTACCTTAGATGTGGAGGCTTGGTCTGGAGATGCTTGTGTAGGCTCATTGGTTCCAATGACCTTACCACTTCTTAAGGTAGTTACAGCATTCAGTTGCTGATGTCCTCTTGGATTAGGCAGTGGCTGGGCTGGGAGCTCCCCTTACTTTCTGCTACTCAATTCCTTGGTCAACTGTCCCATTTGTACCTCTAGTCCTTGAATGGCTTGATTGTGTTTCGCAGTGATTTGCCTCATTTCAGTTTGAAATTGCCTTGACTCTTCCATGAATTGTTCATGTTTATTCAGGATTTGTTGCTGCTGAGTCGCTAGTTACCTCACAAGACTTTCAAGGTCATTCTTCTTTGGTTCAGGAGCAGATTGGGCTACTGGTTAGAAGTTTCTTTGTTGCCCTTAACTGTTTTGGTTGTTGCTCCATGAGAAATTCGGGTGATTCCGCCATCCAGGGTTATATGTGTTGGCATAGGGGTTGTTCTTCGGCGGATAATTATTTGGTCCCACAAAGTTGGCTTGCTAATGATCTGCAGATGAATACAAGGGACATATTTCAGTATTATGATCAAATTGTGAGCAAATGGCACATACATGGAGTGATGTAGCTGGTGGGTTCGTTGAGGTGTTTTGAGCAGCCATGGCTTTAACTAATAGGTTAAGTTTCCTCTCCACAGCAGCCATTTGAGGAGATGATCCTCCGTTTAAGCTTACCTCATACATACCCTTACTTTTGGTTATATGTCGACCTCAAGAGGAGAACTGTTGCGTGTGTTCGCTCAAGATTTCAAAGAGTTCCATAGCATCTTTGCTGCTCTTTTCCATCAGCACTCCTCCACAACCTGAATCAACAATATTTTTGTTAGACTCACTCAAACCTTCATAGAAAGCTTGTACAAGTTCGTCTTGGGGTAGGTTGTGGTGTTGACACTTGAGTAGTAGCTCGTTGAAGTGTCCCCAGGCCTCAAACAATAGATCACCATCCTTTTGTTGGAAGGATTGAATTTCTTTTCTCATTTGCCTCATCTTTTGGGCTGGGAAGAACTTCCTTAGGAATTTGCTAACCAACTCCTCCCAAGTGTGGATGGAAACTACAGGAAAAGAATTATACCATAATTTAGCATTATCTTTCAAGGAAAAAGGGAAAAGAATTAACCTTATTCCTTCTTGGTCTAAACCTTGGATGTGCTAGAATTTGCAGAGGTGGAAGAACTCTCGAAGGTGCAAATGTGGATCCTCACTAGGTGTACCCCTAAAGTGAGTAAGTGCAATGAGTATCTGTGGGGATATGTAATAATTTCCTTCTGCCTTAGGTTGATATGCAATGCACGAAGGTTGTTCGAGGTTTTGCGGGATGAAGGATTGCTTCATCGGCCTCCGCTCAGGTGGTTGCTGTTCGGCTATCTGTTTTGCCATTAGTATCTCTTCCTCAACTCTTCCTTCATCCTCTTCCGAGTTGTCTCTAAGTCTTTGTCGGATAGTCCTCTCTAGCTCAGGATCAAGGGGAAAAAATGCCGGATTTTTGGACCGACATCCGTGCATGAATCAGTGACAGTTACTTGAGTGCAGCAGTCAAATATTGCTGCTCGGATTACTTTCTGCCTCAATTGCTCTCTATCGCACTAGAGGGTGAGCTCGATCGCAAGTGGTACAGAAGGCTCTCCTAGTGTACCTGAAACAAAGAAAGAAAGAATGTGATTAGGGTTTTAATGAAGTGAAAAAAAAATTAAGATAAAAATAAGAATTAAGAATGGAATAATAAAATGGAAATAACAATAATGAAAAATTAATTCTAAAATGAAATTTAGCGCAATCCCCGGCAACTACGCCAAAAACTTGTTGGAACGATTATCTACCTAAATAATTATGCAAATAATCTTTCTAGTTTTAATTGCAAGTGCACAAGGTCTGTGGTAGTATAGTTTGCAAGTGCAAGATCATTTCCACAGGGATTGGTGAATTTCTATTTAGATTTAGTTTCTTCAAGTTAAAAAGAGAAATAACAGTTTGATTGTGAGTGAATAACAATAATGAGAACATAGGCCTACGATTTCCACCACTAATTATACTTTCCCGCTAACTAAGGTTTCAATGCTTTAGCCTTATTATGAATATCTAATGGTTGCCAACCTAAGGGCTTGGTCCACACCTTAGGCTTTTGATCTCCCTATACAACGAGTTAGGCATGGTGTATACTCTAACTCTTTTCTCTCTTAAGGGATTCAGCATAGGTGTACACTGAGTTGTTCCTTAAGAGAGCATGAGGGCTGTGGAGATCCGCAACCACACGAGACCTAGGGCTTGGTATGCTCCCGGTTTCCCACATTAATTAACCCGAGAATCTAGTGCGGATATCCCTTGCTACTAATGTTGAACCCAGGACTCGGTCATCCAAATTGATTTGACTAACATATCCATACCACATGCATATGTTGATCAGGCACACACATATGAGGAATTTAAATACAAACAAGTATTAATCAAGTAAAATATTCTAACAAGGCTAAAGCAAAGATAATCAATGAATGAACATGTGGAAAATCATAACTAGGGCTTCAATCGAGCCCTATAAGAGTTTAGTTATACATGCTAGATAAAGTAAACATGCTAAACATAATTAAAACAAATAGAAAACTAAAACCAAAGAAGACTCGGGAGACGAGTCGTTAATTCCTCTCCTAAGCTTTCTACTTCGAATCTAGAACAAAAGGTCAACTAAAAGGAAGATAAGCTCCTCAAAAGGGAGATACTATATCTGTGTTTTACAGGGATATTTATAGGGTTCTAAAGGTGCCTTGAAACCCTAATTTCCAAAATAGATCCAGAAGAAATCTTTCCAAAACTGGCTCTGCCGCCTCTTTGTGCGTATGCGCTCGATCGCATGCTTCTGCGCTCGAGCGCATGGGTGAGCTCGAGCTTTCTATGTGTGCGCGCGATTGCTTGTGCGCTTGATCGCAGCTATGTTGCGCTCGATCGCACTAGCTCTTTCCAGATCTTCAGTTTTCTTTCTTTAAAGCTTCAAAATGCTTTCTTTTCTTCACAAGCCTATAAAAAACACAGAAAACACAAAAATGAAGTAAAATAGAAAAAAAAATACATCAACAAAGAGCTTAACAAATTTAAATTAAGGGGCTTCAATATAAATATTTAAGCTCCTATCATTCACGGTATTAGGAATCAAGTGTGATGGTAGAGTGGGTCCATCAATTTTCTTACCGCTACGGGTGATTATGGCATTAACCTCTCTAACATTTTGATTTTCAAGTTTGGAGGTTTGTACCATATGTTGTCCCCTTGGATTAGGTTGTGGCTGTGAAGGAAAATGACCTTGCTCTTGAACCATCAAGAAACTAGTCAACTTGGTGAGTTGACTCTTTATCACCTTTTGTTCCTCTTTGATCGCTTATTGCTCTTCTAGCAACCATTGATTTATCTTGCCTTGCTCTTCCACACTCTTGGCATGTACCTGCATAAATGAATTAAACATATCTTCCAAAGATAAAGATTGTTGAAGTGCATTAGATGATGTTGCTTCCGGTTGCCATTGGGTGCTAGAGTGGGGATGAGGTTGTGAATCGGATCTCCAACTAAAATTAGGGTGATTCTTCTAACCGGGATTGTAGGTGTTAGAGTAGGGTGAGTCTAGTTTTCTAAAGGGTATACCTAAGGCATTACACTCTCCCTTCATCTCAAAATAAGCTGGACAATCCTTAGGTAAATGATCTCTCCCATTACACATGAAACAAGGCTCGTGGGACTCTACCCTAACAATTGGTTCAAGAGCTCTAGCATCCTTGGTTTTTAAGGCTTCAATTTCCTTAGTTAGGGCCTCTAAATGGGATTTAAGGTTGTCCTTTTCCTTAAGTTGATATATCCCAATGGATTGATTTCTCCTAGTGCTTTCCATGGCATTTGGTCCAGTCCAAGTGTGGGCTTTTTTCGATAAGTCATCTAGGAAATCTATGGCTTAATCGAGATCTTTTTGAAGAAAATTCCCATTACACATCATTTCTATGAACTGCCTCTCCCTACTTAGAAGTCCATCATAGAAATAGCTAACTACCCACCAACTCTCATACCCATGGTGTGGACAAGAATTCAAAAGGTCCTTGAAATGTTCCCAAACTTGATGTAAGGTTTCACTCTCCTTTTGTACAAAGTTTGAGATTTATCTCTTGAGGTTATTAGTCTTTTGGGTTGGGAAGTGCTTTTGGAAGAAAACTCGTGTCATCTCATCCCAACTACCTATGGACCTAAGCCTTAACGAGTACAGCCAAACCTTGGCCTTTTCCTTAAGTGAAAAAGGGAAAAACCTAAGTTTTGACGGTGTCTACCATATCAGCCCTACCTTGAAAGGTTGCTACTACTTCCTCAAATTCCCTAATATGTATATAGGGGTTTTCATTCTCAAACCCATGGAAGGTTGGTAGTAATTGGATCATGCCCAGTTTAAAATCAGGTTGTTGAACATTAGGGGGGAACATGATACAGGATGGTGTGGCTGTTCGACTAGGGTGCAAGTAGTTTTTAAGTGTCCTAACAACATTTTCATTGTGATTTTCGGCCATGTTAATAAAATCCTCTAAATTCTCACTTGGGTGTGCGCTATGGTTTGATCTAGGCGAGGTTTCACTAACGAACGTGGAAGGAGAGGGTATCTCTATTTCAGGTCTTTTAATGAATCTTCCTCGTGAATCTCTCAGTCTAAGCATACAACAAATGAGTTAAAGGGAAAATAAATAAATAAAACAGAATAATAAAGAAAATTAGAAAATCAAAAACTTATAGAAAGGAACGATATTACCGTCTTGTCTCAGAGTTGACAACCTTCCTTGTACTTAAGCGTGTTTCCCCGGCAACGGCGCCAAAATTTGATTACGCTCAAACTAATACGCAGTTATTGTGTATTGCTAAGGTGTCTATCCCACGAGGAAAAGCGAACTACAAGAGAATATGTAAACTTTAATACGAAACAATAAAATTCAAATGAGTAAATCTGAGTTTGATAATGAAATAGTGTGAAGGAGTTGTGTAATTATAATGAAGAATATAAATGAGAAACAACAAGGATCTGGGGATCCTCCATAGGTTCATTGCCTTATTCCAATGTCGATTCAATTGCTTTTATCTCGATTACAAATTTCACATCCCAAACAAGCAATCGGTGTATATTCAATCAAAGCACATGTAAACCCTAATGTAATTGCTATGAAGTACTCTTTAATTTCGATTCAAGCACATATGACATATCCTATAGATTTATCAAAAAACGACAATATATCTTAATAACAATATCGCCATAATGGACAAACCTAAAAGATAAATCTATCAGACTCAATCACTTCCAAAGAACTTGATATAAGAAGAGCTTGACTAGACTTATATGGAGAAGAAGCATGCAATCCCTAGATTAAGAAAATCTAAGATAAGAAGAACATAAAGTGCAGCTGTCACATGAACCTAAATTCTTCTTGTTTAATCAAAGAGTAAATCATAAACAATGTTTTAACAATAAATCCTTACAACTAAATCAAGAATGAAAATAAGAACAACTACACCTAGGGATTCATCCCTTTGCCTTGCTTAGAGATTAGTTGGTCATGGGGCTCATTCTTGGACACTTTGATGGAGAGTGTGGTGGCCTTCTTGAGTTTTTTAGCCTTAATGATTCCCCTTCATCAAACCCTAAGTGATCTATTTATAATACAAAAGGTTCTAGGGTATTTTCGAGTCTAAACTATCGTTAAAACCCTAATTAGGAAACAGGGGTTCGTGTGCGCGCCGCATCTCAGCCTTTCCAAGCCACGGCGCACACCTTTGATCTTGGCTTTCTGGAGTGCTGGAGGTCGTGGCGCCCCTAGACCAAGGCTGCAATGCCCAGCTCTGCTTGGATTTGTGGAGGCTTTTGGAGGCCGCGGCGCCTCTAGTCCAGGACGCGGCGCACACTAGTTGTCTTGACTTCTCTTTATTTTGCCCTTCCGCAACCACTCTGACACTTCGTTATGCACAGAATCTTCGTGCTTTAAACGATGATAGCTTTTCCATCTCTTTTAGACTCAAAGTACCTGAAAATGCACTGAAATAGATCAATGATCCAAGAATGACACTTTAGAATTGTTAAGGTACAAATGTGTGATTGAACCCTAGATCAACTCTAAAAGGCTAACAAATAAGAACTGTTAAGATGCATTTTATGACTCTTATCAGATATCCAAAATTCATGTACTTCAAACTGAGACCTAACGCCTGAGCTGAGTATGAGTTATGTGGAGATGTATGATGCAGACAAATATATAAGAACATAATAATATTTAAAGGTCATGCACTTCAATATAACGCCTAATGTCCAAGTTGAATTGTATCAAAAACATGATTACCCTTTTGAGTAGTAACTATAAAATACCTTCAAATTGTTGAAAGATTCCCCTAAAAAGTAGATAGGTTCACATAATTTTATGAATTTCAAAGAAGATGTGATTGCCTCAATTATTAAAGCGGTGCCAAAACGTGCAGTGTGAGTAGGATAAACACAATTATACATGTCAGCCCCTAAAGTACTGCAAACAACAATATCCAGCGGATAACCAACACCCTGAAAGAGAAAAAGAAAAAGTGTGCACAAATATCATGATATAGGAAAATGTCAAAATGGAAAATACAGCTTACTAGGTTCAGGTAAAGTTTTGGAGAAATCAATTTTACCATAATATATCGTGGTTTATCTTCAGGCAATGATACAATACACTAAGCAACAACATGCCAAAATGAATCTTTATCTTCACCTCCTGCAATACCACCAATAGCATAGCTGTCACAGAAGTAAACTTTGTTAACTCAGTTTTTTAACCAAAGAATCAAAACACTGGTAGTGTGAAGAATATAATAAATATAATCTTTGACAGTGAAGTTGGACAGGAAACTGGTAAATTGACAGGCATATTAAGCCTGAAATATTTAGGTGACTGAACAAAGACTGAACCATCACAAAGATGCAAAAAAGAACAAAGCTATCACCCTAGCTTTTATTGAGCCTGTCAAAGGACCAACGAAATCTCTGAGAAACTTGAGACATGAGATAGATTATCATAAAGAACAAGCAAACTAGTATCGCTTCTTAAGTTAATCTTGTCCAATTAAGGGCCAAATTTAGATTTATTTTAACATAGCAGCTAGTCTGTAGCAGACTTGAGAATTTGCTAAAAAGTTATTTGATGAGGAATTTAAGATTGTTGGTGTCTGTCTAAGGTTTAAACAAAGTTTGAAGATGTTTTAGCATCAAGTCTTGGCGTCGCAGCTTGAGGTGTGCGCGCCTCACCTTGCAGCAACTCTAGAATGTGTGCACACCAGTGTGCACTATAGAGAAGACCTGGAGGAGGTGTGCGCCACGGCTCAACCTCCCCCACGCCGCAGCGCCCCGAATGGATGTAATTGTGGAGATGTTCAGCCCTCTTCAGGCCGCGACATGCCCTGTTCTAGGTTGCGGCCTGAAGGCACACTGATGCATATTGGTTCAGTCTTTTGAGAGGTGCATGGATGCATGAAAAAAACACATAGGATCACTAAGAATTGATGAAGAGCTATGATTGAATGGTCCTCAAGATCTAAGGGTAGAGATTGACTTCAAAGATTGGCTTAAGAAGTGGTGCACTATATAAAGGGTCACCTAGCTTCAATCTCAAAACAATTATGAGACAAGATATACAAGTGATCATCATACAAGATAATTCAAGTGCAAGTGTGAGAGTGCAAAGACATAAAACATAGGAGAGGCACTGATAAGAACCATAAAATGCATCTAAACAATGCTTATTTGTTAGCATGCTAAGGTTGATCTAGGGTTTTATTACTTGTTTTTGCCTTAACAATTCTTAAGTATCCTTTTTGGATCATTGATCTATTTCGATGCATTTTCAGGTGCTTTGAGTCCAAAAGAGATGATAAAGCAATCTATGTTTAAAGCGCCAAAAGTTCTTGCATGTTGATGTTGGTATTTGTTCAAGGTTTAGACATATCCAAACATGATTTAAAGATGATTTTCGTTTAAAACAAGATTGGATTAATAGAGTACAGTGAGTCAAAAGACTGCACACAAGTGTGTGCATCACTTTGGAGCAAGTTAAGGGTAGGCACACTAGTGTGTGCACTTTTGCATACAAGCTGACACTAAATTGCCAGAATTTCTCATACAGATCAATCCCCTTTTCAGATTAAACTGTATTGATGTAGGAAGAACAAGGAGATGAGCCATATATTCTTAGAAAGATCCGGAAGTCTATTTTCTAGAGAATTTTACGGTTCATAAAAATGATTTTTCTAGAGAAAATTATGGCAGTTTTAGTGGAAACAGTTCAGGCCAGCATAGCAGGCCCAGATGCACAGCAGGCCCAGACGCACAGCACGGCCCACTCGCCTCTTGACCTGATTAGAGTGAGCAAGTGCCATTTTTCCAAGACCAAAATACCCCTAGCTACTACTTATAATCTATAAATACCTCCTTAAGGAGTGTGCAGTCGGGCATTCAAATAATTCAAGAGAGAAAGGAAGCAAGGAAGGAAGGAAGAGAGAAAAACAGAGAGGATCTTGGATCCCAAATCCAGCATTCTTCTATTTTATTTCTAAGTTTCTTGAGAGCTAGAAATCAAGGGGGAGAGCATCCATATTGTTCTTCCACCTTGAACTCCATGGCCAAATCAATGAGAGAGCATCCTTATTGTTCTTCCACCTTAATTTCCATGGCCAACTAGTCTTCACACAAGGGAAAAGGATGAATCCTTAGGGATTTATTGTTCCTTATTTCCTTCTTGATTCAGTTGTACAAATTTAATGTTGAATATTGTTTTATGAATTATTCATTGATTAAGTAAGAAGGATTTGAGTTCATGTGATAGATGCACTTTTTATTCTTCTTCTTTTAGATTCTCTTAATCCGGTGATTGCATCCTTCTTCTCCATTGAGGTTGTTTGGATGTGATTGATTCCGGTAGATTTATTTTACTGATTGTCCATTACTGCAATATTTTCATTATGATATATTGTCATTTTTTGATAATCTTTAAGATCGGTCATGTGTGCTTGAACCGAAATCAATGAGTAATTTCTAGCAATTATATTAGAGTTATAAATGTGCTTGATTGAATATATTCTGATTGTTTGTTTGGGATGTAAAACTTGCAATCGAGATAAAATCAATTGAATCAAGAGTGGAAATAGGGAACGAACCTAAAGAAGATTTCCGGAACCTTGTTATTTCTCATTTATATTTCATTTACAATTACGCAATTTTTCTTACATTATTTCACCATCAAAACTCTAAAAAATATTTAGTTTAGCTTTTATCGTTCTTTTAAGGTTCACACATTTTCCTTTGTGCTTAACTTGTTTCCCTGTGGAAATCGACACCCAAAAGTTGTACTACAACTACCGTGTTATACTTTGGGCGTAATCAAATTTTGGCGCCGTTGCCGGGGAAACACGCTTAAGTATAAGGAAACTTGTCAACTTTGAGTGTGACGGTTAAAAAAAAAAATTGTAAATATTTTTCTTTTCAGCAGTTTGTAAATACGGTAATATCATTCCTTTACTTTTGTTTTGATTTTCTAATTTTGTTTTATTATTTTGTTTTTATTTATCGGTTTGTTATTTTATTCTGTTTTTATTTATCTGTTTATTATTTTATTCTGTTTTTATTTATCTGTTTATTATTCTATTTTATTATTCTGTTTATTATTCTGTTTTTATTTATTTGTTTATTATTCTGTTTTATTTATCTGTTTATAATTCTGTTTTTATTTATCTGTTTATTATTCTGTTTTTATTTATCTGTTTATTATTCTATTTTTATTTATCTGTTTATTACTCTGTTTTATTTATTTGTTTATTATTCTGTTTTATTTATTTGTTTATTATTCTATTTTATTTATTTGTTTATTATTTTATTTTATTTATTTGTTTATTATTTTATTTTATTTATTTATTCCCCCTCTAAATTAATTGGTGCATGCTTAGACCGAGAGATTCGCGAGGTAGATTCATTAGAGGACCCGAATTAGAGTTACCCTCTCCTTCCACCTCCATTGGTGAAACCTCACCTAGATCAAACCATAGTGCACCCCCATCAGAGAATTTAGAGAATTTTGTTAACATGGCCGATAATCCTAATGAAAATGTTGCTAGGACACTTCAGGATTACCTCCACCCTACACGCACAGCCACACCATCATGCATCATGTTTCCAGCCAATACTCGCCAACTAAATTTTAAACCGGGGATGATTCAATTACTCCCTACTTTTCATGGCTTGGATAATGAAAACCCATATGTGCACATTAAAGAGTTTGAGGAAGTAGTCGCGACTTTTCATAGTCAAGATGAAACCGATGACATTGTTAGGCTTAAGTTCTTTCCTTTCGCTTTGAAGGATAGAGCTAAGAGTTGGCTATACTCACTAAGACCACGATCCATTGGGTCGTGGACTGAGATGACTCGAATTTTCTTTAATAAATACTTTCCCCAACACAAGACCAATGCTTTAAAAAGACAAATCTCCACCTTTGCACAAAAGGACAGCGAGACATTGTATCAGTCTTGGGAGAGATTTAAAGAGTTATTGAGTATGTACCCTCACCATGGGTATGATAATTGGCGTTTAGTGAGCTATTTCTATGAGGGTCTTACCTATAGAGAACGTCGATTTGTAGAGATGATGTGTAATGGTGGGTTCTTGGAGAAAGATCCTAATGAGGCCATAGAGTACCTCAATGAGCTTACTGAAAAAGCTCACACTTGGACTGGACCTAGTGCTACTGAGAGCACAAATAGGTCACGACCTATAGAGAACCCGAATGGTGGTGAAATTTACCATCTTAAGGAAGAGGATAACCTTAAGGCCAAGGTCGAGATGCTCACTAGAGAACTAGAGGTATTTAAGACTAAGAGCTTAAAGCCAACACATGTGGTCAATCATGTAAAATCTTTTGAACCATGTTTTGTGTGTGGCAGGGTAGACCATCTCGCCCAAGAGTGCCCCACATTTGTTAAGATGAGAGGGATGTATAAGGAACAATGTAATGCCTTAGGCATGTACACGAAGCCTTCTGCACCCTTCTCTAATACATATAATCTGGGATGGCGAAATCACCCCAATTTCAGCTGGAAGTCTGAAAACCAGCAACTTGTACAACCCCCTGCACCATATCATGAACCATATCATGCACTTGTATCTTCTAGGAGTCCTTTAGAAGACACTTTGCATGCTTTTATTGAGGCACAGGGTAAGACTAACAAAAGGCTTGAATCTTTAATTATGCAGGTTATTGAAGAACATAAAGAAATAAAGAGCCAAGTGTCCAAGCTGACGAGCTACTTGAGTGTGACTGAACAAGGTAAGTTCCCTTCTCAAGCTCAGTCCACATCCTACGGTCAGCACCAAACGCAACAGAAGAAAGAGGAGGTGAATGCCATTGAGACACTTAGTGGTAAGTCATTACGCATCCCAACACCGAACAAATCAGAGGATGTGGATGAGAACCACCAAGTATATACCCTCACCCATGGCTTCACAAGAGAATATATTGAGCCAAAATCTGCAGATGTTACTGATGACATCTTTAAAGTCTCTCCAAAGCACACAAGCAGCAAATTTAACAGTAAAGCAATTGCTGGTGCATTCAACTCATCTTTGTCTAGGAGGGAATAAGAGTGTCTGGCTGAAGACGTAAAACTTAGCGCTCATGGGAGGCACCCCATAGCATATCTTTTTATTTTTATTATTATTGTTTTTCATAAATTTTTTTTCTTCTTGTTTATTATTAGTATTTTGTTGTTTTTCAGTTTTACTTTTGTATTTCTTTTTCAGGGACAAATATACGAAGCAGTTCAAATGGTGGTGCATAATTTTCAGCTTCTGTGCACTTTTGGCTACAAAGGGAGTATCCTTATCTTTTACTTTCACATTGAGGACAATGTCTACTTTAAGTTGGGGGTGGAGGAAACATATTCCTATTTTTCATGTTTTTCATTGAACTGCTTGGTGTCATTTTACCTTTTTGATTGTTTTTAGCATGCTTTCTGTTAGCCTTGGAGTTTATTCACATGTCGATGATATGAGCCTAATTGAGTTAGCATATAGCGTTTAGAAGAAGTTAAATCTTGCTTCGCTTTGAGAATAAATTAAGTGTCAATTTTTCTTTGGTTTGAGACTCTGGTTTGTGGTAAGATTGCATGATTAGTCTAAAGCATTTGGAGAAGTTTTATGTGCGATTGTTTTGTGTGAATACTTTTGCGGTCTCTACAAGCTCTAGAACTTATTTGATAATCACTTAAGGCGAAAATCATAGAATGCACACTACTTAGGATATGATATAGGCAATTTTTGGACCGTTTGAGCCTTTTTAAACTTACCATTGTTATATTTATCGCTAGTCACCTATTTCAGTCTTTTTCTTGAAAAGAAAATTTGAGCCTTGTTTCTTTCAATATACCATTTACTTACCTTTCTGAGCCTAAAAATATTTTGTCCTTACCTTTCTTTTAAAAGAACTTAGTTATACACATATTGTGAGAAGCACTTAAAAGGAGTAAGGGTGGAAATATGAGAAAATATTACTACCATACCCAAGTACATTAAAAGAGATAAGTTGGGGGTTGTGGAAAAGAAAAGAAAATAATGAAAGAGAAGGTAAATGATCTTATGCCAAAATAAAAAATGAAAAAAATGAATTATGGCAAAGAAAGAAGAAAAGAAAAAAAAATGGTGATTTATTGCGAGAAATACTCGAAAAATGGTTGAAAGAGTTGGGTGTTGAAGTAAGGTTATCATGTGCTTAAAGTGGTTGTGTTTAAATTAAGAGACTTAGTTCTTTTATTTTTTTAAACTTTCCCATTCTTTCTTGACCTTTAACCTAGCCTAACGTTGCAAGCTTATTAAAGACCTATTGATCCGATGTAGTGTGATTTTTCTACATAGCGGAGAGTGATTTGAAAAGTGAGCTTATGGAGCTTGATTTGTGATTGATGTCACGCAATTTAATATGTTTTTAGAGGCCAAGACTTCTATTCATGCTACGTTGTGCATAAAATCATCCGGGTGTTCGGACTAATGTATTGTGGTAAGATGGATGTTAAGAGTCGATAACGATTCTAAGATTGACATTTGGATTATTCTTGGACTTGAGTGATGTTTAATGATTCTATGTGCTGTATGTTATGCATGATTTTTGAGACAAAGATTTTTGAATCACTCTTGGTTAATGCCAGCATTGTTGTATTTTGCTTTGATTTCTAAATAAAGAATTCATCTCTTGTTTTTCGCTTGAATTGCTAGGGACTAGCAATAAGCTAGTTGGGGGTTGTGATAAGAACCATAAAATGCACTAAACAATGCTTATTTGTTAGCATGCTAAGGTTGATCTAGGGTTTTATTACTCGTTTTTGCCTTAACAATTCTAAAGTATCCTTTTTGGATCATTGATCTATTTCGATGCATTTTCAGGTGCTTTGAGTCCAAAAGAGATGATAAAGCAATCTATGTTTAAAGCGCCAAAACTTCTTGCATGTTGATGTTGGTATTTGTTCAAGGTTTAGACATGTCCAAACATGATTTAAAGATGATTTTCGTCTAAACCAAGATTGGAGTAATAAGTACATTGAGTCAAAAGACTGCACACAAGTGTGTGCATCACTTTGGAGCAAGTTAAGGGTAGGCACACTAGTGTGTGCACTTCTGCATACAAGCTGACACTAAATTGCCAGAATTTCTTATATAGATCAATCACCTTTTCAGATTAAACTGTATTGATGTAGGAAGAACCAGGAGATGAGCCATATATGCTTAGAAAGATCCGGAAGTCTATTTTCTGGAGAATTTTACGGTTAGTAAAAAAGATTTTTCTAGATAAAGTTATGGCAGTTTTAGTGGAAACAGTTCAGGCCAGCACAGCAGGCCCAGATGCACAGCAGGCCCAGACGCACAGCACGGCCAACTCGCCTCTTGACCTGATTAGGGGGAGAAAGTGCCATTTTTCCAAGACCAAAATACCCCTAGCTACTACTTGTAATCTATAAATACCTCCTTAAGGAGTGTGCAGCCGGGCATTCAAATAATTCAAGAGAGAAAGGAAGTAAGGAAGGAAGAAAGAGAGAAAAACAGAGAGGATCTTGGATCCCGAATCCAACATTCTTCTATTTTATTTCTAAGTTTCTTGAGGGCTAGAAATCAAGGGGGGAGAGCATCCATATTGTTCTTCCACCTTGAACTCCATGGCCAAATCAAGGAGAGAGCATCCTTATTGTTCTTCCACCTTGATTTCCATGGCCAACTAGTCTTCACACAAGGGAAAAGGATGAATCCTTAGGGATTTATTGTTCCTTATTTCCTTCTTGATTCAGTTGTACGGATTTAATGTTGAATATTTTTTTATGAATTATTCATTGATTAAGTAAGAAGGATTTGAGTTCATGTGATAGATGCACTTATTATTCTTCTTCTTTTAGATTCTCTTAATCCGGTGATTGCATCCTTCTCCTCCATTGAGGTTGTTTGGATGTGATTGATTCCGGTAGATTTATTTTATTGATTGTCCATTACTGCAATATTGTCATTGTTATATATTGTCGTTTCTTGATAATCTTTAAGATCGGTCATGTGTGCTTGAACCGAAATCAATGAGTAATTTGTAGCAATTATATTAGAGTTATAAATGTGCTTGATTGAATATATTCCGATTGTTTGTTTGGGATGTGAAACTTGCAATCGAGATAAAATCAATTGAATCAAGAGCGAAAAGAGGGAACGAACCTAAAGAGGATTCCCGGAACCTTGTTATTTCTCATTTATATTTCATTTACAATTACACAATTTTTCTTACATTATTTCACCATCAAAACTCTAAAAAATATTTAGTTTAGCTTTTATCGTTCTTCTAAGGTTCACACATTTTCCTTTGTACTTAACTTGTTTCCCTGTCGAAATCGACACCCCAAAGTTGTACTACAACTACCGTGTTATACTTTGGGCGTAATCAGGCACTAAAATAGATCTCGAAAGATAGGCTGGTTAGAGAGAGTAGTATAGATTATGGGTAGAGGGCTTGGTAATAGTTCTTATCACTTTCATTCTTCTCTTCTTTGGTTCTTCAAGAACTAGAGGTTTCTTGAAGGAGGTTGCTGTAATCTGTAAGAACTCATTGATTTAGTGCAAAGAGTTCAGAGGAACTCACGGGGATGTAGGCTATTGCCGAACCTCGATAACAATTGTTGTGTTCTTTTTTTTCTTTGATTTTCTGTTTCTGTTTCTGATTCATTACATCACTCTAAACTTTGGTGTTTGGAAGATCACCACCTGGGCATCAAGAATGTGATTTCCTAACAGTGGTATCAGAGCTAGAGGAGATACCACAACAGTGGTATCAGAGCTTTTGTGAGCGGGTATCGGAGCTGGAACAGAAGGTATCGAAGCAAGACTCCAAGAATCAAATGCCAACTTCTTGGGTGATCCAAGAATGGTGCTGGGATCAAGATTTGATCGTGTTCTTGAGGGTGATTCAAGAACAGTATTGAGATCTATCTTTGATCGAGTTCTTATGATTTAGAAGTTTGGGAAAACAATTGTGGGTGCTGCATAAGTCTGGGATTTTCTCTGCAAGATGGCTTCAAATTTCTGTGTTGAGAAGTTTGATGGAAATGGAGACTTTGCCCTTTGGAAGCGGAAGATCAAGGCTGTTTTTATGCAACAGAAAATGGACTTGGCGATTGGAGAAGATGACGCTTTTCCAACAAGTATCACGGAAGTTCAGCGGATTGAGATGAAGAAGATGGCATACAACACCATTTTCTTGCACATGTCGGATAGTGTCACAAGGGAGTGCGGACACTCGAAAGATCTAGCTGTCATATGGAAGAAACTAGATGAGTTATTTCTTAGCAAAACTCTCCCTAATAAGATTTATCTTCTTAAAAGAATCTTTGCTTTTAAAATGGATCCTAGTAAAGAGTTGCAAGATAATCATGATGTGTTTAATAAGCTAGTTCAAGATTTGAATAGCTGTAGCATAGCATTCTCGAATGAACAATTGGCTGTTATTTTGTTGAATTCTCTTTCTGATTGTTTTGATAATTTGATTAATGCTATTGAATATGGAAGAGATATTTTAACCAAGGAGATTGTGATCAATGCCATAAGGGCTCATGATATTAAAGCCAAGATGAGGGAAGCATCAAGTGGAGAAGGGCTGCTCGTTAGAGGAAGGCCAGTAACTTGGAATGGCAGTAGCATTCATGGCAACTACCGGGAGAAATCAAGAGGTAGAGGGCAAAGCTATGGGAGATCTCATTCCAAATAGAGATTTGGAGCAAAGAGATGCTTCTACTACAACAAAGATGTACATTTCAGGAAAGATTGCAAGAAAAAGATGTGGGATGAGAGAGGAAGAAGTCATACCAACAATGGAGAGGCTTCAGTTGCCAAAGGAGAACAGCAAGATGATGTTCTTGTTGTGTGCTCAAATGTGAGCAGAAGGCAAGAAGGCAGTGGGAGATGGATCTTGGATACCGGGTACACTTATCACATATGCCCTCACAAGGATTGGTTCAAGAATTTCAAGGAAACCAATGATGGAAAGGTTTTCTTGGGGAATGACACTTCTTGCCAAGTAAGGGGGATAGGAAACATCCAGTTGAGGATGTTTGATGGAGTCACAAGGCTGCTGCGGAATGTGAGGTATCTTTTGGATTTGAAGAGGAATTTGATCTCATTAGGGCAGCTAGATTCCATGGGGTATACATACAAAGCAGAGGGAGGAAAGATCAAGGTAACCAAGGGATCTTTGGTAGTGATCAAAGCAGCAATAAAAGATGGACTTTATGAGATGATCAGAGAGACAGAAATCAAGGATCAAGCAGCAAGCTTGATGGCTGAGATGGATAAGGCAGCCCTTTGGCACACTCGCTTGGGACATATGAGCGAAAAAGGCCTGCAAGTTCTCAGCAAAGATGGTCTACTTGGTGGTGACAAAGTAGAGAAATTGGATTTCTGCGAGTGTTGCTTTCTTGGGAAGTAACACCGGGTCAGCTTCAACACCGGAGTGCATAAGTCTAAGTGGATTCTTGACTACATTCATTCGGACCTTTGGGGACCAACAAGAACACCAACACAGGGAGGTAACTTTTACTTTCTATCTTTAATTGATGATTATTCAAAAAAAGTTTGGGTTTATTTGCTTAAAAATAAATTAGATGCTTTGAGTAAATTTGTGGTGTGGAAAAAGTTGCTGGAGACTAAAACGGGTAGGGTAGTTAAGGCTTTACAAACCGATAATGGCTTAGAATTTTGCAATAAGGATTTTGACAAATTCTGTGAGTTAAATTGCATTCTAAGACATTGAACGATTGTAAAAACACCTCAGCAAAATGGAATTGCCTAGAGGATGAATAGGACCCTTATGAAAAAGGTTAGGTGCATGTTAATTGGGTCCGGTTTATCAAAATATTTTTGGGGGAAGCAGTATCTACTGCTGCATACTTGGTTAATAGGTCACCCTCTAGAGCTTTAGAGCTCAAGACTCCCATGGAGATGTGGAGTGGGAAACCCCCTAAGTTGAGCAACCTTAGGACTTTTGGTTGTGCTGCATTTGCACATCAAAATGATGATAACTTAACCCAAGGTCTAGAAAATGTGTGTTTCTAGGGTATAGTGATGGGGTTAAGGGGTATAGGTTATGGTCCTTAGAACCAAAAGGAATGAAATTCATAATAAGTAGGGATGTTATTTTTAATGAATTGTTATTTCCCTATTTGGAGAAAACTAACCCTGCAGGGGCTAGTGAGCAAACCAGTCCGGAATTTATGGAGCATCGCATCAAGGAGAATTCAGTTCAAGTAGAGCAAGGAAAGCAAGAGAGTTTGGACCAGGTAGAGCCCATTAATGAAGGCCAAGTTCAAGGCACTCAAGAGGAGGCTGAACTAGAAGGGGTTGATGCAGTAAGTCAGAATGACTACCAGCTCACAAGAGACCGGGGAAGAAGGGTGGTCAGACCACCTTTGAGATATGGGTTTGCATATGCTAATGTAGCACCTCCTAAGATAGAAGGAGGGATGGTTAAACCAGAAACTTACATGGAAGCCATGGAATGTATGGAGTTGTCAAAGTGGCAGCTAGCTATGGAGGAAGAAATGGATTCTTTGAGGAAGAACAACTCTTAGGAATTGGTGCCCAAACCAGAAAAACAGAGAGTTTGTGGATTGTAGGTGGATCTAAAAGATCAAAGAAGGGAATCCTCCAGGGGATGAAGTTCAGTATAAAGCTAGGCTGGTGACCAAGGGGTTCACACAAAAAGAAGGCATAGATTTCACCAAAATATTCTCACTGGTTGTGAAGTACAAATCGATACGGATAGTATTGGCTATGGTAGTCCAATTTGATTGAGAGATTGAACAAATAAATGTGAAGACAGTGTTCTTTCATGGAGAGCTTGATGAGACCATCTACATGAGGCAACCCGAAGGCTATGAGAAAGGAAGGCAGGGAGAGTTGGTGTGCCAATTGAAGAGATCTCTCTATGGCCTGAAGCAATCACCTTGGCAACGGAATAAGAGGTTTGATTCCTTTGTAACTACCTTGGGTTTCATGATGAGCTACTATGATTCATGCTTGTACTACAAGGGGCACAAGGTGGAGGAAGTGGTGATCATCCTCATCTATGTCGATGATATGTTGCAGGTTGGGAGCAACATGGAGAGGATAAAAGAATTGAAGTCTTAACTCAGTGAGGAGTTTGAGATGAAGGATCTTGGCCATGCACAGAAGATCCTTGGGATGAATATAATTTGAGAAAGGGAGAGAAACAGATTGAAGATTTCTCAGACTTCCTATATAGAGAAGATAATATCTAAGTTCTCTATGGAAGATAGCAAACCAGTGAAAGTTCCCCTTGCTAGTCATTTCAAGTTCTCCAGTGATCAATGTCCGAGATCGGAGGCGGAGAAGAAGGAAATGGAAAAGGTCCCTTACTCTAGTACGGTTGGTTCAATTATGTTCACCATAGTAAGCACTAGACTTGATATTGCTCATGCAATAAGTGTTCTCAGCAGGTTTATGAGTAATCCCGCAAATGAGCATTAGCTTGGGATGAAGTGGTTGCTGAGATAATTGAAGGGAAGCCCAAATGTGGAGCTGATTTATGAGAAGAGGGGTAAGTTCATCTGTCTTGAGGGTTATGTGGATTCGGACTATGGAGTAGACCGGGATAAAAGAAGATCGATTACCTCCTACTTCTTCAGCTTAAACGGATGCTGTGTAAGTTGGAAGGCTCAGTTGCAGCCGGTGGTAGCACTCTTAACAACCCAGGCAGAGTACATAGCGGCAAAAAAAAAGCCATAAATGAGGCTATGTGGTATAAAGTGTTGTTGGAGGAGTTGAAGGTCTTGAAAGAGCAGGTGATAGTATATTCGGATAGTCAAAGTGCGTTGCACTTGTGTAAGAATCCGGTGTTCCATGAGAGGACAAAGCACATGGATGTTCGGTATCATTTCATTCGGAAAAATGTTACGGAAGGATGTATTCATGTGGACAAGATAGCCACAGAGGAAAATCCTGCAGATTTAGGCACCAAGATTCTACCTCTAAGTAAGTTCAATCATTACCTTGGACTACTTAGGATTGGAGTCCGTTGATATGATGACTCAAGATGAGTTTGGATCCTGAGTTCTCTGCACAATGGGTTCGGGTTTAAACGCTTAGACAAAGGTAGAGATTGTTGGTGTTCGTCTAAGGTTTAAACAAGGTTTGAAGATGGTTCAACATCAGGTCTTGGCGCCGCGGCTTGAGGTGTGCGAGCCTCACCAGGAGAAGACCTGGAGGAGGTATGCGCCGCGGCTCAGACTCCCCCACGCTACGGCGCCCAGAATGGATGTAATTGTGGAGATGTTCAGCCCTCTTCAGGCCGCAGCATGCCCTGTTCTAGGCCGCGGCCTGAAGGCACACTGATGCACATTGGTTCAGCCTTTTGAGAGGTGCATGGATGCATGAACAAAACGCACAGGATCACTAAGGATTGATGAAGGGCTATGATTGAATGGTCCTCAAGATCTAAGGGTGGAGATTGACTTCAAAGATTGGCTCAAGAAGTGGTGCACTATATAAAGAGTCACCTAGCTTCAATCTCAAAACAAGTGTGAGACAAGACATATAAGTGATCATCATACAAGAGAATTCAAGTGCAAGTGTGAGAGTGCAAAGACACAAAACACAGGAGAGGCACTAGAATAGATTTCAAAAGAGAAGCTGGTTAGAGAGAGTAGTATAGATTGTGGGTAGAGGGCTTTGTAATAGTTTTTATCACTTTCTTTCTTCTCTTCTTTGGTTCTTCAAGAACTAGAGGTTTCTTGAAGGGGGTTACTGTAATCTGTAAGAATTCATTGATCTAGTGCAAAGAATTCAGAGGAACTCACGGGAACGTAAGCTATTGCCGAATCTCGATAACAATTGTTGTGTTCTTTCTTTTCTTTGATTTTCTGTTTCTGTTTTCGATTTATTAAAAGTCACTCTAGACTTTGGTATTTAGAAAATCACCACTTGGACATCAAGAAGTTGATTTCCTAACAAAGATCTTTGAATGGAGGACAAGTTTCCATTTATAAAAAAAAAGAATGATTTGTTAAAAGTACAGATAAGCTTTCATTGGTACATAGTACACATACCCAGATAAATTTCGATCCACCAAGCCTCCAACACATATATCTCTGATTACAAAAAAATTATTACAGTGAACGGGAAGTAACAGTGAGTTGTAGGTTATAATGCACAGGTATATGCATCACGTGGTAAAAATCACAGCTCCAATTGAAATTCACCTCAACACAGGATCCAAACCACCTTGTACAATACCAAATAAGTTTTGCCCATCTGGTCTCTTGTGAGCTGTGCACAAAATCAAGGCAGGAAAGGAATAAATCTAACTCAATCATAGACATTAGCAGGAAAAAAAAAAAACAGACATGTTTAGAACAAGAACTTTTTATCCAAAGAAGACTAGCATCCCAGTAAAAATGAGTAAGTAAACATATGTCTACGATCAAAAAATAATCTTCAAGCATGACAAAATGCACCGTTTTTTGTAATAATATTACAAAGAGAAAAAGATTAAGCTCTTAGATTCAATCTTCAAAATAGGACATCCAACCTGTCAACTAGCTCTGCATACTATAGTAAGGCCAAGCTCCTGAGGCAACGTAAAGATCTTCGATAGGGTTGGTCGTATATAAAAGTATATTTCTAGCTTTTTCAGTTTGCCTTTCAATCTATCTGTGAAAAAAAGGAGATATTTAACATTAGATATAATTACCTGATATACATCTGTCAATCCAACGAAGGATGCGATGCATGGCCACTTCAATTCGTGGACCAGTAATGGTGGTTCTTACAACATCATCAAGTGCCATAATGACATCTGCTCCTATTCTGTTCTGCAATATCATTGGAAGAACATAAAGATTCACGCAAGCAAGATGGAACACTGAATAAAAATTTGACAGCCAACAAGCCTTCAAAGCTTTATACTACGCTTTTTGATGAATGTAACTGTGGACATTTGATTTATAAGGGCTAATCTGCAACTACCATTTTCCACTTAAAATACGTCATACATATGCAAGTCTCAAAAACAAAGGATAAGGTAGGAAATTGTTTGTTTTAGTGACATGGCTTGCCATGTGCTTTTCTCTCATATAGTTAGACTGCTGAGTGAGTGCAGGGTGATACACACTAGGGGGTGAAAAATTTAGAAGTTTGCTTTTCTGAGGTAACAAATTTGAGAAAATCAATGCATTACTGCACCAGTAAAAGTTCCTTAATGATCAAGAACAGAAGTTCATGCGAGCATTGATTTCCGTACCATTATAAAAATCATGGAATTCTTTTAGGTTATGATTGGTAAGAGAAAAATTGTGGAAAACACTTTTGTTTCATTGTTTAACAGAAAAGAAAAAATTACAAAAAAAGAAAATTAAAAAAATTGAGGTTTGCTTCTTTATGTACAAATTATAATCGTCTCAAATTAAGAAGGTTGAATAGAAAGTAAAATAAATTTTTTTTTTTGGTCTTTTTCTTTTTTCTTTCAACATTTCTATCCTCTACTAAACATATGATGGAAAGATCAATATTTCTTTTCTTCTAATTTTTCTATCCTTTTAACATTTTTCTCCTACCAATCATGACCTACATGTCAAAGTAAAAGTACTCATTTAAACAAGCCATGAGTTTAAAAATAAAGTTTCTTTAGATAAATAAAAAAAATGCACTGGGGAAACTTTTGACTTCATAGCTAAAATAATAAAGAGCGCACAAGCTAATGTAAATACTTGGATTTGAATTGATTCCTCTAGTGTTAGGAGCATTGGCTTTCCATCAACTGGTGACTGAAGTAAGAAAATAAAGCCTTAGTTACAAGCAACAGAAAGGGAACGATACAATGCATTCTTGGTACAAGCAGGAAGAGAAACAAGGGAACGGGACTAACGTAGATAAAAAATCAACTATCCAAGAGAAAAAAATGAGGATAAGCTCCCAATCATACTAGCCTATGTGTGCCCATATCTTTCCGAGTGTAGCAAGCACCCCCTTTTTCTGGAACCCAGTCAAAGATCAAGAGGTAATTAGAATGGATCACAGAATAATGTGATTCCCTTCTTTTCAACCCCATTACAATGCCAATTTTCTCCAAACTAGAGAAAGGCATGATGCTCCCTCGCATCCTTAAGAAATGACTTTTTCGTAATTGAACACTACATCGGAACTAAAATCTCATTGAATGAAACATTATACTATAGTTCAAAATAACCCACACTGATGTTCACTTTTCATCAACATCCAAGCTCTCTCTCTTTCTCTCTCTCTCTCCCCCCCCCCCCCCCCCCCCCCCAACAAATAAAAAGAGAAAAAGAAGAAGAAGAAAACGTACCTGAAATGTTACACCCTTTTCAGTGATGTCAGCTAAATGCAACATCGATACCTGAAATATGAGTGAAAGAGGTCATGAGTTTTAACTACATATATCACTATACATGGAAAAATATGCTAAATAAGAATCATGAAAAGTTCATTCTTATCATGATCTTCGAAAGGAAAAATAACACCCATTATTAGTGTCGCAATCTGACCCTCCCTGCCCCCAAGAGAGAGAGTAGAAAATTATCATCACATGAAGTATCAAGTGTTTTTTTCTGTTTTGCAAAAAGTTTCTGAACAAATTCATCAAAATTAATTCCTACTAAGAAATTGTGTCAGATAAGTTAGGAAAATCAACACCTTGTTTTACATGCCAAAAGTTTCAACACCGCAGGCCCATGATTTGCAGCCAACTTTAATATTTTGATGCCACAAATCAGTCACCGCAAGCCTTTGTACCAGGGGCAGTTAAATGAATCTAATTTCCCCAATTACCTTCATCTAGAGCAACACATTATGTTAAATCTATAAAATCATAGGCCATCATGACTCTACTCATCACCTAAAGTTCTTCTACGTGCTCTCTCATCATTCCATACCCTTAAAGTACTTTTACTGGTGCATCCATTGGTCTTTTCTTTTCCCACTCTTATGAAACCATTAGTGCGCATTCTAAGTTATTAGAAAACTATTGATCATAGTCTTTTTTTTTTTTTTTTTCAATATATTTAGGCAATTACATATTCCACCTTGTGATTTGGGTAGATTTTATTCTAAACTTTGAGAAATTCTCATGACAAATTGAAAATTGAGGTTTTATTCATTAGTAAATCGAACTGTGAAATTTGGGCAAAATCAAAACTTGGCCAGAACTGAATAACCTGCAATGGTGAGGCAGTCTCAACCATCACGTTAGCCTATAATGGTGAGGCTTCCAGGCAACCTCAGTCATCGCTAGGTTGCAACGGCGAAGCTTCTCAGCCGCATGATGTCCAGGCTGGCAGCAACCTCGCAATGGTTGAGGCTGCCTAGCAGCCTCACCATCAAAGGCTAATGCAATGAAAGTCACCTAGCAAGCATAGCCATTGCTGACCATTCACTTTCGGACAGGGTTCGACTTTCTCAAACCTCAAGTTCGATTTGCTAATAGACAAAACCAAATTTACTTGGAATGCGGTATGCTATGGTACGGGTACTGGTACACTGTATGAGACTTTGTCCAGTACGCAGTACGAAAGGGCAGGCTTAGTTGGATCTCTATTTGGGGTCGCGGTACGTTTAGGTACGATAATTCAGGTTGATATATTAAATAAAGAATATATATTAACAGTAAATTTAAAAAATAAAAAACAAATTAAAACACAAATCTCATAAGTCATAATATAATTTAGGATTAATAAAACCATAAAAAAAATTTCTAATATTACAATTAGTAATAAGCTAAAGTTCACTAATCCATCTTCTTTAATTTGCCTTTCGTAGGTGTGAAACTATAAATATGAGTTTGATGAAGTCCATGAGCTTGTTGTGAGCTTTCAGAACTAGGAGTAATAAATTTTGAAGGCAAATTGACAACCATTGTGAAATTGTAATTGATTGATGATTAAAAGAATTATTTGTAGAATTATTTATTGTGTGACATCGGATCTCAGTTCGTTTGGGTGTCAGATCATCTCGGGTCGTTTAAGTTACGAATCATTTCGGTTCGGGTCATCTTGAGTTTCGGACGGACTGTGAGTTAACCCATCGGGTTGCACCAATTTTTTTTTAATTCGGATTGGTTTGTTCAGTTAGCTGATTTTTATCTTTTTTAAATTTCATTGTAATTACTAATTAAGTTCATGTTAAATATAATAAAATATAGAGAAATTTGTTCTTAGTTTTTTTCCCTTTGTTAATTTTGGGTCACTCCTGAATTTGGTTTCAATCATTATTCCGTTTGAGCTTTTTTTTTAATTTCGTAAAACTGTAATTTTCACAACAAAAAATAACTACCATGCTGATGTGGTAGAAAAATATTTTGGTCTAAAGAATTATGATACAATACAATGATTGATTTAAATTCTAAATGAGGACATTAGTGGACCAAATGGAGATCATAATTCTGTTTATCCCCATCGGGGTAGAAAAATATAAACCGAAAATTGGATACTGCTAAAAAAAACTGGATAGTACCGAAGATCCTTTAAGTGAAGGCTTTTATTTTATGTTAGAAAACGGAGTCAAGAGGGCCTAGCCCAAGACCATTATAAGATTGGACTGAAATAGTCAGGGGAGTGAAAATAGGTTGACTATGGTGGGCCTGGTCTTTGGCAATACAGTTGCTGTCTATATTTTGGCAAAGTGGTCATTTTAATTTACTCCACGAAACCCGTCAACTTGTCAAAGAGAGAGAATTTAACTTTCCAGAACCTTCCCACAAACACACTGCCCATCTCTCACCAGCCGATTCCTCTTACCCAACGTGGCGGCTCCTTACTCCCTGAAGCGGCATGCACTTTCCTTGACTGAGCGATGGCGGATTGCTGTTTCACTACGGCAACGACTTAATTTCTCTTCCTGGATTGCGAGCGACAGTAGCGGCCTTCTCTCCCTCTGCTTGCAGAGGTGTCACATCCTTTCTCTCGTTGATCTTTATGTTCTTTTAATCTTTCTCTTTATTGCATATCAATATGCATGTGTATGGCTGAGAATTTGGGATCGTTGACCCGGATAGTGGTTCGTACAGGGTGGGCGTTTCCCGAAACATCAGGATTCAATTTGCCAGAAAACCTCAAAGCTTAAAACGAAATTCGCCCTAACCACAAGGTGAAATGTGGAATTCAACCATATATTTTTATCTGCATTATTACCACTAACACAAATATAACCAGAAGAAAATAACAATAATCAATTGCATCAGCAACTTCGACAATGATAACAACAATCATAACATATACAGAAGATGATAGGAGAGAGCAAATAAATGTTATGAAATCTGTCATAGATGGTATCAGATGTCACCAATATGAGCTATGTCTGATGCTGGAAAATGGAACTCCAAAAGGAAAAGGGGGGTAAAACACAGTAACAATAACACTGACAATGGCAATAAACACTAGGATTACAATTAATGAAAAACCAGAAAAATGTGGCACTGTATCAAATAATAAGACAACCATCTGAAAGCCACCAGAGTCAGTAAGCAATGCTCTAGGCCAGTTCATAAATTTGTGGAGACCTCCCAATTCATCAATGATCTCAGAAGTAGGACGGAGTGCCAAATGATATGTATTCCCAAGAATTATTTGACACCCAATCTCCTCAAGCGGGTTAGTTGTCAAACCTTTTATTGTCCCTGCAACGAGGAACACTGACCCTGTCTCATAATTTCCATACAATTTAAAAATATAAGCAGTATTGAATGTGTTTGCATACTAGCAGACATAAGTATGTCCATGTATGCTGGAATTTTGTAAAGAATATGTAATATTGTTTCAAACAAAGCATGCAAGCCAAAGTTGTCTTAGCACAGTAGTTAAAGCAATGAAAGAAGCACGGCATAATGTTTAGATCATGTGAATGCAAGTCAACTCCCCTATCATAAAAGGTGACAATTGTATCCACTAGCTCCTAGCTTCCACTCCTCCAACGGAGAAAAACACTAAATGTTTGTGATGGCATCCGATTTGTTAATTCACTCCGTTAATTTTTTTTCACTTAAAACGTTACAAATAACATTAGGTATTTTCAATTCTAAAGTCTAATTATACAATGCAGAAATATAAAATAATACAAGACATTCATAAGAAAATACTACAAGTGCTGATATATGCTAAAAGGATAAGTGATATGGGTGACGGACTTTAACCTTGTGTACCCACAGGCATAAATATAGGTGTCTGGCACACAAAGTGAGGAGGCGTCAGTTGAGCTGGATGGATATGATTAAATCGGCCTAGAAGCTAAGGATGAAAACATAAAACAAAGTTCCAAGTTTAGCAAATAAAGTTTACAGAAGAAATCAGAATCTACTGATGCGGTTCATAACCAATGAAATGGCAAGTACAATTTAAAAAAGAAGCACATAACTTCTATGCCTATATATATATATGTAATTAAAATCCATACTACAATACAATGTTTCCTTTATTCTGAGTTTGGTACTGAAAGCCCACAGTCCTTTTTTTCTTTTACCGGACCAAGTCGATGACCAAAGAAAGCACTGCTTCAAATACTCTGAACCGAAAAAGTGGAAAGTGGAACCAGCTTAGCATTATTAACAGAATATAATTAAGCTGAGCAAACAATAAAAAGCTCATAAATTATGTATAGCTTAGTTATTGCTTACTTAGTTTAGTCTCACATTGGTTGTGTATAGCTTTGCCTCTCCTATTGGCTTGTATATATAGGACTCCCTTGTATATCAATTTTCATGTGATTCTAATATAATATCATTCTCAACATGGTATCAGAGCTTTGCTTCTGAAATTAGAATTCACCAAAACCCAAATTTTGTTCTCTTTTTTTTTTCCGGAGCAAGTTAACATTTTCCGGCGAGTTTACTGCTTTGTCTCAAGCGGTTCTTCGTCTTTCTCTCATCGTTTCTTGCAGGTGTCAACACCACTCGAAACATCATAATCTGTGCCACATCAGCCCCCGCCACATCAGCACCTGCCACATCAGCCTGTTCACCGTTGATCGTTGACCGATGACCAGATTTGACTAGGTGCTTTATTCTCAGTTTTCTCTCCCAAATTTAATTTTTGTGGTCTGTTTGTGCTTCTGGCATTTGTAGATGGCAGAAAAAGATATTTTTCATCATGTTTAGTCTGTATTGGATAGTACAAACTATATTGTTTGGTCTTAATCTATGTGAAGTTTCCTCAAAAGTCGTAAGCTTTGGTCTTATGTGGTTGGTACTGCCAAGAAGCCAATTAAAAGGGCTACTGAAACTGATGATGCTCTTCTCACTCGTTTCATTGATTGAGAAAGTAATCATCATCAAATTCTCACATTGTTCCGTAACATTACTATTCCATCTATTTCTGCCCTATTTGGTAGCTTTGATGAAGCTAAGGGTGCTTGGGATATGCTTGCTTCTCGCTATTCTGTTATTGATGGTGCTCGAGAATATCAGCTTCTTTTTTAACTTTTTTGTCTGAAGCAAGAACCGAGACAGAGTATTAATGATTTTCTTGCTCGCATGCAATTCCTATGAAACCAAATTGATCTCTCTGATCCTATTTGGAAGGATCCTACAGATGCCAAAATGTATGCTGAACGAAGGGATCAACATCGTCTTCACAATTTTCTTATGGCATTACGTGATGATTTTGAGCCTATTCGTGTGCAACTTTTACATCGCTCTCCTCTTCCTACTTTGGACAATGCCATCTTCGAACTTGTTCGTGCAGAAAGTAGATCACAAACCATGCACTCTCAACATAGTCATTCAGTGTTGGCTGCTACATTATCTAGTTCTTCATCATTTCAACTAGAGCACTCAGACAGGTTTAGTTCTCCTTGACCTCCTCTTAAGCCTCGCGATAACAATTTTTGTCGTTATTGTAAACATCGAGGGCACACTATTGATAAATGTTGGTGAAAGGGAAGATCTATTGCTCCCACTGCAGCAGTTGCTCATCTTAAGAGAACTCTCTCTACAGTTGTTCCATATCCATCTCCAGCTACAGCTACGTCTTCAGTAGCACCCCTTGGCGGGTCATCAGGATCTACTGTCACCTTATGTGCAGCTAACTTCGAGGCAATCGTTAATAAGGTTATCCAGTCTCGTTCTGGTAATGCATTTTCCTCTGCCCTCTCAGTCCTGCCAGGTAATTCTGCCTCTTGGCTTTTTGATTCCGCTTGTTACAAACATATGACACCTTTTCTAGCTTCATTTACCACATCTGCACCTTCATCTCATTCCTCATTCATTCGCACAACTGATGGCTCTATTATGACTATTAAAACTATAGGCACCATCAATAGTCGTTCTCTTTCTATTCCTGAAGTTTTTCATGTGCTAGAATTATCCTATAATCTTCTTTCCATTGGGCAAATGTGTGAACCTGGATATAGACTTGTCTTTGACTTTTCTGGTATGAATGTGTAGGATCCTCGTACTGGTCAGACCCTTAGGATCGGGCTTAGAATTGGGCGCATGTTCGAACTCTCATCCTTATACCTTCCTACCTTCAACGTCTCTACTGTTGCCTCCTTGTCACCACCATCCCTTGCACTTTGAATTTCGCGTCTTAGTCATGCATCTGCATCTCGGGTACAACTGTTAGTTTCAAAGGGTTTGTTAGGGTCAGTGTCTAAAAGTTCTTTTGATTGTACTTCGTGTCAACTTGGAAATCAGTCGGCCTTGCCTTTTAATAATAGTGAGTCTCATGCTACTATTTCGTTTGATTTAATTCATTCTAATGTTTGAGGACCTTCTCATGTTGCTAGTATGAGTGATTTATGTTAAATTTTTGTTAATGATTTCTCTAATTACATTTGGGTATTTTTAATGAAATCTCGTTATGAATTATTGGATATTTATCGTACTTTTGACAAAATGGTTGAAACCCAATTTTCAAAACCCATCAAAGCTTTTCGTTCTGATAATGCTTTAGAATATACTCAACATGCTTTTCAAAACATCCTAAAATATTATGGCATTGTTCCTCACTTGTCATGTTCTGGCACTTCACAACAAAATGGTCGAGTCGAATGTAAACTTAGGCACATTTTAGACATTGTTCGTGCCCTCCTCATTTCCACATCTGTTCTTACTCCATTTTGGGGTGAAGCCACTTTCACAGCTATCTACACGATCAATAAGTTGCCTACCCCTATCCTTGATAATTGCACAAAATCCATACTACAATACAATGTGTCCTTTATTCTGAGTTTGGTACTGAAAGCCCACAATCCTTTTTTTCTTTTACCGGACCAAGTCGATGACCAAAGAAAGCACTGCTTCAAATACTCTGAACCGAAAAAGTGGAAAGTGGAACCAGCTTAGCATTATTAACAGAATATAATTAAGCTGAGCAAACAATAAAAAGCTCATAGATTATGTATAGCTTAGTTATTGCTTACTTAGTTTAGTCTCACATTTGTTGTGTATAGCTTTGCCTCTCCTATTGGCTTGTATATATAGGACTCCCTTGTATATCAATTTTCATGTGATTCTAATATAATATCATTCTCAACATGGTATCAGAGCTTTGCTTCTGAAATTAGAATTCACCAAAACCCAAATTTTTCTCTCTCTTTTTTTTCCGGAGCAAGTTAGCATTTTCCTGCGAGTTTACTGCTCTGTCTCAAGCAGTTCTTCGTCTTTCTCTCATCGTTTCTTGCAGGTGTCAACACCGCTCGAAACGTCATAATCTGTGCCACATCAGCCCCCGCCACATCAGCACATACCACATCAGCCTGTTCACCGTTGATCGTTGACCGATGACCAGATTTGACTAGGTGCTTTCTTCTCAGTTTTCTCTCCCAAATTCAATTTTTGTGGTCTGTTTGTGCTTCTGGCATTTGTAGATGGCAGAAAAAGATATTTTTCATCATGTTTACTCTGTATTGGATGGTACAAACTATATTGTTTGGTCTTAATCTATGCGAAGTTTCCTCAAAAGTCGTAAGCTTTGGTCTTATGTGGTTGGTACTACCAAGAAGCCAATTAAAAGGGATACTGAAATTGATGATGCTCTTCTCACTCATTTCATTGATTGGGAAAGTAATCATCATCAAATTCTCACATAGTTCCGTAACATTACTATTCCATTTATTTCTGCCCTATTTGGTAGCTTGGATGAAGCTAAGGGTGTTTGGGATATGCTTGCTTCTCGCTATTCTGCTATTGATGGTGCTCGAGAATATCAGCTTCTTTTTTAACTTTTTTGTCTGAAGCAAGAACCGAGGCAGAGTATTAATGATTTTCTTGCTCGCATACAATTCCTATGAAACCAAATTGATCTCTCTGATCTTATTTGGAAGGATCCTACAGATGCCAAAATGTATCCTGAAAGAAGGGATCAACATTGTCTTCACAATTTTCTTATGGCATTACGTGATGATTTTGAGCCTATTCGTGTGCAACTTTTACATTGCTCTCCTCTTCCTACTTTGGACAATGCCATCTTCGAACTTGTTCGTGCAGAAAGTAGATCACAAACCATGCACTCTCAACATAGTCCTTCAGTGTTGGCTGCTACATTATCTAGTTCTTCATCATTTCAGCTAGAGCTCTTAGACAGGTTTAGTTCTCCTTGACCTCCTCTTAAGCCTCGCAACAACAATTTTTTTCGTTATTGTAAACATCGAGAGCACACTATTGATAAATGTTGGTGAAAGGGAAGATACAATGCTCCCACTGCAGCAGTTGCTCATCTTGAGAGCACTCTCTCTATAGTTGTTCCATATCCATCTCCAGCTACAGCTACATCTTCAGTAGCACCCCTTGGTGGGTCATTAGGATCTACTGTCACCTTATGTGCAGCTAACTTCGAGGCAATAGTTAATCAGGTTATCCAATCTTGTTCTAGTAATGCATTTTCCTCTGCCCTCTCAGTCCTGCCAGGTAATTCTGCCTCTTGGCTTTTTGATTCCGTTTGTTACAACCATATGACACCTTTTCTAACTTCATTTACCACATCTGCACCTTCATCTCATTCATTCGCACAGCTGATGGCTCCATTATAACTGTTAAAACTATAGGCACCATCAATAGTCGTTCTCTTTTTATTCCTGAAGTTTTTCATGTGCTAGAATTATCCTATAATCTTCTTTCCATTGGGTAAATGTGTGAACTTGGATATAGACTTGTCTTTGACTTTTCTGGTATGAATATGTAGGATCCTCGTACTGGTCAGACCCTTAGGATCGGGCGTAGAATTGGGCACATGTTCGAACTCTCATTCTTATACCTTCCCGCCTTCAACGTCTCTACTGCTGCCTCCTTGTCACCAGCATCCCTTGCACTTTGGCATTCGCGTCTTAGTCATGCATCTGCATCTCAGGTACAACTGTTAGTTTCAAAGGGTTTGTTTGGATCAGTGTCTAACAGTTCTTTTGATTGTACTTCGTGTCAACTTGGAAAACAGTCGGCTTTGCCTTTTAATAATAGTGAGTCTCATGCTACTGCTTCGTTTGATTTAATTCATTCTAATATTTGGGAACCTTCTCATGTTGCTAGTATGAGTGGTTTATGTTATTTTGTAATTTTTGTTAATGATTTCTCTCGTTACATTTGGGTATTTTTAATGAAATCTCGTTATGAATTATTGGATATTTATCGTACTTTTGACAAAATGGTTGAAACCCAATTTTCAAAACCCATCAAAGCTTTTCATTCTGATAATGCTTTAGAATATACTCAACATGCTTTTCAAGCCATCCTAAAAAATTATGGCATTGTTCCTCATTTGTCATGTTCTGGCGCTTCACAACAAAATGGTCGAGTTCAATGTAAACTTAGGCACATTTTAGACATTGTTCGTGCCCTCCTCATTTCCACATCTGTTCTTACCGAATTTTGGGGTGAAGCCACTTTCACGGCTGTCTACACGATCAATAGGTTGCCTACCCCTATCCTTGATAATTGCACAAAATCCATACTACAATACAATGTTTCCTTTATTCTGAGTTTGCTACTGAAAGCCCACAATCCTTTTTTTCTTTTACCGGACCAAGTCGATGACCAAAGAAAGCACTGCTTCAAATACTCTGAACCGAAAAAGTGGAAAGTGGAACCAGCTTAGCATTATTAACAGAATATAATTAAGCTGAGCAAACAATAAAAAGCTCATAGATTATGTATAGCTTAGTTATTGCTTACTTAGTTTAGTCTCACATTGGTTGTATATAGCTTTACCTCTCTTATTGGCTTGTATATATAGGACTCCCTTGTATATCAATTTTCATGTGATTCTAATATAATATCATTCTCCACATGGTATCAGAGCTTTGCTTCTGAAATTAGAATTCACCAAAACCCAAATTTTGTTCTCTTTTTTTTTTCCAAAACAAGTTAGCATTTTCCGGCGAGTTTAGTGCTCTGTCTCAAGCGGTTCTTCATCTTTCTCTCATCGTTTCTTGCAGGTGTCAACACCGCTCGAAACATCATAATCTGTGCCACATCAGCCCCCGCCACATCAGCACCTACCACATCAGCCTGTTCACCGTTGATCGTTGACCGATGACCAGATTTGACTAAGTGCTTTCTTCTCAGTTTTCTCTCCCAAATTCAATTTTTGTGGTCTGTTTGTGCTTCTGGCATTTGTAGATGGCAGAAAATGATATTTTTCATCATGTTTAGTCTGTATTGGATGGTACAAACTATATCGTTTGGTTTTAATCTATGCGAAGTTTCCTCAAAAGTCGTAAGCTTTGGTCTTATGTGGTTGGTATTGCTAAGAAGCCAATTAAAAGGGCTACTGAAACTGATGATGCTCTTCTCACTCATTTCATTGATTGGGAAAGTAATCATCATCAAATTCTCGCATTGTTCCGTAACATTACTATTCCATCTATTTTTGCCCTATTTTGTAGCTTGGATGAAACTATGGGTGCTTGGGATATGCTTGTTTCTCGCTATTCTGCTATTGATGGTGCTCAAGAATATCAGCTTCTTTTTTAACTTTTTTGTCTGAAGCAAGAACCGAGGCAGAGTATTAATGATTTTCTCGCTCGCATGCAATTCCTATGAAACCAAATTGATCTCTCTGATCCTATTTGGAAGGATCCTACAGATGCCAAAATGTATGCTGAACGAAGGGATCAACATCGTCTTCACAATTTTCTTATGGCATTACGTGATGATTTTGAGCCTATTCGTATGCAACTTTTACATCGCTCTCATCTTCCTACTTTGGACAATGCCATCTTCGAACTTGTTCGTGTAGAAAGTAGATCACAAACCATACACTCTCAACATAGTCCTTCAGTGTTGGCTGCTACATTATCTAGTTCTTCATCATTTCAGCTAGAGCACTTAGACAGGTTTAGTTCTCCTTGACCTCCTCTTAAGCCTCGCGACAACAATTTTTGTCGTTATTGTAAACATCGAGGGCACACTATTGATAAATGTTGGTGAAAGAGAAGATCCAATGCTCCCACTACAGCAGTTGCTCATCTTGAGAGCACTCTCTCTATAGTTGTTCCATATCCATCTCCAGCTACAGCTACATCTTCAGTAGCACCCCTTGGTGGGTCATCAGGATCTACTGTCACCTTATGTGCAGCTAACTTCGAGGCAATAGTTAATCAGGTTATCCAATCTCGTTCTGGTAATGCATTTTCCTCTGCCCTCTCAGTACTGCCAGGTAATTCTGCCTCTTGGCTTTTTGATTCCGCTTGTTACAATCATATGACACCTTTTCTAACTTCATTTACCACATCTGCACCTTTATCTCATTCCTCATTCATTCGCACAGCTGATAGCTCCATTATGACTGTTACAACCATAGGCACTATCAATAGTCGTTCTCTTTCTATTCCTGAAGTTTTTCATGTGCTAGAATTATCCTCTAATCTTCTTTCCATTGGGCAAATGTGTGAACTTGGATATAGACTTGTCTTTGACTTTTCTGGTATGAATGTGTAGGATCCTCGTATTGGTCAGACCCTTAGGATCGGGCGTAGAATTGGGCGCATGTTCAAACTCTCATCCTTATACCTTCCCGCCTTCAACGTCTCTACTGCTGCCTCATTGTCACCACCATCCCTTGCACTTTGGAATTCGCGTCTTAGTCATGCATCTGCATCTCGGGTATAACTATTAGTTTCAAAGGGTTTGTTAGGGTCAGTGTCTAAAAGTTCTTTTGATTGTACTTCGTGTCAACTTGGAAAACAGTCAGCTTTTCCTTTTAATAATAGTGAGTCTAATGCTATTCTGATAATGCTTTAGAATATACTCAACATGCTTTTCAAGCCATCCTAAAAAATTATAGCATTGTTCCTCACTTATCATGTTCTGGCGCTTCACAACAAAATGGTCGAGTTGAATGTAAACTTAGGCACATTTTAGACACTGTTCGTGCCCTCCTCATTTCCACATCTGTTCTTACCCCATTTTGGGGTGAAGCCACTTTCACAGCTATCTACACGATCAATAGGTTGCCTACCCCTATCCTTGATAATTGCACTCCTTACGAGTGGTTGTTTGGCTCTGTTTCCTTATATCACCATCTTCGTGTTTTTGGTTCTGCTTGTTTTGTTTTACTCCAACCCCATAAGCACACAAAACTCGAGCCTCGTTCTCGGATGTGTTGCTTTCTTGGATATGGAATGGAACAAAAAGGCTATCGCTGTTATGATCCTGTGTTTCGTCGTCTTCGCATCTCTCGTCATGTAGTTTTCTGGGAACATAAACTATTTCATGAAATTGGCAAATTCAACATGTTATCTTTTCCTCCTTTTACCACATTTATGGAGACTCTTATTTCTCCTACTCACACTAGTGATGTCTTGCCCAAGTCTTCCTAACCTAATACTCTCGATTCTTCACCTGATACTCTCAACGTCACTTCGCCTGAGCCCCTAGGGTTTATTACATATGAGGATCATGTTTACACTTCCCCTCTAGACCTTCGCCGATCCACCAGAGTAAGATCTCTTATATCCCATCTCCAGGATTTTCATTGCTTTCATGCTTTAGCTACTTTACATGAGCCTCACTCCTATCGTGAGGCTTCCACTAACCCTTTTTGGTATACTACGATGAAAGAGGAACTTGATGCTTTACACAAGAATAATACATGGGATTTGGTTGACTTGCCTTTTGGAAAGTCTATGGTTGACAGTAAGTGGGTTTACAAAATTAAGACTTGTTCATATAGTACTGTTGACAGGTACAAGGCTCAACTTGTTGCCAAGGGTTTTACTCAGGAGTATAGTGTGGACTATGAGGAGACCTTTGCTCGAGTTGCTCGTCTATCTTCTGTGCATGCTTTGCTGGATGTTGCAGCCTCTCTCCATTGGTCACTTTTTCACATGGATGTTAAAAATGCATTCCTTAATGGTGATCTTAGGGAAGAAGTCTATATGCAACCACCTCATGGACTATCTAATCTAACAAACAAGGTATGTCGTCTTCGCCGAGCTCTATATGGACTTAAGCAGGCTCATCGAGCATGGTTTGCTAAGTTTAGCAACACTGTGTCTAGCCTTGGATATTCCATCAGCTCCTATGATTCAGCCTTGTTTGTTCGCCGCACAGACCGGGGCATCATACTTCTTCTATTATATGTTGATGACATGATTATCACCAGGGATGATCCCATTGGTATTCAGGAACTTAAACAAGTTCTCAGTCAACATTTTGAGATGAAAGATCTTGGTCGTCTCAGCTATTTTCTTGGTCTTGAGATTTAATCTTCTTCTGATGGTTATTATTTGACACATGCCAAATATATTTCTGATATGTTTTCTCGGGCCAATCTCACAGACAGTAAGGTTGTTGACACACCAACTGAGCTTAATGCTCGTCTTACACCTCATGATGGCGAACTTCTTCGTGATTTTACTTTGTATCGACATTTGGTTGGCAGTCTTGTCTACCTTACTGTTACTCGACCTGATATCTCGTATGTTGTCCATCAGGTGAGTCAGTTTATGGCTGCTCCTCGCTCTACTCATTTTATTGCTATTCTTCGCATCCTTCGTTACCTAAAGGGGACATTATTTCATGGGCCCTTTTTCTCCTCTCGATCTCCTCTTCAGTTGTGTGCTTATACCGATGCAGATTGGGTATGTGATCCTATAGATCGTCATTCTACCACCGATTATTGTTTCCTACTTGGCACATCTCTTATCTCTTGGCGTAGTAAGAAGCAAACTGTTGTTGCTCGATCTAGTACTGAGGCAGAATATCGTGCTTTAGCTGACATTACCTCTGAGCTTCTTTGGTTGCGATGGTTGTTACAAGATATGGGTGTATCACTTTCTGCTGCCACTCTTGTATACTGTGACAATAGGAATGCTATTTAGATTGCTCATAATGATGTGTTTCATGAACGGACCAAACATATTGAGATTGATTGTCATTTTGTTCGTCATCATCTTCTTCAAGGCTCCCTACAGCTTCATTTTGTCACATTCAATGATCAACTTACAGACATCTTTACCAAGTCACATCCTCCAGGGCGTTTTCGTGATCTTGTTTCCAAACTCAAGTTGGTTTATCGTACTCCACCTTGAATTTGAAGGGGGCTATTAGATTATGTAAAGCTTAGTTATTGCTTAGTTAGTTTAGTCCCACATTGGTTGTGTATAACTTTATTTCTCATCTTGACTTGTATATATAGGACTCCCTTGTATATGAATTCTCGTGTGATTTTAATACAATATCATTCTCAACAAAAACAAATATTCTCTAATTAAAAACAACTTTAGTTCATAAACTTTCTTAAGCATGTGCGCTTTCTTTCTCAAGTAACTTCCATTGACCAAAGAACGTGCCAATACAACCTTCCTTCATTGGAAAATAACAACTCGGTTTAAATTTAATCCTTGGGTGCTCAAATTCCATCAAGTAAGCATTCATTCTTTTCTCTCTTTTTTTCTTTTTTTTGTTATATCAATGTGCATGTGCGCTTCTGTTTGTCTTTGTGTAATTTGTGTGAAGTAAGTACTATTTTGTGTAAGTATAAATAAAACCAAGAAAATGCGGTAATCAAATTCAAAGCCCTACCTCAAAACGAAGCGCCATCAAACAAATTTCGTTAGCAGTCTATGGTAGTCAATGAATTTTTTCATTGTTCAGTAGCCCTGTCAATGAAATTTAAAAAAGCATTAAATGATTATTCACCCAGTAAGAGAAAGAAATATTAAAAGACACGCTAAAACAGTGTGGCCACAGAGCCTCTTAAATCTTTCAATGTGAAAACGAAATGCCAGACTCAGTTATAAAGTCAAGCCGCATAATATAATATAGCAAAGTAAAACACAATGGAAAAGAAAGGGAGAGAGAATAACAGACTTACAGAGAAGTAAAGTGAACGCTTAAAATAGTAGTGACAAACGAAAAAGAAAGTGCCCTAATATGCGCCGAAGAAAGTAGAAAGGCACAACCTCGTCTTCCTCGGCGGCTGTGTAACATTGTAAGCGTGCGTTTGGTGCCGGCACGCGGTCTTTTTCGTTCTGTTTAGTTCCGTTCAAAGTATACCGGCTTTGGATTTGGACTTAGTCCTTTTAATTTACGGACAGAATTATTGTGAGATAAGAGTTTGATTAAATCGAAATATGATTAGATGGGATTAAAGTAGTAAATGATTAATATTATATTTGGTTAATGAAATTGTTGAATTGGTATTAAATTAAGATAACATGTATAAATATCAAAATACTCTTGCATTTGTTTCATATATAAAGCAAAAAAAACCTTTTATGGTCTTCAGAATCTTTTTTTTTTTTACTTTTCTTGTTTTTTTTTTCCTTCTTCTTTATTCTACGAATTCAACAAAAAAAAATCAAACGAAATATTTCTATTTTGTGCCTTCTTCTTCCTTTTCTTTAGAATCTTTTGTCTTTCCTTTTGTTTTCTTTCCTTTCTTCAAAATTTCATATATATAACTAATAGATCTATAAACTACACAAAGATCCATGCCGATGATGACCACCAGAAGGGAGGAGGAAGTTGTGTGATCTGTGGAAGGGAAAGGAGAGGAGAGAGGAAGGTGAGGCATAATCTGCCCAAGGGGAAGGAGAAGGGAAAGGGAAACGGAAAGGAGGGAGAAGGAGAAGGAGAAGGAGAAGGAGAAGGAGAAGGAAGAGGAGGGGGGAGGAGGAAGAATATGGTTTGCTGTCAAGAAATCGTGTGTGCAAGAATGGGTAAAATGGGTTTCAGGAAAAAAAAATTAATCCCAAAGCCATCGGATTTAATCTGTCCCAAGGGGGTGTGGGATTAATTTAATGGGATTGGGACTAGTATAGTCCCAACTTAATCCCAAATAAACAATTAGTCCTTCTAACCAAACATGAGACTAACTGTTCATGTGGGATTAGTTAATCCTATACCACATTAGTACCATGTACCTAATTGGTCCTAATTGTATTCAAATAGGTCAAGTAGTGAGGTTCGATTTGGTTAATTTCCAAATTGGGAAAAGTTTTAATTAGAAATTAGGGCTCGTACTTGTGTACATATTCACTAATACACAACTAGCTTCCTCGGGCCTTTTGACATATACATATTTACACTGTGTGCATATACACTCGCACATATTGATGATGCTTGGGGTTTTTTTAAGAAAGTTTAAATCAGCCTTCTTAAATCTCTTTCAAGACAAAAATTGCCTTAATTAGATTTAAGCAAGCTGATTTAAATTAACTTAAATATGACCCCAAACAACGCCAATGTATGTTTTTCCTAGTAATTTTGAAGCTTTAAGTGGTAATTTATACTACACTAATTAGTTGTTTGATATTTGGTTAAACATTTTTCAATTATTCTAATCAAATCTTACAACTTTTAATGGTCAATTAATTAAAGTCTCAAATCCCAACTCAGTTTCGGACTGGAGACCTATTAATCTTTGCAGTGTGAGTTACAAGATCATCTTCAAGGTGTTTGTGAATAGGATGAAACCTCTCCTTGATACTTTGATTTCTCCTATGCAAAACGTCTTCATCAAAAGCATAATGATCTTTGACAATCTTAGCTAATAAACTACTTGAAAAGATTCGTAAGCAAAAGCATAATAAGAAGTGGCATGGGGCTTTAGAAATAGACATGAACAAAGCATATAATAGGATATCTTGGGTTCTCCTTAAAAGTCATCCCTCACAAGATGGGATTCTCATCTTACTAGATCAATCTTTTGCTTCACTATGTCTCTATGTTTTCTTTCAAGTGCTAGTCAATGGTAGTCCTACAAAGCAGTTTACTCCACACAAAGGACTCAAACAAGAAGACCTTCATCTCTTTATCTTTCATTCTTTGTCAAAATGTATTTGCTGGTCTTCTCATTCAAGTAGAGCAAGAACGATTTGTTAAATGGGTTAAAATTGCTCAAGTTGCCTAGTCATATCTCATTTAGTGTATGCGAATGAGCTAAGCACATAGGGTGCAACATTCTTCAAAGCAGAACTGATCAAAGTTGAGCTCAAATCAGGTTCATACTAAATTCTAGGCACGGTAGATATGGGTCAGTCCAATCCGAAAATTCGACCCTTAATTTTTGTCTAAGCCCGACCTTAATAAGTTAGACCAATCCAAGTCTTCCCATTAGGCCCAAATTTACCATTTTCTCTACCTAAGTTAACCTGAAATACAATATTACTTGCATAGTTTTTTTTTTTTAAATATTACTCTAGGTTATCGCGTTTCCCCTATTTTTCATAAATGAAATGTTATAGTAAATGAATCTTAACACTAACATAACACGTTACATAGAATATATAATTTAATGTATAAATAATTAAATATATTTAAGTGGATCAAACTAGGTCACTTTATTTTTTAATTTCACAAGCCCAGCCTAGGATCGTTATATTTCACCTCCCCACGACTCTATCTACATGTCCTAACCTCCTCCCTCCCCAAGGAGGTAGTTAGAGAGTGTGCATATCAAAATGGGCTTGTATGTAGAAGAAAATGCTCTACTGTGTGTGGGTTTTGCGCCTTTCACCTCTTTTTGTCATTAGTAAGGGGCCCCGCAAATGATGCATTTTTAGGTGGAGGCTTGTTCGTGACATCTCAATGTATTACAACATAGGCTTTTTGAGGGACGTGTCATCATAGCACAAAACTAAGACAATTGGTAATTAGAGCTATCATTTGACTTTGAAATGGGCCAAATCCCTTATCATTGGTCTACGAGAAATTCAGGGAAAGAGATTGGGGTGCAAAAGAAGAAGGAATTATAGCTTCCACTCTTGCCTATATCATTAGCTAAAATTAGCTAAAAGCATAGTGATCATTAGCTAACCCTCATAATTGTGGAGAAATATTTAAAAATTAATTTAAACTACTCTTATCCACTCACTATCATTCAATCGCATGCAATACAATTTAATATTAATCAATCGAAACACACAACAATGATCTCAATTATCACGAATGAAAAGAAACTATATAAACTTTTGAGATTATTGATCCAATAATTTTTATTGGATAGTGTTTTCCTCTCAAGGATGGATTAGGTTTCTAATCAAACACTTTGCATTCAAAAGATTAAATAATAAAATTGATGGATGGACGTAAATAAAACATTCAAGAGAAATCGCTAGCAAAAGGTCAACCAATATGAATGGGATTAATACTATGAAGTAAATAATAAAAGGAAGCATGTAGGATTATTTAGTAAGCCTCTATATATCAAAATTGAGTTTTAAATAACAAACTAAACAAAAATGGGATCAACTCCTAAGAGATGAGATTGACTTTTTGCTTCAAAAATGGGATTTTTTTGTGAGTTTATAAACAATGAATGAATTTAAAGGACCAAAAGCAATAAAATACTAACCTTTTGACAAAATAAATTGCATACGATGTGGATCATGTTCTTTAAGATCTGATCTCAGACATGCGGTTATTTAGAATGACTCATTTGTGGTGTGGATGGTGTCCTCGAAGAACTTATTGTGCTTTATGAATCAATGAACGATGGAAGTTGTAACCTTTGATCTACGGAAGGGAAGTGGATTATAAGAAATAGATTTTTTTGGGTAGTGGTTTTTGTGAAAGGATAGGATTTATTACTTGAGCTATTACAAAAATCTACATGAAAAACCCCAAGAACAAGTTTTGATATTTCTATAACAATATTTTATGTCTTTCTCTCTTTGGGTGTTTGTTTGTTGCTTAAAAATGGTGGTAGAGTGGGGTATATTGTAATACCCGTGTTTTTAAAGTAAAGATAAATAAGTAATTTAATAAATATGACATGGAGTTAAAATAATAATATATATATATATATATATATATATATACACACACAAAAGATTTAAGTTTTTATAAAACAATTCTTTTGAAGAAAACAAAAAGACGTGTGGACAATATGTAAGGAAAAAGAAAAAGAAAAGGAAAAAAAATGACAAGTCCAGTGTGGAGAAGGAAAAAAGAAGAAAAAAAGAAAAAGAAAAGTTAAAAAAAAAAAAAACAGAAGCGTAGAGGATAAAAAGAAAAACAAAAGAGAAGCCAACACGGCCAGGTGTTGGCTGTCTAAAATGCAATTGCATGTTAGACAACACATGTTTTCGTGGCAACAAAATATGAGAAGGGGGGGTGTTGACTATTATATATATATATATATATATATATATATATATATATATATATATAGTTTTAGTTTATTTTATTTATTACTTACAAAATCCTGTTTAGTTTTTTTCAACCTCAAATCTAAATTACTCTATTTCTTTAAACACTTGGGGATTAAAAGGAAAGTTGAAAGAATAAAATTTTGAAGGAGTTTACGGGAAAATTTTGTTGAAATTCGCAGGAAGCTCTAAAAAAATACAAGGTAATAACGTGAAGTTTATTTTTGAAATTTAGCATACATGAAATTTCCAGAATTCAATGTGCGAATTTTCAAAGGGTGTGAATTATGAAGGAATTAAAGAATAAATTAGAAATTTTAATAAAAATATTATGTGAGGTATTGACTATCAGCAACCGGGAGAAATTGCTGAGAGGAGTAGGAAAGGCAAAGAGGTAATCCACGGGTAGCTCTAAGTGCTACGTGGTGAGTTAGATTTATTTTAAGTAATCAAGATACATATGAAATATATAGTGATAATATTTGAATATATTATTAACTTATGATTCGGTGATAGATAAAAGTTGGTTGATAGGTATGATAGGAATAATTGATGTGTAGAGAATTATTTCATGAGAAATAATATTATTGGAATAATGAGCCGATTTAATAATAAAGGTGATAAATGAAATTCTTGACGAGCTATGGATGATGATTTGATATGATATATGAGGAGAAGAAATTAGTGAAATTGATTAAATAATAATTTGAGAAGAAGCAGGATAACAAATTTGAATGGCTGAATACATGTGTATTTTTATATTATTGTACATATGCATATTTTATATTATTATTCATATGCGTATGCACGAATTAAGAAAACTGAGAAGACAACCGGTCTAAATGAAAATAAAAGAACCGAGAGGGCAGCCGATCTAAATGAGAATAAAATAACTAGGAAGGTAGCCGGTCTAAATGAGAATGAAAGAACCGAGAAGGCAGCCAGTCTAAGCTAAAACATGTCGACATGTGAGAAGATGTTCCCTATAATAATAACATTTAAATTCACACATTACATTTACTTTAAATATTGATTATTATTGCTTGAGATGCTAAAGTATTATTCTTGATTGTAAATTTATTTATAGATGAATAAGTCTCACAGAGAGACAGATACGGTGAGAAAGAAACATGGAAGTATGATATGATAAGAACTATCTAAATGATAGATTATATGTTGTGAACCTCATAAAGAGGTAAGTATGAGGTATAATTAATGGTCTCAGGATGGATAAATATATAAGAAAAATAGATTGATACAAAATAGAGATTATGATATGAGTAGTGATAATAGACTGTTATTATCAAATTTTATGAGATATAGATGATTGAATATTGAAAGACGATTTATACAAATTGAATATTTATACTAAATTTAATTCACTGAGCTTGTGAAGCTCATCTATCATCGTTAAATGATTTCAGGCAGCAGGCCAAACAGATAGTTGGTGAACTGAAATTTAGACGAAGTTATTATCTATAAGCCATGTGGTCCTCATCCTCAAACTAATGGAAAGAAAAAAAAATATTTGTAAATATTCATGCATATTATGTTGTATAAAATGTTTAAATTAAGATCTGAATGATGTATCTCCCCTATTAAGGGTTGAGGATTTGTGTAAATAATTATAGTTAGTATTCTTTTTATTGTTACATATATGTATCGTGCTAGGATTTTCAAAATGTGACAACATTGTTTCAGGGGTAGCCAACCCGGGATGGGTCGTTACAATTTTGGTATCAGAGCGTTAGGTTTTATGATTTTGTAGACTTCATGAGAACATAAAGATGTGGAAGATCTAAATAATTTTATATTTTAATGCAGAGTCTGAGGATGACACGTGGACATGCTAGAGCTAGAGGTAGAATTCTAAATCAGAGGGGATGTGATAGACCCCCAATATTTAGAAGAACTGAAGCATAGAGGGAAGTTAAGTATGTGGTTCCTGCGAGGGAACAGATTGATAGTGCAGCTGGTACGAGTAGAGCTGGGAGAGAATCTGAGGTTAAGAGTGATGAATTGAGAGAAGCTCTTAATCCTGCTATAGAGATGATGAATGCAGATGGAGAAATGGCTGATAATTTGCAGAGAAGATTAGAGGAGAGGGGTAGAATAGAACCTGATGTGGTGAGACAAGAGGTTCATGAGGGAGAAGGTGTGTTTGCACATGAAATGCAACGTGATTGTTTTGTGAGATTTCTTAAGTTTAAACCCCAGTCTTTTAGAGGATCTGTAAATCCTATGGAAGCTGAGCAGTGGATTAGACATGTTGTGAAATATTTTGAAGTCTTACTAGTGACAGATAGATAAAAGGTTGCTTTTGCATCATTTATGCTAGAAGGCGAGGCTTCTCAATGGTGGGAGGATATTTTGCCTAGGGTAAGCACACAGGGAGAATAACTTTTAACTTGGAGTAAGTTTAAGGATGAGTTCTTTGTGAATTATTTTTCAGATACCTTTCGGGCACAACAAGAGAGAGATTTTATTCATATAAATCAGGGTAATTTATCGTTGGCTGAATATGATAGTAGATTCATAGCCTTGTCAATATTTTTACCTGAATTAGTGAATATAGAGGAGAGAAAATGTAAGAAATTTTTAGACAGATTGCACTGACATTTGGACTAAACTCTCTTATATAGGCATTAAAAATTATACTATACTAGTGGATAATAAAGCATTACAAATTGAGAAGGATTTGATGGAGTTTAGAGGTAGGATGGAGTAGCTGAAGAGGTCTAGATTTGAGGGACCTAGAGCTGGTGGCAGTATGAGTGTGCAGGGTGGGAGACCACTCTAGAGGGTGCGTTCTTTGTCATAAGGAACTGTAGTATAGAGTCAGAGGCAAAAAGGATTTGTTGCTTCTGTAGCTTATAGTAATACTGGTGGGACCCCTAGATTCGGGAGACAGGCTATGGGAAGTAGGAGTTATAGTATAGGAGTAATTATGCTACCAAAGGGATGTGATAATCTGATGTATGATCGAGAGTTAAGGGTTTGCTTTAGATGTAATCAGACTAGGTATCTGTCTCGGAATTGTCCTACGAAGATATGCTTTGTACGTGGTGAGGGAGGACATGATGCTGTAGATTGTCAAATGGGGAAATCTGCTGACGTAAGCGTTAGAAGTGTTAGGAGAAGACCGGTGGAGAGAGGTGGTGGATCAGGGAGTGTGCAGGGCAGAGGTCGAGGATCAGTTGCTGAGAGAAGACGTGGTAGCCAATTACAGTCCAGAGATAGCAGAGTCTACATATTGACCCAACAGGATGCATAAGCCACTCCCATTGTTGTAATAGGTATGGTATCTATCATTGATAGGCTTGCTAGATTATTGATTGATCCTGGTGTAACCTATTTTTTTGCATCCAGTGTTTACATGAAATCTATTGATGCTAGTGTTGGTCCTTTGATGCATACTATTGTTGTTGAGGTTCCTACTAGGGATAGAGTTAGTATCAGGACAATTTATCGAAGTTGTGTGATTAATATGGCTAATAAAGAATTTGAAGTATTGCCTTTAGATATGATAGATTTTGATTTAATTTTAGGGATAAATTGGTTATCTGCATATCATGTTTGGGTAGATTGTTTTAAGAAGAATGTAGTGTTCAAGATACCTAGACAAGAGGAGTTTAATTTTCAGGAAGAACATAAGATACTTGCTAACTATCTTCTTTCTGCCTTAACTACTAGTAAATGGTTGAAGAAGGGTTTGGAGGGGTATTTCACATATGTGGTAGATTCTAGTAAGGAGGTTAGGAAGTTAGAAGAAATTTTGGTAGTGAAAGATTTTTCTTACATATTTCTTAAGGAGTTGGCTGGGTTGCCTCCTAATAGGGAGATTGAGTTTTCTATTGAGGTGATTCCAAGATCAGTACCCATACCTATAGCACCTTATAGAATGGCACCAATTGAATTGAGAGAGTTAAAAGTTCAGCTTCAGGAGTTGCTAGATAAACAGTTTATTCGACCTAGTATGTCACCTTGGGGAGCCCATGTGTTGTTTGTCAAGAAGAAGGATGGAACTATGAGATTTTGTATTGATTATAGATAGTTGAATAAGATCACCATCAAGAATAGATATCTTTTACCCAGGATAGATGATTTGCTCTAACAGTTACAAGGAGCTAGGGTGTTTTCCAAGATAAATCTGAGATCAGGTTATCATCAATTGAGGATAAAGGAGAGGGACGTGCCTAAGACTGCTTTTAGGACACATTATGGCCATCATGAGTTCCTGGTCATGCCATTTAGGTTGACTAATGTTCTTGCAACATTTATGGATCTAATAAATCGGGTGTTTAAACCATTCTTGGATAGATTTGTGATTGTGTTTATTGATGATATTCTAGTATATTCTAAGAATGAAGAGGAGCATATACAACATTTAGAGATAGTGTTGAAAATTCTAAGGAGTGAGAAATTATATGCAAAGTTCTCTAAGTGTTAGTTTTGGTTGAGTGAAATATCTTTCTTGGGGCATGTTGTGTCAGAAAAGGGAATAGCAATTGACCCATAGAAGTAGAAGCAGTGTTGAATTGGGAAAGACCCACTAGTGTAACTGAAATTAGAAGCTTTTTGGGGTTGGCTGGTTATTATAGGAGATTTATCCAAAAAATTTCTATGATTGCTAGACCATTGACTGGATTGACCAGGAAGGAAGTGAAGTTTAGGTGGTCAGAAGAATGTGAGAGGAGTTTCCAGTTTTTGAAAGAAAAATTGACTGTTGCCTTAGTATTAGTGCTTCTTTTTGGTGACGAAGGATTTGTGGTATATAGTGATGCATCACATCAGGGGTTGGGATGTGTGTTGATGCAACATGGAAGAGTTATAGCTCATGCATCTAGGTAATTAAAGAACCATGAGAGGAATTACCTGACCCATGATTTAAAATTAGTTGCCATAGGTTTCTCTTTGAAGATTTGGAGACATCATCTGTATGGAGCCAATTGTGAAATTTTTACTATAAAAGTTTGACGCATTTACCTTCCTAGAAAGAGTTGAATTTGAGGCAGAGGAGGTGGATGGAGTTGATTAGTGATTATGACTGTACAATTCATTATCATCCAGAAAAGGCTAATGTAGTAGCTGATGCATTGAGTAGAAAGGTTACAGAAGATTAGCTACTATTGGGAGTCATAATACTAGCTTGATGATAGAATTAAGAAGAATGAGGATGCAGTTGAGTGTCAACGATAGAGGAATATTGATGGCAAATATGGTGATATAATCTTCTATTATTGATCGTTTATTATAGATGCAGGGTAGTGATGAAGGGATAGAGAAGATCAGACAGAAAGTACTGAGTGGGAAGCCGACTGAGTTTAGAATTAGAGAATATGGTATGGTGGTATTGGGGCATTGAGTCTGTGTTCCCAATGATGTGGAGATGAGAAAGGAGATACTAAGAGAGGCTCATGATTTTGTATATTCTATGCACCCAGGAAATAATAAGATGTACAGGGGATTGAGACAGAATTATTGGTGGTCAGAGATGAAGAAAGTGTAGCGGAAAATATTTCTAGATGCTTGACTTGTCAACAGGTGAAATATGAGAATAGACATCCAGCAGGTTTATTACGACATCTTCCAGTACCTGAGTGGTCCTGGGAAAATGTGAGTATGGATTTTGTCTTTGGTTTTCCCCGTACCTAGAGGGGTCATAATGCTGTATGGGTTATAGTAGATAAACTTTCTAAATCTTCACATTTCCTTCCTATTAAAACTACCTAGAATCTTGAAAACTTAGCTGATTTATATGTAGCAGAGATTGTAAGATTACATGGAGTACCTTTGAGCATTGTATCAGATAGAGATTCTAGATTTACCTCTAGATTTTGGAGAGGTTTTCAAGAAGCTATGGGTACGCAGTTGTAGTTTAGTACTGATTTTCATCCACAAACTGATGGGTAGACGATGAGAATCATCAAAATACTAGAAGATATGTTGAGCGTAAGTGTATTGAGTTTCTCAGTGAGCTGGGATGCTTATTTGCCTTTGATCGAGTTTGCATACAATAATCAGTATCAAACTAGAATTGGGATGGCACCATTTGAGGCTCTATATGGTAGGAGGTGTAAAACTCCAGTATGTGTTGTGAGTTTTAATTTACTCGCAAGCGCACGAGTCGTTTGCAGTATAGCGTTGTGCAAGTGTGAGGTCGAATCCACAGGGAATTGCATTGTGAAAATATAATTTTTAATCTAAACTAACTCTATCTTAACCTAGTTCCGAATTTTGAATGATAATTTGTAAAATAAATTAAAACTAAATTAAATTGATTTTAAAACTAGTAATAAAAAGCACTAAGGTTTCTGAATCCACCCCACCGAAGTTAAGCATACATGTTCTAAAAATATAGCCTATCAAAACATTCTATGAATCCAACTATAAGACAAAAAACAAAAAATATCCCAACTAAATCAAAAGCACCCGATGTATCCGCTCTTAACAAATCACAAAGGGAATCCAATTTAATCGAAAAGCATTCAATGTATCCATAAGATGAAACACAAAGAAAATCCAACAGACAATTTAAACTCAATCAATTATAAGATTAACTCAAATAATTGACAGAACATTTATACTAAAAATTGTCAGATTTGTACAAGCAAATCTGAACTACTACGCCAAACAACGGCGGGGCTTCATCTTCAACCTTAGCTGAAGAGTCTAGCCACTCATAACTATAAAACTATAATAAAAAGTGCTAAACATTTAAACTAAAACAACTGAATATAAAGAAATAAATAAACAACTTTACATGGGAGAAATTCCACTCGCTGACGGGCGGCGCTTCCCCTCGTGGTAGCAATGCCTTCGGGATCCACCAGAATGCTAGCGGACGTCCACCGGTAAACACCAAAGTGGCTCAGGAATTGTACACTGAATGATGAAGTGGAGTGGGTTTTATATAGGCAAATACCACAAGTGGAATGTGTTTCCAATCCGATGTGGGATGTGGGATATAGAAATCTGTTTCCAACCAATGTGGGATATTGGATTTAAGTCTTCACATGCCCTTCAAAACTTCTGTTCACGCTGAAATCCCGCACAGCCCGCACAGCATGACCTTTGTCTACTAAAACGGCCATAACTTTCTGTAGAAAAATCATTTTTACAAGCCGTAAAATTCTCCAGAAAATAGACTTCTGGATCTTTCTAAGCATATATGGCTCATATCCTGGTTCTTCTTGAATCAATACAGTTTAATTTTCAAAGATGATTGATCTGTACGGGCAATTCTGGCAATTTTAGTGAAACTCCTTTCCCAGTGCTTGTAAACCTAAAAAACAACGAAAACAACTCAAAGTAACAAATTCCTAAGCTAACAAATGTAAATTAGAGGGCCAAAATATGCAATATTTGGCACTCATCAAATACCCCCAAACTTACAATTTGCTAGTCCCTTAGCAAAACAAAATAAAAGACTCAATGAAAAACAAAGAACATAAAGATAAAGTCATCACTCATGGTATCCAAAAATTTAAGGAGCACACATCACCATGATATTCATTCATAAGCAAGCTTAAAAAGGTAAACCCATCTTCGCAATGAATAGAAATGTTAAAATCTAATTACTTACAAAAGGCAGGATAAGGCATCACAAGCTTGAATCAGTGTAAGGTGAATTAGCATATAAAAATGAAGCTTCCAAGTAACTCTAATGTGTAAGGTCTCCATGTCTCAAGATACACTGAATTTCCCATAAAAAATGAACGACAAAGGCATAGTATTTTTTTTTTTTTAATAAGGCACGGCTATGTTTAGTTCCCTTAAGCTTTCTAATTGACCCATGTAGCGAATGTTAAGTCAATGACTCCCAAACCAGGTGGTTTTAGGGCATTAGGTGTAAAGACACCCCTAAGGACTTACTAACTCGAGTCAAAAAGGCTACGAAATTAAACCGACCTTAATATTACCAAGCAAAATTCCACCTTTTGACGTGAACACTCACTTTTTACTGAGGCAAGATGTCCAGTTACTCAGCGAAAAGTTTATTGTTAATTTTTTTTTTTTATATTTTCCTATGCCCAAGAGTTCATCCAACAAGTCATCCAGTTTAAGTTAAGATAAGGAAAAATACACATTAAAATCACATGTCATACCTCACATAATTTGTGCTAATGTGCTCGTGTTAGATTAGATCAAACATGTGAATTCTCAAAATGCCTAAAGTAAGTAACTAAATTTTAAAAATTTATCACCAGATCATGTGTTCAAAATGTTAAGCTCACCAATGACATCACATCACAGAAAATGTTTAGATCAACTAAAATTTCACGATAACATGAGCATGCATTTATCTCTATGACGAAAAGACAACAAATTAGGACAAAGTGTGTGATGTGTCTCCCATACCCCCAAACTTAAATTACACATTGACCCCAATGTGTGACTAATATGGAAAAAGGTGACCTGAGATATGGAGAACTATCTGGACTGGTATGGCTCATAGCATACCCCCAAACTTGAACTGAAGTACGCTTTGTCCCTGAAAAATAAAAACTGGAAAACAAAAAAATACTGGAAACAAACATTAATCATAAAAATGCAAATTAATAAATAAACAAAAGAAAAGATAAGCTGTGGGGTGCCTCCCATGAGCGCTAAGTTTAACGTCTTCAGCCAGACCCAACATTAGTAAACAGGCCCAACTAAGTGCTCCACCACCTGATCAATAAATGGGAATGGAAAATGATCAGGCCTGGTGGCAGCATTCAATTTACGGTAGTCTAGACACTTTCTCCATCTTGACTGTACTCGAGTTGGAACCAACTCGTTGTCTTTATTTACTACCGTAAATTCAGCACGTTTGGGCACGACTGGAATCTGGCTCACCCACTTGCTATCAGAGATGGGATAAATGATCCCTGCCTCTAACAGCTTAATATCTTTCGCCCTCACAACCTCTTGCAAAGCAAGATGGAGCCTTCTTTGTGGCTCCCTCGATGGCTTGGCATTCTCCTCCAACTGTATCGTGTGTATCACCAACGAGGGGTTGATTCATTTGACATCCTCAATAGTCCAGCCTATAGCTTCCTTATGCTCTCTTAAGATGTCCAATAATTTCTCCTCTAGAGCATCACCCAAATCGGAAGGTATAATCACAGGCAAACTATCAGCTGAACCTAGGAACTTATACTTAAGATTATCTGGTAAAGGCTTAAGTTCCTTCTTGGGGGTTTCAGGTGCGGCGGTCTCCTCCGTCTTATTGCTCTTCCAAGGAGGAGACTCTAAAATGGCACTCGCTTGCTCAAGTAATTTATCTAAATCCATATCCTCTCCAAATTGAGCAAAGCATGCCTCTAGGGGGTCCTCAGTGCGGGAGTCATCCACAATCTCCTCCGTCTTATTGCTCTCCCGAGGAGGAGACTCCAAAATGGCATTTGCTTGCTCAAGTAATTTATCTAAATCCAAATCCTCTCCAAATTGAGCAAAACATGCCTCCAGGGGGTCCTCAGTGCTTGATTCATTCACAGTCTCCTCAAGAATCTCCTCTATCAAGCATACATTTCTCACTTCATCATATTCATGTGGTTGCCTAGTGATATCAAAAATATTCAACTCCATTGTCATATTTCCGAAGGAGATCTTCATCACCCCTGTCCTACAATTTATCAGGGCGTTAGCTGTGGCTAAGAATGGTCGCCCTAGAATCACCGGTATTTGAATCCCTACATTCTGAACCGGCTCTGTGTCAAGCACAATAAAATCCACGGGGAAATAGAACTTATCCACTTTTATCAAAACGTCATCAACTGTTCCCCGTGGTCTTTTCATTGACCTGTCAGCCAATTGAAGCGTAGTGGATGTGGGCTTCAATTCTCCTAACCCCAACTGTAAATAGACTGAGTAGGGTAGAAGATTCACACTCGCCCCTAGATCCAAGAGAGCCCTCTCAATGTGGCTGACTCCTATCGTGCAAGAGATGGTAGGACACCCCGGGTCCTTATACTTGATGGGTAGCTTGCACTGAAGGATTGAGCTGACCTGCTCGGTCAAAAATACCTTTTTTGGGACATTCGTCCTCCTTTTGATAGTGACCAAGTCCTTTAGAAACTTGATATATGATGGCATTTGATGGATGGCATCCAAAAATGGGATATTGATTTGGACTTGCTTGAATACCTCCAAAATTTCCTTATACTTCCCTCCTTTCTTGGGCGCCTGTAATCTCTCGGGGTAGGGCACTCTAGGTACAAACGACCTAGGAGGGTCTTTCTCAGTAGGTGTGGCTGTAGATGGCTCAGCATCTCTCTTCTCTGTGTTGCCACTCCCTTGCCCTTGCTGCATAGCAGGGTTCTCTTCCACTCGATTGTCCACTTGTCTCCCAGACCTCAGTGTGACAATCGACTGTACTTGTTCCGCCCCGTGCGAAGGAGTTGATGAACTCTCAACCATATATTGTCCTTTCGGGTTGGGCACGGGCTGACTGGGGAACTTCCCCTTCTCTCTCTCACCCAAGTGACTTGCAATTTGCCCTATTTGACTCTCCAGCTTGGCAATTGCTTGGGTATTTACCACTGTTGCACTCCTCACATCACTCATATTTTGGCTAGTCGCCTTCATGAACTCCTTAAGGGTGTCCTCTAGCGACTGTGAAACTGGCACTGGTGTTTGAGTGGGTGCGTGGTAAGCAGGTGAAGGTGCTGGATGGGCAGAACGACCATGATTAGGAATTTGTGGGGCAAATCCAGGAGGATATTGATTTTGAGCATGATGAGAGGATCCTCCCTGATTCATTTGTTGGTTCTGCCTCCATGAAAAATTTGGGTGGTTCCGCCACCCTGGATTGTACGTCTCGGAGTACAATCCATTTGACTGCCTTCGAAAGTCATTAAAAGCGTTTACTTGTTCCATAGGATACTCGGCATAAGCCGGCATTGATGGGCAATTCTGTACTAGATGCATGGGACTAGCACAGACGGAACAGCTTTCAACATTGAATGTGTTGGCAGCATTGATGGATTGGCTCACAGTGAGAGTGTCAATCTTCTTGGTGAGGGCATCTAACTTTATCCTCAAATCAGCATCCTCTCTGACCTCATAGATGCCTCCCCTCTTAGGAGCACGAATGGACTTATCTCGACAGCTTGAAAAATCCCACTGCTGTGAGTTGTCGAACAACTTGTCCAACGCCATATATGCTTCGTCTCCTGTCAGACTCAAGAATGCCCCCCCATTCATAGACTCGATCATACTACGGTTGGGTTGAGTCAACCCTTGGTGGAAGAATTGAACGAGTCTCCACTTCTCATATCCATGTGGAGGGCATCTGATCAGTAACTCTTTAAAGCGCTCCCAGCTTTCAGAGAACTTCTCATCCTCGTCCTGAGTGAAAGAGCTAATCTCCTTTCGGCACTCATTCACTCTAGACATTGGGAAAAACTTATGGTAAAATTTGCTAAGCAGGTTTTCCCAAGATGTAATAGACCCGGACGTGTTGGAGTCCAACCACGCCCTAGCTCTATCGTGAAGGGAGAAAGGGAAGAGTCGAAGATGGACTGACTCTTCAGAAAAGTTCTGGAATTTGAATGTGGCACAAATGTCTTTGAACTTCTTCACATGGCTATAAGGATTTTCAAGATCTAAGCCATAGAATGAGGGTAAGAGTTGGATGACATGTGGCTTCAAGTCAAAGTGGGTGGCATTGGTCGGTGGCAACACTATGCAAGAGGATGAGTTAGTCGCAACGGGTGCGAACAAGTCCCTAAGGGATGTAGTGGAGTCCACGTTCCAAGCTCTAGGTTGCTCTACATGTTCAGGATGATTTGCATTCCTATAATTCTCTGCCATCTCAACAGTCTCTCTCTCAACTAGCGCTCTTTTCTGTCTCCTAAGAGTTCTTTCTAAGCCGGGATCTAAATGTATCAAATCTAAGTCCAAGGATCTCCGACCAAGCATACACCAACTAAAAAAAACACTAAAGTAAACTAACTAGCAGAAACTTGCAGAATAAAACAAACACACAACTTAAATTTTTTTTTAAAAATTAAATTAACTAGTAGAAAAATAAAATCAATTCAGACCAAAAATTTTCACAATCAAAACAACTCCCCGGCAACGGCGCCAAAAACTTGTGGTGAGTTTTAATTTACTCGCAAGCGCACGAGTCGTTTACAGTATAGCGTTGTGCAAGTGCGAGGTCGAATCCACAGGGAATTGCGTTGTGAAAATATAATTTTTAATCTAAACTAACTCTATCTTAACCTAGTTCCGAATTTTGAATGATAATTTGTAAAATAAATTAAAACTAAATTAAATTGATTTTAAAACTAGTAATAAAAAGCACTAAGGTTTCCGAATCCACCCCACCGAAGTTAAGCATACATGTTCTAAAAATATAGCCTATCAAAACATTCTATGAATCCAACTATAAGACAAAAAACAAAGAATATCCCAACTAAACCAAAAGCACCCGATGTATCCGCTCTTAACAAATCACAAAGGGAATCCAATTTAATCGAAAAGCATTCAATGTATCCATAAGATGAAACACAAAGAAAATCCAACAGACAATTTAAACTCAATCAATTATAAGATTAACTCAAATAATTGACAGAACATTTATACTAAAAATTGTCAGATTTGTACAAGCAAATCTGAACTACTACGCCAAACAACGGCGGGGCTTCATCTTCAACCTTAGCTGAAGAGTCTAGCCACTCATAACTATAAAACTATAATAAAAAGTGCTAAACATTTAAACTAAAACAACTGAATATAAAGAAATAAATAAACAACTTTACATGGGAGAAATTCCACTCGCTGACGGGCAGCGCTTCCCCTCGTGGTAACAATGCCTTCAGGATCCACCAGAATGCTAGCGGACGTCCACCGGTAAACACCAAAGTGGCTCAGGAATTGTACACTGAATGATGAAGTGGAGTGGGTCTTATATAGGCAAATACCACAAGTGGAATGTCTTTCCAATCCGATGTGGGATGTGGGATATAGAAATGTGTTTCCAACCAATGTGGGATGTTGGATTTAAGTCTTCACATGCCCTTCAAAACTTCTGTTCACGCTGAAATCCCGCACAGCCCGCACAGCCTGACCTTTGTCTACTAAAACAGCCATAACTTTCTGTAGAAAAATCATTTTTATGAGCCGTAAAATTCTCCAGAAAATAGACTTCTGGATCTTTCTAAGCATATATGGCTCATATCCTGGTTCTTCTTGAATCAATACAGTTTAATTTTCAAAGATGATTGATCTGTACGGGCAATTCTGGCAATTTTAGTGAAACTCCTTTCCCAGTGCTTGTAAACCTGAAAAACAACGAAAACAACTCAAAGTAACAAATTCCTAAGCTAACAAATGTAAATTAGAGGGCCAAAATATGCAATATTTGGCACTCATCAGTATGCTCGGAAGAAGTTAGAGAGAGAAAGATATTTGTTCCAAAAATAATAGAATTGACTACTGAAAAGATCAAACTGGTTATGAAGAACCTTAGAGCAGCACAAAACAGGCAGAAGGGATATGCTGATAATAGAAGATGATCTCTCGAATTTCATATTGGTGATTGGGTATTTTTGAAGATATCTTCGTGGAAGGGTGTATTGAGGTTTAAAAAGAAGGAAAAGTTGAGCCCGAGATTTGTGGGGCTATATGAGGTGATTGAGAGAGTTGGACCAGTAGCATATCGATTGGATTTGCCCCCAAAGTTAAAGCAATTACATAATATGTTTCATGTGTCACTTTTGAGAAAGTACTTACACGATGAATCCCATAGTATCTCGAATCAGGCGATAGAACTTCAGGAAGATTTGACCTTTATGCAAGTGCCGGTTAAAATTCTAGATATAAAGGAACAAGTCCTGTGTAATAAAGTTATCCATCTGATACAAGTATTATGGCGAAGCAAATATATTGAAGAAATTACTTGGGAGCATAAAGTAAGAATGAGGAAAGAATACCGCTAACTCTTTCTTGAATTAAGTAAAGAAATTTCAAGGACGAAATTTTTGTAAGGTGGGTAGAATTGTAATACCCGTATTTTTAAAGTAAGGGTAAAGAAGTAATTGAATAATATGACATGAAGTTAAAATAATATATATATATATATATATATATGCAAAAGATTTATTTTTTTATAAAACAATTCTTTTGGAAAAAAAGACGCGTGGACAGTATGTAAGGAAAAAGAGAAAGAAAAAGAAAAGGGAAAAACCGCAAAGTCCAACGTGGAGAAGGAAAAAGAAAAAGAAAAAGAAATGTAAAAAAAAAGCAGTGTGGAGGATAAGAAAAAAAAAAAAAAAAAAAGCCAAAACCTGGCTACAGGTGTTGGCTGTCTAACATGCAATTGCATGTTAGACAACACATGTTTTCGTGGTAACAAAATATGGGGGGTTCTGACCGTTATATATATATATATATATAGTTTTAGTTTTAGTTTATTTTATTTATTACTTACCAAATTCTGTTTGGTTTTCTTCAACCTCAAATCTAAATTACTCTATTTCTTTAAACACTTGGGGATTGAAAGGAAAGTTGAAAGAATAAAATTTTGGAGGGGTTTACCAGAGAATTTTATAGAGTCATGGGAAGATCTAAGAAAAACATAAGGTAATAATTTGAAGTTTATTTTTGAAATTTAGCATACATGAAATTCCCGAAATTTAATGTGGGAATTTTCAAAGGGTGTGAATTATGAAGGAACTGACAAATAAATTAGAAATTTTAATATAAATATTATGTCAGGTGTTGACGATCAACAACCGAGGGAAATTGCTAATAGGAGTAGGAAAGGCAAGGAGGTGATCCACAGGTAGCTCTAAGTGCTTCGTGGTGAGTTAGATTTACTTTAAGTAATCAAGATAAATATGAAATACATAATGATAATATTTGAATATATTATTAACTTATGATTTGGTGATATATGAAAGTTGGTTGATATGTATAATAAGAATAATTGATGTGTAGAGAATTATTTTATGAGAAATAATATTATTAGAATAATGAGTCGATTTAATAATAAAGGTGATAAGTGAAATTATTGACGAGCTATGGATAATGATTTGATATGATATATGAGGAGAAGAAATAAGTGAAATTGATCAAATAATAATTGGAGAAGAAACATGATAAAAAAAATTAAATGTCTGAATACATACGTGTTTTTATATTATTGTACATATGTATATTTCATATCATTGTTCATACGCATATGCATGAAATAAAAGAACCGCGAAGACAGCCAATCTAAATGAAAATAAAAGAACCGAGAGGGTAACCGGTCTATATGAGAATAAAAGAATCAGGAAGGCAGCTGGTCTAAATGAGAATCAAAGAATCGAGAAGGCAGCCGGGCTAAGCTAAAACATGTTGACATGTGGAAAGACATTCCCAATAATAATAACATTTAAATTCACACATTACATTTGCTTTAAATATTGATTGTTATTGCTTGAGATGCTAAAGTGCTATTCTTGATTGTAAATTTATTTATAGATGAATGAGTCTCACAGAGAGACAGATTCGGTGAGAAAGAAACATGAAAGTATGATATGATAAGAACTATCTCAATGATAGATTATATGTTGTGAACCTCATAAAGAGGTAAGTATAAGGTATAATTGATGGTCTTAGGATGGATAAATATATTAGAAAAATATATTGATACTAAATAGAGATTATGATATGAGTAGTAAGAAAAGAATGCTATTATCAAATTTTATGAGATATAGATGATTGAATATTGAAAAATGATTTATACAAATTGAATACTTCTAGTAAATTTAATTCACTGAGCTTATGAAGCTTATCCTTCATTGTTAAATGATTTTAGGCAGCATGTAGGACAGATAGTTGGTGAACTGAAATTCAGACGAAGTCATTATCTATAAGTCATGTGGTCCACATGCTCACACTAATGGAAAGAAAAAAAATATTTGTAAATATTCATGCATATTATGTTGTATAAAATGTTTAAGTTGAGATTTGAATGATGTATTTCCCCTATTAAGAGTTGAGGATTTGTGTAAATAATTGTAGTTGGTATTCTTTTTATTGTTGCATATATGCATCGTGCTGGAATTTTCAAAATGTGACAACATCGTTTTAGGGGTGGCCAACCCGTGATGGGTCGTTACATATATATAGGTAGAAATGGATCTAGGGTAATGAAGGGTGAGATCAACTATAATCTAAATGGATGGTGACATGGAGATTTGCATAATCAATATTTTCTTAGCATATTCTTGGAATATTTTAACAACATAATCGGAATAAAATCATGCGATCAAGATCAATGGTTTAGATATTCTACAATCTTTTGGACGATTCAGATTAGTCAAAGTGAAAGATATGTAGAATTAAATGAAGATCTTAGAAGATCAAAATTGGGATCGTGGGATCGAGCGATAAACTTAGGGTTGGTTGGTGGTCTTGAGTATTCTAGGCTTTATTTTTTAATTTAGGTCTACTTCATGTTATTTTGTAATCCATTTCTTTTTGGATCGGGTCATCGTTTCCTCCTCCATTTAATTTAGTGCTTATCATCGGACTCCACATGTGGTCTGTTCTAATATTTTGAATGAAATTTGGTGTTTACACTTTTTTTTTTTAAATTGAGGCTAAATTTTTACCCAAGCTCAGTTCATTAATCAATTTTCCTTGTCTAAGCTTGCAAAAACTACAGACTAGTTTAAGCGGGCCAACAGGCCAAATGTCATCTCTACTTCAAAGGATTCTCTTTCATTTTTGCTCTCAAACTAGAAAACAAATTATTTTTCACAAGTCAGAGATTATCTTCAGCCAAACATGCCCCTCAACTTCAACAGCTTGCTAAGGATCTTGGAGTCAAACTTCGCACATGCCCTAGGAAGTACTTAGGTGTTGTAATACTCGTGTTCATACAATAAGGATAAATAAGTAATTTTACATATATTATATTGAATTAAATAATTCATTAATGAAAGATTTAGTATTGACTTGAAATAATATTGAAAATGTTATGGAAAAGAGTTAGAAATTTTTGAAAAAGAAAGTACTAAATTTTTTTATATTTGAAATTGAAATGAAAGAATTGTGAAGAAAAATATTGACTGAAGTTGAGGGAAATAATTAGAAATCTTTTTGGAAGAAAATATAAATTTTTATATTTCTCTATAATTTTCATAAAATTTTTGGAAAGAAGAAAAGATGAAATTTTGATTTTAAAGGATAAATGGCAAATATGTAAAATTTTATTGTAAATAACCAATGGAAAATATATAAATTGTAAAAAAAAATTTGCAGACTTCACGAAGCGGTGAAGCGGCCAAGCGGCGAGCGATGATAATAAAAATAAATAATAATAAGAAGAAAATAAATAATAATAATTGTCTCTAAGAGGTAAAGAAAAAAAAATTTGTTGCGCGGTGAAGCAGTTGAGAAGGAGAAAAAAAAGGGTTTATAAGTCTCTGAAACAGACTTTGTTTTGTTTTCCTTAACAATCCCGTTTGGTTTTTTTCTTTTTTCAATTCAAATTTCTTAGCAAAAAGTTATAAAGAAAATTTCTCCAATATTAGAGATAGTACAATCATTAAATTACAATAGCAAGACTTCATAAATAAATACTTATATTGTTTAAATTGAGTTATGAAATAGTAAGATTTATGAAAGTTTATGATTAGGTGTTGGTGATCAACAATCTCAAGAAATTACTGAAAGGAGCAGGAAACGCAAGGAGGTGATCCACATGTAGCTTTAAGTGCTATATGGTGAGTTAGATTTACTTTTAGTAATCGAGACCAATAAAAATATGAATTTATGATATTTGAATAAATGATTGAATTATAATGATTTAAAGATGTATTTTCCGTTATGTATGAAAACTGATTGATTTATTGATTAGAGATTTAATAGTATGTTGAATATTAATTATATAAGAATTTATATTTTAAAAAGGATGAATTAATAAAAAAAATATGCTGGGAAATTATATGAAATTTCTGAAAATATGATTGAAAAATTGATAGGATATATGAGGAGACAATTTAATAAATATGATAAAAATAATAATTTTGAAAATGAGCTAGATAGTTGAATTGAATGCTTTGATGTAGGTTTGCTTGCATATTATTTCTCATATGCATAAAAGAAAAGACAAGGAAGACAGCTGGTCTAGTTAAGAAGACTAAGAAGGCAGCTGGTTTGGCTGAGAAGACCAGGAAGGCAACTAGTGAAACATGTCGACATGTGGGAAGATGTTCCTAGATGATAATATGAAATGATCTAATGAGAAAGAAAGAAAGATAATTTAAATTTATGCATTATATTTGTTTTAAATATTTATTATTAATGTCTGAGATGCTAAAGAATCTGTTTTGAGTATTAAATGATTAATAGATAGATGAATCTCATTGATGATAGATAAATAGAAAAGATGACATAAAAAGAATTATATTATTAATTGTTTATATGATGTGAACTTTATGATGATATTAAATTGATAAAATATATAAGATATATGTATTGAACGAGGATAGCCTTATAATTTATTTATTAAGAGAAATTGATAAATGATTGAATTAGAATGTGAGAAGAGATAGATGGTTAATTATGTTGATTTAACAATGAACGAATATAACTAGAAGTATACAAATCTATAACTTCTAGTAAATTTAATTCACTGAGCTTGTGAAGCTTATTCCTTATTGTTAAATAATTTCAGGTAGCGGGCATGACAAATAGATTTGTGAGCTAAGATTTAGATTGAGTTATTATTTGTAAGTCTCGTGGTCTACATCCTCAGACTAATGGAAGAAAAAAAAAGTGTAAATATTCATGCATAACATGTTGTAGATATTGTTTTAGTTGGGATATTAATAATGTAACTCCCCTGTTGAGGGTTGAGGATTGATGTATGCATATATTTTCTGTCGATGCATGTTTTTATATTGTTGCATATATATGTCGTGTTGGGATTTCAAAACATGAAGACACCATCTCGGGGCTGGCCAACGTAGGATTGGTCATTACAATTTTGGTATCAGAGCATTAGATTTTTATGATTCTGTAGACTGCATAAAAATTTAAAAAAGTGGAAGATTTAACTAAACTATATTTTAATGTAGAGTCTGAGGATGGCACGTGGACGTGCTAGAGGTAGAGGTAGAGTACTAAACCAAAGAGGACATAGTAGACCCTCAATATTTAGAAGAGCTGAAATTGAGGAGGAGGTCGAGTTTGTGGTTCATGCAAGGGAGCAGGTAGCTAGTACAGCTGGTACTAGTAGAGGTGGGAGAGAAGCTGATATTAGGATGGATGAGTTGAAATAAGTTCTTGATCGTGCTATAGAGAGAATGAATGCAGCAAAAGAAAGGGTTGATAATTTTCAAAGGAGACTAGAGGAAAGGGGTAGAACAGAACCGGATGTGGTGAGACAAGAGGCTTATAAGGGAGAGGGTGTGTTTGCACATGAGATGTAAGGGGATTGTTTTGTGAGATTTATTAAATTTAAACCCTAGTATTTTAGAGGATCTGTAAATACTATTGAAGCTGAGCAGTGGATTAAACATGTTGAGAAATATTTTGAAGTCTTACCAGTGACAGATAGACAGAAGGTTGCTTTTGCTTCATTTAAGCTGAAAATGAGGCTTCTTAATGGTGGGAGGATATTCTGCTTAGATTGAGTGCATAAGTAGATCAACCCTTAACTTGGTGTAAGTTTAAAGATATGTTCTTTGCGAAGTATTTTTCAGATATGTTTCGAGCACAGTAGGAGAGCAATTCTATTCATTTAAGGCAGAATACTTTATCTGTGGTTGAGTATGATAGTAAATTCATAACCCTGTCGAGGTTTGTACCTGAGTTAGTAAATACGGAGGAGAGAAAATGTAAGAGATTTTTAGATAGGTTACACTATGAAATTCGAACTAAACTCTCTTATTTGGGTATTGGGAATTTGGTGGATAAAACATTACAGATTGAGAAAGATGTGATGGAGTTCACAGGTAGGATGGATTGGTTAAAGATGTTTAGATTTGAGGGTCCTATAGGTGGTAGTGGTATGAATTTGCAGGGTGGGAGACCACCCAAAGGGGGTGTTTCTTGTCACAGGGAACTATAATGCAGAGTCAGAGGCAAGCAGAATCTGTTGCTTCTGTTGCTCAGAGTAATATTGGTGGGACCCCTAGATTTGGGAGACAAGCTATGGAAACTGAAAGTTATTGTAGAGAAGTAATTATGCCACAAATGGGAAGTGGTAATCTGATGTATGATTGGGAGACAAGAATTTGCTATAGATGTAATCAGATAGTGCATCTATTATAAAATTGTCCTACACTGATGTGCTTTGTATGTAGCGAAGGAGGACATATTAATGTAGATTGTCCAGTGGGGAAATCTGTTGAGATAAGTGGTAGAGGTGTTGGGAGAAAATAGGTGGAAAGAGGTGTTGGATCAGGGAGTATGTGGGGCAAAGGCAGAGGATCAGTAGCTGAGAGAGGATGCGGTGGTTAGTTACAACCCAGATACAGCAGAGTCTATGCATTGAACCAACAGGATTCACATACCATTCTTGATATTGTTATTGGTATGGTATCTATTCTTAATAGACCTACTAGGTTATTGATTGATACTAGTGCATCCCATTCTTTTGCATCAAGTGTTTATATGAAATTTATTGATGTTTGTGTTAGTTATTTGATGCATATTGTTATTGTTGACATTCCTACTGGGGATAGGGTTATTATCAGGACAATTTATCGGGGTTGTGTGATTAATATGGCTGATAGAGAATTTGAAGTTGATTTGTTGCCTTTAGATATGGTAATTTTTTATTTAATTCTGGGGATAAATTGGTTCTCTGCATATCATGCTTGGGTAGATTGTTTTAGAAAGAATATGGTGTTCAAGATACTAGGACAAGAAGAGTTTAATTTTTAGGGAGAACGTAAGATATTTGCCAACTGTCTTATTTCTGCTTTGACTGCTAGTAGATGGTTGAAGAAGGTTATTTGGCATATGTGGTGGATTCTAGCAAGAAGATTAGGAAGTTTTCTATTGAGGTTTGCCTCCAAACAGGAAGATTGAGTTTTCTATTTAGGTGATTCCGGGATCAGTACTTATATCTATAGTACTTTATAGAATGACACCAGCTGAGTTGAGATAATTGAAAGTTCTGCTTCAGAAGTTGCTAGATAAACAATTTATTCGACCTAGTATGTTTCCTTGGGGAGCCCATATGTTGTTTGTGAAGAAGAAAGATGGAACGATGAGGCTATGCATTGATTATCGATAGTTGAGTAAGATCACCATCAAGAGTAAATATCATTTTCCCAAGATAGATGATTTATTCAAGCAGTTATAGGGGGTTAGGATGTTTTTTAAGATAGACATGAAATTTATTAATGTTTGTGTTAGTCCTTTGATGCATATTGTTATTGTTGACGTTACTACTGGGGATAGGGTTATTATCAAGACAATTTATCGGGGTTGTGTGATTAATATGGCTGATAGAGAATTTGAAGTTGATTTGTTGCCTTTAGATATGACAATTTTTTATTTAATTCTAGGGATGAATTGGTTATCTGCATATCATGCTTGGGTTGATTGTTTTAGGAAGAATATGGTGTTCAAGATAATAGGACAAGAGGAGTTTAATTTTTAGGGAGAACATAAGATACTTGCCAACTGTCTTATTTCTGCCTTGAGTGCTATTAGATGGTTGAAGAAGGTTATTTGGCATATGTGGTGGATTCTAGAAAGAATATTAGGAAGGTTTCTATTGAGATTTGCCTCCAAACAGGGAGATTGAGTTTTTTATTTGGGTGATTCCGGGATTAGCACTTATATCTATAGTACTTTATAGAATGACACCAGTTGAGTTGAGATAATTGAAAGTTCTACTTCAGGAGTTGCTAGATAAACAATTTATTCGACCTAGTATGTTTCCTTAGGGAGCTCATATGTTGTTTGTGAAGAAGAAAGATGGAATGATGAGGCTATGCATTGATTATCGATAGTTGAATAAGATCACCATCAAGAGTAAATATCATTTTCCCAAGATAGATGATTTATTAGAGCAGTTACAGGGGGTTAGGATGTTTTCTAAGATAGACATGAGATCAAGTTATCATAAGTTGAGGATAAAGGAGGGAGACGTGCCTAAGACTGCTTTTAGGATACGTTATGGCCATCATGAGTTCCTTGTGATTCCATTTGGGTTGACTAATGCTCTTGTAGTGTTTATAGATCTAATGAATCGGGTGTTTAAACCATTCTTTGATAGAGTTGTAATTGTATTTATTGATGATATTCTGGTATATTCCAGGAATGAAGAGGAGCATGTACAACATTTAGAGATAGTGTTGAAAATTCTGAGGAGAGAGAAATTGTATGCAAAGTTCTATAAGTGTGAATGTCGGTTGAATGAAATATCTTTCTTGGAGCATGTTAAGTCAGGAGATGGTATAGCAGTTGACCCACGGAAAGTGGAGGCATTGTTGAACTAGGAAAGATCAACTAGTGTGACTGAAATTAGAAGCTTTTTGGGGTTGGCTGGTTATTATAGAAGGTTTATCCCTAATTTTTTTTTATTGCTAGACCATTGACCAGATTGACCAGGAAGGAAGTGAAGTTTATGTGGTCAGAAGAACGTAAGAGGAGTTTCCAGTTGTTGAAATAGAAATTGACTACCGCTCTAGTATTAGTGCTTCCTTCTGGTGATAAAGGATTCGTGGTATATAGTGATGCGTCACATCAAGGGTTGGGATATGTGTTGATGCAACATGGGAGAATTATAGGCTATGCTTCTAGGCAATTGAAGAACCATGAGAGAAATTATCCGACCCATGATTTAGAATTAGCTGCCATAGTTTTTGCTTTGAAGATTTAGAGACATCATTTGTATGGAGCCACTTGTGAAATTTTTACTGATCATAAAAGTTTGATGCATTTACCTACCCAGAGAGAGTTGAATTTGAGGTAGAGGTGGTGGATGGATTTGATTAGGTACTATGACTATATAATTCATTATCATCCAAGGAAGGCTAATGTAGTAGTTGAAGCATTGAGTAGAAAGTCTACAGGGAGATTAGCTGCTATTGGGAGTCATGATATTAACATGATGATAGAATTGAGATAAATGAGAATACAGTTGAGTATCAGTGATAGAGGAGTATTGATGGCAAATATGGTAGTACAATCTTCTATTATTGATCGCTTGTTACATATGCAGAGTAAAGATGAAGGGATAGAGAAGATTAAACAGGAAGTATTGAGTGGGAAGTCGACTAAGTTTAGAATTAGAGAAGATGGTATGGTGGTATTGGGATAGAGAGTCTGTGTTCCTAATGATGTTGAGATGAGAAAGGAGATACTGAGAGAGGCTCATAATTCTATGTAGTCTATGCACCCGGGTAATAATAAGATGTACAGGGGGTTGAGTCATAATTATTGGTGGTCAGGAATGAAGAAGGATGTAGTTGAGTATATTTTTAGATGTTCGATTTGTCAACAGGTGAAGTACGAGAATAGACATCCGACAGGTTTATTACAGCCTCTTCCAGTACTTGAATGGCTATGGAAGAATGTGAGTATGGATTTTGTTTCTAATTTTCCCCGTACCTAGAGAGGTCATGATGCTGTATGGGTTATAGTGGATAGACTTTCTAAGTCTTCGCATTTTCTTCCTATTAAAACTACCAGGAGTCCTGAAAAGTTGGCCTAATTGTAAGTAACGAAAATTGTGAGATTACATGGAGTACCTTTGATCATTGTATCAGATAGAAATTCTAGATTTACTTCTAGATTTTGGAGGGGTTTTCAGAAAGCTATGGGTACACAGTTGCAGTTTAGTACAGCTTTTCATCCTCAAACTGATGGGCAGACAAAGAGAATCATCAGAATACTAGAAGATATGCTGAGGGCAAGTGTATTGAGTTTTTCAGTGAGCTGAGATATCGAGTTTACGTACAATAATCAGTATCAAACTAGTATTGGGATGGTACCATTTGAGGCTTTATATGGTAGAAGGTGTAGAACTTCAATATGTTTTAATGATAGATTGTGAGATATCAAGTTTGCATACAATAATCAGTTGGAGAAAGAAAGATATTTTGTCCATAAATGATAGATTTGACTACTGAGAAGATCAAAATGGTTAAAGAGAACCTTAGAGCGGCATAGAATAGACAGAATGGATATGTTGATAATAGAAGACGATCTCTTGAGTTTTAGGTTGGTGATTGGGTGTATTTGAAACTATCTCCGTGGAGGGGTGTATTGAGATTTAAAAAGAAAGAAAAATTGAGTCTGAGATTTGTGGGGCCATATGAGGTGATTGAAAGAGTTGGACCAGTAGCATATAGATTGGATTTGCCTCCAAAGTTAAAGCAATTACACAATGTGTTTCTTGTTTCACTTTTGAGAAATTGTTTGCATGATGAATCCCATAGTATTCTGAGTCAAGCTATAGAACTTCAGGAAGATTTGACATTTACACAAGTACCAGTTAGAATTCTAGATAGAAATGAACAAATCTTGCATAATAAAGTTATTCCTTTAGTTCAAGTGTTATGGCAGAACAAAGATGTTGAAGAAATCACTTGGGAGCATGAGGAAAGAGTACCCTCAGGTTTTTCATGAGTTAGGTAAGGAAATTTTGGAGACAAAATTTTTATATGGTGGGTAGAATTGTAATACACATGTTCATAAAATAAGGATGAAGAAGTAATTTTACACATATTATATCTAATTAAATAATCCATTGATGAAAGATTTAGTATCGATTTGAAATAATATTGAAAATTTTGTTGAAAAGAGTTAGAAATTTTTGAAGAAGAAAGTACTAAAATTTTTTGAAATTTGAAGTTGAAATGAAAGAATTTTGAAGAAAAATATTGACCAAAGTTGGGGAAAATAATTAAAAACTTTTTTTGGAAGAAAATATAAATTTTTGGAAGAAAGAAAAGATGAAAAAATGATTTTAAAGGATAAATGGCAAAATTGTAATTATGTAATGGCAAAATAGTAATTATGTGATGGCAAAACAATAAATTTTTAATGATGGCAGAATTATAAATAACAAGTGGCAAATAGTAAATTGTAAAATAAAATTCGCAGACTTCACGAGGCGGTGAAGTGGCAGTAAAAACAATAATAATAAAATTAAATTAATAAATAAATAATAAAAAAATTCTCTAAGTGGTAAAGAAAAATAAAACTTAACCGTTAAGTAGTGAAGGAAAAAAAAAATTCATTGAATGGTGAAGCAGTGGAGAAGAAGAAAAAAAAGTTTATAGTTCTTTGAAACAGAGACTTTGTTTTGTTTTCCTTACCAAATCACGTTTAGTTTTCTTCTTTCTTCAATTCAAATTTCTTAACAAAAAGTTATGAAGAAAATTTCTTCAATATTAGAGATAGTACAATCATTCAATTACAATAGCAAGACTTCATCATATTTAAGGTAAATTTTCAATAAAATTCATAACTAAATAATTATATTGTTTGAATTAAGTTATGAAATAGTAAGATTTATGAAAGTTTATGATTAGGTGTTGGTGATCAGCAATCTCAAGAAATTGCTGAAAGGAGCAGGAAAGGCAGGGAGGTGATTAACGGGTAGCTTTAAGTGCTATATGATGAGTTAGATTTACTTTTAGTAATTGAGACCAATAAAAATATGAATTTATGATATTTGAATAAATTTTTGAATTAGATTTTTGAAGGAAAATGGGCGAGGGTAAGGAATGCTCACGACATTCTCCTCGAGCTTTTGAAGAAAAATGATTGAGGGTAAGGAATGCTTGGGACATTATTCTCGGGTTTTTAAAGGAAAATGATCGGGGGCCAAGGGCAAGAAATGGTTGGGGCATTCTCCTCGGGCTTTTTGAAGGAAAATAATCGAGGGTGAGGAATAATGGGGGCATTCTTTTCAGGTTTTTTGAAGAAAAATAGTCGAAGGTGAGGAATACTCAAGGCATTCTCCTTAGGCTTTTTGAAGGAAAACGATAGAGGGTAAAGAATGCACGGGGCATTATCCTCCGGCTTTTGAAGAAAATGGCTGAGGTTGAGGAATACTCAAGGCATTCTCCTCAAGGCATTCTTTTCGGGCATTTTTTTAAGGAAAATGGCTGAGGGTGAGGAATGCATGGAGATCCTTCTTGGGATTTTTAAAGGAAAATGGTCTAGGGTAAAGAATTATTAGGGAATTCTCCTCGGGGATTTTAAAGGAAAATGACCAAGGGTAAGGAATGTTTGGGGCATTCTCCTTAGGTTTAACGTGATTTGTTTTGACTTTCGATAATCTCACAATCATTAGTGTATGAGACACTAAAATAAGTTTTGTAGGTGCTTAGTAGAGAGTGAATACACCGAACTGACTCGACTAAGAAATTCTTTATGGACATTTTACTGGTTGTCAATAGGAATTCTTGCGTTGCAGTTGTACAAGTGATCAATGGACTTTAGGCACCATGGATATCTTGTGTATGGGTAATCATGCTTTGATGTTACCTAAATGTGATTCTAATCATGGGTCACAAAAGGGTAGAAATTTGGTATGAACACTTATAAGAAGTTTCTTGATAAGTCACTTTCAGCAACTGTTGTTAAGAATATTCTGGAAGAAGAGGTCGCTACTTATAAGAAGTGGCAAGATGACATGTGGGCTAGGAGCTACATGATAACATCTATGTCTAATGAGTTTTAGATGCAATATGACAAGATGAAAATTGAATTTACAAAACTATTTCATCTACAAGAGTTGTATGGTGAGCATAACCTCTTTAGGGAAATGATCTCCAAAAGTTCATTAATCCATGAGCGATTAAGGATGATAAACTATATCGAGCAGTTAGACTGGCTCGTTTTAGTATAGATGTAGAGTTAAGTAATGACTTAATTCTTACATTCCTTTCAAACTCATTATCACAGTATGTTATGAACTACAAGATGAATGAGTTTGAAGCTACGCTTCTATAACTTATTATACGTTGAAGATTGTAGAAGTTACGATAAAAAAAGGTAAAGACACCCTTTATGCTTGTTGATGGAGCTTCTTCCTCTAAAAGAAAGTCTTGAAGAAGAAGAAGAAATAATTGAAAGCAAATAGAGGTGTTAACAAGGCTATTTCATCAAAATCTAATAAGGATAAGGGACAGTGCTCTCATTATGGCAAAAATGAGCATTAGAAGAGAAACTACAAGGATCACCTTGCAAGACAAGCCTTCGAAAGAATGTCTCATATGTTCTTCATTAAAATATACTTAATGCTCCTATTTAGGTATTAGATACCGAGTATTGGTTCTCATTTTTGCAATAGGTTGCAGACATTGAGAAAAATCAAGAAATTAAGTGAGGAGAAGTTAATCTTTGCCTTGGAAATGAAGTAAGTTTAGCTACATTAGTCGTAGAGTTTTATTACTTAGTTTTACCATACAGAAGTAGACGATAAAATATTTCATATAGATCAACAAAATAAATGAGATAATGGTCTAAATCATTACTACATGTGACACTTAAGATTACGTCATATCAATAAGGATAGTATAAACAAGTTGGTAAAAGATGGATTCTTAGATCTATCGGATTGTGAATCCTATCCAACCTATGAAAACTATCTGATGGGAAGATGATTAGATCTCCATTTATTAGATATGGAGAAAGATGTATTAGGGTTAATACGTACTGATTTATGTGGGCACCTAATAGTTAATTCTAGTGGTGGTTACTCTTACTTCATTACCTTTACCAATGATCATTCTAGGTATGGGTGTGTGTACTTAGTGAAGTACAAATCTGAATCATTTGAAAATTTCAAAAAATTAAGAAAATAAATTGAAAAGCAAAATGGGAAAAGTATTAAAGCTCTTTGATCTGATCGAAGAAGTAAATACTTGTTTAATGATTTTCACGATTATCTCAAAGAGATTGAGATTCTCTCTTAGTGAACTCTTCTTTGAATTGCACCCTATTGGATATGGTATGATTCATGATGAGTTACATTGATCTTCCTATATCCTTTTGACGATATGTTTTCCTAACCACCACATACTTATTGAACAAAATTCCCTCAAAGTCAGACCTAAAACACCATATAAGATATGGAAAGAGAGAAAACCTAATCTTAAGCATGTTAAGATTTGGGGTTTTCCCACCTATGTAAAGAAGTTACATACAGACAAATTAGGAACTAGGTCTGAGAAATATAGGCTGTGGGATATCCTGAGAAAAGTTTAAGATATTATTTCTATCATCCTTGGGAATGAAAGGTGTTTCTTTCCAAGCATACTACCTTTCTAAAAAAAAGGAGTTTATGATGGATGGGAACAGTTGGAGGAAGATAGAACTTGATGAAGTATCACAAGAGCCACAACCTAATACTATTCAAATTGAGGAACCTGAACCAATAAATCTTCCTAATACATAACCAGTTCGTAGATCTAGTAGAATACCCAAGGCTCTAGAGAGATATGGATTTTTCATAGATTGTGCATGGAGGTATGCCTTATAGATGATAAAGAACCTGCTAACTATGAAGGAGTGATGCCAAACATTGATTCTGGGAAGTGGCTAAAAGCCATGAAATCCAAAATGGATTCCATGTACTCTAACAAAGTATAGAATTTGGTCGATGAACTTGAAGGTATAGTACCTATAGGTTGCAAATGAGTCTTTAAGAGAAAGATTGGAGTGGATAAAAAGGTAGAGACTTATAAAGAAAGGCTAGTAGCAAAGTGTTTAAAGCAAATTCAAGGAACCGACTTTGACTAAACCTTCTCTCCAGTGGCCATGCTTAAAACCATTAGGATTTTCCTTGCAATAGTTGCATACCATGACTATGAGATATAACAGATGGATGAAAAAATTGCATTCCTCAATGGAAACATAGAGGAAGATGTGTAAATGACACAACCTAAGGGTTTTACATCTAGTGATAGTGACCACAAAGTATCCAAGCTTTAAAAATCCATTTATGAATTATAGCAAACTTCTCGAAGTTGGAATATTTGTTTCGATGAGATAATCAATTTCTTTATTTTTATCAAATAATAAGGATGAACCATGAGTATATAAGAAGATTAGTGGGAGCACTGTGACATTCTTAGTGCTTTACATATAAGACATATTACTCATTAAGAATGATATAGGTGTGTTACAATCAGTCAAGATTTGGTTGTCAAATAATTTCTCCATTAAAGGATTTGCATAAAGCATGTTAAATTTTGGGGAACAAGAGATAGATCTAGTTAGATGCTAGGCTTATCCAAATCCGCGTACATACACAAAATGATAAAAAGGGTTTAACAAGGAAAATTCCAAGATGAGTTATGGAATTAAAACTAAATATTTTTTCCTTGTAAATAGAGAAAAGGATTTGAAAATAATTCATTATATAGATATGTGTTTACCTTAAATGGTGGTGTAGTGAGCTAGAAATGTTATAGGCAAGTGACCATTATTGATTCGACCATGGAGGCTGAATATGTTATTTTATCTAAGGTTTCGAGGAATATTGTTTCACTGAACTTGGAATGGTTTATGACATTGTAAATTTAGTATTATGATACTGTGACAACAATGGCCTTGCTGTGCAGTTATAGGAACTAAAGTCTCATCAGAAATCCAAACAATTCTTGCAATAATTCTATTTGATTAGAGGAATCAGTGGAACAAGTAATGTAAAGATGAAAGAGTTTTATCAACAAATAATATTGTGGATCCACTACCTAAAGCAACGGCTATAAGATACTTGGGTTATTGGCTTTAGTACAAGTGGGAGATTAATATTAGTGTGCCTTGCAGGCTAATAGTATTTGATGTTATGGGCATGTTACTTGTTGTTGTGAATTTTAAATTACTCGCAAGTGCACGAATCATTTGCAATATAGTGTTGTGCAAGTGCGAGGTCGAATCCATAGGGAATTGCGTTGTGAAAATATTTTTATCTAAACTAAGCCTATTTTAACCTAGTTCCGAATTTTGGATTGTATCTTGCAAAGAAATATAAACTAAACTAAGTTGATTTAAAAACAACTAATAAAAACACTAAGGTTTTCTGAATCCACCCCACCAAAGTAAAGCATATATCTTTATGTTCTATATAAAAATAATCTATCAAATCATTCCATGAATCCACCATTATACAAATCATGACGAATACCCAAACAAAATCAAAACCATCCAATGTATCCGTTTAATTCACAAATCACAATGGATATCCAATCTAACTTGAATGATCCACCGTATCAGGCAGATGAAACACAAGGAATATCCAATTTAACAATTTAAAAGCAATCAATCATAAGATTTTTCTCAAATAATTTAACAGAACATTTATACTAAAAATATCATAATTGTATGAACAAATCTGAAAATATTATGCCAAACAATGGCGAGACTTCATCTTTAACCTTAGATGAAGATTTTAGCCTCTCATAATTATGAAACTAAAGTTCACAATAAAAGTGCTAAATATTAAACTTTAAAACTAAAAAAAGAAAATAAATTAAAACTGACTATACATTGGGAGAAATTCCACTCGCTGTTGGGCGGCGCTTCCCTTCATGGTAGCAAAGTCTTCGAGATCCACCAGAATGCTAGCAGAAGTCCTCCGGATTGCACACTAATTGCTTCAGTGAGGTGGGACTTTTATAAAAAAACTCAAGAGTGCAATGTGTTTCAAATTCGATGTGGTATACTGCTCGAGTGCGCTCAATCACAGTCTTGTTGGCTCGAGCGCAGCATGGTGCACTACCTGACCTTTGTCTACTAAAATTGCCATAACTTTCTCTAGAAAAATCATTTTTATGAGCCGTAAAATTTCTCAGAAAATAGTCATCTGGATCTTTCCAATCATATATGGCTTATCTCCTGGTTCTTCCTAAATCAATACAGTAAAATCCACAAAAATGACTGATCTGCCACGCTAAAATCACACATAGCCTGACCTTTGTCTACAAAAACTGTCATAACTTTCTCTAGAAAAATCATTTTTATGAGCTGTGAAATTGCTCAAAAAATAGACATCCAGATCTTTCAAAGTATATATGGTTCATCTCTTGGTTCTTCCTGAATCAATACATTAAAATCCACAAAAATAACTGATATGTACAGGCAATTCTGGCAATTTTAGTGAAACTCATTTCCGAGTGCTTGTAAACCTATAAAACAATGAAAACAACTCAAAGTAACAAATGCCTAAGCTAACAAATGTAAATTAAGGGGCCAAAATATGCAATATTTGGCACTCATGAAATACCCCCAAACTTACATTTTGCTAGTCTCTTAGCAAAACAAAATAAAAAACAAAATGAAAAACAAAGAACATAAAGATAAGTTCATCACTCATGGTATCCAAAAATTTAAGGAGCACTCAAGACCATGATATTCATTCATGAGAAAGCTTAAAAAAGATATAACTCATCTTCACAATGAATAGCAATTTTAAAACCTAATTACTTACAAGAGGCAGACTAAGACATCACAAGCTTGAATCAGTGTAAAGTGAATTAGCATATACAGATGAGGTTTCCAAATAACTTCAATGTGCAATGTCTCTATGTCTCAAGATTCACAGAATTTCTCATCAGAATAAACAACGATGGTATAGTTTTATTTTATTTTTTTATAATTTTTTTTATTATAAGGCTTTGCTATGTTTAGTTCACTTAAGCTTTCTAATTGACCCATGTATCGAGTGTTGAGTCAACGACTCCCAAACCAGATTGTTCTAGGGAATTAGGTGTAAAGACACCCCTAAGGACTTACTAACTCAAGTAAAAAATGCTACGAAACTAAACTGGCCTTAATGCTACCAAGCAAAATTTCCACCTTTTGACGTGAACACTCACTGCTTACTAAGGCAAGAGGTTCAGTTACTCAGCGGAAAGTTTCACAATGATCATTATGAATAAAATTCCCACCTTTTGACATGAACACTCACTGCTTACTGAGGCAAGAGGTCCAGTTACTCAGTGGAAAGTTTATTGATGATCATTATAAATTTTTTTTTGTTTTTTTATTTATGTTTCTATGCCAAAGTGTTTATCTTCCAAGTCATCCAGTTTCAGTTAAGTCAAGGAAACATACACATTGAAGTCGCATGTCATACCTCACACAATTTTGTGCTAATGTGCTCGTGTCAGATTAGATCAAACATGCGAATTCTTAAATGCCTAAAGTAAGTAACAAAGTTTTAAAACTCTATCATCAAATCATGTGTTCACAATTTTAAGCTCACCAATGACATCACATCATAGTATTTGTTTAGATCAACTAAAATTTCAAAATAACATGAGCATGCATTTACCTTCTTTCTTTTTCTTTTTTTTTAAATGAAGAAAAACAACAACAAATTAGGACAAAGTGTGTGTAATGTGTCTCCCATACCCCCAAACTTAAATTACACATTGACCCCAATGTGTAAATAATATGGAAAGAGCTGACCTGGGATATGGAGAACTATCTGGACTGGTATGGCTCATAGCATACCTCCAAACTTGATCTGAAGTACGTGTTGTCCCTGAAAAATAAAGACTGGAAAACAAAAGAAACACTAGAAATAAATAGTAACAATAAATATGTAAAATAATAAACAAACATAAAGGATATGCTGTGGGGTGCCTCCCATGAGCGCTAAGTTTAATGTCTTCAACCAGACCCAACATTAGTAATCATGCCTAGCTAAGCACTCCACCATCTGATCAATAAATGGGAGTGGAAAATGATCCTTCCTTGTGGTAGCATTCAACTTACAGTAGTCTAGACATACTCTCTATCCTGACTGAACACGAGTTGGCACCAACTTGTCGTCCTTATGCTTCACTACCGTTAATCTAGCCCACTTGAGCATGACATGAATCGGGCTCACCCATTTGCTATCAGAGATTGGATAAATGATCTATACATCCAACAACTTTGTCACTTCAGTCCTCACAACCTCTTGCATAGCTGGGTGGAGCCTTCTCTATGGCTCCCTCGATGACTTGGCATTCTCCCCCAAATGTATCTTGTGCATCACCACCGAGGGGCTGATCTCTTTGATATCCTCAATAGTCTAGTCGATAACTTCCTTGTGGTCTCCTAAAACGTCCAATAATTTCTCCTCTTGAGCATCAACCAAATCTGAAGCTATAATCACAGGCAAAGAATATGCTGGACCTAGGAACTTATACTTAAGATTGTCTGGTAAAGGCTTAAGTTCCTTGTGGAGGGCTCAGGTGCTGCGGTTTCCTCCATCTCACTGCTCTCCTGAGGAGCAGACTCCAAAATAGCATTCGCTTGCTCAAGTAACTTATCCAAATCTAAATCCTCTCTAAACTGAGCAAAGCATGCCTCTAGAATGTCCTCAGACTCCCCTCCTTTCTTGGGCACTTGTAATCTCTCAGGGTAAGGCGCTTTAGGTACAAACGACCTAGGGAGATCCTTAATAGTAAGTGTGGCTGTAGATGGCTCAACATCTCTCTTCTCTTTGTTGCCACTTTCTTGCCATTGCTGCATAGCAGGGTTCTCTTCCACTTGATTGTCCACTTGTCTCACAGACCTCAATATGACAATCGATTGCACTTATTCCTACGCGTCCGTAGGAGTTGATGAATTTCCAACCGCAAACTATTCCTTCGGGGTTGGGCACGGGTTGACTGGGGAACTTTCTCTTCTCTCCTTCATCCACGTGACTTGTGATTTGATCCATTTGACTCTCTAGCTTGGCAATTGCTTGGGTGTTTACCATTGTTGCACTCCTCACTTCGCCGATGGATTGGCCAGTCATCTTCATGAAATCCTTGAGGGTGTCCTCTAAAGACTGTGAAACTGGCGTTGGCACTGGTGCTTGAGTGGGAGCATGGTAAGCGGGTGATGGTGCTAGATGGGTTGAACGGCCATGACTTGGAAATGGTGGAAGAAATCTGGGAGGGTATTGATTGTGAGCATGATGAAGGGCTCCCCTCCCTGATTCATCGGTTGGTTCTGCTCCCATGAAAAATTAGGGTGGTTCCGCCACCCTGGATTGTAAGTCTCGGAGTAAGATCCATTTGGTTACCTCTGATAGTCATTGAAAGCATTCACTTGTTCAATGGGATACTCGGCAAAAGCCGGCATTGATGGATAATTCTGTGCTAAATGCATAAGACTAGCTCAAATGGAATAGCTATCAACATTGAATGCATTGGCTGCATTGATGGACTGGCCGATCATCTTCATGAAATCCTTGAGGCTGTCCTCCAATGTCTGTGGCTTTAGATCAAAATGGGTAGCATTGGTTGGTAGCAACACTATACAAGAAGGGAAGTTAGTCGCAACGGGTGCGAACAAATCCCTAAGGGATGTAGTGAAGTCCACGTTCCAAGCTCTAGGTTGCTCTACATTCTCAGGTTGATTTATATTCCAAAAATTTTATCCTATCTCAATTATCTCTCTTTCAACAAGTGCTCTCTTCTGTCTCTTAAGAGTTCTTTCTAATTCGGGATCTAAAGGTATTAACTCTAAGTTCAGGGATCTCCGACCAAGCATACACCAAACAAACAGCACTAATATAAACTAACCAGTAAAAACAAAAGAATAAAATAAAATACAAATAACAAATAACAAAAAGATAATATAAAATAAATGCAAAAACAGAAAACACAATACTCACAAAATGGGCCAACAAAAATTGGCAAATTTTTTTATATTTATATTTATTTTTTATTTTTTATAAGTAATTGCAAATAAAAACAAATAAACAAAAATAAAAATAAAACAAAAATGCTAACTAAACTAGTAGAAAAATAAAATCAATTCAGACAAAAATTTAATTTTCACAAACAAAACAACTCCCCGAAAACGGCGCCAAAAAACTTGTTGTGAGTTTTAAATTACTCGCAAGCACATGAATCATTTGCAATATAGTGTTGTGCAAGTGCGAGGTCGAATCCATAGGGAATTGCATTGTGAAAATATTTTTATCTAAACTAAGCCTATTTTAACCTAGTTCCGAATTTTGGATTGTATCTTGCAAAGAAATATAAACTAAACTAAGTTGATTTAAAAACAACTAATAAAAACACTAAGGTTTTCTGAATCCACCCCACCAAAGTAAAACATATATCTTCATGTTCTATATAAAAATAATCTATCAAATTATTCCATGAATCCACCATTATACAAATCACGGTGAATACCCAAACAAAACCAAAATCATCCAATGTATCCGTTTAATTCACAAATCACAATGGATATCCAATCTAACTTGAATGATCCGCCGTATCCAGTAGACGAAACACAAAGAATATCCAATTTAATAATTTAAAAGTAATCAATCATAATATTTTACTCAAATAATTGAACAGAACATTTATACTAAAAATATCATAATTGTATGAACAAATCTGAAAATATTATGCCAAACAATGGTGAGGCTTCATCTTTAACCTTAGATGAAGATTTTAGCCTTTCATAATTATGAAACTAAAGTTCACAATAAAAGTGCTAAACATTAAACTTTAAAACTAAAAAAAAAAATTAAAACTGATTAGACATTGGGAGAAATTCCACTCGCTATTGGGCGGCGCTTCCCCTCGTGGTAGCAAAGCCTTCGAGATCTACCAGAATGCTAGCAGAAGTCCTCCGGATTGCACACCAATTGCTTCAGTGAGGTGGGAATTTTATAGGGAAACTCAAGAGTGTAATGTATTTCAAATTCAATGTGGGAACTGCCCGAGTGCGCTCGATCACAGTCTTGTGCGCTCGAGCGCAGCATGGTGCACTGCCTGACCTTGGTCTACTAAAACTGACATAACTTTCTCTAGAAAAATCATTTTTATGAGCTGTAAAATTCCTCAGTAAATAGACATCTGGATCTTTGCAAGGATATATGGTTCATCTCCTAGTTCTTCTTGAATCAATATAGTAAAATCCACAAAAATGACTGATCTGCCACATTGAAATCACACACAGCCTGACCTTTATCTACTAAAACTGCCATAACTTTCTCTAGAAAAATCATTTTTATGAGCCTTAAAATTCCTTAGAAAATAGAAATCTAGATCTTTCAAAGAATATATGGCTCATCTCTTGGTTCTTCCTGAATCAATATAGTAAAATCCATAAAAATGACTGATCTGTACAGGCAATTCTGGCAATTTTAGTGAAACTCATTTCCGAGTGCTTGTAAACCTGTAAAACAACGAAAACAACTCAAAGTGATAAATGTAAATTAAATTAAGGGGCCAAAATATGCAATATTTGGCACTCATCACTTGTAAATTGATCTTATTCATTTATTGATAATAAATAATTATTAATGACAATCATCTTATTTATCATGTTCATTACAACTCGCTATAGAATAAGAGCAATGGAAATAAGCACCATGATGAGATCATGCTAGTGAGATGTATCTCCTCAAGCTTCATTCTTAAATGTTCCTAATCATGGGATCCCTAATAAGAGCATTAATGAATCCAGATAGATTATGTATGTTTTCTAAAGCAGTTGGGGTGATTGATCTCATGGTCACTAGTGTATGAGACACTAATTATGTAGGTGCTTATTAGAGAACAGATACACTGAACTGATTCGATAAAGAAATTCCTAATGGACATTTTACTAGTTGTCAATAGGAATTCTTATATTGCAATTAGACAAGTGATCCTTGGAATTGAGGCACAATGGATATCTTGTGTATTGGTCATCATGCTTTGATGCTACCTAAATATAATTCTAATCATGGGTCACAATGGGTATGACCATTTATGCATGGAGGTGTGTGAGTGTACAATAGATGATCCATCACTCTCAGTAAAAGAGAGAGAATTTCCTATGTGGACTAATTAAGTCACAGCTTAGAAATTCCTTAGCCAATGTGGGGTGGAAATTAGAAAGGAATTTCTATTTTCACCATTTAAGTTATGGACTTGAGATATTGATACATATGATTAAATAATTAAGGCTTGACAATAAATCTATGCTTTAAATTTAATCAGGAACACTGCGTGATGGAATGATTGAATTGTATGGTAACTGACAACGAAAAGGTTCACATTAATTCATATTATCTTGGTAGTTATAACACACTGCTAGGTGTTAATCATAACTTGCAGAAACCCTTAAGAATTAATTATAATTAATTCTTAATTAAAAAAATTGAAATGGGTTTTAATTCAAATTAAAATTAAAGGGATTTTAATTAATTGGATGTGATCCAATTGTTACGACCTACTACCAGCACAATATTGAATTAATTAAAATAGGAGTTTAATTGTAATTTTAGAAATCCTATTGCTCTTAGGAGTAAGGGCACTATATAAAGGCTTTATTTGATAGAAATATGAATATAACATAACACAATTGTTGTGAAGATTAAAATAAGATTTTTCATATCTTTCTCTTATAAAAAGCTGAAAAATCTATAGCTAACACTCAATAGAGAATTCAACCAGACCTTCGTTGTTCTACAAGTGGTGTTCAATGTCCCGGAGAAGAAGATCCTTATTCTTGATTGTTCGTGTGGATATACTTAGAGGTTGGACACTTGAACGGCTGATGAATCCATTTAAAAGATCAAACAAGAATCTCCATCAAAGGTAAAAAAAATCTTTATCCTTATACGGAAATATTATTTGGATCATCATTCTAACAGGTTCATAGGGATTTATCTTGGGATTTAGTCTATGGGCATAAATTTTTAATTTTCTACTGCCTATTCTATACTTGTAAACTTATAATGGGCCTCCAATAGTGAGGTTCCAGGAGATTCTTCCTTCTAGGAGCCTAAAGGTTAGGGGACTCTCTAGCTTCTTAAAACATTGGGAAGAACAACTGGCGCAATCTGAGCCCTTGATCTAAAATGATTTAAGTCATTTATTTGCCTTTATAAGGAGAGAGTCATTTAAGTTTAGATATCCTATTTTTAGAAATTCTTCTTTTCTTTTCTTCTTAAAATGCTTAGTATTTTATTGTGTGTTTATCTACCTAAATAAATAAGTAAATAACCGTACAGTTTTACTTGCAAGTGCACAAGGTCAACAGTAGTATGGTGTGCGAATGCAAGATCATCTCCACAGGGATTGGAGAATTTCGGTTTTAGAATTAGTTTCTTAATAAAAAGATAGAAATAACAGTTGAGTGTGTTTTAACAGTAATAAGAGCATAAGGCTTTGATATCCACCTCTAGTCATACTTTCCCAATGAGTAATATATCAATGCACTAGCCTTCTTATGATTACCTAATGGTTGCCAACCTAAGGGCATGGTATTTACTCCTTAAGCTATTGATTTCCCTAAGCAACGAGTTAGGCATGGAATCTACTCTAACTCTTTTCTTTCTTGAGGGATTCAGCATGGTATCTACTGAGTTGTTCCTAAAGAAAGCATAAGGGCTGTGAAAATCGACAACCATATGAGAACTAGGGCATGGTATCTACTCCCGGTTTCCCATGTTGATTAACCCAAGAATCCGGTATGGATATCTTTTGTTACTATTGTTAGACCAAGGACTCGGTCATCCAAATTGGTCTAACTAACCAATCCATACCACATACATACGTTGATCAGACACATACATATGAGGAATTTAAATAAACACAGGCATTAATCAAGTTAAGCAACATAATCAAGGCTATTGCAAAGATAATCAATGATTATATATATGGGAAAGCATAACTAGGGCTTCAATCGAGCCCTATAAAGAGTTAGTTACACATGATGTATAAGATAAGCATTATAATATAAACTAAACATAAAATACAAAACCCGAAGAATACTAGGGAGACGGGTTGTCAATCCTCTCCAAAGCCTAAAACCTCGAGCTAAGCAAAAGATAAAAGAAGTGATGTTCGTTGTGTGTGTTTTACAGGTGTGTTTATAGGGCTTGAGTAATCCTAGAAGACTCTGGAAACCCTAACTTCCAAAAACGCAAAACCTACTCTATTTCCAAAATTGGTTCTACCGTTTTACTGTTCACGCCCGTACATGTGCGCTCGATCCTTCTTGTGTGCGCACGATCGCATACAATAGTTTGATCGATCGTACTTTGATCAGAAGCTGCTCCAGGATTTCCAGGTTTCTTCCTTTAGGTGCCAAAAATGCTTCTTTTTCTCCAAGACCCTATAAAAACATGTAAAACACACAAATGAAGTAAAATAGACTAAATTAACATAACTAAGGACCTAACAAATGTAAATAAGGGGGCTTAAATATGAATATTTAAGCACCTATCATATTTCCTTCAACTTTGTGCTATGATTTTTTTTCCTCAACCTTCCCTTTCTTTAGTAAGTTTCTCTTCCTTTTCTTTTTTTTTAAATTTTTTATGTCTTCTTCGAGCGCTCCTGATTGTGACAATGGTAGGGAGAGGGAGAGTGATACTTATAGTGATAGCTCGGGAACAGAGGGTAATAGTTCTAAGAACTCTTCCGAAGAGATACCTGGTCCATCAGGTACGAACGAGGCTATTCCTCGAGAAAAAGATGATGAGCTTGGTCCAACCTTGTTAGACATTCAAGAAAAGATGGTTGTGGAGGCTCGGGATATTGAATATTTTGCTGAATTTGAAAAGAAAAAATTAAGCAGTAGTCAATTTATTCGGATTATAGAGAAGTTTCGGATCCTATCGCAATATAAGAATGGCCGAGAAAAGGGAAAATGACTTACAATGTGCCTCATGAGGATGCTCCTTTTGAGATGTGTGTTTACCTAGATAGTCTCTTGGTCGGGCTCATGTTCCCTCTCCACCTCTTCATTAAATTGGTGTTTGATCATTAAAATATTTCATTGGCCCAACTGGTTCTGAATTATATGCGTCTCATGGAAAGCTCTATCTTTTTATGCGCGAAGCGTAAGAAAGCCACTACTCTTGATCTGTATAAAAACATCTTTACCATGAACCATCATGTGGATGTTTGATGGCCTTTTCTTAGTCAAAGGGCCAAGAGAAAGATAGTAAAAAATAATCCAAGCTTAGTAAAGAGTTGGAAGAATAAATTTTTCTTCATCTAGAGCAACTCAAAATTTGAAGTGCCAAAAGAATAAGACTTAATATTCTTGAAGAAATCTCATTGTCCTTCTCTTTCCCCTACTGAGGAAGTTGTCTTATCGAGTTTAGTGAAAAAATTTATTAATGCCTTAGATTTGGATGTTAATGACTCATGGGTTAAGTATGGACTCGACCCTCACAAGGGTACAACTCATTTACACTTGTCTTTTATCTATCTTTTTTTTTATAATTCGATGGCTAATATACGTCTTTTTAATCTTTGTAGTGATGCCTTCGAGTTTGAGCCAAGTTCTAAAAGTGGCAAAAACTAAGAATTAGTGAGTTCTTAAGGTCGTCGATGATAGTCAGAGCATTGAGAAAAGGTCTTGAGGAGCTTTGAGTGCCAGTGCCTCCCAAAATGTTTCCTCTAAGGCTCTTATCTTTGTCAACTTGGCAGATGCCTCTAGCTTAGTGGTCTATGGCTTAGAGACTTCCCCTAGTCTTTTTTCTCCTATTTTTCAGTCTTCAGTTCTGAGGCCCAACTGGTTCGTGAGGCGAGAAGACTCTGTGCTGGAGGAACCCAAAGTAGCTCGCAAATATGTGTTCAAGGGCATCTCTCTAAGGGACATGGTTGAGTTGTTTGATCAAGCTCCCAAGATCCTGGCTAACATAGTCTAGGAGTTGAGAGTCCAAAGTATGCCTATTTTTCTTCTCTCTCTTTAAGTTTAAGTATCTTTGCTTGTGTCATCTATGCTTTTAAGATAATGTCAGCATGAAAATGCTTGCTCGTCATTTTACTGATGTCAACACCCAACTTGAAGATCGTAAAGCTAGGGTCACTTAGCTAGAAGCCAGGGTTGAAGCTAAGGATAAGAAGAATTTTCTACTGAGAAGGATCTCTCTAAGGCCCTTTCAGAGGCTATAGTATCGAGAAATCAGCTTGTTGAGGCCAAGAAGGTGGTTGTCGAGGAGTACTGGCTCTAGAAGCTTTAGAGCTCAAGTTTAAGGAGGCCTGTGAGAAGGTCATTGAAGAGCATAAATCCTCTACGGCTTTTAAGAAGCAAGTGATGAATGAGTTTGGGGGCTATTACCTTAAGAGCATTGAAGCTTCCAATGTCAAGTCGTGAAGGCCTTCCCAGATATTAACCTCTCTAGAGTGGACGTCTCGGATGACAAGACTACCATGGTTGAGGATGGCATGGACCTTGATATTCTAGGGGATGATACTGCTACTTCTTTTTTTTATGTTGATGTTTTTAGTTTTCTTGTAACAGGCTAATGAGAAGACCTTTTGTACTTTTTAACAAAATTATTAATGAAAAGAGGGGTTTTTGTTACTTTACGCTTGTGTCTTTAACACATTCTTTTCTTTTGGTTGAGGCTTATGATTTTAAATTTTTTTTTTATAGAAATCCTAAGCTCAAGCTCAGCACGTGTATGGAGTAATTTATTATGTGTGAGTCACAGTTTTGTCGCAAGATATATTGAGGAGCTGAGGCACTAATTTTTTTTATCATTGGATGCCCTTAGGAAAAACGTGCCGAAAGGCCACTATCCTCAAATCTTTGAAAGGATGAAGGGCTGAGAGTGAAAAGTTTTTGAAGCATCCTTTTGAGGAAAAATGGTTGAGGGTAGGATATGTTGTGGGTATCCTCCTCAAGCTTTTTGAAGAAAAATGGTTGAGGGTTGGAAATGCTCGGGAAATTCTCCTCAGGATTTTAAGTCAAAAATGGGTGAGGGTAAGAAATGCTTGGGGCATTCTCATTAGGCTTTTAGATAAAAATGGTCGAGAGTGAGAAATTATCAAGGCATCCTCTTTAGGATTTTTGTGGATTTAGAAGCTTTTCCAAATCCTTATGCATGGAAGAATGTTAGTCCTCGAGTTTTTATAGTTATCAGCTCTAAGGTGAAGGTCCCTCATAGGGGGGGGGAAGGTCCCCTAAATGGGTATTATGCTACTTTTTGAGCCTATATATACCTAGATCTTTAATGCCTCAAGAGTAAGGGCTTTAGCTTTAGAGGTGAGAGCTTAGTAATGTTGTCGCATTGGTTATAACTGTTTTTTCAAGCTTGGGACAATTAGTTTCTTTAGCAAGCTCAAGATAATTTCAAGAGTAAATTTTCTTGTAACCATATGTATATATATATATATATATATATATATATATATATATATTCTTGTGAAGAAAATATACAGGTGAAATAGTAGATAGTTTTATATATATCAAGAGAATGTACCGAAGCTACAAAGATAACCAGAATTATGCAAAAAAGAAAAACTGAGAGAATTCTACGTTACTGCTGGGGTATCTCGAGGCTCTCATTAACCGCTTGTTAGGGCTAAGCTCAAGTTTTCATTATCTAGAGGCAGTGCCCTTGTTTTATGTGTCCTTTGAGGAAGTTGAGGTAACATGAATGAGATATCTCTTGGCTCTCATGAACTTCTCTAATATTGCTCACGGTGTGAAACTTCATCTTTAGGTGGTAGGTAGAGACTACCACCTTCATGGTATTTTGGCTTAGCTTGTCGAGAATAGCGTTGTATGAGGAGAACACTTCATTACAAGAAATGTAGACATGACAATAGTCTGATGGGAACCATTCCCACGATGACTGGAAAAACAACATTGCTTTCTGGAAATGTGGGTTCCCTAGAGAATCCATAGAGTAGGGAGGTGACAAGCTTAAGTTGGCTATCATTGTGTCTTATTTTTTAAGGTATCGTAGTTAAAGATGTCGACTAAGTTTCCATTGTCAACCAAAATCCCCTCTACGTTGTAATTCTTGATGAGTAATGCGATAATCATTGCATCATTATGGTCTTCTAGGTCATCGTTAGCGAAATCGATTGTCTATTATATTTTTTGCTTTTTTATTCGGCTCGTTGACAGACACTACCGATCTATTGTAGGCTTTCTTTGCATGGAAGGATTTTCCTCTATCGATCGGGCCCCCAAAGATTGTTTTGATAATGCTTACAATGATGGGTTTATCTTCCCTATCATTCTGTGGGCACCCTTCCTAGAAGATTTATCTCATCAAGCTTTGTCTAGGGGCTTGCTTGGGACTCCATCTAGGCAAGTCCCTATCATACTTTTAGTATGTAAGGGCGCTAGTATATTCCTTCAGATATCCTTTCTTAATGAGGGACTTTATCTGATCTTTGAGCACTTGGTACTCCTCGGTATCATGCCTATGACGCAATGAAATCGAAACCATTTCGATTTGTTTTTATTTTCGTTGGTCCTTCGAGGCTTCGAGGGACAACAAATTAATTTGTGATCTTGGAGCCTTATCAATACGTTAACCCTGGGACATTAAGGAGAGAGTAGCTCTCGAATTTCTGAGAAGGCTTTTCCATTTTTTCTTTGTGAGGCTTCTTCTAGGAGTTGCCCTTTGGGTTAGCCTATCCCTTCATTCTTTTTTTTTTTCACCTTCTTTCAGTTCCTTTCAAAATGCTTGATCAACTTGAGTGAGGATTTCGATCATATATATGGTCAGGTGCTTGAAGTGTTTTGAACTGAAAGAACCCAACTTAAGGCCACTTTGAAGACCACCATATGGATCTTTGGATCGAGATCAGGGATCTCCCACACTTCTGTATCGAAACAAGAGATAATCTCAGAGTTTCTCGCCCTTCTTTTGTTGGATGCAGAAGATGCTCTCTACCGACTTCCTTGGTCCTTTGCTACTGAGAAAGTGTGGCAAATACGTGGCTTAGCTCTTTGAAAGAACTGATACTTCTTGGTCTCAGATGGGAATACCAAGTGCTGGCGACCTTTTCCACAGTTAGTGGGAAGGCAGAGCACAACACCTTTTCAGGATGGCTATGTAAGAGCATTGTAGTTTTGTAAAGTTGGAGGTGATCCATGGGTTAGAGGTACCATCGTAAGATTCTATAATAGGCATCCTGAAGTGCCTAGGTAGAGGCGCGTCAAGGATCTTTTGCGTGAATAAGGAGTCATGTGTGTCGAGCTCATCTAACAAGTTTAATCCTTTATGTTTGAAGGTTTCCATATACGTTTGTCCATCTCCTCAAGCTTCCTGTCTAAGTCTGCATTATTTTTTGAGGTTACACAGTTACCATGGAGTTTTAACCCATGATGAAGAGAAGAGGACCCAATGGTAGATCCATGACCAGTGGAACACTTATTTTGGCTAAGATCTTGGTACCTTACTGGGAGAGGGTTTTATGGTGCCCAATGCTTTTGAGGAGGGGCTTTCCCCTCGAGTCGTGCAACAAGGTCGGTGACTAGTTAAGTGGGTTATCAAAATTTTCCCTAACTAATTGGGGTGTCTAGATCAGCATTGCTTTGGATATAAGAGGGATCATCTGACTAAGATTGAAGGGTCTCCTCCGGTTGTCTTTTAGATTTATCGACTAGATCTTCTCTAGCATTAGTATCTTCAGGGATTACGGGTAGGCCTTGATGGAGAGGCGAGCCCTAACTAGTTGAGGTTCAGGTTGAGGTGGAAATAGCAATAGTGGCAGCGACAATAGCAATGACGTTCTTGGTCATACTTTGGGTTAGAATCATTGATAGATGAGTTCTCTTTTTTTATTTTTCACGGACGGTACCAATCTGTTGATATCGAAAATCTTATCGTCACTTCTTAAAAGCACAAAGATATATATGCGCACACAAAATCGAAAAAATTCTAAGGAGTCGCCAGAGGACCGAAGGGGTTGTGTCTTCGAGTGGACTCCTCGATGCCTAAGTCGGTAATCTGTTTATAGAGAATGAAAAGGCAGAAGGTTGTGAGAGTTGTTTGTGGTGTACCTTTTTGATACTAAGAGCCCCATATTTATAGTGTTTCAGAGCAGAGTAAGATTGAAAAAGTAACTCAAAAGTGAGTGTTGAGGTAGGATTAGAGTTTCTCAAAGATGGGTGTGCCTGTTGAACTAGTATTTTTTAGTTCTAGGGTTTAGGTGTGAAAATACCTTTGTACCCTCGAACATGTGTAATAAGTTTATTGGTGGTACTTTTGATCTTGTGGGCTTGATTAGGGCATGAAAATGCACTTCATATAGAGTTAATTATATATATTTGTGGAGATTAATTTTGATTATTCATTGAATTTCTTAACAAGTGTGATCCTTTGGAGAATTCTGTGTTTTAGTGTGTTTTGCAAATTTTAAAAAAACAAAGAAGCCTTAAACAAAAAAAAACATATAAAATATGTTCGAAAGAATCCACAGCATCCAGACCAGTTCAGAGCAGAGAAACCGGGTTTCCCAAGAGAGTGCAACAAAACCCATCATTTCTCGACTGTTAAAGATAAATTGTGCATTTTGCTAAGTCATATTATCACTAGCAAAGGGTGAAAAAGAGTTTCACTCAATTGCCAGAATTGCCCGTACAGATCAATTATGTTTTCAGATTAAACCGTATTGATTCAGGAAGAACCAGGAGATGAGCCATATATGCTTGGAAAGATTCGGATGTCTGTTTTCTAGAGAAATTTATGGGTCATAAATATGATTTTTCTTGAGAACATTATGGCAGTTTTGGTAGACAAAGGTCAGGCAGTGCGTGATTTCAGCGCGGTAGAAGTGAAGGAGCTATTAAATTCCGATTGTTTTAGGATTTGCATGGCCTGGACAGTAGCACAACCAGACCAGTTCTGGACAGTAGAAACTGGGCCTGGACAGCAGCAAATGCACGGCCTAAACAGCAGCAGAACCAAGCCAGGACAGCAGCAGAAGCACACGGCCTAAATAGAAACCCTAGGATGACTTTTCTGTCTACAAAGCCGTTTCCATACAGCTATATATAGGATTTTAGACTCATAGAACAGAAGGGCTAAACAGAGGGCTGAAGAGATACACACTGAATTTCTAGAGAGCTGTTGTGATTATGTATTATCAGTTAGGCTAAGTTCAACTAAGGCGGCGAGATGAACTCTTAGACATAGCGGGTTTGGCTTGTATTTAATTCAGTATTTGTGTTTTTAACATTGAATAATTATTTTGAGTTGTTCCCTTTATTTAATATTGAAGTTGATGTTTTTGTGTGATAGCATTTATATTTTCTTCTTCCATAGATTTTATTTAAACTCCGGTGATTGTTGTTCTTTTTCTCCATATAAGTTTAGTCAGGCTTCTCTTATGTGTGGAATTTAGGAAGTAATTGATTTCAGTATATTAATTATATATGCTGGTCCTTTACTGTGTTATTGTCTCCAGATATATCATCGATTTAGGATATCATATATGATTAACCGTTGCATTACTTGTTAAAAAAAAGAAGGGGATTTCTCATAATAATTAACAAAAGAATTATTTTGGTGCTTTCACTATTATTTTTCGGTTACGTATTTGGGATGTGAAATATGTAGTTGAGTTATAATTACTAAATTAATACAATTTGAAGTTGTGAAATTTAGGAGGGATTCTTGGACCCTTGTGTTGCTCATTATTGATTTTCTTTCACTTAATTCAATTGTTTCATTTAATTCTCAACATTTTCTTAATATTAATTTTTAATTTTGTTTCCATTATTGTTTGCCTGGGACTTTGATTCTAGAACGTTCTCTTCGTGGGATCGACACCCTATTCTATACTGCTGCTACCGCATAGTACTGTTTGGGCGTAATTCAAATTTTGGCGCCGTTGCTGGGGAGAGCATCAGTTTACAAAGAGGTTTTCGGGTACTATCTTTTCGAACTCTTTCTTTTAGTTTCTTTTTAATTCTAGCTTTAGTTTATTTTTCAGTTTTTTTTATTAAAAAAATTAATTAATTAATAATTAAAAAATAAATAAATAAAAAGAGAGTGTTGGTGGTATATACGTTGGGATAGAGACAATATATCAGGCATGAGAGAGGTATAAGGATTTTTTAAATATGTGTCCACACCATGGGTATGAGAGTTGGCGTGTAGTTTGTCATTTTTACGATGGACGGACAAGTAGAGAACGTCAATTCATAAAGATGATGTGCAATAGAGACTTTATGCAAAAGGACCCCGATGACGTAATTGAGTATCTGAATGACTTGGCTGAGAAGGCCCACACTTGGACAGGGCCCAGTACTGTTGAAAGCACAATGGAGAGCCAGTGGGCTTCGCCAGGAACAAAGCCGTGCGGGCCTCGGCCCAAAGTGGACAATATTGTAACTGTTCTGGACCGGGCCCTTACAGATGGTATCAGAGCCGGACCCTCGACACCGTTGGTGGGCTATGGCCGCACAGCGGGGACGCTGTGCCCCAGAGGGTGAGGTACCATGTTGAGACGCTTGGGGCCCCAAGGTGGGTTGAGACTTGGCGGGCATGTGTGCTGCGAGTTTATCCCACATCGGCTAGAGGGAAAGAGGATGTGCAGGATATAAGGTGTTCCAGTCCTTAATGGTTACAACGCGTTTTGGAGAGCCAGTGGGCTTCGCCAGGAACAAAGCCGTGCGGGCCTCGGCCCAAAGCGGACAATATTGTAACTGTTCTGGACCGGGCCCTTACAGATAACCATGTTGAGACGCTGGGGGCCCCAAGGTGGGTTGAGACTTGGCGGGCATGTGTGCTGCGAGTTTATCCCACATCGGCTAGAGGGAAAGAGGATGTGCAGGATATAAGGTGTTCCAGTCCTTAATGGTTACAACGCGTTTTGGAGAGCCAGTGGGCTTCGCCAGGAACAAAGCCGTGCGGGCCTCGGCCCAAAGTGGACAATATTGTAATTGTTCTGGACCGGGCCCTTACAAATGGTATCAGAGCCGGACCCTCGACACCGTTGGCGGGCTATGGCCGCACAGCGGGGACGCTGTGCCCCAGAGGGGGAGGTACCATGTTGAGACGCTGGGGGCCCCAAGGTGGGTTGAGACTTGGCGGGCATGTGTGCTGCGAGTTTATCCCACATCAGCTAGAGGGAAAGAGGATGTGCATGATATAAGGTGTTCCAGTCCTTAATGGTTACAACGCGTTTTGGAGAGCCAGTGGGCTTCGCCAGGAACAAAGCCGTGCGGGCCTCGGCCCAAAGCGGACAATATTGTAACTGTTCTGGACCGGGCCCTTACAACTTCCCACTTCCATTTTTAGACCAAATCTTAGAATGTGTAGCTAGCCATCCTTTCTATTGCTTTCTAAATGGGTATTCGGGATATTATCAAAGAGAGATTGCATTAGAAGATCAGGATAAGACTACGTTCATATGCCCATTTGGTACTTATGCATTCCGACGTATGCCTTTTGGACTGTGTATTGCACTGGCTACATTTCAAAGATGCATGATGAGTATATTTAGTGATATGGTCAAAAAATTTATGGAAGTCTTTATGGATGATTTGACTGTGTTTGGCAATTCTTTTGATTCATGCTTACTCCATTTATAGGCTGTTTTGAGTAGATGTGAAGAAAAAGGTCTAGTTCTTAATTAGGAAAAATGTCATTTTATGGTTCCCTCTGGATTAGTTTTAAGGCGCATAATTTCTGAAAAAGAGATCGAAGTGGATAAATAAAAAATAGAATTGATCTCTAAATTGTCCACACCTAAAACTATTAAGGATGTTAGATCCTTTCTTGGGCATGTCGGATTTTATAGAAGGTTTATACAGAGTTTCTCTGCTATATCTAGACCATTGTGTAACCTTTTAGCTAAGGAAGCCATATTCAATTGGACACGAGTGTGAGGACGCTTTCCAAACACTCATTGATAGGCTTACATTCGCTCCCATTATGCAATCACCAAATTGGAATTTACCGTTTGAGATTATGTGTGACGCGAGTAATTATGCGATGGGGCAAGTTTTGGGACAACAACGGGAGGGGAAACTCTTTGTTGTATACTACGCTAGTATAACTTTTAATAATGCACAAATAAATTATTCCACTACTGAAAAAGAATTGCTAGTGGTAGTATTTTCCTTAGATAAATTTTGTGCTTATCTGATTGGTACACCTATCACTGTTTTTACTGACCATACAGCCCTTAAGTACCTTCTTTCAAAGAAGAATGCTAAGGAAAGATTGATTAGGTGGATTTTACTCTTGCAAGAATTTGATTTAATAATTAAGGATATGAAAGGGGTGGAGAATGTGGTGGTAGATCACTTGTCTCGCTTGGAGTTCAATGAGTCTGCCGATGGGGCTCCCATCTGACATGACTTCCCCGACGAACATCTGTTCGCCGTAAGCCAAGTACCATAGTATATACACATTGTAAATTACTTGTTTTCCTGTAAAATGCCATATCCACATGGAGCGCGCAAGATAAGCACAAATTTTTGGTCGAGGTAAGAAATTTCTATTGGGATGACCCTTATCTTTATAAGTATTACCCTAACCAAATTATGAGGTGGTGCTCCCTACGGTTGAGATTGATAGTTTCTTACATTTTTGTTATAGTTCGGCTTGTGGCAGTCACTTTTCTATGAAAATGACTGCCGCAAAAATTCTACAGTCTGGATTATATTGGTTTTCTCTATTTAAGGACACTAACAATTTTTGTCATTCTTGTGATAGATGCCAAAAGCTTGGTGCTCTGTCCCGAAGGCATATGATGCCCCGTAACTTTATTCTTATCATTGAAATATTTGATTATTAGGGGATCGATTTTATGGGTCCTTTTCCACCTTCCTTTGGGTATCTATATATCTTGCTTGTAGTGGACTACGTGTCCAAATGGGTAGAGGTTGTGGTGTGCCGAAACAACGACAATAACGCTGTTGTCAAATTTCTTAAGGAAAACATTTTCTCCAGATTCGGCACGCCTCAGGCTATGATTAGTGATCAAGGCACTCATTTCTATAACTGTTCTTTTGAGGCTTTGATGCGTAGGTATGGATGCACCACAAGGTCGCTAACACCTACCACCCATAGACGAATGGCCAGGCTGAATTGGCCAACTGAGAGGTGAAGAAAATATTGGAGAAGACGGTGAACCTGAATAGAAATGATTGGTCTTTGTGCCTTCCTGATGCTCTTTGGGCTTACCGTACTACTTATAAGACCAACCTCGGGATGTCTTCGTACTAGCTCATCTATGGAAATGCTTATCATCTACCGGTTGAGTTAGAACATTGTGCTTATTGGGCTATAAAGAGCATTAACTTTGATCTTAATGATGCAGGAATTCATAGGAAGCTTCAGTTGGCTGAGATTGAAGAGTTGCGAAATGATGCCTACGATAACTCCAGAATCTACAAGGCAAAGATGAAGGCGGCTCATGACAAGCAAATTCTGATGAAGTATTTCGAGCCCAATCAACGAGTCAATCTCTATGACTCGAGTCTTCACCTTCATCCTGGCAAGCTAAAATCTAGATGGACCGACCTGTTCGTGGTTAAGCAAGTCTTTCCTAATGGTTCGGTTGAGATAGAAGATCCAAAATATGGGAGAGTATTTCAAGTGAATGGGCAACGTCTGAAGCACTATGTGGAGAAAGTAGAGGAACCAGAGGAGATTTCTCTAGTTATCCCTATCTACTTTGATTGATGTTCGGTACTTCTATCTATATTATATTTTTTTGCTTTCTAGTTTAGTTTCTTTTGTTTTGCATTATTTGCTTTTATGTTTTTTTTTGTTTGATGCAGGTTTACCTACACTACGTTATTAGAGTTCATCTCTCATGTCAGTATGACTTTCTTATCTTTTGGTGACTATGAGGACACTGTCACATTCTAGTTTAGGGTGGTAGCATGTGCATGCTTGTTATATATTGTTTTGTGTGAAACTATCATGGCATGTTTGCGAGATTTCGCGATTTTGTGAACTATTTATGCATGATTACAACTCTGTTTTCGTCAAGGTCCAATGACACTATCTTGATTAACACTGATTGTTTAATGAAAACTCATTTCTGTGCACATACTAAGCTTTGTGGATTGTTTAGAGAGTGATGCATATAATCTTTGGTTTTTAACCATGTTTGAAGCACATTTGTTTTTATTGAGTGGAGAGTCTGAGAAAACTAGCATTGTGAACTTTTATTGCCTACTTGAATTGGTTTTATTGCTATTTGAGATGCTTTGTTTGGCTTACCTTACATGTGGAGAAATGATTTGGTTAGTCATTGAAGCCTTCGAATCCATCATTGACATTTGCACGGAGTTTTGATCGTCGATAATATTTTGGGAATGATTTTTCTTCCATTAGTTTATTTATTTATATTGTAATTCTCTAAAAGAAAAAGAAAAAAAAAAGAGAAGAAAAAAACAATTATTCTTCTATCAGCTTATTTTTTTATATTGTAATTCTCTAAAAGAAAAAGAAAAAAAAAGAGAGAAGAAAAAAGAAGAAGAAGAAGAAAATATCAGTTTTTGTTTACTTCAGTTTTTAGTTTGTATTCGAAAGAAGGAAGATTCAACAATTTAAGGAAGATAAGTTGTCGCACCACAGTCAGAAGAAATGAGCTTTAACACCAAGGCTTATTGATTAACCATTGAAATTTTGAGGCATTATATTGGTAAGTCGGATAAAGCGTTCTAAATTGTGTGATTAGCCTATCTTGTTGTCGATACTTGTTCACTTGCTTGTCCTAAATTGCTTAACCCTTTCACTTAGTGCTTTTATCTACTTTCCAACTCCATGAGTAAATACCTTGCCTCTTTAAATTGATAAACACTCTACCTATGAGGATAATGGAGTTGAGGCTTCTTTCTTGGTTGAATTCAAAGTTTTATGCATTATTGGTTTGTGGTAAGAAGGTTTAGGCTTAGTGCACACACTCACAGTTTCTCAGAAGACATGATTTGAAAATCTCGTTAGCATCTGTGAGCTTTGGCCAATGTTTGTTTGAATGCTAGATAGTTCTGCAAAATTCTTGGATAAACAACATTCACACTATGTTACTTTTCATGCATTGTTGTTTCGCTTGCATTGTCACTAGGTACTAGCAATGAGTTGGTTGGGGGTTGTGATTAGGTATGAAAATGCACTTCAGATAGAGTTAATTATATGCATTTGTTGAGTTCATTGAATTTCTTGACAAGTGTGGTCCTTTGAAGAATTCTGTGTTTTAGTGTGTTTTACAAATTTAAAAAAAAAACAAAGAAGCTTTAAACAAAAAAATATATAAAATATGTTTGAAAGAACCTACAACATCTAGACCAGTTCAGAGCAGGGAAACCGGGTTTCCCAAGAGAAGTGCAACAAAATCAATCATTTCTATACTATTAAAGATAAATTGAGCATTTTGCTAAGTCATGTTGTCACTAGCAAATGGTGAAAAAGAGTTTCACTAAATTACCAAAATTACCCCTACAGATCAGTCATTTTTGTGGATTAAAATATATTGATTCAGGAAGGACCAGGAGATGAAACATATATGCTTAGAAAGATCCGAATGTCTATTTTCTAGAATTTTACGGCTCGTAAATATGATTTTTCTAGAGAAAGTTATGACAGTTTTAGTAGACAAAGGTCAGGCTGCGCGTGATTTCAGCATAACAAAAGTGAAGGAGTTATTAAATTCTGATTTTTTTGGGATTTGCACGGCCTGAACAACAGCAAACGCATGGCCTGGACAGCAGCAAAACCGGACATAGACAGCAATAGAAGCACACGACCTAAACAGAAACCCTAGGTTGACTTTTCTGTCTACAAAGCTGTCTCCATATAGCTATATATAAGATTTTAGACTCAGAGAACAGGAGGGCTAAACAAGGGGCTGAAGAGATACACACTGAATTTCTAAAGAGCTGTTGTGATTATATATTATCGGCTAGGCTAAGTTTTAACCAAGGCGAAGAGATGAACTCCTGGACATAGTGGGTTTGGCTTGTATTTAATTCAGTATTTGTGTTTTTAACATTGAATAATTATTTTGAGCTGTTCCCTTTATTTAATATTGAAGTTGATATTTTTGTGTGACAGACAATTATATTTTCTTCTTCCATAGATTTTATTTAAACTCTGGTGATTGTTGTTCTTTTTCTCCATATAAGTTCAGTTAGGCTTCTCTTATGTGTGGAATTTAGGATGTAATTGATTTCGGTATATTAATTATATATGCTGGTCCTTTACTGCGTTATTGTCTTTGGATATATCGTCGATTTAGGATATCATATATGATTGACCGTTTCATTACTTGTAAAAACAAGAAGGGGATTTCTCATAATAATTTACAAAAAAATATTTTGGTGCTTTTACTATTATTTTCCGATTACATATTTGGGATGTGAAATACGTAGTTGAGTTATAATTACTAAATTGATACAAGTTGAAGCTGTAAAATTTAAGAGGGATTCTTGGACCCTTGTGTTGCTCATTATTGATTTTCGTTTACTTAATTCAATTGTTTAATTTAATTCTCAACATTTTCTTAATATTAGTTTTTTATTTTGTTTCCATTTTTTTTTTCCGGAGACTTTGATTGTAGAACGTTCTCTTCGTGGGATCGACACCCTATTATATACTTCTGTTACCGTATAGTATTGTTTGGGTGTAATTCATGGCTTATCTTAGGGTGCCATGTGTCGCTGTCTGAGTGGGTGTTCAAATTACCGTACATCAGCTTGTTATCTTTCTTCAAAATGAGTACAATAAAAGAGGCATTCATGCCCCCACTAATTTTCCCTTCGAATTAAAGTCATATAGAAAATCCATGTCTTCTTTCTTTATCCACCTCCATTTGTTTTTAATAAAACCAAAGTTGAAACCATCAGGTCCCGAGGCCTTCTCCACTTCACAATCCTCAATAGCATCCCACATCTCCTCTTCTGAAAACTATTTATCTAGATTATTCCCCAACAAATTGCTGAATGTTGGGAACTCAACCTGGTCAATCTTCATGTTAACAACATTTGTCTTATCAAAGTGCTCTCTATAATGCTTCCAAATGACCTCCTTCAATTGCTCAGGTCTTTTAATAATCACATAACCTTTAAATCAACTGATTTATAGTGTTACTTTTTCCTTATGTTAGATGCTGAAATTTGGAAGAATTTTGTATTTTTATCCCTATATTTTAGACACGTTAATCTAGTTTCTACCTCCATTTACATTTTTTGATCCTGTATAACTTCCACAATTTTTCCCTTTTTCTTTCTCTTCCGTAATTAGCTTTTGGCCTTCAACTTTATTCATCACCATTTCTCAATTTTCATTATAGACTGACCAATGTCCACAATTTCCTTCCTACTCCATTATTTTAGGAAGATTTTCAAGTCTTTTAATTTATTAATAATTTGATACCCAACCCTTCCATTAACTATACATTTTCCCCATCTTTCGTACATCAAATTTTCCAACCTTTTACCCTTAGCCAATGATTGAAAAACTTGAAAGGTCTTGGGCCTTAATTAACATTTTCTATTCCTGGCACAATTGGATAATGATCCAAAAGAGATCGATGCAATGCTTTAAGTTAGAAAACCTCTCCACCTAGGATGCTGATACTAGAAACCTATATATTTTTCTATAGCTTCTACTATCTCGGTTTCCAATCCACATATTTTCTGCTAACCATTGGCAAATCAATCATCTTGATATGTTGAATAAACTCCCTATAAGTTTTCATCGATGGCCCATCACCTATAGCATCCAGCCTTTCCTCTACGCAACTTACATAATTGAAATCTCCACTCATATACACCAAACATGTAGCTGCCTCTATCAAAGTTCTTAGTTCATTTCAAAGAATTTTTCTTTCCCTACTATCATTTGAAGCATATACATTGATAATTATCAAGCAATCAAGTGACTTTCAACCATATAAATTTGAAGTTCTCCCTTTTTTCTTCCAATCTAAATGATATACTATTTCATATACAAATAAAACCTTCCAACATACCCTCTGATTTATGCTAGGCACTACATGTTTTGTCCTCACAACCTAATTGCTTCAACAATCAACCATCCATTTTTTTTTTGTTTATTGTAATAGTAATAAATACATACCTTCTTTCTTCTATAAATTTTTCACACACTTCCTTTTTTTAAGGTCTCCCAAAACCCCTCACATTCCAACTAATAATCTTCATTGTACAATGGGTATACACCCTCACAGTAGCTAACACTTATCCTGCGATACCACTCTCCTCAAACTCAATCAAATCTCTTCTCTCAAGTTCTACCAATCTTTTAACTATTCCTCCTCTCCTTGATGACATACTAATCCTAATTTTTCCCCAATTCCCAAGTCTTCCAAGTTTCCTTGTCAATGATTTTGTTTTTATTTCTAATATCCACATTCGATTCAAAGCTTCAAGATCCTTGTTACCTATCATTCTCTCCCTTATCACCTTCTTCGAACATTCCACAAACTCATATTGAATCTCCGTGTGATCTTTTCCTTTCTTTCTTTTCTTCTTCTATCTTTTTTATTTGACCCCCTCTCCTCCACCTTTCTGGCTAAATCAACACCCATTAGTCTCATTCTTATCTTCTCCCTTTCTCTTTTGACTCTCAAATCTTTTAGTGCCTTGTGGGCATTCAGATTAATACCATACGAGACATAACCCAGTCAACTATTGTCAATTCCTTCCCTCTATTAGACCCTCATTTTACTTGACTCTAGTTCCCTCTTAAAGCACAAATTCAAAACCATTTCCAGATTGTTGCCCAAAATCTTTTCATTTATTATTTCATTACACAATTCTAATTCTCCATTATACCCCTCATCCCTTAATTGGCATTGAGACTTTGTTTCTCCCATTTTTAAACTCCCCTTGTAAATAACTATTTATCCCTACAATGAATTACATTTACTACCACAGTTGTCAATCCCCTCCTTCCCATACTTATTGTTATTCTCCCCATCATTTATTGTGATATGTTTCGAATTTATGCCCCTCTCAATTTGTTCGAAGCTTCTGCCAATTGGTCAATGCCTTCTTTCTCATTTATTCATCTTCTCTAGTTTAAGAGCTCTCTTTATTCACAACTATCCATTTTTTTGCTAGACACCTAATAGTACTTATCATTTGTACTTTCATCATTTTCATCAAATCTCTTCTTATTCACCATCAATAAGGTTACATTCAATGTTGCTTCCAATCCAATTCCAATTGAGAAAACTTTGTCTTGTATTATACATTTAATCAATGAAGAGATTGAGCATTCTGTATCAATTGAGACTAATATTATTATCACCTCAAAGCACTTTTTGTAACAAGTATTTTCATCAGTTGAGATAAAAGTTCTTCAAAAATTCCAATCATCCTGAAAAAGTTCTCATTCCAAGCATGTAATGGAATGCTACTACATCTTATCTAGACTAGTTTTTCCTTAGTCACATCAAACTGTTACCATGGTTTTACTAAATAAAACCATTTACTTAGCCAACTTTCCCAATCGGCTATAATTATCATTTCTTCTTTGCTATCAAAGAAAAGCAGGCACATCTTTCCCCCATATGTCCGATGGATATGGACACCACTCCTTTATTGATCATATATTCCATGATACTTTGAATAATGCCTTTGTGAAACATATGTACCACTGAACATCTATTAATCCAATCCAAATCTAACTCATCCACCTCATAAGAGATATTAGTAAGTTTTTTCTCCATCTCCAGCTTTTCCACCTGCTCCTTTGTTATATGTCTATCAATCATCCCTTTTAAAACCTTTAATAACTTATGCGAAAGATCTAAAATCCCTAAAGCCTCCCTTGAGCACTTTTTTGCTTTCCATCCTAGACCTTAACTAGGACTTTATATTGCCCTACTCCTTCATATTGGTCGTGATTTTTTTTATTTCTCTCAAAGTAAACCATTTTAACCTGCAAAGCTCTATGCATGAACTTATACCCATTAGATTTCTTAATGATTCTTTGAGCATCCTGCATTTCTCTAACCTTTACGAATCCAAATATGACTTAGAGAATTTCCTTTGTTTCTTGGATATGTACATGTCTACCACTTTACCACTTCTCTCAAAGCATTTCCTTTACAATGCTATGATCAGCCTTTGGATGTATATTGTCCACAAAGACAGAAATAATGTTACTTCTATTTTTACTCAATTTTTTTTGATCTATTTTGGTTATGTCAAATCACCTTTTTGCAAACTTTTCACTCATTCTTTCTTTCCCTAAAATCTTCATCTACCTTTCATAGCAAAGTTTCTATGGTGTTCAACACAAGAGGAGATCGTATTGTTGGCCCACCTGGCCCATTTGATCTGATCTATAATTTTTGCAGGCTTGGACGAGAAAAATTGACCAATGGGCCGAGCTTGAACAAAAAAATAGGTCCTATTTTAAAAACAGGCCTAGAAATTGAAAAAATAAATCAGGTCAAGCCATATATATATATATGCTATATTATTAATTTAGTATACTTATATCATCATCATTTCTTTTTCTGTTTTAAAAAAATAATAGAACAAAAAATATTTATTTATTTTTATTCTTTTTACATAATAATTTTTTTTGGGCTAACTCTAAGTAAGAAAAAAGATTAAAAATTTTGAGTTCGATGGGCGGGCTTGAGTTGAATTTTTAGGGCTAAGCTTGAACAAAAATTAAGGCTTGGATTGTCAAGTCGGGCTAGACGGACTCAACTATATCTAGCCAAATTTTAGTGTAAACACGACTCAAACCTGACCTAGTCTAGGGTTTGATAACCTCTAATCAACACTAGTGTAGATCTTCTAACTTTTATTAAGTTCAACCTTTTTGATCCAACTTCCAATAGAGTAATTCTACTAGAAATTGGTTCAACGGAAGAAGCTTTCTTCTTTATTTTTTAATTAAAAAATACATAAAAGATAAATCTTCATTCCAAACTAACACTTCATATATCCGTTAAATATAAACAATAAATTCACAAAATTTAAATGAAGAATAAATTTTTTTTTGCAAAACTACTTTTAACAAATAATACTCGTGTGTAGCACAGGCTGCCCACTAGCTTTATTCTAAATTTAAACAAAATTCATATTTATTTTTTTAGAACAATAAAATTTATATTTAAACCTTATTTTAAAGAAAACAACATAAAAAAAATATGGGTACATCATAATATACAAAAGACTATAACTACCTAATAAGAACTCAAACCTTCTTTAAAAAAAAAAAAAAAAAAACTCTCAAACCTAACAAAAATTTGAAGCTAAATCCATAAAAAAAAAAAAAAACAGCCCAACCCATATAGTAGGGTAAACATATTTGGAAAACAAGTCAAACCTTAACACTGACAACAAAAATTTATTGTTAACAAGCCCTTCGTAAACCGCATATCACATACAACTCTAATACCACCTTCACCTAACGAATCCATCAGTTCACCATTAAATCAACATAAAGGCATCAATTACTTCTCAAAATATTAACAGTAAATCTAACATATATCTCTACACTATGATTTGAAGTCTAATTAATTAGATTTGAAGTCTAATTAAAACCTCAAGATCGATGAAAGTGAAGATCTTGGCCGTCGCAAGATCTAACAAGGTATATGTGTATTTTCTTCTTTCTTTTATTCAATTTATCTTCTCCAACCATCGCATCATTGCTTAAACCACCATGATATCCACCATAACCCTACTGTGGTGAAACTTGAACTCCACCATCTCCGAGCTCCACCATCACTGAGCTCCACCATATCTTATTGTTTTTTCTATTTCCATTTCTCTACAAATTTCTCTCCATACTTTCATAGATTTTGTTCAAATTGAAAATTGTAATAACATAGGTTTTCTAAGAATTTAGGTATTGCAATATCATGGGTCTTTTCCTCTATATACCTAATTCAGTTATCGTGTAGAACACTAAACACTTGAATTATGTAAATCTAACCCATTCCTAAGCTTATATGCTAATTAAGTTATTTGGCTATTGAGAAAGCTATGGAAAATAAAAAAAAAATGTTACTTCCATTTTTTGGTATTTTGAGGTTGTTATTCAAGAATTTGCGAGAAAAAAATTTGAAATGGTGATTAAATCTCTTTTTCTATTGGATTCCAAATGCATGTTTGGACATGGTCAGATGTTCTTTTGCTAGTATTTGTTTATGGATGCAATGATGCTATAATTAGCAATTTTTTTTCTTCAATAATGATTCAATTTCATAACTAAACCTAAAAAGCTTTTCCTATTATCTTGAGTTGGAATACCTTCCAATAGTGACATGTTAACAAAAAATTGTAAAGATATGTTAAATAATGAGTGAATTACTCATCTGTAAACAAAAAAAAAAAATTGTAAAGAGATGTAAATTAGAGGCAAAATATTGTGTCTTTGAATGGCTCAGAAGAGTTAATGTTAAGCTTAATAAAGCTCTTATTTTGTTGTTTGTACTATGTGTATATTTGTTTGATTGTAAACAAACTTGAGAGAAATCATAATAGAATTAAAATTGTGACCTTTAGATTATCATACCTTTGGTAGAAATTTTATTTGGGATAGTTAATATAGTTTTGGACAAAGTAAAGTGAGTTAAATTTGGTTATGATGATGTTTAGTTTCTTAGAAAGATGAAGAAATGTTACAAAAGATGTCAAATTTTCGTTAATATAATACAATTATTAAGAATCTTTACAAGTTCATTATCATCCATAAGGAGAATTCCTCATTAAGCCATTAATTTCTTAAAAAGAAATAGGAAACTAGATTCCTCCTCAAAACTATGCCATTTGTAAGTCTATTCCTTCTTAGGTTTTAGTTGAAATTAACATGCTTGAGTGTGTTAACAGAATCTGCTTTTCCTTTAATTACTTCCCATGCTCTTAGTATTGAATCTTTTTTATTGAAAAAAATTATGATTTGAATCTAATATTATTAGACATGATTGTCAGTGGCTTTTTTTTTTCTGAATTATGAATAGTGGTTATATTTTTCTACTGAATTGTTTAGTAAGTAAACCAAAGAATCAGATGCACCATGTGAATTAAGTGTTTATAATGATGTTCTAAGTTCAGTATCCATAGTACTAGACATATAAGCATTAATAGTTTTCCCCAATCATAAGAACCTTTGATATATTTGCTAGACACTAATCAAGTAGTAGAAAATTATGACAATTTACTGGGAATTACATCTTTGGATTAGAGTTTTAAAAAATGTTCTACTACTGTCCTATTTTTCTACTACTTGATTAATGTCTAGTAAATATATCAAAGCTGATGATATGCTGGTGTATGCATTCGTTCCCTTAGTATGGTAAAGAAATGTCCTATATGCTCCCTATACTTAACGAGCTCCGTGGTTCTGGTTGATTAAGGACATCATTGACAAAAACTCATGTGATTTTATGTCATTTTTCTAAATCATGTTATGTAGGTCTTCTGCATGTTTTATGATTAAAATATTGTGCTATATGCCACTTCACCATGCTATGTTATGCATATGGGACTACTTTTCATATTTTGATTTGTTAGACATTACCCTCTCTAATCTGTTCATGTTTTCAAGTTGACTATATTGAGTTCATAAAATTAGTCTAGACTTATTAATAGCTAGTACTATGGTAGAAATTCTTTATGTTATGTTATTTGGCAATATGTTAATCCTATACAGTATGGGCATCTTATCTTCTGTTAGCGACAATTTAGGTTCATAATTAGGGGCTTTGCTAGTTTGAGCTTCTATTTAAAGGAACCATATTGATTGCTGATTAGGATCCTGTAAAACACATGTTACTCTTACCAATCTCATTTTCTAGCAATATTATAGAAGGGAAAGTTGCCATATTTATTATGAATATTATTAGTATCAATCAACTCTTCTGCCAATAAGAAAGAGGAAATGAGAGTTGTACCAATATCTGTCTGTTAGAATAAATGTTGATGTCAAATTTTAATCAAGAATGTTGCATTGATGCAAATCCTTGTGCACTTGTCAATGCTTTGATGTTAGAAAAGTAACTTACATATTGGGTGGGATATGGAATGTCTTAAGAAAATCTTCCTACACCATAATTTACATTGCTGCTAACTACTTTGTTGGCAAATCATATAATACTTGCATTTTGAATGATAAAAGAGAGTTAAGATGGATGCATAAACTATATCTAGGTCTTTAAATTTTTATGAACTAGTCTATGACATGCATGCTTAGGACATGAAAAAAACAATGCAAAGACACTAAGTTATTATCATGAATATTTAAGAAAATGCTAGAGAAAGAATAATATTAAACCAAAAAATAGACAATTGTGTGTAGTATGTAACTTGAACATGAATTATTGATCACTGAACTAGTGAACAATACTGATTTGTATTGTTTCAATTGTTAGCATATGTAAATATGTTGCTTCCTTTTCAGATTAGCATATTTCCTTTGACTTTACTCAGTTGCTAAGTGTATGTTTGGATTTTATTATCTTCCATTCTTTTTCATTGTTGCAAAAAGTGATTTGAAAAAGATAATGATGATGTTGGATATGGGAAGCTACAGTATGTGTAGCTGTGGGCGTCCCGTGAAGATGGTCGCTCCATGGATGAATTTGAACCCTGGCCATCGATTTTATGCATGTCGTGATCATGGTCTCCCTAGTTCTTGTTAGTACTTCTCTTAGATTGATCCACCTATGTGCCAAAGATTGAAACACCTTATTCTTAGTTTGTTACGAAAAATTTCAAATTTGGAGAAGAAAGCATTTTCATTAAGGACGGTTTTCAAGTTGTGAACAGTCTATTCAACTTCATGAGACTTGCAAAGAAGAAGTTGAATCAATTAAATATGATGATAAGGCTATTAGCTTTAAAAAACACGAGCATAAGAATGCTTTAATTTGTTGTTGCTGTGTTTGGGCATGGGTCTTGATTATGATTTTACTCATAAGATTTTTAATTTTGTTGTTGGTTGTGCTAGGAGAGCCTTTTGGAATGAAACATTGCTTGTTCTAGATGCAATTGATGTTTTTGGGTTTGTGATAGTGTTTCTGGGTATGATTTTGTGGGGATTAGTGTCTTTGGTTGCAAACTCTTCTTGTTAGTCAAGGTTGGGATTTTGTAAATGTAGTTTGAACCTTGATTTCAATGGAATTAGAGGTGGCAAATGGGTCGGGTCAGGTCATATTGAGTCGCGGGTCACTTCAGGTCGAGTCGGGTCGAGTTGAGTTCAAATCATTTCAATCTCGGGTCATATCGAATCTCTGGTCATATCGGGTCGATTTCGGGTCATTTCGAGCTTTGGTCATATCAGGTCTCGGGTCATGTTGGGTCGGGTAAACAAAGTAGATATTTATGTTTAATTTAAAAATATTTTATTTGCATAAAGTAGGACTAAACAAGTTACTTTGTCAAATTCGTAAAAATTAATTAATAATAAATCAATGCTTAATTTTTTAAATAATATATTTAATTTTTAATACAATATGTAATGTTATGACTCTTAGTCCCAAAATTCAGTTTTGAATGAATTCAGACAACTGGTCCATACAGTTATTCTCACTAGAAACGTCTTATACCAAATTTTGGAGATTAAATTTCGTATAATCACTTCATTTCATTATTTTTTAGGACAATTAAAAATAAAATTTTATTGTGACTTGAAGAACAATGTAAAATTTACTATTCTTCTCGATTTTTGATTTAAAATTAATGAGAATACTCACATTAATAGAATGTTAAACTATGCATATCAACACATGTAAATCCATAATTAATTAATTATGATATAATTTATTTTATTTGACAACTAGTAAATTAACTATCATCCCAGCTTTAGAAAGCAATTTTTTTTATAAAAAATATATTTTCAAATCATTTCGGGTCGGGTCGTTTCAGGTTCGGGTAATTTAGGGTTTTCGGGTTGTTCAGTTTTGAGTTTGGTCGGGTTCAAGTCATTTTGAATCCGAGTCATTTCTGGTTTCAGATCACTCGGGTTAGAGTCAGGTCAGGTTCGAATCATATTATTTTGATGTATTTTCGGATCGGGTCGAGTTTAGACCGAGTCAGGTCGGGTCAGATTTTTTCACCTCTAAATGGAATGAATGATCTTTATTATGACATAATCGGTTACATGATTATAAAGTATTTGGTGTGTACTAGAGAAATATATTTAGTAAAATTGAGAAATGAAATTAATATAGATTTCAAAATTAAAGTAAAACCTGAAAACAGTTGTCAAAAAATGTATCCAAACAGTTTTCTATTTTCAAAATAAATTATCAAAACAACTTTTCATTGTTTTTTATTTTTGAAAACTGAAATTGAAAACCGTATACAAAAATGCCCTGAGTAACTATAATTTCGTCTAAAGAAAGATAAAAAAATTTATTCGTAACATATGGTAATTATTCTTGCAAATACAAGAAGATTGACAAAATTTACAATTAACCACTTAAAACTGAAAACAGTTCAACTAATTCGATTAATGAAAAGATTTGAAAACTTCACAGAAATTGACTTCCATGCAATCAAGAAGCTTAAAGAAACAAAAAAAACTTGAATGCTATTTTCATACAGTTTACATTCATGTACTTTATTCTCCAAATAGACAAAAGAAAGGCAAAAAAAAAAAAAAAAATCAAGTAATGTTTATTAAACTTAATTTAATCATAAATAAATCAATATATAAATATAAAATATAGAGCCTCTTTTTTAAAAAAAAACATTTAAATAGGCTACCACCAAAAAAAACTCAATTTAAAATAAAATACAACCACCCTTGCGTATGCACCAAGGCAAGGGGTCACCTCTATTCCGTATAATTCGAGTTTATGTACAAAAGTGCCTATTTATGTGATTATTTAACCATGACCTTCTTACTGGAAATTGATTATTGACTGAGCTTATGATTGTAACGGGTTTGGAGAAACCCAAACGGGGAGATCCATATTAAATTAAGGGTGTCATAATAATACAGGCATGCATGTTAGAATCTCTTGCAGTATTTTCCATTTCTTAGATCTCCAAATCCAATTTGTAAACCCTACATTGATCCACCATCGCCAACGAGATCAGGTACATTTAATCTCTTTCTTCTTTCTGGTTCGATCTACTGTTTTGAATTTTCTTTTTGGGCTATAATTCAGCTCATGTTGCATATTGTAGTTGTTGAGTGTGGATTTTGTAGCTTGTTTTTGAAGTATATTTGATACGAACAATTCGTTTCAAATTAGGCTAATCAAAGTGCTGTATTTTTTTCTTTTCACTTCATTGTTTAATCTTCTTTTACAGTAAATAGCAGGATATAGTTTTAGGGATCTTGGGCAGTGATCGACACTTTTTATGTGGATTTTTGCTAATAGTTGGATTAGAGGATAGCAGTTGTATGTCAAGCTCAATTTGATTTATTTGCAGGGAGCAGATTTAAGTATTTTGGTAATATGCAGTATGCAGTACGTTCCGGCGACAATTGAGGAACAGTTGATATTGAAAGCAATCAAGGAAGAATGTCCTTGGGAGATTCTACCTAAACGGCTACAAGGGACTCTTGGTTCTAAAGAAGAATGGCAGAGAAGGTTAGTATGATTTATGGTTTATAATCTTGACCTCATCTCGTTGGTTCAGCGATAATTCTAGGCATTGATTTAGTTCCTCAAAGCACAAAATGTGCCTCCATTTAGCTGACCATATAAGGGCATAAATTGATTATTCTTGCAATAGATGTTTGCCACCACCGTTGCATGTTCTCATGCAGGAAATAGGCTTAAGTAGGGGTTGGAGCTCGACTTTAGTTGATCATTGTCAATAAATCTCATTTACAATGTCTATTGATATTGTGGATAAAGTGTTTGAATTTTTTTTGGTAAGTAAAAAAATTTATTGTGAAGCACCAAGAAGCCAATAGCTAATTAAAATGCAAAACCTCTGCAAAATCTAAAAGATCATCATTATTTACAAAAAAAACTTCATTGAACTCAAAAATTAAGAGTGTTGAACTAACTATAACTAATAGTACCATTCGATCTTTCAATACCATCAAACGCCCTCCTGTTCCTCTTTCTCCACACTATCCACTAAATAGAATGCAGAATTAACTCTAAAGCCTTTTTGACTTCTTTGGAGGCTTTTAAGCCGCTCCAAGCACCTACTTCATCTCTCACGGACCCCGCAATTTCCCAATAGACCTCTATAATTCTATAAGTCATTTCCCACAAACTTCTAACTAAAGAGCAATCCATCAAGAGATGATAAACAGACTCGACCTTCTTCTTCCAAATAAAGCACCTATTGACCAACACCTTTCTCCTTCTTTGTAAATTGCCAATAGAAAGAATTCTATTCCACAATGCCTCCCACACAAAAAAGGTAACTTTCTTAGGAGCCTTAGCACACCAAATAGTTTTCCCAGGGTAATTAGGATGATTACTAGCAAGGCCTTTATCAACAAGAATATTATAAAAATCTTTCACCATAAAACCTTTATCCGGTCTAGAGCTCCATCTCAATTCATCCTCCCTCTCCACCTCAATTTTAGAAGAAAATAAGGAGTCCTAAAACAACACAACCTCCTCGACTTCCCAATCTTGAAAATTACAAATAAAAGACATAACCCGAGAGCCCTTTTGTTAGTCAAGGAAAAACAAGAGCTAACCCACACTTCTTTGTCTCTAACCAAATTAAAGACACTCAGAAATTTATCCTTTAAAGGGGTGTTTCCACACTAAGTATCATACCAAAGCGGAGTCTTCACTCCATTACCCACCAAGATCTCAATATAATGCCGAAACTCCTCCCATCCCTTTCTAATCCACTTCCACACTCCCACTCCATAACCTCCTCACCGTTCTTTGGACATCCAACCGTCAAGATCCATCCCAAACTTGGCCACCACCACTTTCCTCCACAAGTAGTCTTTCTCAACAATGAACCTCCAAAGTCATTTACCAAGAAGGGCCTTATTGAGCAAGGAGAAAGATTTAATACCAAGGCCCCCTCTGCCGAGTTACTTTTAGAATCTCCTTTGGATGCTTTTCAATCTTTTGGCCACCGAACTAGGAATAGGAAAAAGAGACATAAAATAGATCGGAAGGATAGAAAGAGTGTTTTTAATGAGAATGACTCTACCCCCTTTTGAAAGGTAGTGATTCTTCCACCTAACCAGACACTTATCAAACTTTTCCACAATCAGATTCCAAATGCTTTTGTCTTTGAACCAAGCCCCGAGGGGAAGACCAAGATAAGAGATAGGGAGCATTAAACCAGCGAGGAGGCTCCCATTAGCATCTCCTCCAAGAGGGATTATAACACTTTTAGTAAGATTAGCCTTTAAGACCCGACACCGCCTCGAAGCAAAGAAGAATACCCCAAAGGTGCAAAATTTGTGTAGGTCAATTCCACAAAAAACAATCGCATCGTCGGCAAAAAGAAGGTGATATACATTAATATTACTGTCATTACCTCCCACTTTGAAATCGGACAAGAATCCCATGTCAACTCCTTTCACCAGCATCTTACTTAGAGCCCTTATAACTTAAGTAGTGAACAAAAAATGAGACAAAGGATCTCCTTGTCTTAGCCCTCTAGAAGCTCGAAAATAACCAGAAAGACACCCATTAACCAATATGGAAAATGAAGTGGAAGATAAGCACTTAAGAATCCACTTACACCATTTTGCTCCAAAACCTATACGTTTCAATAAATAGATAACAAAACCTCAACAAAATGGTTATACGCCTTTTCCATATCAAGTTTGCAAATAACTCCTCCCCAACTATTCTTCAATTGTGCATCTATCACTTCATTTGCTATCAAAGCCGCATCCAAAATTTGTTTTCCCTCTATAAAGGCGTTCTGCATAGGGCTAACCACTTTCCGAATCAAACCCTTTAATCTAGAAGTGAAGACAGAATCTGTTTTAATCTTTTATTGCTTCTCCAATAATGATTTATAGAGATTACACCCTATTATATAATACAAAGGGAAAAAACTAAAAAAGGAAAACACTATTCTTACGGAGAGAAATTCTCCTCATCTATTCTTACGGAGAGGGACTCTCCTAATCACACAATCAAATCCCTAACTAATTGGAACACTAATTACACAGAATAACTGGGATTTCTACACTCTCTTTCAAGCTGGATCATATATGTTGATCCTGTCCAGCTTGTCTGTGAAATTATCGAAACTTTGTCTTGAAAGACCTTTGGTGAAGACATCTGCAATTTGATCTCTCGTAGGAACATAAGTCATGCAGATAATACCCTTCTCAACCTTTTCTTTTATGAAATGTCTGTCCACCTCTACATGTTTGGTCCAATCATGTTGTACTGGATTAAGCAATATACTGATTGCTGCTTTGTTATCACAATAAAGTTTGATAGGAAACTTTACTGTGACAAACAACTCTTCCAAGAGTTTTTTTAACCACAAAACTTCACACATTCCTTGTGCAACAGCTTTAAACTCTGCTTCTGCACTGCTCTTAGCCACCACATTCTATTTTTTACTCCTTCAGGTTACCAAATTTCCCCATACAAATGTGCAATAACCTGTAGTAGATCTTCTATCTTCAACAGACCCTCCCCAATCTGCATCTGTGAAAACTTCTACATCTCTACACTCACTCTTCTTGAAGAATAATCCTTTCCCTAGTGAACCCATAAGATATCTGAGTATCTTATATACTGCTTCCATGTGGGATTCCTTTGGTGAATGCATGTGCTAACTCACAACACTTACTGCAAATGCGATATCAGGTTTGGTGTGGGATAGATAGATCAGCTTCCCAACTAGTCTTTGAAACCTGTCTCTGTCAACTGGATCACCATATTCTGCCCTTTTTCCTGCTTTGATTAGAGTATCACTTGGCTTGCAACCAAGCATGCCAGTTTCTGTCAGTAGGTCAAGGATATATTTTCTCTGGGAAACACTAATTCCTTTCTTGGATCTTGCAATCTCCATTCCCAGGAAGTATTTCATTTGTCCAAGATCTTTAACTTCAAACTCTTTGGCCAGAATATTCTTCAATCTCTCCATTTCAACCACATTATCCCCAGTTAGGATTATATCGTCGACATATACAATCAGAATTATTTTTCTTCTATTTTCAGTTTCCTTGAAAAACATAGTATGATCCGATTGGCCTTGTTGATATCCCTGACTCTTCGGTACTTTGGCAAATCTGTCAAACCATGCTCTAGGGGACTGCTTAGGGCCATATAGAGATTTTCTGAGTTTGCACACTTTGTTATCTTCACGTCTTTTACTGAAACCTGGCGGAATCTCCATGTAGACCTCTTCTTCTAACTCGCCATTCAAAAAGCATTTTTAATGTCGAGTTGTTGGAGAGGCCAATCTAAGTTTACTGCCAAAGATAGGAGAACTTGAACTGTATTCAGCTTTGCTACAGGTGCAAACGTTTCTGTGTAATCAATGCCAAACGTCTGTGTGAAGCCTTTAGCAACTAGACGGGCTTTGTACCGTTCTAGAGTTCCATCAGCTTTATACTTTACTGTGAATACCCACTTGCAGCCTACTGGTCTCTTCCCTTCGATAGTTCTATTACATCCCACGTATTGTTCTTTTCTAGTGCACTTATCTCCTCCATTACAACATTTCTCCATTCAGGGACAGCCAAAGCATCCTGTACATTCTTTGGAATTTCGATATTGTTGAGACTAGAGGTAAAAGTACTGAAAGCAGTGGACAGATTATTGTAAGATATAAATCTAGAAATGGGATGTAATGTGCTTGATCGAGGTTGTTTTCTGAGAGCAATGGATAAATCAATATCAGAAGTATCTGTAATGGTGGGTGGCTCATGGATACTTGGAACTATTATCGGTTCAGACTCTTTCGGTGCTTGAGGTGTGAGATTCTCCCTATGCTTTGACTTTGGTCTTCTTGAGTAGACAAGCATCTCCCTATCACCTTGTTTTTCCATATCTCCCCCTGAGTTCAAGTGTTCTTCTGTACATGGCAGAGTAGAATGAGAGGGATGGGTAGATTCAGAGAATGAAACATCAAAGTCCAAAAAACTATCTTCATCGTCATTCTCCCCCTGAGATGAAGTTTTTTGGAAGAAAGGTGTATTTTCAAAGAATGTAACATCAAGACTAACAAAGACCCTTTTTGTTGAAGGATCATAACACCTGTAGCCTTTTTGTGTAGAGGAATATCTGATGAAAACACACTTTATAGCTCTCGGATCTAATTTACTCCGATTATGTGAGTGGACATGAACAAATGTTGTGTATCCGAACACCTTAAGAGGGAGATGAGAGTGTATGTGGGAGGTAGGGAACAAAGTTTGTAGAGTATGAAGGGGGGTTTTGAAAGAAAGGACTCGGCTGGGCATTCTATTAATAAGGAAAGTTGTTGTGAGAATGACATCTCCCCAAAACATTTTTGGCATTTTGGTGGTGAACATCAAGGCACGAGCTACTTCAAGTAAGTTCCTTTTTTTTCGTTCGACAACCCCATTTTGTTGTGGAGTGTCGATACACGAACTTTGATGGATAATGCCATTTTGTTGTAGATAGTCCCCTAGAATAGAGTTAAAATATTCCTTGCCATTATCCGTTCGCAAAATTTGAATTTTGGTTTGGAACTGTGTTTGGATCATGGAATAGAAATATTTAAACACAACACAAACATCAGATTTTTGTTTCAAAAAATAAACCCAGCAAACTCGAGTGTGGTCATCAATAAATGTGACAAACTATTTTGTGTCGTTTCGGTTATGGATACGAGAAGGTCCCCAAACATCGCTATAGATCATAGCAAACGGCTTAGATGGTTGATATTTAGACATGGGAAATGAAGTACGTTGATGTTTGGCAAGTTGGCAAATTTCGCACTGAAAATCAGAAATCCTTTTATTTGAACAGATGGAAGGATACAAATGTTTTAAATATTGGAAACTGGGGTGACCCATTCTAAAATGCCATAACTTAAGTTCACTATCCCTTGAAACAAATGCAGAATCACAAATTGCAGTTTGAGGCTGTCTACTCAATTTCACCTCATCAAAGTAGTAGAGCCCCCCACATTCTTTAGCATTGCCAATCGTCTTCCCCGATAATAGGTCTTGAAAAACACAGTGAGAAGAAAGAAATTTAGCAGAGCAGTTTTGATTTTTTGTCAATTGGCTCATAGATAACAAATTACAAGACAAATTTGGAACATGGAGAACAGATTCAAGAGTTACAGAATCAGAGAGTTGAATATCTCCTTTTCCTATAACAGGTGAAAGTGAACCGTCTGCAATTTTAACTTTGAGATTGCCAGCACATGGTGAGTATTTGGAAAAAATTTGGTAAGTACCAGTCATATGATCAGAGGCCCCGGAGTCAATAATCCAAGAAATTTTCTGGAGGTAGTACTCAAGGCTGTCAAATAATTACCTTTGTGGGCTAATGAACCAGAAGACACATAATTTGAGGTTTGACCTGAAGACTGAAAATTAGAGAAAAGTTTGTGGAGATGCTCCATTTGCTCCTGATTGAATGGATTGCAGCTACTCGTTTCCACCTTCTTCTCAGTTTGATCTTCAATTGAAGTCTGGTATCCTCGACTTTTTCCAGGTTGTCTAGGTTTCCACCCAGGTGGCTTTCCATGTAAATACCAACATGTTTCTTTAGTGTGTCGGGGTTTATGGCAATGATCATACCACACTTTGTACCTTGTTTCTCTCTGGTTGTTTGGGCCTGGTCCAGTCCTAACATTTAGAGCTGAGGACTCATTGGACCCATTAGGTTCTTTAAGTCCATTAAGCCTAGTTTCTGTCATCATCACCCTTCTGCGATTTTCTTCACGTCTCACTTCAGCAAATACTTCACAGATGGAAGGTGGCGGCCTTCGACATAGGATATGACCTCGAACCTTATCAAGATCTCGATTGAGTCCGACAAGAAATTCATACACTCTATCGTTGTCCTGCCGTTTTTGGTGTATCACCAACTCGTCGGTGCACTTCTATTTGTCATCATAGCTCAGATCGAGCTCTTGCCACAGAGATTTAATCTCTGTGTAGTATTCTGTCACTTCCCTCTCTCCTTGTCTGAGTTGCCAGAGTCAGATTTTGATCTTGTAAATCTGCGAGGAGTTCTCCATGTCTGATTATGTTTCTCGAACAGCGTCCCACACATCCTTCGCCGTTGGCAGGAACAAGTACGTCTTCCCGATGGTAGGCTTCATAGAGTTTACCAGCCACGCTGTCACCAACAAGTTCTGACTGCCGTTTTTGCAGAGAAGAGTCGGTCGAGGGTGGATTCTTTGTTTCTCTGGCAAGGTATCCTAACTTTTCCTTTCCGTCGATTACGAGTTTGATCGATTGAGCCCATTCTAGATAATTCTTTCCATTCAACTTTTCTACTATAAGTTGAAAGGATGAATTGTCGGCTCCATTCGAACCAAAGATAGACATAGCCTCCGATCGGTTGTCGGTGGTTTCAAAAGAGGGCAAACCACTCGACATCACCGTTTAGGTTGTCGGCTCTGATACCATGAAGATAGAATTGGTTTTAATCTTTTATTGCTTCTCCAATAATGATTTACAGAGATTACACCCTATTATATAATACAAAGGGAAAAAACTAAAAAAGGAAAACACTATTCTTATGGAGAGAAATTCTCCTCGTCTATTCTTACGGAGAGAGACTCTCCTAATCACACAATCATATCCCTAACTAATTGGAACACTAATTACACAGAATAACTGGGATTTCTACAATAAGTTATCACTCTCGATGAGAGCTTGCAAATACAACCTACAAGACTAATAGGTCTGAAATCTCTAATATTTGACGCCCCCTTCTTTTTTGGGAACAAAGTGACAAAAGTGGCATTTAGGCTACTCACAAACTCCCCCAAAGAATGAAAATCCTCAAAAAACGAACATCAACTCCCTTAATCATCTCCCAGTTATGAGATAGGAAAGCCATCGTAAAGCCATCAGGATCTGGAGCTTTATCACTATCACACGCCTTGAGAGCGACAACAATTTTTCCTGTAAAAGGTCTCTCAAGCCATACCACATTAGTCTCATCAATTCTAGAGAAATTCAAATTGTCCAAATTCGGCCTATTCCTAAAAGTCTATTTATAAAGATTCTTGTAAAACCCACTGATGGCCCCTTTGATTTCCTTCTCCTCGTTAGACACCAAACCATCTACCTCACTAGAGTTAATAAAATTAAATATCCTATGAGCATTGGCCATACGATGAAAATACTTGGTATTTTTATCTCCCTCTCGAAGCCACAATTCGCTTGATTTTTGCCTCCAAGAAATTTCCTTAATGGTAATGAGTTAAGCTAACTCCTTCTTAGCATCTGCTCTTCTATCAAACTCACTCCTCAACAACCCTCTCTAACCTCTTTTTCATCAAACACATTAATTTCCCCCACTCCACTGTCGAGTTAATGTTACCAAAGGACTCTCTATTCCATTTTTGCACTTCTTCTTTAACTCTCTTTAGTTTCTTAGCTACCACGAAGCTAGACACTCCATTGAAAAGAGAACCCTCCCACCAGCCCCTAATGAGATCAAGAAACCCATCCACCCTCAACCATATTTTCTCAAACTGAAAAGGAATCGCACCCCACATTTGACCTCCTACTTCAAGAGCAATAAGTATACACAAAGAACCAATCAATCCTTGAGAAAGAAGGAGACTCTCTGAAATTCGAGCAAGTAAAGGACCCTTATTACCCCTCACAAACTCTAGAAACTCCCTCATAGACCAGGTTTCAAGGTTCCCCCGATCTCATATGAGGAAAAAGCACTACATTAAAATCACCCCTAACCCAAGATGCTGCTAGCGAAGTCTAGAAACTCCCTCATAGGCCTGGTGATCTGAGATAAACACCATTAATATATATAATTTAGAATATGCTTTTTTTTAGTTTTGTCAATTTTTAAGATGTTTCTCTAGTGTGTCTTCTTTTCCAGCAGAGTTGTTTTTATGTTTTTTCCTGTGAGATTCTACTGGATTCTATCATTATTTTTTTGTTTCTGTTGCAAAAATAGCAAAGCAAAGGCATAGTAAAAAAATATCTGTTATGAGTTCCCTCTTCAAGAAGAAGAAGAAGAGTAGATCAAGAAGAAGAGTTTTTGACCGTTCTTGAATATGAGTTCCTCACCCCAATGTTGATGTTGTTGACCCATGCATGTCGATGTTGTTAACCCGATCCAACCTTTGTTGATGTTGTATACTCTTGACTCATTGATTGCAGCCCATTCAAGTCAAAGTCAATGTTAATAAAAAAAACAAGACAAAAAAAAGTCAAAGTCTTGTTCATCCAGCGTTCTCGGATCTTGTCTCGTTAGGTGGTACTAACTTGATAACCTAACTGTTTGTCGTGGGTGTGGAGCCCCGACTTGTTCTCATTGGTTATTGTAATTTATGGGTTTGGGTTTATTTGTTTCATATTGGATTAGGTTTGTTATTAGTATATGTTTCTTTGTAACAAGTTGGTGCATATGTATACTCTAACTTGAGGGGGAGTGTTGAGAGATATTAGTAAGTTTCGTAATTACATATGTATTAGGTTTATATTGAGAGTCTCTATTATGTGTCCTAGTAGGTTCCTTAGTTTTACTTAATTTATGTCTCCTAATCCTATTAGGTTTGATATTCATAAGTCTATATATAGTACTGTTGAATTGTATTCAGATCATTAACAATAATACAGGGAATTCTTTTTGATCTCAACAGTTAGAATATTTTGGTGAAGCTGTTATGATTTCAGTTGAGTGGTCCAATTTCATGTACAAGATTAATATTCTGCAATTAGGTTATACATAGTTTAATGGGCACTCTGTAGGATAAAAATATATCAGAGCATAATTTTCTGAAAATTATAAATCTGCTCAGAGGAAGCAATTTCAATTTTACTAACTTAGGGTATGGCATAAGTAATATCTTTGTAAGTTTTCTTCAGAAATTTTATTCCATTACTAGGTTAAGATGTATATATGTGCCCAATCTCAGCAGAAGGCATGTTGGTAGAATGAATTGGTCGTCTTTGATATGGGTGCAAGCCATGTTTCAGATGACATAATTTCTATTTGGGCTAAAAATGAAACGAACCTGCAGTTATTATGATTATTTATGACCTTTTGTGCTCACATTTATGACCTATCTAAATGAATTTTTTGTTTTTCTCAATGTAACAATTCCTTTTTTTCCCTCGTGGCAATTTTGTGCAGAGTCATTGAACATTGTATTAAGAAAAGACTTCAATGGAACACATGTTTTGCTCGCAAAGTATGCAAAGAAGGTGAATATTATGAAGAGATGATGCGTTACTTGCGAAAGAATCTGGCGGTGCGTGCTACATGGAAATTTTTAAGAGGTCTATCTTTTATGAAAACATGTTCTGCATTGTCCTAAATAGTTCTCTTTTTGCCAATATCCTACTTTCTCGTTTTATGTGATAATAACGGTTAAATTCTCTCTCTGGAGCCCGTATGGAGAAATGCTGGTTATGACTTTGGTTTCAAGTATCTCTCTTACCGTCTTTACCCTTCTTCTGAAGAGAGAACAAGAATATTAAATTTAGCTTTGGAATCATTCCATAACTTTTCCATTTGATAGTGGAGAAAAATGCAAACATGTAATCAAAGGCAAGATTGGTCTTGGCAATGTTTGGGAACTGATTAAAGCATGCTTGTCAGTAAATTTAAGCAATTTTTGTCTTGAATCACTTTAAGTTTACTGATTTAAGTAAATCAGTTATGTGTTGTTACATGCTAAAAGAAAAACTGGGTTGATCAGTTGCATTTTTGTGTTCAACTAGGGTCATAGTGTATATAACGAGTGAGAAGTTTGAATACATAAGAAATTGTACAAGCAATATTTTGGCTTTCTATTATGTTACTCCCAGGTTCTATGCAGATTATTATTTGGTTTCCTTGCAGCTGTTTCCTTATCACCTTGTGGAGTATGTTTGCCGTGTAATGAGGGTATCGCCTTTCAGATATTACTGTGATATGATATTCGAGGTTATGAGAAACGGTAATGTGTGTTGCCTTATTTTGAGAAATCTAAAATGAGTTCACTACATTGTGTTTCCATTTATCATATATAATCTTACTAACTTGTATTTAGGATTTACTACATCAGCTAGATGCTCTCTTCAGTTAGGCTCTCTTTTATTTTATGCTGCTTCAATTTGATATCTGCACTATCTATGCACTCTTGTTAGTGGTATGTGTTTGTTGAAAATAAGAATGAAAGAAATTCTCTGTCTTATTAATCAAATGAAAAGAATACAATTGACCCAATATATAGACTTATGAATACTAACATAAAAGGACTAGACACACAATTATTAATTCGGGAAGGAAAGGACCCACGATGATGCTTATTTAATTGACACGACTCACATTTTAAAGATGAAACCTGACTCAAAGTAGGAACTAACATTTTTAGCTTCTCTAAGGAGGGATGAGCAAAAGGACAATGTACCTGAAGTGGGAACACGTCAATCAAGAAAGTAATGGGTGATGAGATAGGATCAAAGTAATATAGGCCATTTGATTCATGCCCTCCACAGATTGTCGTCCTTGTTTTCAAATCTTGGATAATAACAAAATCAGGAAGAGAGATAACGAACAATTAAGATGTTTTGTAAGCTAACTAACAGATATCAAATTGTACTAAGAGAAGAGAGCATAAATGACAGATTATAAAGACATAAAAGAACTAAGGTGTATAATAGCAATGCTACTAGCAGTGGTTTTAGATCAATGTGCAAGAGTAACATTAGGGAAAGACGAAGAGTGATAAAAACTAAAAAAAACATTAGTGGTACCTTACAGATGATTAGTAGCTGCAGAGTTAAGGACTTAAGGTCTAGATGAAGAGTTACTAGATAATAGACAACTTTTAGTGTACCTTTATGGGTGGGAAGCGCAGTGGAGGAAGATGTCTTGGCTTGCTTCTTTATAGAGTAAGAACTCATCATACTCATCTTTGGACCATCAGAGAAGTTGAAGGCACAAAATTTGAGGTAAGTCCATATTCAATAGAATCAGAAATCATAACATTAGCAACCATGAGACGACCAACTAACTTCCAATACGTCTCCCGAGTATGCCTGGAACGATGGGCAATATATACATTCATGAAGTAATTTCCAACACATCTCTCGAGTATATCCGGAACGATAGCAGTACGTATATTGACGAAATGAACCTCGACCACCACCACGACCAACAAAATTATCGCTGTGACCGAATGAAGTGCTAATATGAGGATTTGAATGGGGAGACATACCGTAGATAGTATTGGATTCCATTGTGAATTCTTAAAAAATAAAAGGAGAAAAAAAAATCCACACGGAAGATAGAGTTACGAGAAAAAAGAGGGGAGCATACTTTATTTATTTATTTTTAAACTGTTGCCCCCCCTTTTTTTTGACAGCCTCTTTTTGTTTACCTTTTTTTTCATACGAATCTATCATATTTTCTTTGCTACCTATGAACAGTATCCGAAAATAGTGTTGTGAACAGTACCCAAACAGATTGTGAATATTAACCAAACAGTACCGTGAACAGTAACCGATAGCTCTTTTTTTGTAAAAAAAGAAAGAAAGAAACCAAAATTTATTCAAGATCCCAAGAGAGATCTTGCTCTGATACCATGTTGAAAATAAGAATAAAAGAAATTCTTATGTCTTATTAATCGAATGAAAAGAATATAATTGGCCCAATATATAAACTTATGAATAGTAAGTCTAATAGGATTAGGACACAACAATTAGATAAAATAAAAATGATCCAAGCCTATTAGGACAGTCATTAAGAATCCTATTAGGATTCTCAACAATGTTTTCTGATTGAAGATAAGTATGGGTTGAAACATGCTTTTGTACGTTTGTACTCATATTTAGTGTTACATCCAAAATATCATAACCAATTAGTGTGTGTTTATTATTGGAAAGTTTTTTTTCATTTTCCATCTCCATTTTCCTTAACACTCTCTCTAACAATTTGGACATTCTTAACATAATTTGGAAAAAAACACTTCACTTTTATCTTTCCAACATAAGGATAATATTAGAAAAGTTGGGAAATAAAAAAAAATTGTTTCCTAAATTTTCCTTATGTTGGAAAGACAAAAGTGAAGGGTTGTTTTCCATATTATGTTAAGAATGTCTAAATTGTTGAAGAAAATGTTAAGAAAAATGAAAAACATTTTCCATTATTAAACACACCCTTAATATTTCTATTTTTTAAGCTAAAAACTCCCCAAATTCCTTATAGGCAGTTTCCATTTTATGCAGGTTTGAATTAGATTTCCTTGATTACTGAGCTAGACGCTTTATAATGGAAAGTTCTTTACGAAAGAATGTAAAGTTGTTTTGGCTTGGTAAGATTTGAACCTAGCCCTATCTCAACCATTTACCACTTGATCCAAGAGAAGTGTATAACTTTGTTTGAAAGTTTAGCTACTTAAATTTGTATATCCTTTAGGAGGTAATCCTAGATCTAAATCTTTTTGGGATTTTGTTATTGAGTGCGTGGGTAAACATGTAGAAGGTTTGAAAAGTGCTTATTTTTATTGAGGGGTAGGATACCTCTTATTCAATATTGTCTTTTTCTATGTTGCTCGGACTCCCCCTTTTTGGCGACACACCCGAGTCGACACGACACAATCCTTGTAAGGATATGAGATATGTGTCAGACTCTTCACAAATCAAGTGGACACGCCATGTTTTGAAACCATCAGACAAACGCCAGCATGGTGTCTTACTGTAGATCGGAGATGGAGATGAGAGAAACATGCTGGAGATAGAGTTGTCGTCTTGCTCCAGATAAGGGAGAGAGTAAGGGACTTGGAGATGGAGGAGAGACAAACCTACCGGAGATGGAGGAGAGAGAAACCCAAGAGATAGATGAGAGAGAAACATATTGGAGATAGAGGAGAGGGAAACCCTCTGGAGATAGAGGAGACAGAAACCTGCCAGAGAGAGGAGAGAGAAAGGTCGTCAGAGATGAGGGAGAAGGAGAGAAACCAGAACAGAGGTTGGAGACAGAAATTGATTTGGGAAGAGTGAGAAACACAGAATAGGTGGCATGGGCTGAAAAGAAAAAAGAAATCACAGTAATTGTTCTGTACACAAGACACTTCTCTATTGTAACTATAAAAAAACAACTATGGGCTGAAATTTCTTTCAAAGCAAAGGGGTGTGGGCTTAATAGTCTCCCAATTTACTTTATGTTTCTTTTTCCAATTCCTCTCTCAGTGGCAAATTGCTTGGAAAGTAGTAAAAGAATTTTGTTTGGGGGAGTACGAGGGAGGATTTCAAGTATCACTTATGCAATTGGGGTGTTGTCAAACAACCCCTTGACAAAGGGGGTTTGGGCCTCAAATCTCTTCCTTTTTTCAACCAAACTTTGTTAGGAAAGATGTCATAGGGGGAGAGGAGCCTATGGTTAGGGGTTTGGAAATGGATTCTACAAGGGTGGGATACTTTTTTGCCTTATGTGTCGTTTTTGGTGGGTAATGACAATGTTGTTTGGCTTTGGAACGATGCTTGGTGTGGGTAGTCTCCCTTGTGGGAGAAATTCCCTGATATCTATGCTATTGTGAGAGACAAAGATGCCCTTATTAGTTCTTGCTTCCTTGGATCTAACTCCTATTTTATGGGGTGTCATTTTGCTGAAATATCCACGATTGGGAACTTGAGGGTGTGGGAAGCTTTTTTGAGTGTTGTATAACTCAAGGTGTGATTTAGGAAGAGATGACAGGGTTTCTTGGAAGTTAAACTTGGAAAAAAGTTTTGAATTTAGCTTGATTTACAAGGTTATGTGGGTACCAAATGGAAGGCTTCTTTAACTTTCCTTGAAAAGTCATTTTGGAAATCCTGTGTTCCAAAGAAAGTGAGCTTCTTTGCTTGGGAAGCTTCTTATGGGAGAATCTTAAAGTTGGACAATTTCCAAAGAGAGGGAAGGTGATTGTTACCCGGTGCTACATTTGCTAAGAAATGGTCGAGTCCTTTTGTTGTAATGTTCTTTGGTTAGGAACTTATGAGAAGGGGCCTACTCCTTGATCCCACTTCTATTTTTTGATTTGTGTGGCAAGAAAGAAATAGAAGAGCTTTTGATAGCATTGAGAGGTCAATAAAGACCATTAGGGATGGTTGGTTAATACCCTTAGTTTTTGGTTCAAAGATGTTTTTTTTGTGCTTGAAGAACTCATACATTTTGTGGAGTTTCTTTCTTATAATTACCTTTTTGTTTTTGGGTTGAGTCCCCTTAGTGCTTTTTATAATACTTTTCTAGTTTTCTACTTATTAAAAAAATATAGTGGTTCTAGACGTGGTCTCAGGTTGTTGTGTGATTGACTGGTTTTAACTAACGAAAATTTTTAGATGGTTCAGGGATGGTGTGGTGCGGGGTAGTTACGACAACATGTTCACAGAAACACTTGTAGCTGAAATTGGGATATTGAGATAAATTAATGGCTAAACGCAAATGGATAGAGTTGGAATGATGCCTCTTGATTCGATCCATAATTTGCCTGTACATTTTGATGGTCTTCATTTAACTCCTTCTTCTATCGTCTAATTTCAGTTAGCTATTTGATCAATGTAATGGCTATAAGTTTTATGTGCCATTTCCTGTCAACATTGGTTCATCTCTAATTGCTTCATACTTTAGCTAGTGTATGATCATTCAATTGCATTTAATATTGTGACAGAGCAACCTTATGACAGCATCCCAAATTTCAGTGCTGCGGATGCCTTGCGGCTTACAGGGATAGGGAGAAATGAATTTATTGACATCATGAACAAATGCAGATCTAAGGTACTGGATCGTATATTGCTTGCATGCTTATTGATTCATATACTGTCTCTCTTGCTGGGTGGAAGTTAGAAAGAAATGTTGGACTTAAGAATACAAGATTTAAACTGCCTTCTAATGCCATTGTGCTTCATAATATGCTCCTTAAGCCTTGGCATTCTGCTTTATGTTGCAGGAATCTGATTGATTCATAAAGTTTTCCTTTACAGATTGGTTAGGGATCATGCATAATATGCTTTATAATGAATTATATTGTGCAGTAAACTTTTCATGGGTCATCACATTGACATGTACTTGCTTTTCATATGTATTTTCTTTTCTTGTTAAATTCACACATGCACCTGTGGGGAATCAAGCTCCCAACCTCATTTTCCAGCCCATTTTATGGGGTGAGAGGATACCATAAGGTCCACAGGCTGTTGACAGAAAATATTTTCAGTTGAATGGATTTTGCTGTTTAGACCTTTTCTGGCATCATAGCCTTATTTTTGAAGATTTAATTAAACTTATTGATGTCTGAGCATTGTTTCCGAGCTATCATATGAAATGGAGCACAGGCACACAGATTATTGTCTTACCTATCATTTACTCATCTTGAGCTATCCAGAAAATCATGTGGAAGCTAAATAAGTCTATTGCAAAAGAACTGTTACCTACTCAACCTGTGGACTTTCCAATTGAGCCTTGGTGGGGAGTTTGTCTTGTCAACTTCACCATAGAAGAATTTAAGGTACAATTTCTATTTCTGTTCTTCTTTTCTTTTTTCTTCTTATTAATCAATTTTCAACCAAATCAACTTCCTCCGACTAGTTATTAACTTTTAATGCTTACTGGTATCGTGTCGGTGATGTCAAATTAAATTTTTCTCCTTTTTTCCGTAGAAACTTTCAGAAGAAGAAACGGAAACAATAGATAAAATCTGTAAGGAGGAAGCTAATGCATATATCCTGTTTGATCCAGACATCATAAAGGGTCTTTACCGACGGGGATTGATCTATATTGATGTCCCTGTCTATCCTGATGACCGTTTTAAAGGTAAGTGTTTGCGTTAAGCATTGTTCTGCTAAATTAGGTTCCTAAGTTTATAGATGTTTTCCTCTTCATTGAAAACATCACTTTTGTGGGTGGCTTATAAGAACATGCGAATGCTTGCGTTTTAGCCAACATTTTCTGTAAGTCAGTGCATTAATCTTTATTAGTCAGTATATGCTCGAAGCTTACATTTATGTTAGCATGAATTCTCTTTTTACTCTTACCTTTTAGTTTGATAAAAGTATTGAGGATTATTCTTTAACATGCCCCTTCCCACCTTACTCAAAAGATGTATTTTTTTCCTCTGTTCGTTTGACAAACAAAATGCATCTTGTAGAACTAAGCGTGTATAAAATCATCCAGTGAAGCACCTGACTGGTCAACAATCTATATCCTGTGATCGATACATTGCCCCCCTGAAAATCTAATTTTTTCCTCTGCCCCATAAGAAGTATCTTCTTTTGGAGTGCACATTTTTTTTGGATGATATAATTAATTCAATTATGACTTGCCTTTTCAATTTTGATTTGGTACAAATTTACCGTCACTTTGGCAGTCAAATCAATCAGTGATTTGTAAATCACCAATGGCTACCTATAGTGAGGGTTAATATGCAAAGTGAAAAGTTAGTGCGTTGACTTTTGACAATGGACAAGCATTGTAGGGTACAGAAAAATAAATACGAAGACATTTTTGTGTGATAGAGGAAGTATATTTTCCCCTCTTCTTCTCAAAAGTAATGTGATGCAGAAAAGGAAAGGAATTATGTACTATTCTAAGATTTCTGAGACATTAGGGAATTATTATGTTTTAATTTATTTCCTATTATGTTGAGGATTTTATTGGGGAGTTATTATATTTTGATTTATTTCCTTTTATGTTAGGGATGTTATTAATTAATAGGATTTTCTAGTGTGCTTAGTGCTTATGTAAGCACCTTATTATATTAATTTTGGGAGACTTTGATGATGAAGTAAACTTGAGTTTTGGTATATCTCTTGTTCTCTTTTCCTGTTCTTGATCTATTCTCCCTTCGTTCTGTTTTCTTTTCTACCTAGTCTATTTCTTTCAGTCTAATCTCTCTTCATTTCCTAATTGTTTCTCCCTTTCTCAATTTGTTTCTGTTTCTACCTATCTGGGATATTAGGAAATTATTTTGTTTTGATTTATTTCCTATTATGTTGCGGATTTTGTTTGGTAGTTATTATGTTTTGACTTATTTCCTTTTATGTCAGGGATGTTATTAATTTATAGGATTTTCTAGTGTGCTTGGTGCTTATATAAGCACCTTATTATGTTAATTTTGGGAGACTTTGATGATAGAATCAACTTGATTTTGGTATATCTCTTGTCCCCTTTTCCCTGTTCTTGATCTATTCTCCCTTTGTTTAGTTATTTCTTTCGGTCTAATCACCCTCTGCTTCCTTACTGTTTCTCCTTTTCACAGTCTGTTTATGTTTCTACTTATTTGCATTAAGTGGTATTAGAGCCAAAAGGTTTTGCATCCTACCTCTATCTATCCTTTAAATCATATAATGTACTAAAAAAACAGCACCAGCCCACGACCAAACATGCCCTAAACTGAAACAGTCCACATAAATCAAGATTTGACCAACTTTCGGTCACCGCCAGCCGACACCGCCATCACCAGCCACCGTGCCAGCCTATTCTGATCAAAACCTGAAGTTTTCAGGTTCATTCACCACGAGTTGCCATGCGACGCCGCCCATGCGCCATCGCCGTGCCGGGAACCCCTTCGTTGGACGAGGAAGACACCATCATGATCGGAATTTGCCGATCTATCCAACCCAAGGCACCACGCTTTGCGCTGCTGCTGTCTCCGCTGCCAAACATTAGTAGATCCGTTTTGGTTCTATCAAGCCCATTCCAACACTTCTAGCCATCGGCTGGAACCAACCGATACCACCACCGGGACTGACATCCCATTTCTGGCCTAACCCAGAAGCCCGGGCTGATCAGTCACCATAGAGCCGCGATTCTCTCCCCAGATCCGGATTTTCCAGCCACCCACTACCGGAGCTGATGCCACCATGGGGACTGGAGCTACTTTTCCGGCCAGCCCCTTAAGTCTGGCTCCGATCCTACCAGATTTGCACCAGGTCTGCTCCGACCCGTCTGCCTGACCCGAACTTGCTGAGCGCCTCTGGTTTACCGGTTTCCTACCCTGAGCTGAGCCAACTACATGAGCTGAGCCCAGCCACTTAGCATAAAAAAGGGCAGGTTATTTAATTATTTGATTTATACTTATCTAGTTGCTTCTCTTTGTATTAAAAAAAGGGTAGAAAATTGCAGTTAATTTTTCTGAGTAATGGGTTCAGGTGAACCACTCCAGATTCTTTGTGCGACCATTGATCAAATTTACTATCCGATCCCTCAAAGATATATTACATTAGATTTTTGATCCATATGGTTTTTTAGACAAAATTGTTCTCTATCAAACTTCTGCTCTGGTGCAATATCATTAGCTTCAAGATGCTTGTTGGACTAAAACAGAGTTGGATAGTTGGTGTATTTATGCTAATTGCTGTTAATTGGAGATCGAGTATTTCACCTTTGAGACTCAAATTTGCAAGATGCAACAACTCGTTGAACAAGTGAAACAACAAGTGGAAGTAGCTTTTACCAAAACTTCTACCAATCTTGATTCCATTCAAGACGAGTCTGAAGTTGTTTCTTCAATCCACACAGACTTTGAAAAGAACAAACAAATCATTAAAGAAAGCTCTACCATTTATTGCGAGGATGTACTTGTTGACTCACTTCAAAACGAACAAGGCCAAAGCCAAGATGAGAGCAAGATTTGTTCGTGTAACCTTCCTTACATTGATTTTATCCTCCCGTACTGGATTGAGACTCCTCAAAAACTCCTGTTGATATCCTTCTTCCGCTCGATCGAGAACACTACATCTCGAAAATTGCAAGTCTTTGTCATGCAATGTCACAAATCACAAGTTTTGATACTTCACCACTTCAAAACTCGTGGTTGAGTTTTTTTGTAAGTGGGGGAGAATGATGCAGAAAAGAAAAGGAATTATGTACTATTCTAGGATTTATGGGATATTAGGGAATTATTATGTTTTGATTTATTTCCTATTATGTTGGGGATTTTATTTAGGAGTTATCATGTTTTGATTTATTTATTTTATGTTAAGGATTTTATTGGGGAGTTATTATGTTTTGATTTATTTCCTTTTATGTTAGGGATTTTATTGGAGAGTTATTATGTTTTGATTTATTTCCTTTTATATTAGGGATGTTATTAATTAGTAGGATTTTCTAGTGTGCTTGGTGCTTATATAAGTATCTTATTTTGTTAATTTTGGGAGACTTTGATGACGGAATAAACTTGAGTTTTGGTATATCTCTTGTTCCCTTTTCCCTATTATTGATCTATTCTCCCTTCATTCTGTTTTCTTTTCTACCTAGTCTATTTCTTTCGGTCTAATCTCCCTCTGCTTCTCTACTGTTTCTCCCTTTCTCAATCTGTTTTTGTTTCTACCTATCTGTCCGGCATGTACTAAGGAAACAATTCTCTCTCTGTCTCCGAGAAAAGGTACAGCAATAATTACTAGGAGGTATTAACTTCTAATCTCTTAAATTATTAACTACTTCTATTGAGTAGGCTTATGTTTCGAAGTACTGCATTTTAGTCTGTTCTGATGAGCCACACTCAATTAAACTGATTTGGATAGAATTACTTTGAAACGATTGTTTGTTTCTAACCATTATGATTTTTATAGCTTTAGATAAATTATTTCTGTTGCAAAACAACCCCAATGGCCCATAAAAGTTCTTTTTCCCAAAGATTGTGAGCCTGCCAGTCATGATGGATTAATTCATGAACAAGATCAACATAGAGAAAATTAATAGTGCTGTTCAATCCCAAGTAGGAACTTAATCAATTTGCATGTATGGCCCCAGACCAGTCATATAATGAATCCATGATTTCTTTTCTGATAGATTACTGGGGTTTAGATCTGTTTAGGAGCCCATCATCTTTTAAAGTGGAGCTTGAGTGGCTTGTTACATAGGGTTTCTCCAAATGAATATTGGATGCAAATCTCTTTGATACTTGCTGTACTATACATTGTTGTTTCTTCCAAGAAATGTTGTCCCCTAATCCTTTGTCTTCAAAAAGAAGAAATACTCATGCATATAGAAGGTTATTTCCATTAGATATGGATAGCCATTTTATTTTTAGTGGTAATGTAATTGGATTTTGTTCCTTTTTTTTTTATTTAAAATTATCCCCTTCCTTTATTATGACTCTTTTAGATAATAATGATATTTCAAATCAGTTCCACATACACCAAAGGAGGGACTGAACTGCTTGCTGATTATGGTTTTTAAGGAGAGAAGATTATTATTTTTTATAGGTAAAGGATTTAAGGAGAGAAGATTATTTATTTTTTTTTGAACTCCCCTTATGATAGAAAAAGTTATTGGTTTCTTTATCGCTGTCAAATTCTCTTTTATAGAGATGTAAATAAAAAATTTGGATGGCATGGCTTTGTGGATTTAGTTGAAATTTTTTACTGCCTTGGGTCTTATTAGAAAATTGTTTTCTTTAATTTTGATCTTTCTCTAATGAGAAAATTTCTTATTGAACTTTCATGCCTGGAGCTTGCATAATATATTGTTTGTTTAGCGTTCATGTATGGTATATTCCTTTCTTTTTTTTTTTTTCGTTTAGATTAATTTTTGTAAAAAGATTGAAAAATATATTCCCATGCTTAAACTATTATGTGGTTGCAGAGCTGGAAATAAGTGTGGAAGTTTTAGTTTTTTCCCTGCCATTTAAATGTGTTAATTGGGGTGAAAATAACTGACTAGGTATATGACCTGCTCTACTTTTACTGTTTGGATTTCTGACTTAGGATTATTTATGGTATTTCAGTTTCTAGGCTTGAAGGGTTCGTTTCCAATAGGGAGCAGTCTTATGAAGATCCTATTGAGGAGTAAGGCAGCTGTTGTAGTACAATGATGCCTTGTTTGGCATTTGAATGTTATGTACTAACAGTGAAATTGAGATCCTAATGTTAGCAAGTTATTGTACAGGTTACTCTATGCGGTTTTTGTTGTTTCAAATGAGAATTCAACTGTTGCTGAACTGGCATCAACATTACAAGCTGACCTTACTCAGTTGCAGGCAGCTGCATCTTTTGTTTGCCGATTGGGATGGGCAGTAAAAGTAATTGATCCAGCATCTATTCTTCAGGACAAAAGTATACCTGGCTCTCCGCGAGCCACTCTCAGTGATGAAGAAGATGCTTCTCGTGCTAGTTCGGTAAACATGTCTGCTGATGGTGCTGCTCAACATGAAGATAATTCGAGGATTGAAAGCTATGGGCCACGTTCTGGCCAGGCTCATGTTGCTTTTGTTGTTGATGCTAATATAACATCCTATCTTATGATGGGTTCTGTTTCACCAGGTTTGTTTTTTCTTCATTGTCTTCTCTACACCATTCAGTTTTCTGTTTTAAATGTCAAATGAATATGTTTCCCCATCTGAATATGTCCTTTCTATTGTTTTCTCACTGATACCTATACATGTAAAACAGAATGAAATGATATACAGCCATTTTACCCAGAACTCTGAAACCCCATAATCAATGATCTAAGTGGAACTAGAAATAATTTAGATCCCTTTGAGCCATGGTTGTTCTTAGTGAGCAGATACAAGGTTCCTTTCTTTGTTAGTAAAAAGATTATAATAATGAATTCCCTTAGTTACAGTAGTTCTCTTAAGATAGCTACAGTGCTCGCAAATATACTATTCTGAAAATTGTCTGCAGAGAAAGAAAATTGGATATAGAACCTGAACTTATGTTGAATAGCAGTTTTTCCTTAATGAGATTCGTTGTTTCCTAATAATGGCTTTTATTAGAAACAGTGCATAAAACATCTGGAATGAAGAATTAGAGAATTTTTTGATTACGTTTAATGTGTAGCTGAAATCTTATATATTGAATATAGATTGTCTTGTTACTTGTTGATGTGGATGTCCTGTGGGGAACTCTAAACTGGTTAATTGGTATTAGTTTAAACTGATCTTCTTTTGCTTTTGGAGAGTATTGTGAGAGACCTATGAAGCTGATTGACTCATATAGTCCAGTTGTTTTCTGGATTTGATGCTTTCCTATTAATTGTTACCAGTGGCACTTTACACCCTGTTTAATTTACTGGAAGGACAGGTAAACGAAAATAGAACTGTATTTGTTCAACTTTTGATCCTTTGGTTTTAGGAAATTGTTTAGGTCCCAAAACTACTTTTATGCTACCAAAATGATGGGATACACATGGAAGAATAGAGTTAGTGATTTTAATTTAGGGTATGGGTCTAAATTTTTAATAGTGAAATATTATAAGTATTTAGAGTTTTAGGAATTAATATATTTTAGTATCTAGTTTCCTTATTTAAGTTTAATACTTAATTTACTTATTTAAAGTATTCCTTATTGGGGTAGGATTAGGTCTTCTAAAATCTTTATTTAAGAGACGTCCGTATGTTATTCTTAATTAGCTATTGATTGACGAAAACAATTTCTTATTGACATCAAAACTGTCCGTGTCCTATGATTGGATTGCGGTGTTCTTTGCGCCTTATGATTGGGTTGCAGCTTCCATGTGATTTGGGAAGATCTATGTGAGGTTGTCTTAGTCGAACCAATTCAGCAAGATGATGAATTTGGTTGAGCACATTGAGTATGTTGAACAAGTTCAAGACCAAGATGCTGACAAAGATATAGGAAAGCTCTACGACAAGCTTGAGATTGTTGAGCATATTGACAAAGGTGAAAATGTTCAGGACGAACAGGAAGACAAGCTTGAGGTTCTGGCTGTCACACATGCTCTTGTTATTGATTTCATCCTACCTTCTTGGTTTGAAGCGCCTTAACAACAAACATTTTCAGCCACCTTATTCTCACCTATGAGCGGCCTTGCCTTCAAAGAATTCCATGACTATGCTATGTTTCTCCAAGCATCCGAGATCTTGATACTTCACCATTTCTCAACTCGAGGTCGAGTTTTCTCAAATGGTGGAGAATGATGGGCTACACATGGAAGAATAGAGTTAGGGATTTTAATTTATCAAATCTCCCACTTCTCGGCTTCGTTAGGATACATCGACACAACCATCGGAATCAGAATCCAAAATCCCTAACTCTATTCTCTGGTATCAAAGTGGTATCAGAGCACAAACTTCGATCTTTCACCACTACTACCATCGAGCCAAACTTCCTTCTCTTTTTGTGTTTCTTCACAGTACTCCAAATCCACCAAACAAACCCTAACCCCAAATCAATTGAAAAAAATAGACGGAAAAATCAACACAAATTCGCGACAGCAACAAAGTCGTCAAATCCGTCACCTCAAGTTCACCAACTTCTGCCACCTACTGCCGGGAACCCACCACATCATTAGAATCGGAATCCGCTGGCGACCAAAAACTTCAATTTCAGATAGTCGTCTGCCGTCTCAACTGCCATAAGCTGCCTCAACACGCTATTGCCTCTGTTGAGAAATTTCTCCGTCCGAGTCGGACCACACTACCCAGACTGGAATTTTCTGATCTCTCCATCCCTATAGGCCACGCGCTCATTCTTGGTCGGAAAGGCTTCGAAAACCCAAAAAACCACCACACCACTCCCTGCCACCGATCTCCTTTGCCAGTGAGTTTCATCGAGATCTACTGCTACCATCATGTTCGCCATCCATGGTAACCAAAACCCAAGAATCCTAGCCAGTTTCGCCGCCAAAGTCGCCGCCTAGCGACATTGCTGGAGTCCATGCCACTACCGCTGTAAGATCTCCCACTTCCAGGCTTCGTAAGGATACATTAACACCACGATCGGAGCTGGAATCCAAAATCCGGCCAGCCCTCAAAATATCAGGTCTGATCTGCATCGGATTAGCCCGCACGCGCACCACGCGTCGCCGGTCCGATTCGGATCATCAGCTCCCCCGCGACCCGGCTCCCTAACCTGAGCCAAAATCTGTTTTTTTTTTAATATTTCTCTTATTCTTTTTTGAAAAAACATAGGATAACAAAATAGATAAAAAGTACAGGTATTTTATTGCTTTATTTTCTGATTTAAAAAAAAGAGAAAAAAATGGAAAAAAGTTTATGTTTGGGCTCTTTTAGGTCTTTATCATGTCTTACTGTACTTGAACTCGTATTCAAAGCATCCAAACTTAGTTACCAATTGGCTACTTCGATTTGGATGAGTTGAAATCCAAAGGGAACAAGTATGGTTGGCGTTATATTCCGTGACGCATGTACGAAGAGTATGAGGAACTTACGTATTGGGTTCATCGTGATGAAAGATGGCTTGAAGAATTAAAATCCAATATGAGTGTGAGTGTAGTTATCGAGATGCCCATGCTTTGAATGGTTATTATGACTATTTTTATGATGATGATGGGCGTGTTTTTAAAAATTATTATTATGCTTCTGCTTGTGTTGGTTGTTTTAAGCATGATCATGTTTATGGAGATGCTTATGGTTATCACAATGAACCTGTGGTGAAAAAAAAACTTTATGAAAATCTCAAAAAAGTAATTCAGGTAGTGAAGGAGTGTAAAGAATTGTGCAAGCCTTTGAATGTTTTGACCTCAAAAGCTGATCTAGGAATTGGTCAATCAAAGTCCATTGACATTGAGACATCGAATGATGACAACAAGAGAAGATTTTGGGATATGAGCCAATCCCGATCAAGGTTAAAGTCAACAATAATGTAGAGATTTAAAGTCAACATCTTGTTGAGTCAATTCCATGTTAGACTTTTCCGTTGTCTTATTCGAACCTGTTCAACAAGATGATAAATTGGTTGAACACATTGAGTATGTTGAGCAGGTTCAAGACTAAGATGCTGACAAAGATGATGGAAAGCTCGACAACAAGCTTGAGGTTGTTGAGCGTATTGACCAAGGTGAAAAGGTTCAAGACGACCAAGAAGAAAAGCTTGATGGCAAGCTTGGGGTTCTTACTGTCACACATGCTCTTGTTGATTTCATCCTACCTCCTTGGTTTGAAGCACCTCAACAACAGACATTCTCAACCACTTATTCTCACCTACGAGTGACGTTAAAAGATTTCCATGATTGTGCTATGTTTCTCCAAGCATCCGACATCTTGATGCTTCACTAGTTCTCAACTCATGGTCGAGTTTTTTCTAAGTGGTGGAGAATGATGGGATACACATGAAAGAATAGAGTTATGGATTTTAATTTTGGGTATGGGGTAAATTTTTAGTTGTGAAATTTTATGGGTTTAGAGTAGAATTAATATATTTTTGTAGCTAGTTTCCTTATTTAAGTTTATTATTTAATTTCGTTATTTAAAGTATTTCTTATTAAGGTAGAATTATGGCTTCTAAATCTCTATAAGAGACATCCCTGTGTTATTCTTAATTAGCCATTGATTGATGAAAACCAATTTCTTGTTAAAATCAAATTAACTCTGTGATTGAGTTTGTTGTTCTCATCCTGTGATTTGATTGCGATGATCTTTGCACCCTTTGATTTGGGAACATCCATGTGAATTGGATGGTTCGATATTTTATTTTCTTGTTATTGTTCTCATTCTCCTACTGTTCTACATCATAGAATGTTTCCTTAAATCTTGTGATAGATTACACATGGAAGAATAGATTTATGGCTTTTATTTTAGATATTATGGGTTATTTTAATTATGGGGGTAATTATGTCATGCTAGTGTAAGTAAATTAGTTCATGCAAAATTTTCTTGACAACCAAATAAAACCATAGGCAGAACAACTTGCAGCTTATTGTGTTCAATTTATTATGCAATTGGATTCAAACGAGTTCCAGTATTTTATATTGATGATTTGGTATGTGCATTCATGTGTCTTCTTCACACCTATGAAGTTTCTTATATTATCTGACAATTATTAATTTCTTGTAGGCTTGAAATCCCATGCTGTAACATTGTATGAAGCGGGGAAACTGGGTCATGCTAGCATTGCAGATCTTTGCAAGGATCTGAGTACATTAGAGGGAACAAAATTTGAGGGAGAACTACAGGAATTTGCAAATCATGCATTTAGCCTTCGCTGTGTCCTGGAATGTCTGCTTTCGGGTGGAGTTGCTACCGATGGTAGAACAGTTGAAATATGTGATAAGATGGATACAGTGTCTTCAAGCAATGATGATGCTACTTCTCTGATAGCTGATGTTACTCTGACTGAAAAATCAGGACATTCTGTTAGGGACGAAGCTGGTCAAAGTAACCATGATTCAAGGAATTCAGAGATACCTCAGGAGGGTTCTGTTTTGACTGAACCTGTTCCTGGAAGTACTGGTGATGACACATCTTCTGCTACCTTGTCAGAAGATAGTGAGGCCTTTCAGAATGATGAGAAAGTGATACCAATTAAAGGGTCTGATGTTGGAAGGGTAAATTTTAGGAAGAAAAAGAAATATCGTGTTGATATTCTCCGCTGTGAAAGCTTGGCTTCTCTGGCCCCGGCGACCTTAGATCGATTGTTTCATCGTGACTATGATATTGTTGTTTCTATGGTTCCTCTTCCTCATTCATCTGTTCTTCCTGCACCAGCAGGCCCCATTCATTTTGGTCCTCCATCTCGTTCATCAATGACACAGTGGATGAAATTGGTACTATATTCAACTGTTGGTACTGGGCCTTTGTCAGTAGTTTTGATGAAAGGGCAATGTCTATGCTTGCTTCCTGCACCATTGGCTGCTTGTGAGAAAGCCCTTGTATGGTCTTGGGATGGTTCTGCGGTTGGAGAGTTGGGAGGCAAGTTTGAAGGAAATTTAGGTAAGGGAAGTAATCTTTTACATTGTTTAAATTTACTTCTTAAACACTCAGCTATACTGGTGCAGCCCCTCAGCAAGTTTGACCTTGATGAATTTGGAAGAGTTGTTACTATGGATATACCATTGCCCCTAAAGAACTCTGACGGTTCAATTCTTCAATTGGGTGAAGAATTGGGACTATGCGCAGAGGAAAATATGAAATTGAACTCCATGGTAACTGATTTGGCAAACAAAATGGAATTATGCACGGTTGGTTATATTCGTTTTTTAAAGCTTTTTAAAGAAAGAGAATCAGACTACTTTTCGCAAGATGATGAGAAATATGAATGGGTCCCACTAAGTGTAGAATTTGGGATGCCACTTTTTAGTCCAAAGTTATGCAACAATATATGTAAAAGGATCGTTTCATCACAGTTACTTCAAGCAGATTCACTTACTGAACATCATGATTCCATGCAATGCTTACGGAAAAGGTTGCGTGATGTTTGTGCACAGTACCAAGCAACAGGTCCTGCTGCCAAACTTCTTTACCAGAAAGAACAATCGAAGGACTCATCTCAACAACTCATGAGCTATGCTAGTGGAAGGTGGAATCCGCTCATGGATCCTTCTTCTCCCATTTCAGCAGCCTTGAGTGATCACCATCGACTAAAACTTACTAATCGACAGCGTTGCATGACTGAAGTTTTGAGCTTCGATGGAAGCATTCTTAGGTCAGTATAAATTATTATCATTTTTTTTTTTTTTTTTGCGTCTTGTAGTTTGTTTCCTCTAACCTGATGTGTTTAAATGGCCCATTATATTTGCATTTGCTTATATATATTCTTTATAATTTTTGGATGGTTTGGATAATGGTATTCTTTTTCTCTTCTTAACTGTGCCATTTTAAGATCTTCAGAAGCCTTACAGAAGTTTTGCATTTGCTCATATTATTCCTTGACACCTAATTTTTTGACTTTAGAAGACCAGGGATTTTTTTTTTCTTTTGTGTGTGTGTGCATGTATAAGGTTGATTAGGTTATATTGCCTCCAACTTTGGCCCAACTTTTAGTTGGATCACTTTAGTTTATATTTGAACAAACCTCCGCCTATAATTTCTTAAATGTTTCTATATTGTCTGGTAGTTAATATTCCGTAAGTTAAACTAAATGAAATTTGTGCCAATAACCATCAAATGACCATTTCATACATGTTTGAAAGTTTTTCCCAAGCTAAACATCAAATTTACTAATGTATAGCAGAAGTGAGTGTTAGAATTTAAGAGAGTAAAGAGATGTGAAAATTGAAGAGAGTAAAGAGATTGTACAAATGCTTACTTGAGTTCTTATTATTGAGAATACAATTAAGAGTATATATAGGTTGTTAAAGGAAAAAAACATTCCTTAAAACAAGGAAGGAAACATAGCCTAAAGTAAGTCTTAAAACAAGGAAGGAAACATGGCCTAAAGTAAGCCTTAAAACAAGGAAGGAAACATGGCCTAAAGTAAGCCTTAAAACAAGGATGAATATATGGCAAGTGTGGGTGAAGTGGAATAGTTAGTGACCTTAATTAAAGAAAAGAATATGGACTTTGCCATCCATTGACAGCCCCCCTCAAATTGATGCAGGTTGATCAATAAGCATCAATTTGCTGCTTAAGAAGCAATGTCGATGGCGAGTGAGCGCTTTGGTGAAGATATCAGCAATTTTTAGGTCAGTGGAAACATGTGGAAGAGTGATAATACAAGCTTCAAATGCTTCGCGGATAGAGTGACAGTCGACTTCAATATGCTTCGTGCGCTCATGATAGACAGGATTGGCCGTGATCTGAATAGCACTTGTATTATCAGCATGTAGAGGTGTAGGATCAGTTGCAGAAAAATCTAGCTCAGTAAGCAAACCTCGAAGCCAAATAATTTCGAAACAAGCAAGAGACATCGCTCGATACTCAGATTCTGTAGATGACTTAGAAACTCTGTCTTGCTTCTTACTCTTCCATGAGATCAATGCATCACCTAAGAACACACACCAACCAGTAATGGAGCGACGTGTATCAGCACAACCAGCCCAATCAGCGTCTCTATAAGTAGTAAGTCGAGGAGAATTTCCTGCAGGAAAGAATAAGCCACGGGCAGAAGTGCCCTGAACATAGCGTATGATCCTACGGACAGCAACCAAATGAAGGTGACGAGGGGTCTGAAGAAACTGGCTGACTTGTTGTACTACAAAGGAAATGTCTGGTCTAGTAATGGTGAGGTAGACAAGATTGCCCACCAACTTTCGGTATAAACTAGGATCAGCAAGTAAATCACCCTGCTCTTTGCGAAGCTTGACATTCAATTCCATGGGAGTATCAACAGAAGTGGCCTCCTGTAGGCCAGCTGTAGCGACCAGGTCACTAGCATACTTATGTTGATTGAGTGAAATACCCGACGGACTACGATGCACCTCAAGACCGAAAAAATATGTAAGAGACCCAAGATCTTTCATATGAAAGGACTCGGAGAGATGGGTCTTGAGCTGGCCAAGTAAAACAAAATCGGAACCAGTAATCACAATATCATCAACATAAACTAAAAGAACAACAATACCCATGTCTGATTTTCGAAGAAACAAGGAAGTGTCATACTTGCTCTGCTTGAATGAGAATTGTAATAAATTAATTAGAAATTTATTAAACCAAGCCCTTGGAGCTTGTTTGAGACCATAAAGGGAGCGACGAAGCTTACACACATGTGAGTTTGGAGAAGGAAACAATCCCGGGGGTGGCTTCATATAAATACACTCTTTAAGATCCCCATGAAGAAAAACATTCTTGACATCCATCTGATGTAGTGGCCAATCATTGGAAGCAGCAAGAGCTAGAATCGTACGAACAGTGGTCATCTTGGCCACAGGAGCAAAGGTTTCTTCATAATTAACACCATATTCCTGTTTATTTCCAAGTGCAACAAGCCGAGCTTTATAACGATCCAAACTTCCATCAGATCGAACCTTGACGGAGTAAACCCATTTGCAACCCAGGGGGACTATAGTGGAAGGACAAGGTGCAATGTCCCAGGTGTGATTGGCCTCTAAAGCAGCAATTTCTTCCTGCATAGCTTGTCGCCAACAATCATGCTTGACAGCATGTGAGTAGCATGTGGGAATATCAAAATTAGACAATGCAGCAGTAAGAGCAGAAGCAAACCACCCATACCTATCCGGAGGTAAAGATATTCGAGAAGAGCGACGTACCAAGTGTTCTGAAGGTGCTGCAACTGACTGGAGCATGGTAGGATCAGATATCGGTTGAGCCATCGGAAGAGACTGTGGGCAGGAGCGTCTCGTATATACAACACCTGGTTTAAAGCGAGAGCTGATTTGATGAAGATCTGAAAATTGTTGCTCAAAGGAGGGGAGGACCACCGTAGAAGAAGAGGGCTCAGAGGACATAGGAAAGAAATGTTGATTTTCAAAGAAAATAACATTTTTTGAAATACGTGTACGATGTAAGGTAGGATCATAGCAAACAAATCCCTTTTGACACACATTATATCCCAAGAATGCACATCTAACAGATTGAGCAGATAATTTATGTCGCTCATGGGGAGGTCAATGGACAAAACATACACAACCAAAGATACGGAGATTATCATAACTAGGTTGTTTAGCAAACAAGCGGAAATAGGGAGACTTCATGTGTAAGATTTGGGAAGGTAAACGATTAATCAAGTGAGTAGCGGTTTTCAAAGCCTCGACCCAGAACATTGATGGAACAGATGATTCTAACAAGAGAATACGTACCACATCAAGAAGATGACGATTTTTGCGTTCGGCTACTCAATTCTGTTGGGGAGTAGCAGGACATGAACGTTGATGAATAATACCTTTAGAAGCCAAGAATTCCTGAAACTCAGTAGACAAATATTCACCACCAGAATCTGTGCGTAATGTCTTAATAGTCGCAGAAAATTGATTGTCAACATACACTAAAAAATTAGTGAAAGTACGAAAAACCTCAGATTTAGAGCGAAGAAAATAAACCCAAGTGAATCTGCTATAATCATCAATGAAAGTCACATAATATTTAAATTTTTCATGTGAACTAACGCGGGAAGGTCCCCAAACATCACTATGGATAAGATCAAAGCAGTGAGAAGCTCTACTAGCATGTAAAGGAAAGGGAAGAATTTTGCTTTTACCAAGTTTGCAAGAATCACACTTAAGAGATAAAGAAGAACGTTCTTCTTTATCAAGAAAACCAGAGTGCAATACATGAGATAAGATCTGAGTATTGGGATGGCCTAAACGACGATGCCACACTATACTCAGATTTGAAATATTATTGCAAGCAAGAGACTTAATAGACGAAACTGGAGAAATTGCTGGGACAGATAAAAATAGTGGAAACAAGCGCCCCACTTTAGGTCCCTTCGCGATCAGCTCTCCCGTTACCTGGTCCTGTACAACACAACCATCACCAGAAAAGTTAACAACACAATTGTTATCAACTAATTGACCAACAGAAATAAGATTCGTGGAAAGTTTAGGAGCAAGAAACACATCAGTGAATTTAGAAGAGACATCTCCGACAGCAGCGATTGGTAAAGAACTGCCATTGGCAGTCTGAATGGCAGATGGACCAACATAGGGTCGAACATGACACAGAGCGGTGGAAGTATTCGTCATGTGATTAGAGGCCCCCGAGTCTACGTACCAGAGTTTGGTAGAATTTTTACCTTGAAACCCCATTGCAGATAATGCTGAAATTAGCATCTGTTGCACCATTTTGGGTGTGCAGTAATTCGCTGCAGGAGGTGCCGGAACTGGGGAGGCACTGGAAGAAGAGCTAGGAGCTGCGGAGGGTACAATAACAGAAGTCTGAAATGCTTGAGCCTGACGATTCTGTGGGCGGAGACGACATTCTTTGATGATGTGACCCTTCTTCTTACAATAAGAGCAATATTTCTTAGGACAATTGGCAGCAATATGCCCATATTCCTCACAGCAAAAACACTGCAAGTTTTTAGAATGCATAGGCGATCCGCGTCCTTGGGCAGCATAAGCAACAGTTCTTGGACTACCATAAGATTGCTCCAGAGTGGCTTGAGTACTAAGACGTTGTTCTTCACGAAGTAACTCACCAAAACAAACATCAAGAGAAGGAACAGGAGATCTATTCAGCAGAGAGGAACGAATAGATTCATATTCCGGGCGTAGTTTCATAAGAAATTGATCACGCCATCTAGTCTCGTGGAGTTGCTGAATAGTCGAAAGAGTGGCAACAGGAACAGCCGTTGTAACAAGATCAGTATAGTCAGTCCAAAGAATCAGAAAGGCCGAGTAATAGTCTTGGATGGAAAGACTACCATGTTGAAAGGTGGCAATTGCATGCTTTAACTAAAAGCGATAAGCATCATTATCTTAATGATAAACCTTCTTCAGATAAGTCCACATGGATTGAGCAGAGTGATGAGTACGCAAGTTGGTGACAATATATGGCTCCATCGAACCAAGAAGCCAAGACATGATCCGAGCATCAAGCACAGTCCAAGAAGGAGAAGACCCGACATCCTTCGATTGGTCTGTATTGGATGTTTGTGCAACATCCGTGCCATCGATATGGCCCCAAAGTTCTTTTCCCTTGAGGAAAATTCCAAACTGAAAGGCCCATGTAGAGTAATTTTTGCCTGTAAATTTGACACACACAGGTGCAGAGTCCAATGCAAATAAGTGCAAAAAAAAATAGCCCGACCAAAAAAAAATGCCGAAACCACCCAAAGCAGAAAAAAACAAACTGCCAAAGAGATTTGAGAACAAAAAAAACACCGAGAAATCTGTGACCCAAAGCCACAAAACACCTCTCTGAAAATAGAGGATGTCGTGAATGCCGAAACTGCTCAAACCCAAAAAAATAAGAGGTGCCGACAACACCAACCCAAAAAGAGAAGACCGAAAAACAACAAAAAAAAACTTTCACCGAGAACAACACAGAACACGCCGAAACACGAAACCGAGAAAAATTACAAGCGAGAGAAGAACCTAAGCAACCGGCTCTGATACCATGTTAGAATTTAAGAGAGTAAAGAGATGTGAGAATTGAAGAGAGTAAAGAGATTGTACAAATGCTTACTTGAGTTCTTATTATTGAGAATACAATTAAGAGTATATATAGGTTGTTAAAGGAAAAAGACATTCCTTAAAACAAAGAAGGAAACATGGCCTAAAGTAAGTCTTAAAACAAGGAAGGAAACATGGCCTAAAGTAAGCCTTAAAACAAGGAAGGAAACATAGCCTAAAGTAAGCCTTAAAACAAGGATGAATATATGGCAAGTGTGGGTGAAGTGGAATAGTTAGTGACCTTAATTAAAGAAAAGAATATGGACTTTGCCATCCATTGACAGTGAGAACTGTCAAAAGATGCATAAGATGGTTATGACATGATCATGTGTACAAATTTCTTTCACTGTACAAACAGGAGTGAATGTCTGGACAACATAGAAACAACATTTTTACCAATACATGTCAAAACCTTTTAAAACAATTAACTCTTAAATAATATTTGCAGATCATATGCTTTAACTCCTGTATATGAGGCTGCCACAAGACCTATTGAGGAAGCCCCACCAATGAGATCCCGATGAAACTGACAGCCGAGAAGTGATACTTCCTGGTCTTAATATTCTTTTTGACGGTTCTGAGTTGCATCCCTTTGATATTGGTGCTTGCCTGCAGGCTCGCCAACCAGTTTCCTTAATAGCAGAGGCTGCTGCATCCTCTGCATCCGGTGCTAGTAGATAGGGCTTCCAAAAACTTGCTTCAGTGATGTAGAGAGGAGAATTTGACTTAGTGCTGAAAATAGAATTCATCAATATATAAGGCTTCATGCCATTTTATTCCGATTGCTTGCTTCATATACTTCATCTCTGAGATCGTGCATGAGCATGGCTTATGTCCAAGGTAAACTTAATGAGCTTGTGATTTACAGATAGGGTGACATTTTTAGAGATTTATTTACATTATTTGTCCTGTTGGAATTGCATTTTTCTGTTCAAATGCTCATTTAATATTAATGGTGACTTTAGCTATTATGGAAACTCTTAATCTATCAGTTTTACTACTCAAAATAGAGCTTGGTGATCTTAATACCACTAATCCTTCATTATTTCTTCTTTTCCTCACAAATCTTGGTGAAAAATGAGTAAATTTATTATTTAATTATACTTTCACTTCTAGGATTGGTCACCTTGGACTAGACCTACAAAATATTGGTGTTTATCATCTGCCTTATGTAACTAGGTTTCAAGATTTAGTATGTAGTATCTGGGTTTCAACTTAATTGCTCTTAATGAAATTACTGCTTGATATGAATGTTGTAACTCCACATTAGATCATACAGCGACATCTAAGTCGATTCAAAGCTCTCTTGTTTAGAATATTGTTTCTGTTATAAATTTGCTTGGTCCACTGTTAAGTTCAGTGTGATTAAAAAAAAAATAATGTTTGTTCTGCTAATATTATTTTTTAAGGTTCAATTTAATTTTTGTTCGTCTTAGTACTTGAGATGATGTTTAGCAATCAAAATAACTTATACTGGAGTTTTGTATGAGTGAAACCTTAGGAAAATAGTGTTTTGATGAGGTGAGAACATTATTTGGCTGTCACTTGGGGAGCATGGGATCCTCGTATACAGGACACAAATTTGAGATGCTTTCATTTAAAATTTTCTTTTATCTATTGTCTCGTGATTACTGCTGGCTGAACTTGAATTTTCTCTTCTGACCAACTTTCTTCTGTGTTTTTGCTCCTTGCTCTGGTCATGTTACCCTTCCCACCTAAGATTGTCATCTGTGCATTTGTTTCTTGTTTTCTGTTTTACTTGTTTTATACCTATTCGATGAATTAGGTTGAGTCCTTACTACCTTTCCTGCTATGAGTGCAGGTGGCATTGCCGTTCTAGATTTTGTCTGATCATGGTTTCTCCAGTTTAGTTTTTGTTATGAAATGTGAGAAATAAGTCTCTGAATGAATACATTTGATGTCTAACATGGTTCCAATGTTCAATGCATTCACTGGTGGCCAAGGAAAGGAAAAAGTCATTCTGGCATTTGATACGTTGAGGAGCCTAGGGGGGAACGAAGAAAAAGGAAAGTATATATAGTGTAAAATAAAGCACGTCCATTCTTGCGAAATGTCTGATTTCTATATCAATCCATATGTAGCTTTCAATTTGTTGTGTTTATACTGATCCTTGGCTGTGTAGAAAATTTTCTGTATTGCTGGGAAAGTTATTGGCTGCATTAAATTTTGGAGATGGCTGAGTATGTATTTACATTAATTTTTTTTGGGGGCTAATGAAAGTGATTACTTGATTATGGTTAAAAGAAACCTTTGGATAGTCAGATGGTACTGTTTGGTTCATTTGCTTTCTTTCTTTTAAAAAGTCTTTGTAGGAACTGATTCCTCGTAAAAAAAAAAATTGACATCTAAATAGGAAAATTATTTGACAATATTCATTCTTATTGGTCTTTTTTTAGCTTCTATCAGCTAAACCCAGAATTTAAATTTCTGATAGAGCCTGCAAGAATTATGAATATGTACCATATATGTATACATCTAATTTATTTAGAGATTAGTTTCTCAATGAGGTTGTGAAATGTCAGTTGAATTTTTGCTGTAGTTAGTATAATTGTTTCCTGTCCTTTATTCTCTCAATGCCCCTGATGTAATATCTCAGCTGTTTGTTTAAGGGATGTAACTGCTTGGTGTCTCATGTTTCATCTTCATTTTTCTCTGAATAAAGATTGTGGGACACTTTCGCTAAACACTCTAAAATCTTGAGTGGTAATTGTTTGAAAACTTGAGTGGTTCTTAGTGTTTTAGTGTGGTGTCCGGTATGACTTTGTTTCTTACTCTTAATTATAGAGAATCAAATGATGCATCAAATTTATCTATTTTGGGTTTGTAGAAAAGGGTGTCTTAAAATTTTGAGGGAGGACTAATGGTGGATGGCTGCCAACATCCGATGATTAGGGAACCAGTACCAGATTCTTATGCTTCTCGATCACACGATATACCCATGAAGTGACTTTATCAGTATCATCTGAGTCTTCTTCTTTCGCTGGGGTTTGCACTCGCATGATTTAAGTCAACGGACTATCTTTCTTTTGAAGGCACTATTCACTGAAATAGCAAGTTTCCCAGATTCAACATCCAAGTCAATTGGTGAAAATTCGGTTATTTGGCTTCCATCTGTGACAACTAGCGTTTCTAATTGTTTCTGGGAGTTGAAATTTTGAAATAAATCTAATTATGCGGTTGATTTAAAAAGAAGATTTGAGGTCTTAGAAATTCATCATAACTTAATAGTGCCATTTTCTTATACAATTGATACAATTCAATTGTTACTCTGATTAGAAAACAATTGATACAATTCAATTCTCTGACACAATTAGTAGTATCTTTGAAGTTGCCTCGGTATGAATTTGAATGGGTTTTATGGTAATTCATTTAAAAGTGTGATATAATGTTTCACAATATATATTTTATGATAAAATAATATATTTAATGATAAAAGAATTCACTAAATAATAAACCTAATATATTTAGTAATAAAAAAATATAATTTTTTTTTATCATAAAATATATTCTTACAGAAAAAAAAGTAATTACTAAGCATGATGCCTAAGTCAGCCTAGCATGCAACATAAATTTGATCCACGAATGACCCAGCATGAAATTCGAGAAATCGTGAACCAATCCATAAGGACCTTATGACAAGTTTATCCTAAATCCTTAAAACCATTCTTCCCTTGTCTTTTGGATCTAAAAATAAGGGCATAAACTTTGGCAAGATATTTTTGCTGAGTGCTGACAAGAAACACGTGTCAAGTCATATAAAAGTGTTCCGAGTCTCACGTAACTGTTCACGTGGCAGACACCAAAAGGGGCATCCCCGCTTTTATGCCGCCCTCGAAACCAGTTATGCTCCAAAAGATAACAGAAAAGTCTTTCCCAAGTATACTTGATATTTAGAAATTTCGTTGCTAATTTTCATCCCACCTGTTAATGAATTTATTAAACTTGATAGTAACACAAGTCGTTGTTATATATTTGATATCAAGTTCGTATTGCGAAAGGTGATGAGTCGAAGATGACTTTTGCTACTCGCCATTGGGCTTTTAAATTTCTTGTCATGCTTTTTGGGTTGATCAATACCACTTCTTCCATACCTTGATGAATTAGGTATTCTATGACTATCTTGATAAGTTTGTGGTGGTTTACCTCAATGACATTATTGCATATAGTTCATTACTCAAATAACACTTGGATCATCTACGATTAGTATTTGACAAATTGCGAAAAAAACCAGCTTTATGTTAGTAAGGGAAAATCTGTGTTTGTGCAAACTTGCATCAAATTTTTAAGCCATATAATTAACCAGGGTCATATTCGGATGGATATGGAGAAGGTGAAGGCTACTTAAGAATGGAAAACCCCGAGTAATGTGAGCGAGCTACACTCCATCCTTGGGTTAGAAAATTACTACCCACATTTTGTTGAAGGATACTCTAGAAGAGATGCCCCTTTAACAAAGCTTTTGAAAAAAAGCAACAAATAGGTTTAGTTGGTTCAATACCACGAAGCTTTTGAGGATCTGAAGTAGTCCATGGTGGGTTTTAGCCCTCCCAAATGTTACAAAACCCTTTAAAGTTCAAATTGATGCTTTAGACTATGCATTAGGTGGAGTACTGCTCTAAGCAAGCCTCCTTATGTGTTTGAGAGTTGCAAGTTGAACAAAACTGAAACTAGGTACACAACCAGAAAGGATAAGATATTAGCAGTTATCCATTGTCTCCAAGTGTGGCAACACAACTTGTTAGGGGAAACATTTGTTGTGAAGACAGATAATACAATTTTTAGCCATTTCCTCACATAACCAAAGCTCACGATGAAACAAGCACATTAGTAAGAATACTTAGCAAAATTTGATTCCCAATTTGAATACAAGTTGAGTTATACGAACCAAGCTGATGCGTTGAGTCGAAAAGCAAAACTTGTTGCCCTGAAGTTCATGGCCCATTTTTCAAAGAGCAAAGTTGCTACAATGCTATAGGAATTCATTCGAGATAGTCTTATCAAAGATGACCAAGCTCAAACCATCATAAAACTGTCATTCGAAGGGAAAACTCAACAATATTGGGATAAGAATGGATTATTGTTTACAAGAAGTCGACGTTTGTTTGTTCCCAAGACCAAAGACTTTAAGAAGTTGTTACTGCGTGAATAGCACGACACATTATGGGATGACCTCTAAGACCCGTGTTCTTAAAGTATGGGTAAAGAAATAATTTAATAAATATTTCATGAATTAAAATAATATATATGCGAAGGATTTAGTATTGAATAAAATAAGTCTTTTGAAAGAAAAAAAAAACCAAAACGTGGCAGCAGGTGGAGAAATTGGCTGTGCATGTAAGATAGCCATACCTTTCGTGGCAAAATATGGGGGGTGAGGGTGCTGACTAATGGTTTTTGAAACTCTGCATATATATATATATATATATATATATATATAGAGGAATTCCCACATCATCTTCCAAACTCCCAACTAAATCATTTACTCTGACTCCTGTTATCCAAAAACCCACTGTTATTACAACACCTATATTCACTCCTCACATAGCAGAGGATACTGTCTCCCTTAGTAAAAATGATGACATTTTAGAATCAATTAATAAAAGATTGCCACAATTAAGTATAAAAGATATTCCTTCAAGCTCTCACGATCAACCTAAAAATCAAGACAATATTAATGAAATAGATGAGGACCTAGTCGAAGAAATTCAAGAATTTGATGAAGTCAATAGAATTATTCGAAATAGAGCACCTTTACCAACAACTAGGAATTATTATCCTAGACCAACACCTCCTGACCTCCAATTCGAAGATAGATCATTAGCCGTCCAAGCTAAGTATGATTCTGATTCCATTTATGAATGGAATATAGATGGTGCTAGTGAGCACACTATATTAGATATCCTTAAAGAAATGTCCATGGCGGCAACATCCTATAGAACAAAACCAACCAATACCAATAGAGGAATAGCAAAAGCCATCATTGCAGGGTTTACTGGAACCCTAGAAGGATGGTGGACCAATTATTTAACTGAGGAAAACAGATTAGAGGTTTTAGATGCCACCAAGGCAGGAAACCCCCAAACCATTCAACATCCTCAAACAGGTGAAATAACTGTATTCACCCCTCAAGTAGAAAATGCATTCGAAACCCTTATTTTCGCCATTACTAAACATTTCATAGGAGACCCTGAAAGATGGACAGCCAGGTCTACTGAGATTCTTCTCAATTTGACCTGTCCTACCATGCAAGATTTCAGGTGGTATAAAGATGTATTCCTTGCCAAGATATTTACTAGGAAAGATTCCAATCATGATTATTGGAAAGAAAAATTTATTAGTGGATTACCTAAACTCTTTGCTAAGAAAGTAAGGCAAAGAATTAGGGATACCAATAATGGAAATTTACCCTATAATGAACTCTCCTATGGAGAAATTATTAGTTATATTAATCATGAGGGATTAGCCCTCTGCAATGATATTAAATTAAAATCAAAAATGAAGTTAGAACTCCATCAGAGCAAAAAGGAATTAGGATCCTTCTGTGCTCAATATGGATTCGAGACTATTAGAGCCCCTTCAGCTATTAGGAAAAAGAAATCCAAAACCATTAGAAAACAAACCTATAGAAAGCCTTTTAGGCCCAATAGGTATATTAAGGAAAATCCAAAACCTAGCACATCTAGGTCAAAACCCAAGAAGAAGAGCCCAAAAGCCCATAAGGGAAACTCTTCCTCAAAAGCCTGTTTTAAATGCGGTCGTCTTGGCCATTGGGCCAAAGACTGTAGAGTAAAACAGAAGATTAATGAATTAGAATTAGAAGATTCATTAAAGCAACAGTTATTAAAAATAATGATAGATGAATCTCAGACTGAAGATGATTCTTCAGATAATGATGATGTCATCTATACGCTTCAAGAAACTTCCAATTCAAAATCGTCTGATGAATCACAATCATGTGATTGCAAAGAAGGATTCTGTAATTGCAAATCCATTAATATGATATCTTCTCAGAAAGAATTTCTGTTAGATATCATAGATAAAATAGATGACCCCATCATCAAAAAAGATTACTTGACAAAGCTCAGGGACCTTATCAGTGAAGAAAAAAGGTTAAGAGACCCAGAGCCTTTCAACATAATAAAAATATTAGAAGGAAAATTTAGTAAACCCAAAACTGCTAGCATTCAAGATTTACAATTAGAAGTTAATAATATGAAAGAACAAATTAAAACCATCCAACAAGAGACCATAGATCTTAAGGCTAGAATGATTAACCTTGAGATAAAGAATATTAAAGACTCAATTTTATCTCATCCAGATAAAGGAAAAGCTATTATGGCTGATCCTGCACCTTTACATTCAGACCCTATAGAATCATCAGCTACAATATCTTTAGATGACAGTTTCATTAGTTTAATAGAAAGAATTAATTACCAGAAATGGTATATTAGAATTTCTATTGTAATTAATGAAGAATATCATATCAACACCATAGCTTTAGTTGATTCTGGTGCTGGCCAGAATTGTCTAAAGGAAGGATTAGTTCCAACCAAGTATTATGAAAAAACCACAGAACGTTTAAATACGGCTAGTGGTTCAAAACTCAATGTAGAATATAAAATTAGTAATTCTTACGTATGTAACGATGGTTACTGCCTAAGAACTCATTTTATATTAGTCAAAAACATCCACCAAAACATAATCTTAGGAACACCCTTCTTAACCCAAATATATCCCTTTACGGTTAGCCATTTAAGGATAGAGACTAATTTATTAGGACAAAAACTGTTTTTCCCTTTCCTTCAACCAATAGATACTAGAGATTTAAATTTATTACAAACCAATAGTCTTCATAGACAAATAAATTTAGTCCAAAATAAGCAAGCCCATATTAACTTCCTAAAGGAAGAAATCCATTATAAGAAAATAGAAGAACAGTTGAGTTCGGCCCATATTCAAGCCCAGATTAAGGAATTAGAAACACTATTCAAGAAAGAGATCTGTGCTAACATCCCAAATGCTTTTTGGGAAAGGAAAAAGCATATTGTATCTCTTCCCTATGAACCCGGCTTTGATGAAAAGAATATTCCATCAAAGTCTAGACCTATCCAAATGAATCAAGAATTAATAGCTTATTGCCAAGAAGAGATAAAAGGATTATTAGATAAGAATCTTATTAGACCTAGCAAGTCACCTTGGAGCTGTTCAGCCTTTTATGTCAATAAACAAGCTGAACTAGAACGAGGAACCCCTAGATTAGTTATTAATTACAAACCTTTAAACAAAGTCCTTCAATGGATAAGATACCCAATCCCCAATAAAAAAGACCTTTTAAATAGGCTTCATGATTCTACCATTTTTTCAAAATTTGATTTAAAATCAGGATTTTGGCAAATTCAAATCAATGAATCAGATAAATACAAAACAGCTTTTAATGTTCATTTTGGACATTATGAATGGAACGTAATGCCTTTCGGACTCAAAAATGCTCCCTCAGAATTTCAAAATATTATAAATGACATTTTTAATGAATATTCCAATTTTAGTATTACCTATATCGATGACATACTAATTTTCTCAAAATCAATTGACCAGCACTTTAGACATTTAAAATCATTTTTCCAAATCATTAAAATAAATGGTTTAGTTTTATCTGAAACAAAAATGAAATTATTTCAAACTAAAGTCAGATTTTTAGGCCATATAATCTATCAAGGAACAATTAAGCCCATAGATAGATCTATAGAATTTGCTAGCAAATTCCCTGATGAAATTAAAGACAAAACCCAATTACAAAGATTTCTAGGATGTCTTAATTACATCTCAGATTTCTTCCCTCACATGAGACAACTATGCGAACCTTTATATAAAAGGCTTCGTAAAAACCCAGAACCTTGGTCTGCCATTCATACAGAGGTAGTCAAACTTATTAAGACAAAAGTCATTAGTCTTCCATGTTTAGGTATCCTGTCTCCCTCTGCATCAATCATTATTGAAACTGATGCATCCAACACAGGATATGGTGGAATATTAAAACAAGTCCTTCCAAGTCAGTCTGTTGAACAAGTTGTTCGTTATCATTCTGGTATATGGCTTGGAGCACAAAAAAATTATTCTACCATTAAAAAAGAAGTTTTATCCATTGTTTTATGCATATCAAAATTCCAAGATGATTTATATGGAAAATCATTTTTACTTCGCATTGATTGCAAATCTGCAAAAGAGGTTTTACAAAAAGATGTTCAAAACCTTGTTTCAAAACAAATTTTTGCAAGATGGCAAGCAATATTAAGTGTCTTTGATTTCCAGATAGAATACATTAAAGGAGAAGATAATTCTCTCCCTGACTTCCTTACCCGTGAATTTCTACAGGACAAAAAAGAGGATGTCAACATCCCAAAAGACAAATAAAGGAAAAGAGAAGGCCAGCCCTTCTCAACCACAACAATTATCAGATTACTATACCTCTCCCAAAAAGCATCCAAGACCTCCTATGGCTCCTATTACCCCACATAAAGCCAATAAATTTTCCCCACTGGAAGATTTACAAAATTTCCCAGAATTACCACAACACCCTTCCTTTTCTCAAATAGTATCATCACCTTTACCAAAAAGCCCTCATTCACAATACTACGAAAAACCTAACCAAGAATTCATTAGAAGTACTACTCTTCCTATACCCTCCAATGATGCCGATCAAAATAAAATTTTAAACTGGTTATATGCTAACAAAATATTTCCTGCAGGTTTCCAGTTTATTCCTGATGACATTCATAAAACTCAAAGGTTTTATGAGTTAATATTAATCGACACAAAATCAGCCGAAATCACCTATACCCATGATCCTCTGGATCATTCTAGAATCATCTACTCCAAATGCAAAATTTTGAGAGTTATCAACCCAGACCAAATTCCTGACCATTATTTACCAAGACCATTTTCCATTTCCTTTGTGCCTCCCACTTATACCTATCATGATTATCAGGTAGCCTGGTTTAACATGTTTTTCATTAAACCAAAAACCCATTCCTGGTTCATCTTTTTTGACAAAAAGGTCCGCTTCGAATTCCCATCATGGTTTTTTGACTGGTGGTCCCTTTTTGGCTCTCATTCCATTATCTTTCCAGAAATAACCCAACAGTCATTTAATTATTTTCAGTCCCATATTTCAAATGAAAAACCCTATGCCCAAGAACTTATCTTTGTAGCAATATTTGCTATCCCCTGGATTTTTGCCTGGGACTATACCATTACCCCTTCACAATTAGGACTTCATTCCCTCAAAAGAATTTTTAAAATAAAATGGTGGGCAAAATATAATTGCTCATATTCCAATTTAAACACCATTAAAACATGGTTTCAAGAAAATCCCTTGCAACTCAGGAAAATGACTACCAGAACTCCATCAATATCAATGACGAGTTGTTCTTCAAAAAGAGAAAGAAGGAGAAAACTTTTAGAAGAGTTATCCCAAATATCTGATAAAAGTGAACATGACAGTTCTGCTTCTCCTCCTCCTGCTCCAGATTTTTGGGCCCAAGATCCCTATGCTGACGTTGATTATGATTTGGCCAGCATCAAAGGCCCCCATTAATTTCTGCAAAAAGAAAAAGAATCAATTATCTCAAAAGAAGATTACCGACACAAAAAGACAAAAGGTAATCTGCCAGCTCAAAAGAAAAATCCATCAGAAGTCAACAAAGCCGGCTCAAAAAGCAATCCTCATCTGCTGCCGACGCAAGACGACAATCCATCAACAATCAACAGTGCCAGCTCAAAAGTTAGCTCTACTGCCGACGCAAGACGACAATCCATCAACAATCGACAATGCCAGCTCAAAAGTAGTCTTTATCCACTGCCGACGCAAGACGACAATCCAACAGCAAGATTCTCAGCCGAAAGAAGCTTTAGCCAAGACAGCTCATCCACAGCAGTTTTGTCAGCTCAACTTTTCAGGTTCCAATCATCGATCAACACAACACCTGCAATAATTAATCCCAATCAAGATTTCTTTGTATATATACTAGTTTGTAAATCTGCCAGAGGCAGAGTTCTTTCTTCAGAGTTTTTTTTTTTAGAGTTTTCTTTGTATAAACACGAGTGTGAAAAGCTAAATAATTCACAAGCGTGCCCCTCTCCTGTAAAAGCACTGTAAGAAACCTCTCCCTGTACAATCTCAATATCTATAAAGCATATTTTCGATTAAAAACTTGCATAATTTTTCCATTGTTTTCATTACTGTATTTCATTTAACATTATTGTTTTCGTTTTCGTGTTAACGATCCTGCATACACTTGGTATCAGAGCCATGGTAGCCATGTCTGTGTTTTCTTTTTGAGCTGTTCATCTTCTTGCTTTGTCTATATTACTTTCAGATTACTGTTATTCTGTTGGTAGTGTGGTGGTAAGGCCAGTAGTGGTGGTAAGGCCGTTGGTCAGCCCTTTGTAAGTCCGTTGGTAAGCCGTGTTAGGTGTTCCTGGTTGGTGGTCCAGGCAGTCACTAGGCAGTCACACTATTTACTGTTGTAACAGTCATCTTTTAGTCATATTTACAAATCATCATAGTATGGATAGATTATTTAGGAGACGTAGACAGGGTGACAACTCGTCATCTTCTGTCTCAGGATCCAGTTGTCCTCCTTCTCCATCACATGATCATCCCACTGGTGATCATGATCCAAACTATTCAATCAACAGTCAAGAAATTAACATTGCCAAAGTAGAACAAGATTTACTGAACTGGCATATACCCAGTCAGAAAATCAATAGGATTTACCAAACAGGTAGTTTTGACTTTAGGTCAGACTACTCTATTAAAACAACAGAGCAAGCCTATAGTATTAGTAAAGAAAATGAAAGCATCAAGCTTTTATCTTTACCTGCCATGAGAAAGCATAGACAAGAAGGTTTCAAATACATGCATCTGGGTTTAGTCCAGATTGCAGTAAAACCATTACACCGTCTAGGAATAGACACCCCTATATTAATGATGCTTAGAGATGCTAGGCACAATAATTTTCAGAATTCTTTATTATCCTTAGTTGCTTCCAACATTCATAATGGTCCTGTATACTTTAACTGTTATCCGAATTTTTCAGTAGATTTATATGACCCAAATCTAGCTGATATATTAACCTTGGATATCCAGTTACAAGGATTAGACCTTAAGACAGGAACCAGAAACTTAAACATTATTTATAAAATTTATTATAAAGTTATGACCACTAAAATAAACCCTAAGGCTTTACTCCAAACCAAACCTGGAGAGACCCTTTTATTAGAAGCCAACACTTTCCATGCAAATACTATAACCCCTAAGTTATTAAAATGGGACCAGATTACTATTCCAAGTAGCTGGAGATTTGAATCTTTGGTTCCCCCAAGGGAATTACAAAATTCAAATATTTCCCATATCCATGAATCCAATGATGGTAGTGTTCTTATCAAATTTGATAAGTCCCCTCCCTCATTAATATCTTCCAGAAGATCATTATCTACTAGAATAAGATCACCATTACCTCAAATAGATAATGACCCTCAGATATTACCTCCTAGACAAAGTCTAGATTCAAGACCTAATGATCATTTATTAGGTGTGGATATATATATATATATATATATATATATATATATATATATATATATTAACTTTAGCTTTTTTTTTATTTACTCACCAAATCTGTTTGGTTTCTCCTTTCCTCAATTCAAACTACTCTATTTCTCTAAAAACTTAAAGACTGAAAGAAAGATTGAAAGAGAAAATTTTTGAAGGGATTTATGAGAGAATTTTATACAGAGCCTCGGGAAGCTCTAAGAAAAACAGAAGGTAATAATGTGAAGTTTATTTTTTGAAATTTAGCATACATGAAATTTTTCGGAATTCAAAGTGGGAATTTTCAAAGAGTGTGAATTATGAAGAATTGAAGAATAAATTAGAAATTTCAATATAAATATTATGTCAGATGTTCACGATCAGCAACTGGGGGAAATTTATGAGAGGAGCAGGAAAGGCAAGGAGGTGATCATCGGGTAGCTCTAAATGTTACGTAGTGAGTTAGATTTACTTTAAGTAATCTAGATAAAAATGAAGTCTCTAGTGATAATATTAAAATAAATTATTAGCTTAGGCTTTGGTAGTAGATGAAAAATTGATTGATAGGTATGATAGGAATTTTGGACATGTAGAAAATTATTATTTGAGAAATAGTATTTTTGGAATAATAAGTTGATTTAATAATAAAAGTGATAAGTGAAATTCTTGATGAGCTATGCTTGATGTTTTGATACGAATTATGAGGAGATTAAATTTACTGGATCTTGACAAGCTATGATGAATGATTCGATGTGATTTATGATGAGATGAATTTAGTAGAATTTCTTTCAATAATAATTTAAGAATAATCAGGATAGTCAATTTAAATATCTTAATTCATGTTTGTTTTTATGTTATTGTTCATATGCATATTTCATATCCTTGTTCATATGCATATGCATGAAATAAAAGAACCAAGAGGGGGCCGGTCTAATTGAAAAACCGTGATAGCCTGTATATACTGAAAATAAAGGAAAACCGTGACAACTGGTATATGCTGAAAATAAATGAAAACTGTGATAGCCAGTATATACTGGAAATAAATAGCGTGACAACCGGTATATACTGGCAATAAAGAACCGGGAGGGGGCTGGTCTAAGATAAAAACATGTCGACATGTGGGAAGATGTTCCCTAATAATAATTTATACATTGCATCTATTTTAAATATTGATTGCATTACTGAAATGCTGAAGTGTTGTTTGTTATTGTGAATTTATTTATAGATAAATGAGTCTCACAGAGAGATAATTATGGTGAGAAAGAAACATAGAAGTATGATATGATAAGAACCATCTAAATGGTAGACTTTATGCTGTGAACCTCATTACGAGGTAATTATGAGATAATTGATGGTCTTAAGATGAACCAATTTATAAGAAGAAGAGATTGATAGAGAATGAGACTTATGATATGTGTAGTGATAGTAGAATGCTATTATCAAGTTACGTGAGATATAATGTATTAAATATTGAAGACCATTTATACAAATTGAGTACTTCTAGTAAATTTAATTCACTGAGCTTGTGAAGCTCACCCTTCATTGTACAATGATTTCAAGTAACAGACATGACAAATAGTTTGGTGAGTTGAAGTTTAGATGAAATCATTATCTGTAAGCCATGTACATGTACACATCCTCAGACTAGTGAGAAAATAAAATAAAAATTTATTTGTACATATTCATGCATATTATGTTGTGTAAAATGTTTAAGTCAATATCATAATGATGTATCTCCCCTGTTGAGGGTTGAGGATTGATGTAAACATTTCTGTTGGTTTTATTTTTCTTGTTGCATATGTGTCGTGCTGAAATTTTCAAAATGTGACAACACCATCTTTGGGGTGGCCAACCAAGGATGTGTCATTACAATTTTTGTATTAGAGCGTTAGGTTTTATGATTCTGTAGACTGCATAAAAAGTAAGAAAGTGAAAGATTAAAATAAATTATATTTTTAATAGTCTGAGGACGACATGTGGACGTGTTAGAGCTAGAGTTAGAGTTGTTGATTTGAAAGGGCGTTGTAGGCCCCCAATATTTTTTTGACAAGTTGAGGTTGAGTCTAAATCTGTGGTTCCTAGAAGGGAACGTGTTGATAGTATAATTGATATTAGTAAAGGTGTGAGAGAATCTGAAGTTGAAATAGATGAGATAAGATAAACTCTTACACATGCTCTTGAGAAAATGAATGTAACAGATGATAGAGTTGATAACATATGGCATAGACTTGATGAACAGGCTAGAGCAGTGTCTGAGGTGGTTGTAAATCAAATAATGGTAGATGTTTAAAAAAAGAGGAAAAGTGAGTTTATGCATGAGATGTAGGGAGAATATTAAGTCGAATGCCTTATTGTTTAAAGGATCTATGAATCCTTTTAAGCCTGAGTTTTAGGAAAAACATGTAGAGAGATTATTTGGTATTTGACCAATGACTGACAGGCAGAGGGTCACTAATTATAGAAATACTAGAACGTGATAATGTGTTATGGGAACTGGAAGTTATAGTAAATATGGGAGTGCACTAATTAGAGAATGTGTTAAAAATACTAGAATGTGTTATAGATGTAATCTGATAAGATATTTATCACATAATTGTTCTAATTTGAGGTGCTTTGTATATAGAAAAGGTGGACATATCAATGTTGGTTAATCCTGGTGCAACCCATTCTTTTTCATCCAGTATTCATATGAAGTTGATTTATTACCTTTGAGTATGATGTATCTTCATTCGATTTTGAGAAAGAATTGGTTGCCGACGTATTACGTCTGGGTTGATTGTTCCAGAAAGAATATGATGTTCAAGATATGGATATAAGGAGTGTAACTTTCAGAGAGAACATAAAATACTCTCGAACTATCTTATTTTATTCTAACTACTAGTAAATGGTTGAAGAACGGTTGTGAGGAGTATTTGGCATGCATAATGGATTATAGAAAGGAAAATAGGAAGTTAGAATAAATCTTAGTGGTGAAAGATTATTCTAATGTAACTCTTGATGAGTTGCCTAGTTGTCTCCCAGTAGAGGGATTAAATTCTCTATTGATGTGATATCAGGTTCATCACATATATCTATAGCACTCTACAGAATGACACTCGCTGAGTTGAGAGAATTGAAAGTGCAACTTCATGAGTTGTTAGATAAACAGCCTATTCGATTTAGTGTATCATCATAAGGAGCGCATGCAGTGTTTGTGAAGAAGGAAGATGGAACGATAAGAGTGTGTATAGACTACAAATAGTTGAATACGAACAAATATCTTTTACCCAGGATAAATGAATTGTTTGAGTAGCTGCAAGGAGTGAGAGTGTTTTCTAAGGTAAACCTGAGATCAGGTTATCACCAGTTAAGGATAAAGAAGGGAGACATGCCTAAGACTGCTTTTAGGACACGTTATGGTCATAAGTTTCTTGTGATGTCATTTGGATTGACTAATGCTCCAGAAATATTCATGGACTTGATGAATATAGTGTTTAAACTATATCTTAACAAGTTTATGGTTGTATTTGACATTTTGATATATTCTAAGAAGGAAGAACAACATGTGAAACATTAGACAATGTGTTAGAGATTCTGAGGAGAGAGAAGTTATATGCAAAGTTCTCTAAGTATGAGTGTTGGCTGAATAAAATAACTTTCTTGGAACATGTAATATCGAGAAATGGCAAAATAGTTGATTCATTAAAGGTGGAGGTAATGTTAAATTGGGAGATACCAACTAATGTGACTAAGATTAAAATATTCTTCGGGTTAGCTGGTTATTATAGAATATTCTTTTATAATTTTCTATTATTGTAATACTGTTGAATAGAGTGACCAGGAAAGAGGTGAGATTTGTATGGTGAGGGAAGTGTGAGAAAATTTTTCCAATTACTAAATGAGAAATTGACTATAGCTCCAGTATTGGTGTTTTCTTCTGGTGATGAAGGATTTATGGTGTATAGTGATGCATCGCATCATTGGTTAGGATATGAGTAATATAGGAAAGCTATGGCCCATACTTCTAGGCAATTGAAGATTCATGAGAGAAATTACCCTACCCATGACTTAGAGCTGGCTGCCATAGTGTTTACTTTAAAGATTGGAGACATCATCTGTATGAAGCCATTTATGAGATATTCACCGATCATAAGAGTTTGACATACTTACCTACCTAGAGAGAGTTGAATTTGAGGCAAAGATGGTGGATGGAGTTGATTAGTGACTATGATTGTACAATTTACTATCATCTAGAAAATGCAAGGGTGATAGCTGATGCATTGAGTAGAAAGTCTACAAGAAGTTTAACTGCTATTGGAAGTCCTGATGTGTAATTGATGATAGAGTTAAAAGAAATAAGAACGAAGTTGAATATCAGTGATAAAGGATCATGGTTAACGAATATGGTTGTACAGTCATCCATAGTAAAATGCTTTAGAGATGCAAGGTAGAGATGAAGAGATAGAAAAGATTAAGCATTGAGTGTTTACTAGAAAGCAATATTAGTTCAAAATTTGAAGTGAGGGTATCTTGGTATTGAAACATAAGATTTGTGTTCCTAATTATGCGAAATTGAGAAATGTGATCATGAGAGAGGCACTTGATGATGTAGAGTCGATGCAACCAAGTAACAATAAGATGTATATAGAATTGTGACATAATTTCTAGTGGTCAGGATTGAAGAAGGATATAGCTGAGATTGTGAGGTTGTATGGAGCACCATTAAGCATAGTGTCAAATAGAGAGGCTAGATTTACATCTTGTTTTTGGAGAGGCTTTTAGAAAGCCACGGGTAGACAGTTGTAATTTAATGTAATTTTTCATGCTCAGACAGAGATGATTATTAGAGTACTAGAAGATATGTTAAGGGCAAATGTGATGAGTTTCCTAGTAAGTCAGGATGCTTACATGCCATGGATTGAAATTGCTTATAATAATCAGTATCAAACTAGTATTGGGATGGCACCGATTGAGACATTATATGGTAGGAGGTGTAGAATTCCTATATGTTGGGAAGAAGTGGGAGAGAGAAATATATTTGGTCCATCAATTATTAAGTTAACAATTGAGATGATCAAATTGGTTAGAAAGAACCGTAAAGTAACACAGAGTAAACCGAATAGCTATGCTGATAATAAAAAAAGACCTCTTGAGTTTCAAGTAGGTGATTGGGTGTATTAAAAAATATCTCAATGAAAAAGTGTATTGAAATTTAAACAGGAAAGGAAAGCTGAATCCGAGGTATGTGGGACCTTATGAGGTTGTTGAGAAAGTTGGGCTAGTTGTGAGTAGCCTAGATTTGCCTACAGAATTAAAACATTTATATAATGTATTTTGATAAGTGCTTAAATATTCATATTTAAGTCCCTTAATTTACATTTGTTAAGCTCTTTGTTTACATATTTTATTATGTTTTACTTCATTTTTGTGTTTTCTGTGTTTTTATAGGTTCTTGGAGAAAAGATAGCATTTTGGAACTCTAAGGAAGAAAAACTAGAAGTCTTGGAAGCAGCCAAGTGCGATCGAGGACAGAAGAGTATGTTCGAGCGCACAAGCACTCGTGCGCACACACAGAAGGCTCGAACGCAACCCTGCGTTGGAGTGCAAAAGCATGGGATTAAGTGCACGCGTGCAGTAAAACAGCAGAGCCAGTTTTGAAAAGAATAGCTCGGGTCTTGTTTTGGAAATTAGGGTTTCGGGGTGTTTTTAGAACCTTATAAATAGGCCTGTAAAACACAGAAACAACAATTTTTTAATCTTCTTTTCAGTTTGGAGCTTCGGGAGATGAATTGAAGACTTTTCTCTCAGGTTTATTCTTTCCTTTATTTTACTTTATGATGTTGTTTAACATCACCATCATGTGTAACTAACTTCTTAGTAAGGGCTTGATTGAAGCCTTAACTATGTTTACTCAATAATTCAGTATTGGCGCATTTGCGATATTTATGTTGTGATGCTTAACTTGATTAATGCCTATTTTTATTTAAATTGCTCATATGTGTTTGTCTGATCAACGTATGCATGTGGTATGGATTAGTTAGTTAAATCAATTTGGATGACTGAGTTATGGGTTTAACAATAGTAAGAAAAGAAATCCATGTCGGGTTCTTGGGTTAATCAACATGGGAAACCGGGAGTATACACCATGCCCTAGGTCTCGTGTGGTTGTCGATTTCCACAGATCTTATGCTCTCTTAAGGAACAACTCAATATACACCATGCTGAATCCCTTAAGAAAGAGAAGAGTTAGAGTATACACCATGCCTAACTCGTTGCTTAGGAAAACCAATAGCTTAAGGAGCGGACCAAGCCCTTAGGTTGACAAACATTAGGTATTCATGAAATATTTAAAGCATTTACATATTGTTTTATTATGGCAGCATGATTGGTGGTGGATGTCAAGTCCCTATGTTTTTATCATTATTAATTTAAACCCAATATTTATTTCAATTTTTTTATATTGCGAAACTAATTCTAAATCTAAATTTACCCATCCCTGTGGAGATGATCTCGCATTTGCACACTATGCTACTGTTGACCTTGTGCACTTGCAAGTAAAATGAGTTCAATTATTTGCTTATTAATTTAGGTATATATTTGCACAACAAGTTTTTGACGCCGTTGCCGGGAATTGCACTAAATTTCTTTTTAGAATTATTTTTCGTTCAGTTTATTTTTCTGTTTCATCAAAACTTAATCGATTATTTTCTTTTCGTTTTCTTTTATGGTTTAGGTACTGCAGCAGAAGTTCTCTGAGGCACTGCAATTGAGCGCACTCTTTGGTGCGATCGAGCGTATTTGAAGCAGAGGCTACCCAGGCAGCATCACTAAAACCGCTGCACTGAAGCGGTTTTGCTGATTCATGCAAGGGTTTCGATCCAGGAATCCCACTTTCTTTCTTCTCGATACAGAGCTTGAGCGGACCACTAGACAAAGGCTTAGAGACAACATTGAGGAGGTCGAAGAAAAATTCAAGGGAGAAGCAGCAATGGCAGATCAGCTTGAAAACCAACAACCACCTGAGTGAAGACCTATGAAGCAATCCTTCATCCCACAGAACCTCGACCAGCCATAATGCATTGCTTATCAACTAGAGGCAGAAGGAAATTATTACATATCTCCGCAGATACTCAGTGCATTAACTCACTTTAGGGGTATACCTGCTGAAGATCCACACTTGCACCTTCGGGAATTCTTTGATCTCTGCAAGTTCTAGCATATCCATGGCCTAGACCAAGAGGGAATCAGCTTAATTCTTTTCCTTTTTTCATTAAAAGATAATACTAAACCGTGGTACAATTTATTGCCTATAGTTTCTATCCACACTTGGGAAGAGTTAGCCAGTAAGTTCCTAAAAAAGTTTTTCCCAGCTCAAAAGATAAGACAAATGAGGAAGAAGATTCAATCTTTCCAACAGAAGGATAGAGACCTGTTCTTTGAGGCATGGGGACATTTTAATGAGCTGCTACTCAAATGGCCACATCACAATCTACCTCAGGATTAACTGGTACAAGTTTTTTATGAAGGTTTGAGTGATACTAATAAAAGTATTGTTGATTTAGGTTGTGGAGGTGTGTTGATGGAGAAAAGCAGCGAAGAAGCCATGGAGCTGTTCAAGACATTAAGTGAGCACACCCAACAATTCTCCTCTAGAGGTAGACAATGATCTAAGAACAAAGGTATGTATGAGGTGACTCTAAATAGTGGATCCTCTACCCAAATAGCTGCTGTGGAGAGGAAACTAGATCTGCTTGTTAAAGGCATGACCACTCAGAACGCCTCACCTCATCCACCAGCTACACCACTCCAAGTATGTGCTATATGTTCTCATTTTGATCATAATACTAAGACTTGTCCTTTATATTCATCTGCAGATCCAGAGCAAGCAAATTATATGGGACCAAAAAACTATCCTCCGAAGAACAATCCATATGCCAACACCTACAATCCTAGATGGTGAAACCACCCCAACTTCTCTTGGAGCAACAATTAGAATGCCTCGAACCATCAAGGGCAGCAAAGGAACTCCCAGCCAGCAGCTCACTCAGTTCCTGAATCAAAGAAAAATGACCTAGAGAGTCTTGTGAGGCAATTGGCAACCTAGCAACAACAGTTGATGACCTCACAAGATCAGCTCATGGCAGATGGAAGGTAATTTCGGACTAAGATAAGACAAACCACTGTAAAACATGAACAAGCCATTCAGAGACTAGAGGTAAAAATGGGGCAATTGGCTAAGGAACTGAGTGACATAAAGCAAGGTGAACTTCCAGCCCAACCATTACCTAATCCAAGAGGATATCAACAATTGAATGCTGTGACAACTCTCAGAAATGGTAAGATCATAGGAGTTGATGAGCCTGCACAAGTATCTCCAAATAAAGCATCCACATCAAAGGTAAGTGAGATGGAGAAGATGAATGCACCACCCTTCCCTCAAAGGTTAGTAAAGCCAAAGAAAGAACATAAAGTGCTTGATATCTTTGAAACTTTGAGAAAAGTAGAGATTAACATTCCTTTATTAGATGCAATTAAATAAATTCCTGCATATGCTAAATTTTTGAAAGATTGTTGTACTAACAAAAGGAAGTTTCAGGAACATAAGACAGCGGCTTTGGCTGAAGAGGTAAGTGCTGTGTTGTTAAGAAAACTACCACCAAAACTAAAAGATCTGGGTAGTTTTACCATTCCTTGCAAGATAGGTGACTAGCTATTTGAGCATGCACTATTGGATCTAAGGGCGAGTGTCAATTTTCTGCCATAAACTGCATTCAAGACACTAGGTTTGGGGGAGCTTCAACCAACTTCCATCACCTTGTAACTGACAGACAGAAGCATCAAAAGACCAAAAGGTATTCTTGAGGATGTCTTGGTGAAGGTAAGTGAATTTATTTTATCTGCTGATTTTATAGCATTAGATATGAAAGAATATCCTATGCCATTACCTCTGCCTGTAATCTTAGGAAGACCATTTATGATAACTGCTGATACAAATATTTGTGTGAAAAAGGGTATTGTCACTATGAAAGTAAATGGTGAGGAGATAGAATTCAAAATATTTGATACATTAAATTCACCTGAAGATGATATGAGATGTTCTAATGTCTGTTTGATGCAAGGTGCTTTTAAGAAAGTTTTTTAAGTCCATCATATTGATCCATTGGAGACCACCCTCACCTATAGTGTCACAAGTTTGGATATTGAGCCAGAGTATGAAGATGCTACTGATGACATCAATAAAGCTATGTACCTCCCTGAGGCCTCTCCAATGCATCCCAGATCGGGTGACAAGAGGTAGTTACATGTGCATGAGCTGATCGAATTGAGGCATGATTACTATACAGTAGCACTGAGAGCACTTGAGCCACCTGAGGGGGACTTTAAGTGCCCCATTCCAAGAGAGTAGCACTGAAGCTACTAAAGAGAGCGCTTGAGCAGTTTAGACTTTGATAAACATGTAGCTCAAGCACCTCTATTGAAGTCAGTGGTACTGAGGCCACTGAGTACGGTACAGTTTTATTTTTGTTAATTGTTCTCATTATTTTCATTTTTTAGTCCTTTTTATAGTTTATTTGATTATTAGCACTTTCTGCCCTTGCGAGCGAGCCCACTACACAGTGTGCTCGAGCACATTCTCGCCCTGTGCTCCATGGCGCGCGAGTGCACCACACCAACGCAAACACTTGTGCACAAGTGCGATCGAGCGCACTCGGGGCAGAACTCACATGCATATTTTAAGTCAAATTGTCTCTCCCTCACAACCACGCTCAATCGCACACTTTCTCTCTCGCACTCTCACTCACCCACAAACACTCGCCCTTAGCACTCTCACCAACTCTCACCACCCATCACCACCACCCTACCAACACAAAACACCACCTCCTCCACTGTACAGTCCATAGCCCTACTCCATTTTCCTACTTCTTACATTTCGTTTCCCATTTCCCCCAAAACATTACATATATAAATCAGATTTTCATACATTCTAACCAAAATTATTTGCATATACACTTGGTTTTCTTGTTCTGTGGTTGTTTTAGGTGATTTACAGGGGTTAGAACAATTTCAGAGTCCTCTCATTGAGCTTGGTTAATAGGTTGCTCACAACCTATTTGATCATTTGCCTGACTCAATGCGCTCGAGCACAAGGCATTTATGATTAAGCGCAGTACAACAATGCGATTAAGCGCACATCAGTGTGATCGAGCGCAATTTGGACAGAAACTTGCCCAGGATGCCTAAACAGATAGCTTCCACCCTCGTGCCTCGAGCAGCCGTACCCAGTCATCCTAGCCCAGTTTCAAATAACGAGAGATCTTGTTCGAAACTACATTCAACATTGATGAGGACTTTAAGAGCTTGGAAGCCACTCGATGGGTAGTCCAAGAATTCAGGCACTGGGGACTGAAGAGGCTGTTCAAACCTATTTGTTCTATTGCCTACACCCAGTTTGTGGTCCAGTTCTACGAGAACTTATCATTCAATTGCAATAGACCGGGGGTCTTGTCTTCGTCAGTCTAGGGCAAGTTTATAGAGGTGACATCTGCTGACATAGCTGCTACTCTTCACTGTTGTGATGAGTCCCTTCTCGAGGAGACCCAGATAAAGGAGAAATCGGAGTCCTTTCCCTTATCCTCCATCATTAAGGACATGTGTGCTGGCCAATATACAGATCAGCACAACAACGCTGGGAGCCAGTCCAAGTTGCCTCCACGACTCTGGCTTGTGGATTCCATCCTCCAACGGAATGTGTGCCCATTGGGGCACAAGACCCAGAGGAGGGACCAGTTCCTACAGGCCTTATATGCTTTCCACAGAGGCCATTAGTACTCTATCCCGGCTGTCATCTGAAGCCAGCCCCATAAGTTCTGGGATCATGTCTATGGCTGCTAGACCACCACGGTGAATGCATGGGGGCTCCCCTTCTTGTTCCTCCTCAACTACATATTCAAGAAGAAGGGGATCAAGGGTTCCTCCATTGATGGACCGGCGAGTGACCACCCATTTTTTGGGAAGAGCCAGTGGACCCTAAGCCAGTCCCATATGCCCAGAGGATCCTGATGGCATGCACCTGCTGATGAGAGGGTGGAGAATGATCCCATGGACACCAAGCACCCCATAGCGAGCCATACTTGGGAGGAGGACCAGCCAGATATAGGATCCACCAAGTACCATCACCTTCTTGAGAAGTTATCATTTTTCCACTGTGAGCTCTCTGACATTCGCCGGGAGGATATGAAGGCGACATTATTAGTGCATCAGCGCATCGATGGCTTAGAGGCGCACTTTATGAGGCAAGAGGTGATGCTCTAGGCCATCCTCGATCGACTACCCCCCCTTGGCACCTCATCGACTGCACCACCTGGAGACTAGCAGTGAGAGAGGTGCACCGTCTGACTGAAGACGCAAATCTTAGCGCTCATGGGAGGCACCCCACAGCATATCTTTTTATTTTTAGTATTTTTTCACATTTATTGTTAGTATTTACTTTTATAACTATTTATTATTAGTATCACTTGTTTTCTGGTATTACGTTTGTTTTTCTTTTTCAGGGCCGAAGTATGTGCATCAGCTCAAGTTTGGGGGTATGCTACAAACCATGTCAACCATCTAGTTCTCCATCTCCCAGGTCATATATTTTCAAGTCACTCACACATTGGGGACAATATGTATATTAAGTTTGGGGGTATGGGAGACACATTTACACACTCTGTCCTAGTTTTTTTTATTATTATTGAAAAGATAAATGCATGTTCATATTGTTGTAAAATTTTTGGTTGATTTAAACAAATTTTATGATAAAATTTCATCAGTAAGCTTAAAATCTTGAACACATTGTCTAATAATAAAGTTTTACAAGTTTAATTACTTACTTCAAGGCATTTAAGAATTCACAAGTTTGATCTAAAATCTGACACGAGCATTAGCACATAATTGTGTGGGGTATGACATATAATTGCTATGTATATGTTTCCATGGCCTAATTGTAATCAGATAACTTGTTAGAAGAACGCCTTGGCATAGGAAAATAAAAGAAATGTTTATGGCACAAAAAGAGAAAATACAATGCTCCTAATGATCATTAAATAAACTTTTCACTGAGTAACTGGACCTCTTGCCTCAGTAAGCAGTGAGTGTTCACGTTAAAAGGTGAGAATTATGCATATAATGATCATTAAATAAAGTTTCCACTGAGTAACTGGACTTCTTGCCTCAGTAAGCAGTGAGTGTTCACGTCAAAAGGTGGGAATTTTGCTTGGCAGCATTAAGACCAGTTAGTTTCATAGCCTTTTTGACTTGAGTTAGTAAGTCCTTAGGGTTGTCTTTACACCTAATGCCCTAAAACCATATGGTTTGGGAGTCATTGACTAAACACTCGCTACATGGGTCAATTAGAAAGCTTAAGGGAACTCAACATGGCAAAAATCTCATAATAAAAGAAAAAGAAAGAAATAGAACTATGCTATTATTGTTCATTTTGATAGGAAATTCGATGAATGTTGAGACACCGAAACACTATACATTGGAGTTATTTGGAAGCTCCATCTTTTATGTGCTAATTCACCACACACTAAGTCAGACTTGTGATGCCTTAAACCAGCCTTGTGTAAGTGATTAGAATTTAAAACTTTTATTTATTACGAAGATGTGTATATATTTTAAGCCTGCTCATGAATAAATATCATGGTTTTGTGTGCAACCCAAATTTTTAGATATCATGAAGGATGAACTTATCTTTGATATGATTTTTTGGTGTTTAAATATTCATATTTAAGCCCCTTAATTTACATTTGTTAAGCTTTTTGTTTACATATTTTATTATGTTTTACTTCATTTTTGTGTTTTTTGTGTTTTTATAGGTTCTTGGAAAAAATATAGCATTTTGGAACTCTAAGGAAGAAAAACTGGAAGTCCTGGAAGCAGCCAAGTGCGATCGAGCACAGAAGAGTGTGATCGAGCGCACAAGCACTCATGCGCACACATAGAACGCTCGAGCGCAACCCTGCACTCGAGCACAAAAGCATGGGATCGAGCGCACGTGTGCAGTAAAACGGCAGAACCAGTTTTGGAAAGAATAGCTCGGGTCTTGTTTTGAAAATTAGGGTTTCGAAGTGTCTTTAGAACCTTATAAATAGGCCTGTAAAACACAAAAACAACACTTTTTTAATATTCTTTTCAGTTTGGAGCTTCAGGAGACGAATTGATGACTCTTCTCTCGGGTTTATTCTTTCCTTTATTTTACTTTATGATGTTGTTTAACATCACCATCATGTGTAACTAACTTCTTAGTAAGGGCTTGATTGAAGCCCTAATTATGTTTACTCAATAATTCAGTATCGGTGCCTTTGCGATATTTATGTTGTGATGCTTAACTTGATTAATGCCTGTTTTTATTTAAATCCCTCATATGTGTTTGTCTGATCAACGTATGCATGTGGTATGGATTAGTTAGTTAAATCGATTTGGATGACCGAGCCCTGGGTTTAATAATAGTAAGAAAAGAAATCCACATCGGGTTCTTGGGTTAATCAACATAGGAAACTGGGAGTATACACCATGCCCTAGGTCTCGTGTGGTTGTTGATTTCCATAGATCTTATGCTCTCTTAAGGAATAACTCAGTATACACCGTGCTGAATCCCTTAAGAAAGAGAAGAGTTAGAGTATACACCATGCCTAACTCGTTGCTTAGGGAAATCAATAGCTTAAGGAGTAGACCAAGCTCTTAGGTTGACAAACATTAGGTATTCATGACATATTTAAAGCATTGGCATATTGTTTTATTATGGTAGCATGATTGGTAGTGGATGTCAAGTCCCTACGTTTTTATCATTATTAATTTAAATCCAATATTTATTTCTATTGTTTTATATTGCAAAACTAATTCTAAATCTAAATTTACCAATCCCTGTGGAGATGATCTCGCATTTGCACACTATGCTACTGTTGACCTTGTGCACGTGCAAGTAAAACTAGTTCAATTATTTGCTTATTAATTTAGGTATATATTTGCACAACATATTTCATGTTTCACTTGTAAGAAAGTGTTTACATGATGAATATTAAAATATTTCGAGCTAATCTATAGAAATTCAGAAAAATTGGGCTTATATACAAGTATTAGTAAGAATTTTAGACAAAAAGAACAAGTCTTGTGTAATAAAATAATTGCATTAGTTTAAGTTCTGTGACGGAATAAATATGTTGAAGGGATTACGTGAAAGTGTGAGACAATTATGAAGAAGTATTATTCACTTTTGTTTCTTGAGTTAGGTAAAGAAATTTCGGGGACAAAATTTTTATAAGGTGAGTAGATTTGTAACACTCGTGTTCTTAAAGTATGGGCAAAAAAGTAATTTAATAAATATTTCATGAATTAAAATAACATATATGCGAAGGATTTAATATTGAATAAAATAAGTCTTTTGAAAAAAAAAAAAACAAAACGTGGCAGCAGGTGGTAAGAAATTGGCTGTGCATGTAAAACAGTGATGAGTGCCAAATATTGCATATTTTGGCCCCTTAATTTACATTTGTTAATTCTTTAGTTGTGTCATAATCTTACATTTTGAGTTAGTTCTATGATTTTTAATGTTTCATTAAATTGCCCGTACATATCAGTCATTTTTGCGGATTAAACTGTATTGATTCAAGAAGAACCAGGAGATGAGCAATATATGTTTGGAAAGATCCAGATATCTATTTTGTAGAGAATTTTACGGCTCGTAAATATGATTTTTCTATAGAAAGTTATGGCAGTTTTAGTAGACAAAAGTCAGACTGTGCATGATTTCAGCGTGGGTAGAAGTTTTGAAGGGTATGTGAAGGCTTAAATCCCACATCCCACATCGGTTGGAAACACATTCTACATCCCATATCCCACATCGGATTGAAAACAGATTGCACTCATGGAGTTCCCCTATAAAATCCTCATTTCACTTCATCAAATGAGTGTGCAATCTCGAAGGCTTTGCTACCAAGGGGTGCAATCTGGAGGATTTTGCTACTAATCGGGGGAAGCACCGCACAGCAGCTACCGGTGGAATTTGTCTCTCTATGTATTGTTAGTTTTAATTTATTTCTTTTAAGTTTTAAAGTTTAATGTTTAGCACTTTAATGTTTGTTCTAATTTTTCCCTTGAAATTTTTGTTGTCCATTATATTTTTGGGTAACTAAATTCTCAAGTGGGGCTAGGGATGAACTTGCACAGTAAATAATATTTTTATTTATTATTAGTCTATTTATTTATTATTGAGGATAAGATCGACCAAAGGAATAACATCTTTATCATCTCAAGTTATCTTTCCAACTGGCACTCGATCTAATCCTCAATAACCACTAAGTCCCCCCAATTTGGAAAGAATTTGCCCTAGAATTCGGCAAGTCATCATTTGAAGTGTCGCCTATGAAAAGAATAAGATGCTTGACATTAAACACGTATGAAGTCTTGAAATGTGAAGGCAATTTGAGATGAAAAGCATTGTAGTTAATGCATTCCAGCACTACAAAGTGTCCAATTTTCTCGTCACTAAGCTTTCCATAAGCTTCAACTAGTTTTCGTTCCTTAGTCAACATTGCCCATGTATAATCACCTGGATAAAAAATAACTTCATGTCACTTTCTATCAGTTGCTTATTTGTAGTTGGCAAACAACACAAACACAAAATCTAAAGTTTTAACCTCTCCGTGTAAAGCAAGATAAGTGAGCAGATTTGATATTGACTCATTAGAAGCAGAAATTACACTGTATAGAAGAAAGTACAATTTTACATCCTTCACACATATAAGAGGGAATGTTCTTGAACACATTATGTATGACCCTTCTATCATATTATGTATAAGTAATGGAAAAGTTAACTAGACAACGCTTTGCAACTATTACCTCAATGCCTTTCTTTAACCACGTTAGTTTTTAAGCTTGAGAATGGTTCTTTGTCTCAAGCTTCAATTTCATTACTTACTGCCTCTTCTGAAATCACATTCTCGCAGCAGTTGGGCTGAAAAATATTGTTTCATAACTATCTTTCTCTTAAATTTTCCTTAGGTGCACAAAACACCCTCCAAGTTACTAACAATTTACCACAATCCGCTCGCAACACCTCTCTATCATCATCATCTGCGCCATAATCATCATAGCTTGGTTCCTTATTCCAATCAATCCCTGCGTCTTTGTTTGCTTCCTTAGTGTCAATAAATAATCATTTTCTAGTGTGCACTATGGTTGTCTTGCAATTACCTGTATAGTGACCCAGTTCTCCACACATAAAGCACTTATTGTTACTTGAAAAATTAGATTGAGGCCGCTGAAATGATGAATTTTTCGTGCCAGCTTCCATTTTATACAATTCAACTTTCAACTCAAATTACTAAAGGGTTGAAGAGATAGTTGTTGAGAAAGAATGTTTCTTCTGTGTTGCTTAGCATGAGTTTTCTCCAACTTTAAAGCGCGTTGGTATACCTCTGACACAATCAAGAAGTCAAACAGATTCAACGTATCCCGAAAGTCTACAAGCTACCAATATATTTAGAGACCAACTTCTTTTCATCTTCTTGTAAATTATTATGAATCACTAGTAGATGAAAATCATTTGTATATTGCTTAATGGATTTATTTTTTTGGCGTAAATTCTGCGATCGTTGATAGAGTTCATGCCTATAATTATGAGGTAAAAATTTCAAACGCAATTTTTGTTCTATCTTACTCCAAGATTCAATAGGATTGTTACCTTGGTTACTCCGAGTATGTTTCAATTGTCTCCATCAAGTAACAGCTTTACCTTGAAAATGAACAGCCACCAATCCAACTCGCTTGGCATCAAGAACCTCCTTGAATTCTAATATCTCATTCATAGTAGCCAATAAATCTAAAAAGTCATCAGGTGTAAGTGTGCCTGAACATTCAGGGATATCAAATTTTAACCCGAATTCCCATTGTAATGCGCCAACCTGTGGGAAGTGTTTGCCTCGACCAAGCGCAATTCCATCAGGTGAGTGAGACAAATCAGAATTAGTCTCTTCCACATCTTCAGGTGCTGCACCCTCCAAGGCTTCCAATTTCCTGGTCAAATCTGCAACTTAATGCTAAAGTTCTAGGTTTTCTTCATGCAATGATCTCTCTTCTACCGTTACAGCAAGGCCTCATCTATGCTTGGGTGACATGTTGCTCGCTGGCTTTGCTACTAACTGATGTCACAGCGGAAGTGAAAGAAATCTAGGTAAAGAAATATTAAGAACAAAATAAAAGGAAATGCTCTTCTAAGCACATTAAAGCTCTTCAAAGCTAAGAGAAAAGTCATTCTTAAATTATAATTCGAAATTAACCAATCCTTGTGGAGATGATCTCGCACTTGCACACTATGCTACTATTGACCTTGTGCACTTACAAGTAAAACCGTACGGTTATTTGCTTATTAATTTAGGTAGATAATCGCACAACAAGTTTTTGGCGCCGTTGCTGGTGATTGCGCTTAATTTTCTTTTAGAATTATTTTTCATTTAGATCAATCATTGTTATTTCTTTTTCGTTTTTCTATTTTTATCAAAAATCTCAAAAATTTTAAGTTTCTATTTCATTAAAATCCCAATTCTAATTCCTTTTGTTTTCTGTTTCAGGCACACCAGGAGAACTTTCTGTCCCACTTGCGATCAAGCGCACCCTCCTGTGCGATAAAGCGCAATTGAGGCAGAGAGTTACCCGGGTAGTAGTGTTTGACTATTACACTAAAGAGATTGTTACCGATTCATGCACGGGCTTCGATCCAAGTATCCAACATTCTTCCCCCTCGATACCGAGCTTGAGCAGACTATCCGACAAAGGCTTAGAGACAACTCGGAAGAGGTAGAAGAAGAAATTGAGGAGGAAGCACTAATGGCGGAACAGATCGACAATGAGCAACCACCTGAGCGAAGACCGATGAAGCAATCCTTCATCCCACGGAACCTTGATCAGCCATCGTGTATTGCTTATCAACATGAGGCGGAAGGAAACTACTATATATCTCTGTAAATATTGAGTGCATTGACCCACTTTAGAGGCAACCCTAATGAGGATCCACACTTGCACCTTAGAGAGTTATTCGATCTTTGCAAATTCCAGCACATCCAAGGCTTAGACCAAGAAGGAATAAAGTTAATTCTTTTCTCTTTTTCCTTAAAAGATAATATTAAACTGTGGTACAATCATTGCCTGCAGTTTCGATCCACACTTAGGAAGAGTTGGCCAGCAAATTCCTAAGGAAGTTTTTTCCAGCTCAAAAGACACGGCAAATGAGGAAGGAGATTCAGTCCTTCCAACAAAAGGATGGAGACCTGTTCTTTGAGGCATGGGACACTTCAATGAGCACCTCCACATCATAATCTACCTCAGGATGAACTGGTACAAGCTTTCTATGAAGGTTTAAGTGATATTAACAAAAATATGATGGATTCAGGTTGTGGAGGAGTGCTGATGGAGAAAAGCAGCGAAGAAGCTATGGAGCTCTTCAAAACCCTAAGTGAACACACTCAGCAGTTCTCCTCTTGAGTTAAGGGTATGTATGAGGTAAACTTAAATGGAGGTTCATCTACTCAGATAGCTACTGTGGAGAGGAAACTAGATCTGTTAGTTAAAGTCATGGCTTCTCAGAACGCCTCACTTAACCCACCAGCTACACCACTCCAGGTATGTGCTATTTGTTCCCAATTTGATCATAATACTGATACATGTCCCTTGTATTCATCTGCAGATCATGAGCAAGAAAACTTTGTGGGACCAAACAACTATCAGCCGAAGAACAATCCTTATGCAAACACCTACAACCCTGGATGGCAGAATCACCCAAATTTTTCTTGGAGCAACAATCAGAATGGTCAAGGGCAGCAAAGAAATTTTCAACCAGCAGCCCACTCAGCTCCCGAAACAAAGAAAAGTGACATTGAAAGTCTTATAAGGCAATTGGCAACTCAGCAGCAACAATTAATGACTTCACATGAACAGTTCATGGAAGAAACTAGACAATTTCGAACTGAGATGAGACAAACCACTGCAAAACATGATCAAGCCATTCAAGGAATAGAGGTCCAAATGGGGCAATTGGCCAAGGAACTAAGTAGTAGAAAGCAAGGTGAGCTTCCCGCTCAACCAATACCTAATCCAAGAGGACATCAACAATTGAATGCTGTGACAACCCTAAGAAGTGGAAAGATTATAGGCGTCGATAAGCTTGCACAAGCATCTCCAGACAAAACATCCATATCTAAGGTAAGTGAGATGGAAAAGGTAAATGCACCTTCACCTTTCCCTCAAAGGTTAGTAAAACCTAAGAGAGAGACTAAACTGATTGACATTTTCAAAACTTTGAAAAAAGGGGAAATAAACACTCCTTTATTAGATTCAATTAAACAAATTCCTGCATATGCTAAATTCTTGAAAGATTGTTACACTAACAAAAGGAAGTTTCAGGAGCATGAGACAGTAGCCTTGATTGAAGAGGTAAGTGCTATGCTATTAAGAAAACTACCACCAAAACTAAGAGATCCGGGTAGTTTTACTATTCCTTGCAGGCTAGGTGACCAGCTATTTGAACATGCACTATTGGATCTAGGGGCGAGTGTCAATCTACTGCCATACAGTGTATTCAAGACATTAGGCTTAGGGGAGCTTCAACCAACCTCCATCATTTTGCAACTAGCTGACAAAAGCATCAAACGACCGAGAGGTATCCTCGAGGATGTTTTGGTAAAAGTAGGTAAATTTATTTTACCTACTGATTTTATTGTATTAGATATGGAAGAATGTTCTATACCATTACCTCTACCCATCATCTTAGGAAGACCCTTTATGATAACTGCTGACACAAATATTAGTGTAAAAAGGGGCATTGTCACTATGAAGGTAAATGATGAAGAGATAGAATTCAAAATATTTAATACATTAAAATCAACTAAAGATGATAATGAATATTCTAATGTAAGTTTGATGCAAGGTGTTGTGGAGAAAGGTTTTCAGGTCCATCACCATGATCCATTGGAGACCACCCTCAACCATGGCGCCCCAAGTTTAAATGTCGAACCAGAGGATGACAACGTGATTAAAGACATCAATAAAGCCATGCACCCCTTAAAGGACACACTAAAACTTTCTAGTAAGCATATTCCTCCAGTTGAACCTCCTGAGCCTACTAATATTACTTTTCTCTCTCCTATTGTCCAGGGACCAGAATCGGAAATGAATCAGCTGTTCAGGGCACTTGAACCACCCGAGGTGGGCTCTAAGTGCCCCCTTAAAAGAATGTAGCACTGAAGCTACTATAGAGAGCGCTTGAGCAATTTCCATTTTCATACCTATAGCTCAAAGCGCCTCTATCAAGGTTAGTGGTACTAAGGCCACTAAAGCACGGTAAGGTTGTATTGTTCTTGCTTTATTATTCTAGTCTTGGTAAGTCTTTATTTTGTCCATACATGCTGCTTTGGTCTCAAGCGCACCATTCAGAGTGCTTGAGCGCACATCCACTGTGCACCATCAAGAACGAGCACACCTCATAAGCACACTTACATAAAAGTGCGATCGAGCGCACTTCACTATGCACTCGAGCGCACTTAGGGCAGAGAGGTCACGTGCTGTCTTAAAACATTTCCCTCCTCATTGTCACTCTTTACGCTCAATCGTAACTGCCTACGTTCTCGCTCTTTATCGCCCTCAGCAGCCCTAAATCGACCTCTAGCTCACCACAGTCATCCCCATCTCTCTCAACTAAATCGAAATCACAAACACACTTCCCCTATTCCATTTAACCACTCTCTCTCTATCTCATTTCCCCCCTTCCATCCACTTCACATTCACAATCCCACACGGTAGGGCCATTACCATTTTTTTTAAATTACGAACACACCGTCACACAATATGTTAATTTATATTTTTCCTCTTATTATATGAATATCTTGGGTGATTGATTGTGTATTTTCATGTTACAAGAGGTTGGGATCAAGCTTGTATCATTTCTACAGCTTCGAGCTTTTATTGCATATCAACTATTTAATAAATTTCCTAAGCCACTGCACTCGAGCGCACACCACCTGTGATCGAGCGCACGTCCTTTAGTGCGATTGAGCACACAAAGTCTATGATCGAGCGCAATTTTGACAGTAACCACAGTTTCGGACCTTAGAAAATGGCCTCCACTTCCCGAGCCTCCGACAGCCGCTCCCAGTCCACTCAACCTAGTTTCGAGCAGCGTGAAATATTGTTCGAGACTACGTTCAACATAGATGAAGACTTCAAGAGCTTGGACGCCACAAAATGGGCGGTTTAAGAGTTTAAGGCCTAGGGTCTCAAGCGGCTGTTCAAGTCGATTTGTTCGATAGCTTACATAAGATTTGTGGTCAGTTTCTACGAGAATCTGACCTATGACTGCACCAGACCAGAGATCTTATCCTCCTCAGTCCAAGGCAGATTCATAGAGCTGACCACCACAGACATCGTCACTGCTCTTCATTGCTGTGATGAGTCCTCTCCGGAGAACAGCCATATGGAGGAGCAGCTAGACTAGTTTCCTCTACCCCATATTATCGAGGACATATGTGAGGGCCAGTATGCAGACCGGCACAATAATGCGGGGAGCTGGTCGAAGTTGCCTCCTCGCTTATGGTTTGTGGACTCCGTCCTCCAGTGTAACGTGTGTCCTTTGGGACACAAGACACATAGGAGGGATCAGTTTCTACAGGCCCTCTATGCCTTTCACCGGGGTCACTGGTACTCCATCCCAGCAGTCATATGGAGTCAGCTACACAAGTTCTGGGACCATGTGCATAGCAATCAAACCACCACGGCTAATGTATGGGGGCTCCCTTTCTCCTTCTTGCTCAGTCATATCTTCAAAAAGAAGAGGATCAAAGGCTCCTCTGTCGATGGCCCAGTTAGTGATCATTCATTCTTCGAGAGGGCCCAGTGGAGCCTTAGCCAATCCCACATGCCTTGAGGACCCCGAGTGCATACTCCTATTGTTGAGCCTGAGACGGATGATCCGATGCATATTCTTACTTGGGAGGAGGACCAGCCAGACATGGGGTCCACAGAATATCAACACCTTCTAGATGAGTTGTCCTCCTTCCACTGTGAACTATCCGACATCCGCCGGGAGGATAGAGAGGCAGCCTGTCTGATCCATCAACGGATACATGGGTTGAGGCCCAGTTTGCACGATAGGAGGCGATGCTACAGACCACCCTCGATCGCCTACCTTCGACACCCAGTACCTCTTCGACTGCACCACCTGCCAACCAACAGTGAGAGGATACCCTGTCTGGTTGAAGACGTAAAACTTAGCGCTCATGGGAGGCACCCCACAGCATTTCCTTTTTCATTATCATATTTTCTTTCCTTATTAGTATTTATGTTTATTTATCTATTTGTTATTTATATATTTCTTGTTTTCCGGCACAACATTTGTTTTTCTTTGTTAAGAACTTAGTGCTTGCATCCAGTTCAAGTTTGGGGGCGTGTTACAAACAATACAAGTAGTCTAGTTCTCCATCTCCCAGGTCAGATCTTTCCATGTCACACACATATTGGGGACAATGTGTATATTAAGTTTGGGGGTAGTGGGAGACATAGACACATGCATGCACTTGAAACACATGCACACACTATGTCCCAGCTTTTTTTTTTTATTTTATTTTTAGAAAAGATAAATGCATGCTTATTTTGTGTTAAAAATTTTGGTTGATTTAAAAATATGATAAAAGTTCATTAGTAACCTTAAAATTTAGAATATATAGTCCTGTAATAGGAATTTTAAAAGTTTAGTTACCTACCTCAAGGCATTTAAGAATTCACGAGTTTGATCCAGATTTGACACAAGCACATTAGCACGCATTTGTGTGGGGTATGACATATAATTCTTATGTATATGTTTCCATGACCTAATTGTAATCTGATAACTTGTTAGAAGAACACTTTGGCATAAAAAACAAATAAAAAAATGCCCATCATGCAAAAAGAGAATAAAAAGCTTCTAATGATCATTAAAAAATTTACACTGAGTAACTGGGCCTCTTGCCTTAGTAAGCAGTGAGTGTTCACGTCAAAAGGTGGGAATTAAATATTTAATGATCATAATAAAAATTTCCACTGAGTAACTGGGCCTCTTGCCTCAGTAAGTAGTAAGTGCTCACGTCAAAATGTGGGAATTTCACTTGGAAGCATTAAGACCTTTTAGTTTCGTAGCCTTTTTTACTCGAGTTAGTAAGTCCTTAGGGGTGTCCTTACACTTATTGCCCTAAAACCATCTAGTTTGGGAGTCACTGGCTAAACACTCATTACAAGGGTTAATTAGAAAGCTCAGTGGAACTCAACATGGCAAAAATCTCATGATGAAAGAAAAAGAAAAGAAGTAAGCACTATGCCATTTTTGTTCTATTTGATAAGGAATTCGATGAAGGTTTGGACACCGAAACACTATACATTAAAATTATTTGGAAGCCCCATCTTCTATGTGCTAATTCATCACACACAAATTAAACTTGTGTTGCCTTAAGCCAACCTTAGGTAAGTAATATGAGCTTTTAAAATACTTATTCATTACAACAATGTGTTTTTATTATAAGCTTACTCATGAATGGTCATTATGGTTTTATGTGCAACCCAAATTTTTGGATATCATGAAGAATGAATTTATCTTTAATTTTGTTTTAATATAGCCTTTCATTTTGTATTGCTAAGGGACTAGAAATATGTAAGTTTGGGGGTGTGATAAGTGTTTAAATAGTCATATTTAAGCCCCTTAAGTTACGCTTGTTAGGCTCTTTGTTTATCTATTTTAGTAGATTCTATTACATTTTTTGTGTTTTATGTGTCTTTCACAGGGCTTTGACAAAAAGATGATATTTTGGAGCTTTAAAGAATTAAAAGTAAAGTTCTATAATCCAGTAAGGTGCACTCGAGCGCACCTCCCTTGTGAACGAGCGCACAGGCACACGAGCGCACACTCAGAAGGCTCGAGCGCACACATGCGCTCGAGTGCACACGCTCCAGAGGTGGCAGAGCTAGAATTAGAAATAAGTCTCCAGACCTTAAATAGGAAATTAGGGTTTTGGGGCACCCTTAGAGCCCTGTATATAGCCTTATAAAACATAGAAAACATACTTTTGGATTGAGCTTGAAGTTGTAAGCCTTGGAGAGGAATTGACGACTCGTCTCCTCCGCATCTTTCGGGTTTTATTTTTCTGTTTTAGTTAGCTATGGTTATGATGTTTAGTTTACTAAACATGTGTAACTAACTTCCTAATAGGGTTCGATTGAAGCCATAATTATGTTTTCCTATATATATGATCATTGATTACCGTTGCTAATAGCCATGTTATGATGCTTTAATTGATTAATGCCCTGGTTTATTTAAATTCCTCATATGTGTGTCTTGATCAACGTATGCATGTGGTATAGATAAGTTAGTTAGATCAATTTGGATGACTGAGTCCTAGGTCTAACAATAGTAACAAAAGATATCCACACCAGATTCTTAGATTAATCAACATAGGAAACCGGGAGCGGACCAAGCCCTAGGTCCCATGTGGTTGTCGATTTCCACAGCCCCTTTGCTCTCTTAAGGAACAACTCAGTATACATCATGCTGAATCCTTTAAGAGAGAAAAGAGTTAGAGTATACACCATGCCTAACTCGTTGCTTAGGGAGATCAATAGTCTAAGGAGTGGACCAAACCCTTATGGTTGGAAACCATTAAGTATTCATGATAGGGCTATAGCATTGGCACTTTACTTAATAGGAATGTCTGATTAGTGGTGGATATCAAAGCCCTATGTTCTTATCATTATTAATTCACACTCAAACATCTATTTCTATCTTTTATATTGAGAAACTAATTCTAATTCGAAATTAACCAATCCCTATGGAGATGATCTTGCACTTGCACATTATGCTACTATTAACCTTGTGCACTTGCAAGTAAAACTATATGGTTATTTGCTTATTAATTTAGGTAGATAATCGCACAATAAGGATCACTTAGGATTGATGAGGGGCAATGATTGATTGGTCCTCAAGATCTAAGGGTGGAGATTGACCTTCAAGATAGGTTCAAGAAGTTGGTGCACTATATAAAGGGTCACCTAGCTTCAATCTAAACACAATGTGTGTGACATAACATGTGATGACATGTGAGTGTGTGTGAAATAGAACACATGGGTGTGTGAGAGTGCAAAGACACCAAATGTAGGAGAGATCTCATTGTAGAGAGGCTGGATGTTTAGAGAGAGAGTAGTATAGATTGGGGATTCAAGGGACTTGTAAGTGGAATTTTCTTGGGGAAAATTCCAGGGTAACTCAAAACCTTATCACTTTATTTTCTCTCTTCTTTCATTCTTCAAGAACAGTGTTAAGATCAAGATTAGATCGTGTTCTTGAAGAGGAGTTGTTGTAATTGTAAGAACTTATTGATTAGTGCAGAGGGCTCGGAGGAGCTCACAGGGACATAAGCACATTACCAAACCTCGATAACAAATTTCTTGTGTTCTTTCTTGCTTCGTTTGCTGTTTCTTTTCTTTACAAGTCATTCTAGACCTGGGTGTTAGGAAGATCACCACTTAGGAATTTTGAGGGTGGTTTCCCAATAGTGGTATCAGAGCAAGAACATGAGGTTATCAGAGCAAGACTCCAAGAATCAAAGGTCAACTTCTAGGGTGATTCAAGAACGGAGTAGAGATCTATATCTAATCGTGTTCTTGAGGTGATTCAAGAACGAAATAATCAAGATCTGATCATGTTCTTGAGGGTGATTCAAGAACGGTATTGAGATCCATCTTTGATCATGTTCTTGAGATTTAGAAGAAGTTGGAAAGCAATTGTGGGTGCTGCATAAATCTGGGATCTTCTCCACAAGATGGGTTCGAACTTCATTGTTGAGAAGTTTGATGGAAAGGGAGATTTTGCCCTTTGGAAGCGAAAGACCAAGGCTGTTCTTATGCAATAGAAGGTGGACTTAGCTATTGGAGAAGTTGACGCTTTTCCAGCAAGTATCGCGGAGGTCCAGCGGAATGAGATGAAGAAGATGGCATACAACACCATCTTCTTGCACATGTCGGATAGTGTCACAAGGGAGTGCAGAGACTCAAAAGATCCAACTACAATTTGGAAGAAACTAGATGAGTTTTTTCTTATCAAGACTCTCCCTAATAAGAGGTATCTTCGTTAATGAATCTTTACTTTTAAAATGGATCCCAATAAAGAGTTGTAAGATAATCCTGATGCCAAGATAAGGAGTGCATCAAATGGAGAAGGACTATTCGTTAAAGGAAGGCCAGCAACTCAGTATGGCAGTAACATACATGGCTACTACTGGGACAGAGGTAGCGGAGAAAGCCATAAGATGGCTACTACCGAGACAGAGGTAGAGGAGAAAGCCATGGGAGAGCATACAGTAACATACATGGCTACTACCGGGACAGAGGTAAAGGAGAAAGCCATGGGAGAGTGCACTCCAAACCGAGATTTGGAGGGAAGAGATGCTTCTACTGCCATAAGGAGGGTCATTTCAAGAAATATTGTAAGAAGATGATGAGGGATGAGGGAAGAAGCCATACCAAGAATGGAGAGGCTTTGGTTGCCAAGGGAGAACAACAAGATGATGATGTTCTTGTTGTGTGCTCAAGTGTGAGCAGGGGGTAAGAAGACAGCGGGAAATAGATCTTGGATACCGGGTGCACTCATCATATGTGTCCTCACAGGGATTGGTTCAAGAATTTCAAGGAAACCGATGATGGAAGGTTTTCTGGGGGAATGATACTTCTTACAAAGTGAGGGGCACGGGAGACATCCAGTTGAGGATGTTCGATGGAGTGACAAGGCTACTGTGGAATATGAGGTATCTTTCAGGTTTAAAAAGAAATTTGATCTCATTAGGGCAGCTAGATTCCATGGGGTACACATACAAGGCAGAGGGAGGAAAGATCAAGGTAACCAAGGGATCTTTGATAGTGATCAAAGCAGCAATGAAAGATGGTCTCTATGAGATGATCGGAGACACAAAGATCAAGGGTCAAGCAGCAAGCTTGATGGTTAAGGTGGATAAGGCAGCCCTTTGGCACACTCGTTTGGGACACATAAGCGAAAAAGGCCTACAAGTTCTCAACAAGGATGGCCTACTTGATGGTGACAAAGTAGAGGAGCTTGATTTCTGCGAATGTTGTGTTCTTGGGAAACAACATCGGGTCAACTTCAACATCGGAGTGCACAAGTCTAAAGGCATTCTTGACTATATGCATGTGAATCTTTGGGGGCTAGCAAGAACATCAACACAGGGAGGTAATCTTTACTTTCTGCCTTTAATTGATGATTATTCTAGAAAGGTTTGGGTTTATTTTCTTAAAAATAAATCAGATGCTTTGAATAAATTAGTGGTGTGGAAAAGGCTGGAGGAAACTCAAATGGGCAGGGTAGTTAAGGTATTAAGAATCGATAATGGCTTAGAAGTTTTTAACAAGGAACTTGATCAATTTTGTAAGTTAAATGGGATTCTAAGACATAGAACGGTTGTGAAAGGCCCTCAGCAAAGTGGAGTTGTTGAGAGGATGAATAAGACCCTTATGGAAAAGGTTAGGTGCATGATTATGGGATCTGGATTACCCAAATGTTTTTGGGGGGAAGCGGTGTCTACTACTGTATATTTGGTTAATAGATCACCCTCTAGGGCTGTGGACCTTAAGACTCCCGATGAGATATGGAGTGAGAAACCCCCTGAGTTGGATAACCTAGGATTGATGAGAGGCTATGATTGATTGGTTCTTAAGATCTAAGGGTGGAGATTGATCTTCAAGATAGGTTCAAGAAGTTGGTGCATTATATAAAGGGTCACCTAGCTTCAATCTAAACACAATGTGTGTGACATAACATGTGATGACATGTGAGTGTATGTGAAATAGAACACATGGGTGTGTGAGAGTGCAAAGACACCAAATGTAGGAGAGATCTCATTGTAGAGAGGCTGGATGTTTAGAGAGAGAGTAGTATAGATTGGGGATTCAAGGGACTTGTAAGTGGAATTTTCTTGGGGAAAATTCCAGGGTAACTCAAGACCTTATCACTTTCTTTTCTCTCTTCTTTCATTCTTCAAGAACAATGTTAAGATCAAGATTAGATCGTATTCTTGAAGAGGAGTTACTGTAATTGTAAGAACTTATTTATTAGTGCAGAGGGCTCGGAGGAGCTCACGGGGACGTAGGCACATTGCCAAACCTTGATAACAAATTGATTGTGTTCTTTCTTGCTTCGATTGCTGTTTCTTTTCATTACAAGTCATTCTAGACTTGGGTGTTTAGAAGATCACCACCTGGACATCTTGAGGGTGGTCTCCCAACAATATGCATGCACAAAATATTGCTAAAAGAGAGATCGTAACCTACCAGAGAGGCACAATGAAGATTAAACCCTCTTATGATAGAGGTGTTCTAAAATGAGATACTGAAGCTCCTAGATGTGGGAGTAATTTACCCAATCTCGGATAGCAAGTGGGTGAGTCCGGTATAAGTGGTTCAAAAGAAATTCGGGGTAATTGTCATTAAGAATAAAGATAATGAGCTAGTTCCTACTCGTGTCCAAACCAGATAGTGAGTTTGCATCGACTTCCAAAAACTCAACTCGACAACTCGTAAAGACCACTTTCCTCTACCGTTCATCGATTAAATGCTTGAAAGGTTAGCCGATCATTCTTACTACTGTTTCCTTTATGGTTATTTAGGCTATTACCAAATTGTGATCGCATCAGAAGACCAAGAGAAGACGACATTCACTTGTCTATTTAGTACATTTGCCTATCGACACATGCCTTTTGGTCTTTGCAATGCTCCAGTGACTTTCCAACGGTGTATGGTTATTATTTTTTCAAAATATGTTTAGAACATCATAGAGGTATTTATGGATGATTTTAGTGTCTATGGTGATTCTTTTGATAAATGTCTTGATAACCTTATACTCATTCTTAAACATTACATAGAAACTAACCTTGTATTAAATTGGGAAATATTCCATTTTATGGTAGATCAAGGTATAGTATTGGGATATGTTATATCTTCTAGGGGTATTAAGGTTGATAAATCTAAGATTGATCTTGTTCGTTCCTTATCACCTCACACTAGTGTGAGGGAGATTCGCTCTTTTATTGGTTATGCAGGATTTATTGCAAGTTTATCAAGGATTTTTCAAAGATAGCATTGCCTTTGTACAAGTTTCTTCAAAAGGATGTGGTTTTTGAGTTTGATGAGAAGTGCAAAGAAGCATTTGAAAAACTAAAAGAGCTCTTGGCTTCGACTCTTGTCATCAAACCACCTGACTAGAACCTCTCATTTGAGATCATGTGCGATGCTAGTGACTATGCTGTGGGTGTTGTTTTAGGACAACTAGTGGGAAAGATTCCCTATGCCATCTACTATGAATCCCGAACATTAAATGATGCCCATCTTAACTATTCCATGACTGAAAAGGAGCTTTTGGCGGTTATCTTTGTTTTAGAAAATTTTTGTTCTTACTTGATTGGTACAAAGATAATCATTTATTCTAATCATGCAGCTCTTAGGTACTTGCTGACTAAGAAGGATGCTAAGCCACTTCTCATTCGATGGATACTTCTCTTGCAAGAATTTGATTTAGAGATTAAAGACAAGAGAGGTAGTGAAAATCTGGTTGCGGATCATCTAAGACGCTTGATTCATGTTGAAGATGCCCTACCACTGCATGAGAATTTTTCGGAGGAGTAGTTATTTTCGGTTGGATTGGTAGCCCCTTAGTACGCAGATATTGTCAATTACTTGGTTACCAAGAAGCTACCAATAGATTTGACTCGTGCTACGAAGGACTAGATTGAAGCAGATGCAAAGTACTATGTGTGGGATGATCAATATTTGTGGAAGCACTGCTCCGGTCAATTGATAAGAAGGTATGTACGCGAATCTGAATTCTCTTATTTTCTTACCTTATGGCATTCTTATGCATGCAGGGGAGACTTTGGACCTAAGAGGACTAAATTATGCCCAAACAATACTATGCAGTAGCAGCAGTATAGAATGGGGTATCAATCCCATGAAGAGAATGTTCTACAATCAAAGTCTCATGCAAAAAATAATTGAAACAAAATTAAAAAAAAATGTTAAGAATTAAATGATACAATTGAATTAAGTGAAAGAAAATCAATAATGAGTAACAAAAGGGTCCAAGAATCCCTCTTAAATTTCACAGCCTCAACTTGTATCAATTCTGTAATTATAACTCAACTATGTATTTCACATCCCAAATACATAATCGAAAAATAATAGTGAAAGCACCAAAAATATTCTTTTGTAAATTATTATGAGAAATCCCCTTCTTGTTTTTACTAGTAATGCAACGGTCAATCATATATGATATCCTAAATTGACGATTGTTGGGAAACCACCTTGGATGATGCCCAAGAGGTGATCTTCCAAACATCCAAGTCTAGAGTGACTTGTATAAGAAAAGAAACAACAACCAATCAAAGCAAGAAAGAAAAGAACACAAGAAATTTGTTGACGAGGTCTCGGCAATGTGCCTACGTCCCTGTGAGCTCCTCCGAGCTCTCTCCACTATCATATCAATGGAGTTCTTTACAATCAGTAACACCCTTCAAAGAACTCACAGGTTCTTAAAAAACAAGAAGAGAAGAAAGAAAGTGATAGAACCATTACAAAAGCACTCTACCCACAATTTATACTAGTACTCTCTTTACAACTATCCTTTCTTTTGAGATCTATTCTAGTGCCTCTCTGTGTTTTGTGTCTTTGCACTCTCAGACTTGAACTTTAACTCTCTTATATGATGATCACTTGTATGTCACAATGTGTTATATCACAATGAAGCTAGGTGACCCTTTAAATAGTGTACCAACTTCTTGACCAATCTTGAGGGTCAATATCCACCCTTAGATCTTGAGGATCAATCAAATTTAGCCCTCCATCAATCACAAATGATCCTGTGCATTTTGGACATGTCTCACGAACCATATAAAAGGCTGAAACATGTGTGCATTAGTGTGCCTGGCGCTGCGGCCCAGAACAGGGCAGGCCGCAGCCCAGGGCAAAGCACACTTCCTCAAGCTTCTGGGCGCCGTGGCACAGCCTACCCCTCCTCTAGCATCCTCTCTTGCTGTGCGCCATGGCCTGGACAAGGTTATGCTATAGCACACACTGGTGCTGAACATGCTGATTTTATTCTTCCACCTTCTTGTTTAAACCTCAGACAAAATACCAACAATCTCTACCTTTGTCCAAGCGTTTAAACCTGAACCCATTGTGCAGAGAACTCAGTATCCAAACTCATCTTGATTCATCATATCAACTGACTCCAATCCTAAGAAGTCCAAGGTAATGATTGAACTTTCTTAGAGGTAGAACTTTAGTACCTAAATCCACAGGGTTTTCTTCCGTGGCCACCTTGTCCACATGGATGCATCTTTTCGTAACATTTTCCCAAATAAAATGGTACCAAAAATCAATGTGCTTTGTCCTCTCATGGAACACCAAATTCTTGCATAAGTGTAATGCACTTTTTCTATCCGAATACACCACAACCCGCTCCTCTAGTACCTTCAACTCTTCCACCAACCCTTTGCACCACATAGCCTCTTTGATGGCTTCCTTAGCCGCTATGTACTCAGCCTCGGTTGTTGAGAGTGCTACCACCAGTTGCAACTGAGCCTTCCAACTTACACAACATCCGTTTAAGTTGAAGAAGTAGGAAGTAATCGATCTCCTTTTACCCTGGTCTGCTCCATAGTCTGAATCAGCATAACCTTCAAGGCAGATGGACTTACCCGTTGTTGGTATTTGTCTAAGGTTTGAACATGGTCTAAACATGGTTCAAAGATGGTTAAAGTCTAAACCAAGTTGGAAGATTAAAATACAGCATGTTAAAGGAGTGCACACATGTGTGTTGATTACGCCCAAAGTATAATGCGGTAGTTGTAGAACGACTTTGGGGTGTCGATTCCACAGGGAGACAAACTAACTACAAGAGAAAGTGCAAACCTTAAAACGAAAGATAAAACTTAAACGAGAAAATCTGAGTTTGAAGTAGTGTGAAATAATTGTGTAAATATAATAAAGAACAACAAGGGTCCGAGAATCCTCCCTAGGTTTGTTGCCTTATTTTATTCTTGATTCAGTTGTTTTTATCTCGATTGCAAGTTTCACATCCCAAATAAGCAATTGACAAATATTCAATTAAAGCACATATATAAACCCTAATGTAATTGATATGAATTGCTTTTTCGAATTAAGCACACATGACCTATCCTATAAGTTTATCAAGAAACGACAATATATCTTTAATGACAATATCGCAGTAATGGACAAACCTAAAAGAGAAGTCTACCAGACTCAATCACATCCAAACAGATTGACATAAGAAGAGCATGACTAGACTTATATCTAGGAGAAGCATGCAATCACTGGATTAAGAGGAAATCTTCTAATTAGATTAAAGAATAAATCATAACAATGTTTAATGATAATAAATCCAAACTAAAATGAATAAAGACTGGAAAATAAGAACAACTACACCCAGGGATTCATCCCTTCGCCTTGCTTGGAGATTAGTTGGCTATGGGGGAGAGTGTGGCAGCCTTCATGATGTTTTCTCTGGCCTCCGGCCTCTAATCGATGTCCCTTTTACAAACCCTAAGTGGTCTATTTATAATACAAAAGGTCCAAGGGTGTTTTAGGGTTTAAAAAGTCATTAAAATCCTAATTAGGATCTAACTCGGAGATACAATCCCGTGTGCTGAAGAGCACCGCGGTGCTAGGCATGTTCTGGATTGGGTGAGCTTCTGGGCACTGTGGTGCTATTGAGAAGCACAGCGATGCTGGCTAGTGGTTCAAGATGTGGAGGTTCTAGGCGTTGCGGTGCTGGGTGGTGCTATTCTGGACTGATCTTTGTCTACTAAAACTGCCATAATTTTCTCTAGAAAAATAATTTTGAAAGCCATAAAATTCTCCTGAAAATAGACTTCTGGATCTTTCTAAGCATATATGGCTCATCTCCTGGTTCTTCTTGCATCAATACAGTTTAATTTGCAAAGATGATTGATCTGTATGGGCAATTCTGGCAATTTAGTAAAACTCCTTTCCAAGTCGTGGCACACACACTTTCTTCCCTTAATTTTATCCTTCTGAAAGCACTCCTTCACTTTGATATGCATGGGATCTTTGTGCTTTATTCAATGGTAGCATTTCTCTCTCTTTTAGACTCCAGACACCTGAAAATGCATCAAAACAAATCAATAATCCAAGAATGACACTTTAAAATTGTTAAGGTATAAAAGTGCAATTCAAACCTAGATCAACCCTAAAATGCTAACAATTAAGTACTCTAAATATGCATTTTATGACTCTCATCATATGTGCATCCATTTGGATGTGTGTGCACACCCCTAATCAACAAAGCAAAGTAGTGCGCACTGCTGTGTGAAGGGCAGCATCAGTGTGCGCCGCACCGCCCCTTCACTAGCGCCGCACCGCCCAGTAAGGATGCAGTTTAAAGAAAGAACGGGAAGGATTCAATAAGTAAAAGAACTTAATCTCTTAGTTTTGAACACAACTCTTTAAGTATTGGATAACCTTACTTCAATACCCAACTCTTCCAACCTTTTTTCGAGCATTTCTTTCAACAAATCGCCATTTTTTTTTCCTTTCTTTCTTCTTCCTTTGCCATAATTCACTTCTTTTTTTATTTTGGCACATAAGACCATTCACCTCCTTTTTCATCAATCTTTTTCTTTTCCACAACCCCCAACTTATCTCTTTTCATGTATTTGGGCTATGGTAGTAATTTTTTTTTTTTTACTTTCATCCTTACTCCTCTTGAGTGCTTCTCAACAAATGTATATAACTAAGTTCTTTTAAAAGGAAGGTAAGGATAAAATATTTTAGGCTCATAAAGGTGAGTAAATGGGCTATTGAAAGAAACAAAGCTCAAATTCTTTTTCAAGAAAAAGGCTCAAATGGGTGACTAGTGATAAATATAGCAATGGTAAGTTTGGAAGGCTCAAACGGTTAAAAAATGGCCTATATCATATCCTAAGTAATGTGCATTCTAGGATTTCGCCTCAAGTGATTATCAAAATAAGTTCTAGAGCTTGCTGAGACCGCAAAAATATTCACAAAATAATCACACATAAAACTTCTCTAAATATTTAAGACTAATCATACAATCTTACCATAAACTAGAGTCTCTAACCAAATGAAGATTGACGCTTAAATTAATTTCAAACCAAAGCAAGATTTAACTTCTTCTAAATGCTATATGCTATCTCAATTAAGTTTATATCATTGACATGTGAATTAACTCTAAGGCTAACACAAAACATGCTGAAAACACACGAAAAGGGAAAATGACACCAAACAGTTCAATGGTATATAATAAGAAATGTGTTTCCTCCACCCCCAACTTAAGATAAGCATTGTCCTTAATGTAAAAGCAAAAATTATGGAAACTCCCTTTTTAACAAAAGGTGTGTGGAGCTGGAAATTGTGCACGACCAATTGAACTGATGTGCATGTTTGTCCTTGAAAAAGAAATACAAAAGTAAAACTGGAAAACAACAAAATAATAATAATAAAAAAGAAAAAGAAATATGAAAAACAGTAAAAGTAAAAGGATATGTTGTGGGTTGCCTCCCATGAGCACTAAGTTTTACATCTTTAGCCAGATGCTTTTATTCCCTCTTTGAAAAACATAGGTTGAATGCACCAGCCACTGCTTCATTGCCAAATTTGGTGCTCATATGCTTTGGAGAGGCCTCAAGGATGTCATCAGTAACATCTACAAATTCTGGCTCGATGTATGCTCTTGTGAAGCCATGGGTGAGGGTGGACTCCAATGGATTAAGGTGCTGGACCTTTTCCATGAATGAGTTAATCATGTATGCTTGGTGGGTTTCGTCCACATCCTCTAATTTTTTCATTGTTAGGATGTGTAATAACTTACCACTTAGTGTCTCAATGGCATTCACCTCCTTTATATTCTGTTGCACTAGGTGCTGACCATGAGATGTGGACTGAGCTTGAGAAGGGAACTTACCTCGCTCAGTCACACTCAAGTAGCTCATTAACTTGGACACTTGGCTCTTTATCTCTTTATGTTCTTCAACAACCTGCACAATTAAAGATTCAAGTCTTTTATTAGTCTTCCCCTATGCTTCAATAAAAGCATGGAAAATGTCTTCTAAAGAACTCCTAGAAGACACGGGTGCATGATATGGTTCAAGATATGGTGCAGGGGGTTGTGCAAGCTGCTGGTTTTCAGACTTCTAGCTGAAATTGGGGTGATTTCGCCATCCTGAATTATAAGTATCAGAGAAGGGTGTCAAAAGCTTCTTGTACATGCCTAAGGCATTACATTATTCCTTATACATCCCTCTCATCTTAGCAAATGTGGGACACTCTTGGGCGAGATGATCTACCCCACCACACACAAAACATGGTTCAAAAGATTTTGCATGTTTAACCACGTGTGTTGGCTTTAAGCTTTTAGTTTTTAATACCTCTAGTTCCCTAGTGACCATCTCGACCTTGGCCATAAGGTTATCCTCTTCCCTAAAATGGTAAATTCCACCACCATTTGGGTTCCCTATAGGTCGTGACCTATTTGTGCTTTCAGTAGCACTAGGTCCAGTCCAAGTGTGAGCTTTTTCAGCAAGCTTATTGAGGTGCTCTATAGCCTCATTAGGATCTTTCTCCAAGAATTCACCATTACACATCATCTCTATGAATTGGCGCTCTCTATATGTAAGTCCCTCATAAAAATAGCTCACCAAGTGCCAACTCTCATACCCATGGTGAGGGCACATACTCAATAACTCCTTAAATCTCTCCCAAGAGTGATACAAAGTCTCGTTGTCCTTTTGTGCAAAGGTGGAGATTTGTATTTTTAAAGCATTGGTCTTGTGTTGGGGAAAGTATTTATTAAAGAAAATTCGAGTCATCTCAGTCCATGTCCTAACAGATCGTGGTCTAAGTGAGTATAGCCAACTTTTAGCTCTATCCTTCAAAGAGAAAGGAAAAAACTTAAGCCTCATAATGTCATCGGTTTCATCTTGACTATGAAAAGTCGCGACTACTTCCTCAAATTCTCTAATGTGCACATATGGGTTTTCATTGTCCAAGCCATGAAATGTAGGGAGTAAATGTATTATCCCTATTTTAAACTCTAATTGGCGAGTATTGGCTAGAAACATAATGCATGATGGTGTGGCTGTGCGTGTAGGGTGGAGGTAATCTTGAAGTGTCCTAGCAACATTCTCATTACGGTTATTGGCCATGTTAACAAAATTCTCTAAATTATCCCTTGGGGTGCAATATGGTTTGATCTAGGTGAGGTTTCACTAATGGACGTGGAAGGAAAGGGTAATTCTAATTCGGGTCCCTTAATGAATCTACCTCGCGAATTTTTCGGTCTAAGCATACACCAATTGAGTTTAGAGAGGAAATAAATAAAACATAATGAAAAAAGAAAATCAGAAAATAAAAAAAGAGAAAAGAATAGTAATAAATAAAAATACTATAAAAAAAAATTGCAGCAAGCTAAAAGAAGGAACGAAGTTACCGCATTTACAAACTGCTGAAAAGAAAAAAACTATCTACAATTCTTCTACCGTCATGTCTCAAAGTTGACAATCTTCCTTGTACTTAAGCGCGTTTCACCGGCAACGGCGCCAAAATTTGATTACACCCAAAGTATAATGCGGTAGTTGTAGCACGGCTTTGGGGTGTCGATTCCACAGGGAGACAAACTAACTACAAGAGAAAGTGCAAACCTTAAAACGAACGATAAAAGTTAAACGAGAAAATCTGAGTTTGAAGTAGTGTGAAATAATTGTGTAAATATAATAGAGAACAACAAGAGTTCGGGAATCCTCCCTAGGTTTGTTACCTTATTCTATTCTTGATTCAGTTGTTTTTATCTCGATTGCAAGTTTCACATCCCAAACAAGCAATCGACAAATATTCAATTAAAGCACATATATAAACCCTAATGTAATTTATATGATTGCTCTTTCGAATTAAGCACACATAACCTATCCTCTAAGTTTATCAAGAAATGACAATATATCTTTAATGAAAATATCACAGTAATGGAAAATCCTAAAAGATAAGTCTACCGGACTCAATCACATTCAAACAGATTGACATAAGAAGAGCATGACTAGACTGATATCTAGGAGAAGCATGCAATCACCGGATTGAGAGGAAATCTTCTAATTAGATTAAAGAATAAATTATAACAATGTTTAATAATAATAAATCCAAACTATAATGAATCAAGACTAGAAAATAAGAATAACTACACCTAGGGATTCATCCCTTCGTCTTGCTTGGAGATTAGTTGGCCATGGGGGAGAGTGTGGCAGCCTTCATGATGTTTTCCCCGGCCTCCGGCCTCTAATCGATGTCCCTTTTACAAACCCTAAGTGGTCTATTTATAATACACAAGGTCCAAGGGTGTTTTAGGGTTTAAAAAGTCATTAAAATCCTAATTAGGGTCTAACTCGGAGATACAATCCCGTGTGCGCGCTGCGGTGCTGCTGGGGAGCACCGTGGTGCTAGGCATGTTCTGGATTGGGCGAGCTTCTGGGCACCACGATACTCCATTCTAGATTGGGCGAGCTATTAGGCACCGCAGTGCTGTTGAGGAGAATTGCAGTGCTGGCTGGTGGTTCAAGATTTGGAGGTTTTGGGCGCTGCGGTGCTGGCTGGTGCTGCTCTAAACTGACTTTTGTCTACTAAACCTGTCATAACTTTCTCTAGAAAAATCATTTTGATGAGCCATGAAATTTTTCAGAAAATAGACTTCCGGATATTTCTAAGCATATATGGCTCATCTCCTGGTTCTTCTTGCATAAATACAGTTTAATTTGCAAAGATGATTGATCTATACAGGTAATTCTGGCAATTTTGTAAAACTCCTTTCCAAGTCACGACACACACACTTTCTTCCCTTCATTTTGTCCGTCTAAAAGCACTCCTTCACTCTGATATGCATGGGATCTTTGTGCTTTATTCAATGGTAGCATTTCTCTCTCTTTTAGACTCCATACACCTGAAAATGCATCCAAACAAATCAATGATCCAAGAATGACACTTTAGAATTGTTAAGGTATAAAAGTGCAATTCAAACCTAGATCAACCCTAAAATGCTAACAATTAAGTACTCTAAAGATGCATTTTATGACTCTCATCAAGTGTGCATCCATTTGGGTGTTGTGAACACCCCTAATCAACAAAGTAAAGTAGTGCACACTGCTATGTGAAGTGCGCCACACTGCCCCTTCACCAGTTTCGCACCGCCCAGCAAGGATGTAGTTTGAAGAAGGATAGCACCACACCACCCCTCCACCAGCACCGCACCATCCAGAATGTGGTGCAAAGGGGCTTTGCCTAGCGCCTCACCACCCCCTGTTCAACGCCTAGGTGCTAGGCACACTGATGTACACATGGACAGCTTGTTTAAACCTCCTCTTAGGTGCGTGGATGCAAGGTTAAAATGCACAACATCACTTATGATTGATGGAGGGCCATGGTTAAGTGGTCATCAAGATCTAAGGGTGGAGATTGACTCTCAAGATTAGACAAGAAGTTGGTGCACTATATAAAGGGTCACCTAGCTTCATTCTAGACATAACATTGTGACATAATTTGAGATAAATTGTAAAAAGTGAAAAGACACAATATAAGAGAGAATTGTGTGAGAGTGCAAAGACGCAAAACACAAGAGGGACTCATTGTAGAGAGGCTGGTTGTAAAGAAGAGAGAGTAATATAGATAGAGAGCATTGTAATAGTTCTTATCATCTTCTTTCTTCTCTTCTTAGTTTCTTCAAGAACTTGAGCTTCTTGAAAGGGTTGTTGTAATTGTAAAGAACTATTGATTTAGTGCACTAAGAAGAGAACAATTGAATTAAGATTGGAATAAAGGCAATGAGCCTAGGGAGGACTCCCAGAACCTTGTTGTTACTCTATTATTATTATTCTCAACGTGCTACATATTCTCCTCTCAATTACTTCATTATCAAAACTTCATATATTCTCACCCGATCTTATTGTTCCTGTTTAGGTTTACATCTTCTCTTATAGTTAACTTGTTTCCCTGTGAAATCGACACCCCAAAGCTATGCTACAACTACCCCGTTACTCTTTGGGCGTAATCAAATTTTGGCGCCTTTGCCGGAGAAACGCGCTTACTTACAAGAAGATTGTCAACTCTAAATAAAACGGTACTACCATTCCCTTATTTAAATTTTTAATTTTTTGATTTTTTTGTTCTAGTTTACTTATCACTTGTAAAATTCAGTTGGTGTATGCTTAGACCGAGAGATTAGCGAGGGAGATTCATTAAAGGACCGAACTAGAAATAGCCTTCCCTTCCACGTCCATTAGTGAAACCTCACCTAGATCAAATCCTAGTGTACACCCAACAGAAAATCCAAAAAACTTTGTTAACATGGCTGAAAACCCTAATGAAAATGTTGCTAGGACACTTAGAGATTACTAACATCCTAGCCGGATAGCCACACCATCATGTATTATGTTTCCAGCCAACACTCGCCATTAAGATTTTAAAACAGGGATGATACAATTACTCCCTACTTTTGATGGCTTGGAAAACGAGAACCCATATGTGTACATTAGAGAATTTGAGGAAGTAGTTGCGACTTTTCATAGTAAAGATGCAACTGATGATATCGTGAGACTCAAGTTTTTTCCTTTCTCCTTGAAGGATAAAGCTAAGAGTTGGTTATACTCGCTGAGACCATGATCAATTGGGTCATGGAATGAGATGACCCAAGTCTTTTTTAACAAATACTTCCCTCAACATAAGACTAATGCATTGAAAAGACAAATCTCCACCTTTGCAAAAAAGGAAAACGAGACTTTGTATCAGTCTTGGGAGAAATTTAAAGCTGTTAAGTATGTGTCCACATTATGGGTATGAAAATTGGCGTTTAGTGAGCTATTTCTATGAGGGTCTTACCTATAGAAAACGCCAATTTGTAGAGATGATGTGTAATGGTGAGTTTCTGCAAAAAGACCTTGATGAGGCTATTGAGTACCTCAATGAGCTTGCTGAAAAAGCTCACACATAGACTGGACCTAGTGCTACTGAAAGCACAAACAGGTCACGACCTATAAAAAACCCTAGTGGTGGAGGAATGTACCATCTTAGGGAAGAGGATAACCTTAAGGCCAAGGTTGAGATGCTTACTAGGGAGTTAGAGGCATTAAAAACTAAAAGGCCAACACACATGGTTAATCAAGTCGAACCTTTAGAACCATGTTTTGTGTGTGGCAGGGTTGATCATCCCGCCTAAGATTGCCTCACATTTGTTGGCATGAGAGGGTTATACGAGGAACAATGTAATGCCTTAGGCATGTACAAGAAGCCTCCAACACCCTTCTCCAACACTTATAATCTGGGGTGGCGAAATCACCCCAACTTCAGCTGGAAATCTGTAAATCAGCAGCAGGCACAACCCCCTAGATCATACTCAGCACCTTATCATGCACCCTCCTCCTCTAAGAACTCTTTAGAAGACACCTTACATGCTTTTATAGAAGCACAAGGAAAGACAAACCAAAGGTGTGAGGCATTAATTACACAAGTGGTTGAGGAGAACAAAGAAATAAGGAGCCAAGTGTCTAAATTAATCGGCTCCTTAAGTGTGACTGAGCGAGGTAAGTTTCCCTCCCAAGCTCAGTCCATACCTCACCGTCAACATATGGCACAAGAAAATTTAAAAGATGTAAATGCCATTGTGACCCGAAGTGGTAAGTCACTACATATCCCACCAACGAATAAACCCGAGGATGAGAGAAAGGGTAAAACTAGTAGTGAAGACGAGCTGCTCAAAGACCCTGAAGTGACCAAAAGTCTTGTTAAGGTACCATTCCCTCAAGCCTTAAAATTCAACAAGAAAAATCTGGAAATAAATAATGAAATCCTAGAGAACTTAAAGCAAGTGAAACTTAATCTTCCACTTTTACATGTGATTAAACAAGTTCCTACCTATGCAAAAGTTCTCAAGGATTTATGCACAATTAAGAGGTAGCACTATATCAAGAAAACAACATTCCTAACTGAGCAAGTTAGTGCGCTAATTGAGCAAAGAATTCCTCCGAAATACAAGGATCCAGGCTGTCCTACCATCGCTTGTAGAATTGGAAATCATGAGATTGGACAAGCCTTGCTAGATTTAGGAGCTAGTGTAAACCTAATGCCATTCTCCATTTACTTACAGTTGGGGTTAGGAGAAATCAAACCAACTGGCGTGGGATTGCAATTGGCTGACCGTTCAGTCAAAGTACCCCAGGGTGTGGTAGAGGATGTTTTGATTCAAATTAATAAATTTTATTATCCTATTGATTTCTTAATTCTTGATACTACTTTTTCTGTTGACACTAACTCCAAAATCCTCTTGATTTTGGGTAGACCTTTTCTTGCTACTGCAAATGCTCTAATAAATTGTAGGAATGGACTCATGAAGCTGTCCTTTGAAAACATGACCCTTGAAGTGAATATTTTCAATGTTGCAAAACAGCCCAAAGATGAGGATGAAAACCACTAGCTTTACATGATCGAGTCACTCATCAATGAGGGCGTTTCCTTAGCTCATGATTATGATCCTCTTGAAAATTTTCTTGTTAATTCTGAGATAGATTTATTTGATGATAAAACTGATACAATTGATATTTGTGCAGTTTTTGACAAATCTCAGGATTATAGCAATCGGGCATGGCAACCAAAGTTTGAGGAGCTGCTCGAAATAAGCAAGACACAAGTCCCCTCAAATGTGGAAGCACCTAAAGTCAAATTAAAGCCACTACCTAAGGGTTTAAAACATGCCTTTCTCAGTCCAGGTGATACCTTTCCTGTTATTATTTCTTCTGAATTATCTAAGACCCAAGGTAAGAAATTAATTCAAACCTGAAATGCACACAAATCAGCCTTAGGATGGAGCATGGCTGATTTAAATGGAATTAGTCCCCTAATATGCTCCCATAAAATAAATTTGGATGAAGGAACTAGTCCTCATAGAGACCCTCAACGTAGGCTTAACCCCACTATGAAAGAAGTAGTGAAAAATGAAGTGCTGAAACTATTAGATGCGAGTATTATATATCTGATAGACGCTTAAATATACATATTTAAGCCCCCTTATTTACACTTGTTAGATCCTTTATTACATTAATTTGGTATCTTTTACTCCATTTGTGTGTTTTACATGTTTTTATAGGGTCTTGGAGAAAAAGAAGCAGTTTTGGCACTTTAAGGAAGAAATCTAGAAGCCCTGGAGCACTTTCTGGACAAAGTGTGATCGAGCGCACATGAAGTGCGATCGAGCGCACATACGATCGTGCGCACACAGCTAGGATCGAGCGCAACTTGCGATCGAGCGCAAGGCCACATGCGATCGAGCGCAAAGATACGGGCGTGAACAGTAAACTGCAGAACCTTATTTTGGAAAATGCAAGATTTTTGTTTTAGGAAAGTTTAGGACTCATGGGTCTATTAGGATTTCTCAAAGACCTATAAATACACTTGTAACTCACACACAAAAGGACACCTTACAATCTTAGATAGTAAACACTTTTCTCTTTTCTTGGAGTGGAGAGCTTGGGAGAGAATTGACGCCTCTTCTCTCGGGTTTATTCTTCTCCCTTATGTTTAGTTTAATTATGTTTACTTCAGTTAGTATATGTAACTAACTCTCTTATAGGGCTCGATTGAAGCCCTAGTTATGCATTCCCATATTTTTATTCATTGATTAAATCTTTGCATAGCTTATTATGTTACTTAACTTGATTAACACCTGTGCTTATTTACATTCCTCATATGTATGTGTAAGGCCAACGTATGCATGTGGTATGGATAGGTTAGTTAGATCAATTTGGATGACCGAGTCCTGGGTCTAACATTAGTAACAAGGGACCATCTTATCCGGATACCCGGGTTAATCAACATGGGAAACTGGGAGTAGATACCATGCCCTAGGTCTCATGTGGTTGTCGATTTCCACAGTACCTATGCTTTCTTAAGGAACAACTCAAGCAGATACCATGCTGAATCCCTTAAGGAAGAAAAGAGTTAGAGTAGATACCATGCCTAACTCGTTGCTTAGGGAAATCAATAGCTTAAGGAGTAGATACCATGCCCTTAGGTTGGCAACCAGTAGGTACACATAATATGGCTAGAGCACTGATACTTTATACAAAATCGGGAATGTATGACTAGTGGTGGATATCAAAGCCCTATGTCTTTATTAGTATCAAATCACCCTTCAGTTTATTATTTCTATCTTTTTACATTGCAATTATAATTCTAAATCGAACTTTACCAATCCCTGTGGAGATGATCTTGCATTCGCACACTATGCTACACTATTGACCTTGTGCACTTGCAAGTAAAACAAGTGCGATTATTTACCCATTTATTTAGGTATATTATCGCGCAACAAGTTTTTGGCGCTGTTGCCGGGGATTGCGCTAAAAGTTCCTTTTAGGATTACTTTCATTTTATCATTATTATTATTTTATTTTTACCATCTTTTATCAAAACTTAAATCAAGTTATTTTCTGTTTCAGGTACTTCACGAAACCCTACTTGCACTTTCTGTGGAAATTGCGATCGATCGCAAGCTCCTGTGCGATCGAGCGCATTTAGGGCAGAGAGTACCCGAGCAACAGAGTTGCATTGCTGCACTAAAACTGTTTTTTTTTGCTTTATGCACGGACTTCGATCCCGACATCCAGAATTCTTTTCCCTTGATCCCGAGCTAGAACGGACCATCCGACAAAGGCTTAGGGACAACTTTGAGGAGAACAAAGGAGAAATCGAGAACGAAACACAAATGGCGGAACAGCTCGAAAACCAGCAACCACCTGCACGAGTTCCAATGAAGCACTCCTTCATCCCTCGGAACATCGATCAACCATCATGCATCGCATATCAACCTGAGGCAGCGGGAAATTATTACATATCTCCGCAAATCTTGAATGCCTTGACGCATTTTAGGGGGACTCCTAATGAAGATCCACACTTACATCTTCGAGAATTTTTTGATCTTTGCAAGTTTCAGCACATACAAGGACTAGACCAAGAAGGAATAAGGTTAATTATATTCCCTTTTTCCTTAAAAGATAATGCTAAACTTTGGTATAATTCCTTGCCTGCAGTTTCCATCCACACTTGGGAGGAGTTAGCAAGCAAATTCTTAAGGAAATTCTTCCCAGCCCAAAAGACAAGACAAATGAGGAAGGAGATCCAATCCTTCCAACAAAAGGATGGGGACCTTTTCTTCGAAGCATGGGGACACTTCAATGAATTGCTACTCAAATGCCCACATCACAACCTACCTCAAGATGAACTGGTACAAGCATTCTACGAAGGTTTAAATGATACTAATAAATGTATTGTTGATTCAGGTTGTGGAGGAGTCCTTATGGAGAAAAGCAGCGAAAAGGCAATGGAACTGTTTGAAACCCTTAGCGAACACACTCAGCAATTCTCCTCTCGAGGTAGACATATGACCAAAGGTAAAGGTGTGTATGAGGTAAATACGAATGGAGGGTCTTCCCCTCAAATGGCTGCAATGGAAAGAAAACTAGATTTGTTGGTAAAAGCCATGGCTGCTCAAACTACCTCAGCTACACCACTACAGGTATGTGCAATATGCTCTCAATATGATCACAATACTAATGCTTGTCCTTTATCTGCAGATCCGGAGCAAGCAAATTATGTGGGACCCAACAACTATCCGCCAAAGAATAACCCATATGCAAACACCTACAACCCTGGATGGCGGAATCACCCAAATTTCTCATGGAGCAACAATCAAAACAACCAAGGACAGCAACGAAATCAGCAGCCCACTGCCCATGCTAATTCTGAACCAAAAAGAAACGACCTCGAAAGTCTAGTAAAACAACTGATGACATCGCAAGAACAGTTCATGACTCAGCAAAAACAAACCAATGCGGCACATGAGCAAGCAATTCAAAGACTAGAGGTACAAATGGGACAATTAGCTAAAGAGCTCAGTAGCAGAAAGCAAGGAGAGCTCCCAGCTCAAACACTACCCAACCCTGGTGGGCATCAACAACTAAAAGCTGTCACAACCTTAAGAAATGGCAAGGTGATTGGATCCGATGAGCTTACAGCACCATCCAAAGAAACACCATCAGCATCAAGGGTAAGTGAAACGGAGAAGGTGAATGCACCACCCTTCCCACAAAGGTTAGTAAAACAAAAGAAAGACGATAAACTGCTTGATATTTTTGAGACCTTGCGGAAAGTTGAAATTAATATTCCATTACTAGATGCAATTCACCAAATACCTGCTTATGCTAAATTCCTAAAAGATTGTTGTACTCATAAAAGAAAATTTCAAGAACATGAGACTGTAGCATTAACTGAGGAGGTAAGTGCTGTACTACTTAGGAAACTCCCACCAAAACTGACAGACCCGGGTAGTTTTACCATACCCTGTAGGATAGGTGATCAACTGTTTGACAAGGCATTACTAGACTTAGGAGCAGGGGTAAACTTGCTACCTTACACAGTATTCGAAACCCTAGGTTTGGGGGAGCTACAGCCGACTTCTATTACCTTACAGTTGGCAGATAGGAGTATTAAAAGACCTAGAGGTATTCTCGAGGATGTCTTAGTAAAAGTTGGCAAGTTCATTCTACCTGCAGATTTTATTGTATTAGACATGGAATAATGCCCTATGCCATTACCTTTACCTATCATACTAGGGAGACCTTTCATGAGGACTGCCGACACTAAAATCTGTGTGAAAAAGGGTATAGTAAGTATGAAAATTAATGGTGAGAAGATAGAATTTAAAATATTTGATGCAATAAAGTTTCCTCAAGATGACTTTGACTGCTTTAATGTTTGTATGATACAAAACTTTGTTGAGCAAGCATTTCAGGTCCAACACATCGATTCATTGGAGACTACTCTTACCAATAGCTTCACTGAGATGGATATTGAGCAAGAATATGAAAATCTTACTGATGACATCGTCACAGCTGTGCACCATCTTGCAACCTCTCCTAAATACTCCAGTTTGTATCCTCCTCCATTTGAAATTCTCATACCTACTAATACTACTCTTCTTCCATCCATTGTGCAGGCACCAACATTGGAACTCAAGCAGCTACCTGAGCATCTCACATACGCCTATTTGGGCGAACATGAGACCTTACCTGTGATAATTGCTGCCAACTTGAGTAGTGGAGAAGAAGGGAAGTTATTAAGAGTTCTTAGGGAGCATAAAACTGCTATTGGGTGGACCATTGCTGACATTGAGGGGATAAGTCCAGCCAAGTGCATGCATAACATCTACCTTGAAGAGGAAGCACGGCCCACTCGAGATGCTCAAAGAAGACTTAACCCACACATGAAGGAGATAGTAAAGGCCGAGATACTAAAGCTACTAGATGTCGGCATCATCTACCCTATATCGGATAGCAAATGGGTAAGTCCAGTCCAAGTCGTTCCCAAAAAGAGTGGGATTACTGTGGTAAAAAATGAAAATGAAGAGCTTATACCTACAAGAAAAACAACGGGTTGGAGAGTATGCATTGATTACCGGAGGTTAAACAAAGTAACTAGAAAAGACCATTTTCCCCTGCCATTCATTGATCAAATGCTAGAAAGATTAGCCGGTCATAGTTATTACTGCTTCTTGGATGGATATAGTGGATACAATCAAATCGCCATAGCACCTGAGGATCAAGAAAAGACTACATTCACATGTCCTTTCGGTACATTTGCTTATAGAAGAATGCCATTCGGTTTATGCAACGCACTAGCCACTTTTCAAAGATGTATGATGAGCATTTTTTCCGATATGGTAGAGAAATATATTGAGGTATTCATGGATGATTTCAGTGTCTTTGGATCTACTTTCGATGAGTGCCTAAATAATTTGGAAAATGTCCTAAGGAGATGTGAAGAAACTAATCTAGTACTAAATTGGGAGAAATGTCACTTCATGGTTCAACAAGGTATTGTGTTGGGTCACTCCATCTCAGACAAAGGTATTGAAGTAGACAAGGCCAAGGTTGACATCATTTCAAAGCTACCTCCCCCTCTCACGATCAAGGGCATTAGAAGCTTCCTCGGACATGCGGGTTTTTACAGAAGATTCATAAAAGACTTCTCCAAAATCTCAAGACCCCTTTGTGCACTATTGACTAAAGATACCAAGTTCGAATGGAGTAAAGATTGTATGCAAGCTTTCAACACCTTGAAGAACGTTCTCACCTCTGCCCCAATAATGATGGCACCAGATTGGAATCTACCTTTTGAATTAATGTGTGATGCCAGTGACTTCGCCTTGGGAGCTGTCTTGGGTCAAAGAAACAATAAGGTACCTCATGCTATTTACTATGCTTCTAAAACACTAAATGATGCTCAGCTCAACTATTCTACTACTGAAAAAGAATTATTAGCTGTTATTTTTGCTTTAGAAAAGTTTAGATCGTATCTTATTGGTTCTAAAGTTATTGTGTTCACTGACCATGCTGCTTTGAGATATTTGTTTTCTAAGAAAGATGCAAAGCCTAGGCTAATCAGATGGATACTCTTACTCCAAGAATTTGACTTAGAAATCAAGGACAAGAAGGGCAGTGAGAATGTAGTTGCGGATCATTTGTCAAGACTCCCATATGAAAGTGATGATAAAAAGTTTCCCTTAAATGAGAACTTTCCCGATGAACAACTATTTGCACTTGAGGTAAAACTTCCATGGTATGCTGATATAGTTAATTATCTAACTGTTAAAATTTTTCCCCCAGGTATGATCACTCAAGAAAAGAAACGGCTAATATCTCTATCAAGACACTACATATGGGATGATCCATACCTTTTTAAGATCTGCCCTGATCAAATCGTCAGAAGATGTGTCCCAGAAGAGGAACATTCGAGCTTGTTGAAACATTGCCATCAGTTGGCTTGTGGAGGTCATTTTGGAGCAAAACGAACAGCTCTTAAGGTACTCCAATCTGGTTTCTATTGGCCAAAGTTATTTAAAGATGCTTTCTCCTTTTGCAGCTCATGTGATAGATGCCAGCGGACAGGTAACATTTCTTCCCGAAATCAAATGCCCTTACAAAATATTCATATAGTAGAACTCTTTGATGTATGGGGCATTGATTTCATGGGACCTTTTCCTAATTCATTTGGCTATTTATATATTCTTGTGGGTGTGGATTATGTGTCTAAATGGGTTGAGGCTGTTCCCTCAAGGACTAATGATCACAAAGTGGTTATCGAGTTTCTGCAGGCTAACATTTTTACTAGGTTTGGAACTCCAAGAGCGATCATCAGTGATGGGGGCAGCCACTTCCATCATCGTTCTTTCTCCGCACTACTCCTAAAGTATGGGATTACTCATAGAGTTGGCACTCCCTATCATCCTCAAACCAGTGGCCAAGTCGAAATAAGCAACCGAGAAATCAAGGGAATCCTAGAACGGACAGTAAAGCCAAATCGGAAGGATTGGTCTCTACGCTTAAACGACGCTCTATGGGCATATAGAACAGCTTATAAGACTCCAATTGGCATGTCTCCCTACCGCATCGTCTTTGGAAAATCATGCCACCTCCCGGTGGAATTAGAACATCGAGCATATTGGGCCATTAAGCAGTTCAACTTTGACATGAAGCAAGCAGGTGAGAAAAGGAAACTGTATCTAAATGAGCTTGAAGAATTAAGATATGAGGCCTATGAGAATGCAAAGTTATACAAAGAACGGACGAAAGCTTATCATGACAAACAACTAGTCCGGAAAGAGTTCCATGTAGGACAAAAGGTGCTGCTATATGACTCACGATTAAGGCTGTTCCCAGGCAAGCTGAAATCCAGATGGTATGGTCCGTACATGGTCACCAAGGTCTTCCCTCATGGGGCATTAGAAGTCTGTGGTCCCAACAGAAATCAACCTTTTACAATCAATGGACACAGAGCCAAGCCATACCTTGACACTAAATTCCTTCCAAGAAATGAAGACTTGGCACTTGAATCAGTCCAGGATACAACTGAAACACAAGCACTAGAGCTCCAAGAGGTGGACTCTAGGTGTTTCCCTCCAAACAACTAGCACGGTCGCAGAAGAGAGTGTTTGAGCAAAGTAAAAATTTAATCATCTATTAAAGCTCAAGCACCTCTAGTAAGGTTAGTGGTACTGAAGCCACTAACAACTGGTAAGGTTGTATTGTTTCAATTAGTCATTCTTTTTAAAGTAAGTTTTTAATTATACGTATCTGCCACACTTGCGATCGATCGCACCCTTCAGTACGATCGAGCGCAAGAGTGCGATCGAACGTGTCCTGAAAGTACGATCGGGCGCATGAGTGCGATCGAGCGCACCTTATGTGCGATCGAGCGCACTCGAGGCAGAGACATTTATAAAAATTGAACTCACTCACTCACTCACTTCCCTCACTCACGTCACTCGCCCCCTGCACATTTGCTCTCACTCACATTGGCTCTCACTCTCACACAACTCCACCACCCACATCACCCTACCTCACACCCAACCACCACAACACCTCATCATCACCTCCACCAGCATCGCCGTCCTCCACCAGCACCACCGTCGACCCCCCTCCCTAGTCACATTCCGTCATACATTGCACAAGGTATTCTACACATAATCAAATTTTAAATAGAAACTATGATTTCCTTTTACATATACATTGTTGTGTGTTTGATTGAATGATTGTTTGGTTGCAGGAGGGGTAGGAACAAGTTCCACATCGAACAGACTATAGCTTCCCTGTTTGGTGCACATAAGCTGTTCGACGTAAATCCTGACTGGGTGCGATCGAGCGCAAGGTTGTTGCGCTCGAGCGCATAGGCAGTGTGCGATCGAGCGCACACCACTGAGATCGATCGCAAATCAGCCAGAAGCCAAGCAGCAGCATGTCTCGACCATCTGTTTCCACGTCTGGCGCCTCCAGCAGTCGAACCTCCTCATCCCGGCCCAGCATCGAGCAACGGGAGTTGTTGTTCGAGACGGCTTTCGCCATCGACGACATATTCCGGCACATGGATGCCACTCAATGGGCCGTCCAAGCACTCCGACTCCGAGGGTTGAAGAGGCTGTTTAAGCCAGTGTGCTCCACTGCCTACTCCCAGCTCGTAGTGCAGTTTTATGAGCATTTATCTTTCGACTGCAGCAGACCGGGGGTCCTCACCTCTTCAGTTAGGGGCACGCCCATCGAGGTGACTAGTACCTATATTGCCACTACTCTTCATTGCACGGATGAGTCCCCTCCTGAGGGCGCTGATATGGAGGAGCAGCCGGAGTCCTTTGCCCTGGCCGAGATCATCATGGATATGTGCGCTGGCCAGTATGCCGACAGGCATAACAATGCGGCCGGCCGATCCAAGCTGCCCCCCAGACTATGGCTCATCTATACGATCCTCCAGCGTAATGTGTGTCCGTTGGGGCACAAGACACAGTGGCGAGACCAGTTTCTTCAGACATTATACGCCTTCCATAGAGGCCACTGGTACTCCATACCGTTTGTCATTTGGAGCCAGCTGCACAAGTTCTGGGATCACGTACATGGCCGTCAGACTTCCACGGCCAATGCTTGGGGACTCCCTTTCCCGTTCCTACTCACCTCCATCCTCAAGAAGAAGGGGATTAAGGGGACCCATAGTGACGGGCCAGTACGAGAGCATCCTATCTTTGGGCGGGCTCAGTGGACACAGAGCATATCACACATGCCACGAGGACCCCCAGTCCCTGCTCCAGCAGCTGAGCGAGTAGAGGAGGATCACATGGAGACCGAGGCCCCTGTTATGAGCCCGATACGGGAGGAGGACCATTCGGATATGGGACCCACCGAGTCCCAGCACTTCTTAGCTGAGCTATCCTCCTTCCGAGGAGAGGTCGCTGCTGCCACCACTCTTGTACATCAGCGCATCGACAGTTTGGAGGCACGATTTACACGCCAGGAGGCCATGCTGCAGGCCATACTTGATCGCCTACCTCCAACACCCGGTACCTCTCCGACTGCACCACCTGATGATCAGCAGTGAGAGAATACCACGTCTGGCTGAAGACGTAAAACTTAGCGCTCATGGGAGGCACCCCACTGCATATCCTTTTTATAGTTATTAGTATTTTACTTGTTTATTATTTTGTTATTAGTACTTGTTTTCCATTTTATGTTTACTTTTCTTTCTTTTTCAAGGACAGTGTTAGTGCATCCAGTTGAAGTTTGGGGGCGTGCTACAAGCCATGCCAGCCATATAGCTCTCCATCTCCCAGGTCAGATCTTTCCATGCTCTTTACACATTGGGGACAATGTGCATTTTAAGTTTGGGGGTATGAGGACACATTCACACACTACACTATGTCCTACATTTTTAGTTTTGTCGCTATTTTCATAGATAAATGCATGTTCATTCTGTCCAATAAACTTTTTTTTTTTGGATCTAAACAAAATGTTATGATTCGACTTCATCAGTAAGCTTAACACTTTGAACATATAGGCCAATAAACAAGTTTTGAACCTAGATCACTGCCCTTTTGGCATTTAAGAATTCACAAGTTTAACTTGAGCTATCACGAGCACATTAGCACATAGCTGTGTGGGGTATGACATGTTATTTGGATTGGTATGTTTCTTTTACTTGACTGTGAACTAAATGACCTATTAGATTGACATTTTGGCATATAAAAATAGAAAAGATTGATTCGTACTCAAAAAGAAAAAAAAAATGCTCCTAATGATCAATAAAAACAAATTTTCCGCTGAGTAACTGGCCCTCTTGCCTCAGTAAGCATTGAGTGTCACGTCAAAAGGTGGAAAATCTTAAGTGATCATTAAAAAAGGAATTTTTTCGCTGAGTAACTGGCCCTCTTGCCTCAGTAAGCATTGAGTGTCACGTCAAAAGGTGGAAAATTCTAAATTGTAGCATAAAAATCAGTTAGTTTCGTAGCCTTGTTGGCTCGAGCTAGTAAGTCCTTAGGGGTGTCTTTACACCTAATGCCCTAAAACCATCTGGTTTGGGAGTCATTGGCCAAACGCTCGTTACACGAGTCATCAAGAAAGCTTAAGGGAACTAACTTGGCAAAAATCTCGCAAATAAAAGTCTGTGCCATATTTGTTAACTCTAATAGGAAGTTTGGTGAATCTTGAGTCATCGAAACACTACCTGTTTAAATTTCTTGAAAACCCAACCTTTTATGTGCTAATCACCACACACCAAAGTCAAACTTGTGATATTTTAAAATACCTAGTGAATATGATTTATGTTCAAAACTCTTATTCATTGCAAATATATGTTTACACTTGTTAAGCTTGCTCATGAATGCGCATCATTGTTTTGTGTAAAATCTAAATTTTTTATAGACACTATGAACATTGAATTTATCTATATTTCTGTTTTAGTTTTTAATTTAGTATTGCTAAGGGACTAGCAATATGTAAGTTTGGGGGTGTGATAGACGCTTAAATATACATATTTAAGCCCCCTTATTTACACTTGTTAGATCCTTTATTACATTAATTTGGTATCTTTTACTCCATTTGTGTGTTTTACATGTTTTTATAGGGTCTTGGAGAAAAAGAAGAAGTTTTGGCACTTTAAGGAAGAAATCTAGAAGCCCTGGAGCACTTTTTGGACAAAGTGCGATCGAGCGCGATCGAGCGCACATGAAGTGCGATCGAGCGCACATACGATCGTGCGCACACAGCTAGGATCGAGCGCAACTTGCGATCGAGCGCAAGGCCACATGCGATCGAGCGCAAAGATACGGGCGTGAACAGTAAACTGCAGAACCTTATTTTGGAAAATACAAGATTTTGGTTTTAGGAAAGTTTAGGACTCATGGGTCTATTAGGATTTCTCAAAGACCTATAAATACACTTGTAACTCACACACAAAAGGACACCTTACAATCTTAGATAGTAAACACTTTTCTCTTTTCTTGGAGTGGAGAGCTTGGGAGAGAATTGACGCCTCTTCTCTCGGGTTTATTCTTCTCCCTTATGTTTAGTTTAATTATGTTTACTTCAGTTAGTATGTGTAACTAACTCTCTTATAGGGCTCGATTGAAGCCCTAGTTATGCATTCCCATATTTTTATTCATTGATTAAATCTTTGCATAGCTTATTATGTTACTTAACTTGATTAACACCTGTGCTTATTTACATTCCTCATATGTATGTGTAAGGCCAACGTATGCATGTGGTATGGATAGGTTAGTTAGATCAATTTGGATGACCGAGTCCTGGGTCTAACATTAGTAACAAGGGACCATCTTATCCGGATACCCGGGTTAATCAACATGGGAAACCAGGAGTAGATACCATGCCCTAGGTCTCATGTGGTTGTCGATTTCCACAGTACCTATGCTTTCTTAAGGAACAACTCAAGCAGATACCATGCTGAATCCCTTAAGGAAGAAAAGAGTTAGAGTAGATACCATGCCTAACTCGTTGCTTAGGGAAATCAATAGCTTAAGGAGTAGATACCATGCCCTTAGGTTGGCAACCAGTAGGTACACATAATATGGCTAGAGCACTGATACTTTATACAAAATCGGGAATGTATGACTAGTGGTGGATATCAAAGCCCTATGTCTTTATTAGTATCAAATCACCCTTCAGTTTATTATTTCTATCTTTTTACATTGCAATTATAATTCTAAATCGAACTTTACCAATCCCTGTGGAGATGATCTTGCATTCGCACACTATGCTACACTATTGACCTTGTGCACTTGCAAGTAAAACAAGTGCGATTATTTACCCATTTATTTAGGTATATTATCGCGCAACAATATCCCATAGCTGATAGTAAGTGGGTAAGCCCTACGCAAGTTGTCCCTAAAAAGTCTGGAGTCACTATGGTAAAGAATGACATAGGAGAGTTAGTTCCTACCAAACTTGTGACCGGGTGGCGTATGTGCATTGATTACAAAAAATTAAATGCTGCCACCCGGAAAGACCACTTCCCACTCCATTTTATTGATCAAATTCTTGAGCGTGTAGCTGGTCATCCCTTTTACTGTTTTCTATATGGTTATTCTGGTTATTATCAAATAGAAATTGCATTAGTAGACCAAGAAAAGACAACTTTTACTTGTCCCTTTGGAACCTATGCTTTTCGTAGAATTCCATTTGGATTATATAACGCCCCTGCTACTTTTCAACGCTGCATGATGTGTATTTTTAGTGACATGGTTGAAAGTTGCATGGAGGTTTTTATGGATGACCTAACTATTTTTGGATCTTCATTTGAAGCATGCTTAATGAATTTAGAAAGAGTATTAATTCATTGTGAGGAAAAATAATTGGTTTTAAATTGAGAAAAATTTCATTTCATGGTACTATGCGGTATTGTCTTAGGGCATATTGTCTTTTCTAAAGGAATAGAGGTTGATCAATCTAAGATTGAATTAATCTCTAAATTACCTACACCTAAGACAATAAAGGATGTGAGATCTTTCCTTGGTCATGTCGGTTTTTATAGGAGGTTCATACAAAATTTTTTGAACATATCTACACCACTATGTGCCCTTCTAGTTAAAGATATCCCCTTTGAGTGGACTCAAGCTTTTCAAGAGGCCTTTAAAACGCTGATTGGCAAGCTTACTTCCGCACCAATAATGAAGTCACCAGATTGGACTTTACCTTTTGAAATCATGTGTGATGCTAGTGACTACACTGTAGGTGTTGTTCTTGGACAGTGAAGGGAGGGAAAACCCTTTGTCATTTACTATGCTAGTAAGACTTTAAATAGTACTCAAATGAATTACTCCACAACTGAAAAAGAATTGCTAACTGTAGTATTTGCTTTGGATAAATTTTGTGCCTATTTAATTGGTTCTCTTATCCTTATTTTTATAGATCATGCAGCCCTCAAGTACCTTCTCACAAAGAAGGATGCTAAGGCATGACTAATACGATGGATCCTACTCCTACAAGAATTCAACATCACCATCAAAGATAAGAAAGGAGTAGAGAATGTAGTGGCTGACCATCTATCCAGGCTCATTTTTTAGGACACTTGCGATGACATACCAATCAAAGATGACTTTCTCGATGAGTATTTACTCTCCGTTACTTCGTTACCATGGTTTGCTCACATTGTGAATTATTTGACTACATGTGAGATACCAATGGATTGGAGCGCTCAAGACAAAAGGAAATTCTTATATGAGGTATGTAATTTCTATTGAGATGACCCCTATCTTTTCAAGTACTTCCCTGACCAAATTCTAAGGTGTTGCATCCCTAATGAAGAGATTGCAAGTGTCTTAGAATTTTGTCACTCCCAAGCTTGTGGAGGTCACTTTTCAATTAAAAAAACCGCTGCAAAAATTTTACAGTGTGGATTTTATTGGCCTACCTTGTTTAAAGATGCAAACACCTATTGTTGCTCATGTGAAAGGTGCCAAAAGTTAGGAGCTGTGTCTCACCAAAATATGATGCCCCTAAACCCTATTTTAGTAATTGAAATCTTTGATTGTTGGAGCATCGATTTCATGGGACCCTTTCCTCCTTCCTTCGGATACCAATATATCATCATGGCAATAGATTATGTATAGTGGGTAGAGGCAACATCTTGTCGAAGCAATCATAATGAAAGGATGATTAAATTCCTTAAATAAAATGTGTTATCTTGATTTGGTACACCACGTGCTATAATTAGTGATCAAGGTACACATTTTTGCAACCATTCTTTTGAAGCTTTGATGAAAAAATATGGGGTATTACATAAAATCTCTACTGCCTACCAACCTCAGACTAGTGAACAAGTAGAGCTTGCTAATAGGGAGATTAAACAAATTTTAGAAAAAAAGGGTTAACCCCGATCGCAAGGATTGGTCGTTGAGACTAACTGATGTGCTTTGGGCTTACCGTATAGCCTTTAAAACTCCCTTAGGTATGTTGCCTTATCGGCTTGTTTTTGGAAAGCCTTGCCACTTACCCATGGAGCTCGAGCATTGAGCTTACTGGGCCATCAAGTCTTTTAATTTTGACATGGGCGAAGCGGGTAAGCTTATGAAATATCAGTTGACCGAGTTAGAAGAGTTAAGAAACGATGCTTATGAAAATTCTAGAATCTATAAGGCTAAGATGAAAGTATTCCATGACAAAAATATTTAAACCCCATGATCGGGTGTTCTTATACGACTCTAGACTTTATAAGCATCCTGGAAAACTTCAGTCAAGATGGACCAGCCCTTTTATAGTGAAAAACATTTTTGAAAATGGGGCGGTAGAAATTGAGGATACTAGAGATGGTCGGGTCTTTAAAGTAAACAGTCAATGACTTAAGAACTTAATCGATAGACAAGATCTGGAAGTGGAAGACATTCTGCTTATGGATCCGGTCTATTCACCTTGACCACACAACAAAGGTATGTTTTTATTTTTTTTATATTTTTTGATTTGTTTGTTTTGTTTTCAATTAATTTTTACTCAATCTTAATTGTTAGTTTTTAGTTTAATTTAAATTTTTAGGATTATTTTTTTTATTTGGCTGACTTTATTTTATTTTTCTCTTTCTTTTTTGCAACCCAACAAACTTTTCTTGTAGAAACCAGGCCCAGCGCATAGCACCTGGCCCAGCGCTGCACCTCTCCATTTGGTGCACTGCAGCGCCTAGAATGCGCGCAACACAGGCCAGGCCCAGCACCATGCCCCTGCATTTGGCACGCTACACCGCCCAGATTGCAGGCCTCCAAGCCCACCAGCCCATTCTGCAGCACCCTTAAGCCCACGCTGCAGCGCCCAACCGAAATCTTACTTTTTAAAACCCTACATTCTGCCTTCTTCTTCATTTCCACTTGAACAAAACACAGCAGCCCCATTTTACTCTCTCTTCTTCAACACTCATAACCCTCACATACCCACTTCCTTTTTCTTTCAGATTTCTTGTTTCTTCCATCATCTATTTCTAAATTGCTCACTACTTTTACAGATTTTGCTAGAAATCTCTCTCAAAAATTTGGTTCCAAGAAGATTTTGAATTCATCAAGAACACTTCAAGTTGGTGGTTAATCTTCTTTCTTCCCAACTTTAGACATCAAATCGAAATTTTAGCAAAAGGAATGGCATGCAATTCACCGGGTAGTGCACAATCTTCAACACCTGTGCACTCGTGCTTACAAAGGGAGCTTCCTTTACTTTCTCTTTAACATTGAGGACAATGCCATTTTTTAAGTTGGGGGTGGAGGAGACGTATTTATTTTTCATTAAATTGCTTGGTGTTACCTTCCCTTACCTTTTGTTTTAAGCATGCTTTGTGTTTGCCTTGGATGTAATTCACATGTCAATGATATAAGCTTAATTGAGATAACATATAGAATTTATAAGTAGTTAAATCTTACTTCAGTTTGAGAATAATTTAAGTGCCAATCTTGATTTGGTTAGAGACTCTAGTTTGTGGTAAGATTGTATGATTAATCTAAAGTATTTAGAGAAGTTTTATGTGTGATTGCCACGTGAATACTTTTGTGGTCTCGACAAGCTCTAGAACTTATTTGATAATCACTTGATGCGAATTCCTAGAATGCACACTACTTAGGATATGATATAGGCCATTTTTGAACCGTTTGAGCCTTTCAAACTTACCATTGCTATATCTATCACTAGTCACCTGTTTGAGCCTTTTTCTTGAAAAGAATTTGAGCCTTATTTCTTTCAAAAATCCATTTACTTACCCTTATAAGCCTAAAAATATTTTATCCTTACCCTTCTTTTAAAAGAACTTAGTTGTACACATTTGTTGAGAAGCACTTAAGAGGAATAAGGATGGAAATATGAAAAACCATAAACCAAGTATATTAAAGAAGATAAGTCAGGGGTTGTGGAAAAGAAAAGAAAAAGAAAATGAAAAAGGAGGTGAATGGTAATTTGCCAAAAATAGAAAAAGAAAACAGAAAAAGAAGTGAATTATGGCAAAGAAAGAAGAAGAAGAAAAGAAAAGAAAAAAATGGTGATCTATTGAGAGAAATGCTCGAAGAATGGTTGAAAGAGTTGGGTATTGAAGTAAGGTTATCCAGTGCTTAAAAGTGGTTATATTTAAAGCTAAGAGATTACGTTCTTTACTTGCAAATCCTTCCCGTTCTTCCTTAACCCTTACCTTAGCCTAACATTTCAAGCTTATTAAAAATCTATTGATCCAATGAAGTGTGATTTTTCTATAATAGTGGAGAGTGATTTGACAAATAAGCCTATAGATCTTGTTTATGTGATAGATGTCACACAATTTATTATGTTTTTAGAGACTAAGACTTGTATTCATGAATGTTATGCATAAAATCATCCGGATGTTCGGATTAATGGATTGTGGTAAGATGGATGATAATAGTCGATAACGATTTCAAGATTGATGCTTGGATTACTTTTGGACTTAAATGTAATGATTCTATGTACTGCGTATTATGTGCAATTTCTGAGACAAAAATGTGAATTGCTCCTTGTTTAACACTAGCATCGCTCTACCTTGTTTTGATTCCTACCATAAAATTCATCTCTTATTTCACTTGAATTGCTAGGGACTAGCAATAAGCTAGTTGGGGGTTATGATGAGAGCCATAAAATGCATCTCAACAGTGCTTAATCTTTAGCATTTTAGGGTTGATCTCGGTCTTAATCACACTTTTACATGTTAATAACTCTAAAGTGATATTCATAAATCATTGACTTAATTCGATGCATTTTCAGGTGCCTTGAAGTCCAAAAGAAATGGAAAAGATATCATCGCTTAAAGCACAAAGTTTTGATACATATAGGAGTGGAAGAGTGGTTATGAAGAGATAAAATGATGAAAAACATTCAAAACCCAAGAGCCAAAGCATGCCAAGACCAAGAGAAATTGTTTCAGCACTTGAAGAAGCTAGGAGCATCAGCGTGTGCCGCGGCGCGGCCAAAGCAACTCCGCACCGCCCAACACCGCACCCCTTGGCATCCCTCCTAGCACCGCGGTGTGGCTAGAGCAGTGCCGCACTGCCCAGCAAAGCACACTCTCAAGCTTTGGGTGAGCGTTGAGGCGCCCAAAAAGGAGAGTTACAGCGCGCACACGGTCTCCTGACCTAATTAGGACCTCTAAGTGACTATTTTGAGCCCATAAATACCCTTGAACCCTTGTATTATAAATAGGGCACTTAGGGTTGAAGAAAAGGAAGAATCAAGGTCTGGAAACTCAAAGAAGCAGCCTCATTCTCCTCCATCAAAGTGTTCAGCCGTGAGTTCCATGGCGAACTAATCTCTAAGCAAGGCGAAGGGATGCATCCCTAGGTTTTGTTGTTCTTTAATTCCTTTATTAGTTCAGTTACAATTGGGATTTATTGTCAAATATTGTTATGACTTATTCTTTAATCTAATTAGAAGATTTCCTTTCAATCCGGTGATTGTATCTTTCTCTTTGATATAAGTTTAGTCATGCTTGTCTCATGTCAAGGTTGTTTGGATGTGATTGAGTCCGGTAGACTTATTATCTAGGGTTGTCCATTACTACAATATTGTTGTTAAAGATACATTTTCATTTCTTGATAACTCTATAGTTTAGGTGATGTGTGTTTAACCAATAAAGAAGAGTAAGTCATATCAATTACATTGGGGTTTGTATATGAGCTTTAATTGAATATCCACTAATTGCTTGTTTGAGATGTGAAACTTGCAATCGAGATAAGAACAACTGAATTAAGATTGGAATAAAGGCAACAAGCCTAGGGAGGACTCCTGGAACCTTGTTGTTACTCTATTATTATTATTCTCAACATGCTACATATTCTGCTCTCAATTACTTCATTATCAAAACTTCATATATTCTCACCCGATCTTATTGTTCGTGTTTAAGTTTACATCTTCTCTTATAGTTAACTTGTTTTCCTGTGGAATCGACACCCCAAAGCTGTGCTACAATAACCGCGTTACTCTTTGGGCGTAATCAGGTTCAAATTTTGGTATTGAGAAGTTTGATGGAAAGGGGGACTTTGCCCTTTTGAAGCGGAAGATCAAGGCGGTTCTTGTGCAACAAAAGGTGGACTTGGCTATTGGAGAAGATGATGCGTTTCCAGCAAGTGTCACAGAGGACCAGCAGACCGAGATGAAGAAAATAGCTTACAACACCATTTTCTTGCACATGTCTGATAATGTCACAAGGGATTGTGGAGACTCGAAAGATCCAACTGCAATTTGGAAGAAACTAGATGAGTTGTTTCTTGTCAAGACTCTCGGTAATAAAAGGTATCTTCATAAAAGAATCTTTGCTTTTAAATTTGATCCTAAGAAAGAGTTGCAAGATAATCTTGATGCCAAGATGAGGAGTGCATCAAGTGGAAGAAGGTTGTTCATTAAAAGAAAGCAAGCAACATGCATGGCTACTACCAGGACAGAGGTAGAGGAGAGAGCCATGGGAGAGTGCACAGCAACATGCATGGCTACTACAGGGACAGAGGTAGAGGAGAGAGCCATGGGGGAGAGCACTCCAAACTGAGATTTGGAGGGAAGAGTTGCTACTACTGCCATAAGGTGGGTCATGTCAAGAAAGATTGCAAAAAGATGACAAGGGATAGAGGAAGAAGCCATACCAAGAATGGAGAGGCTTCAGTTGCCAAGACAGAACAGCAAGATGATGATGTTCTTGTTGTGTGCTCAAGTGTGAGAAAGGGGCAAAAAAGCAGTGGGAAATGGATCTTAGATACCGGGTGCACTCATCATATGTGCCCTCATCGGAGTTGGTTCAAGAATTTCAAAGAAACCAATGATGAAAGAGTTTTCTTGGGGAATGATATTTCTTACCAAGTGAGGGGCACGAGAGACATCCAGGTGAGGATGTTTGATGAAATGATAAGGCTGCTGAAAGATTTGAGATATCTCCTAGATTTGAGGAGGAATTTGATCTTATTAGGGCAGCTGGATTCCATGGGATACACATGCAAGATAAAGGGAGGAAAGATCAAGGTAGCCAAAGGATCTTTGTTAGTGATCAAAGTAGCAATGAAGGATGGACTCTATGAGATGATCGGAGACATGGAGATCAAGGATTAAGCAGTAAGCTTGATGGCTGAGATGGATGAGGCAGCCCTTTGGCACACTCGCTTGGGACATATGAGGGAAGAGGGCCTGCAAGTTCTCAGCAAGGATGGCCTACTTGGTGGAAACAAAGTAGAGGAACTTCATTTCTACGAGTGTTATGTTCTTGAGAAGCAACACTGGGTCAGCTTCAACACCGGAGTGCACAAGTCTAAGAGCATTCTTAACTACATTCATGCGGACCTTTGGGGACCAGCAAGGACACCAACACAGTGAGGTAACATTTACTTTCTGTCTTTAATTGATGATTATTCAAGAAGAGTGTGGGTTTATTTGCTTAGAAATAAATCAGATGCCTTGAATAAATTTGTTGTGTGGAAGAAGTTGCTGGAAACTCAAACAGGTAGGGTAGTTAAGGCTTTACGACCCGATTATGGCTTAGAATTTTGCGATAAGGATTTTGATAAATTCTATGAATTAAATAGCATTCTAAGATATAGAATGGTTGTAAAAACACCTCAGTAAAATGGAGTTACTGAGAGGATGAATAGAACCCTTATGGAAAAGGTTAGGTGCATGTTAATAGGATCCGGTTTACCAAAATATTTTTGGGGAGAAGCTGTGGCTACAGCTGCATACTTGGTAAATAGATCACCCTCTAGAGCTTTAGAGCTTAAGACTCCCATGGAGATATGGAGTGGGAAACCCCCTGAATTAAGCAACCTTAGGACTTTTGGGTGTGCTGCATATGCACATCAAAAGGAGGATAAACTTAGCCCAAGATCTAGAAAATGTGTATTTCTAGGATATGGTGATGGGGTTAAGGGATATAGGTTGTGGTCCTTAGAAAAGAAAGGAATGAAACTCATTATAAGTAGGGATGTTATTTTTAATGAATTGTTATTTCCCTACTTGGAGAAAACTAACCCTGCAGGGGCTAGTGAGCAAACCAGTCTGGAAGTTGTGGAGCATCGCATCAAGGAGAGTTCAGTTCAGGTAGAGCAAGGAAGGCAAGAGGGTTCAGACCAGGTAGAGCCCTTGAATGAAGGCTATGCTCAAGAAACTCAAGAAGAGGCTGAACAAGAAGAGGTTAATGCAATAAGTCATAATAACTACTAGCTCACAAGAGACCGGGGAAGGAGGGTGGTTAGACCACCTTTGAGATATGGGGTTGTGGATGCTAATGTAGCAGCTCCTTGGGCAGAAAGAGAGGTCGAACTAGAAACTTACATGGAAGCCATGGAATGTAAGGATTTGTCAAAGTAGCAGCTGGCTATAGAGGAAGAAACGGATTCCTTGATGAAGAACAACTATTGAGAGTTGGTGCCCAAACCAGAAAAACAGAGAGTTGTGGATTGTAGATGGATCTACAAGATCACAGAAGGGAATACGCCTGGGGATGAAGTCTGGTATAAAGCTAGGCTGGTGGTGAAGGGGTTCACACAAAAAGAAGGCATAGATTTCACCAAAATCTTCTCACCGGTTGTGAAGTACAAGACGATACGGATAGTGTTAGCATTGGTGGTCCAATTTGATTGGGAAATTGAGCAAATGGATGTGAAGACAGCGTTCTTACATGGAGAGCTTGATGAGACCATTTTCATGAGGCAACCCGAAGGCTATAAGGAAGGAAGGCAGGGAGAGTTGGTGTGCAAATTGAAGAAATCTCTCTATGGCCTGAAGCAATCACCTCGGCAATGGAATAAGAGGTTTGATTCCTTTGTAATCAGCCTAGGTTTCATGAGGAGCTACTATGATTCGTGCTTGTACTATAAAGGGCAGAAGGTTGAGGAAGTGGTGATCATCCTCATCTATGTTGATAACATGTTACTAGTTGGGAGTAGCATGGAGAGGATAAGGAAATTGAAGGCTCAACTCAGTGAGAAGTTTGAGATGAAGGATCTTGGCCATGCACAGAAGATCCTTGGGATGTGTATCATCCGGGAAAGGGAGAGAAACAGATTGAAGATCTCAAACTTCCTACATAGAGAAGATGATATCTAAATTCTCTATGGAAGATAGTAAACCAGCAAAGGTTCCCCTTGCTGGTCATTTCAAGTTCTTCAGCGATCAATGTCCGAGATCGGAAGTGGAGAAGAAGGAATTGGAAAAAGTCTCCTACTCTAGTGTGGTTGGTTCTGTTATGTTCACCATGGTTAGCACTAGACCTGACATTGCTCATGCAATGAGTGTTCTCAGTAGGTTTATGAGTAATCCTAGAAAGGAGCATTGGCTTGGGATGAAGTGGTTGCTAAGGTACTTGAAGGGAAGCCCAGAAGTAGGGCTGGTTTATGAGAAGAGAGGTAAGTCTATCTTCCTTGAAGGTTTTGCAGATTTGGACTATGAAGCAGACCGGGATAAAAGGAGATTGATTACCTCCTATTTCTTCAACTTAAATGGATGTTGTGTAAGTTGGAAGGCTCAGTGGCAGCCGCTGGTAGCACTCATAACAACCGGGGCAATATCCATAGCGGCTACGGAAGCCATAAAAGAGGCTATAGGGTGCAAAGGGTTGTTGGACGAGTAAGAGGTCCTAAAAAAGCAGGTGGTAGTATCTTCGGATAGCCAAAGTGCGTGGAACTTATGAAGGAATCCGGTGTTCCATGTGGGGACAAAGCATATGGATGTTCAGTATCATTACAGTTCAGAAAATGGTACGAAAGGATGCATTCATATTGATAAGAAGACCATGGAGGAAATTCCTGCAGATTTAGGCATCAAGGTTCTACCTCTAAGAAGGTCCAATCATTGCCTTGGACTTTTTTAGGATTGGAGTCGGTTGAATGATGACTCAAGATAAGTTTGGATCCTGAAGTTCTCTGCATAATGGTTCGGGTTTAAATGCTTAGACAAAGGTAGAGATTGTTGGTATTTGTCTAAGGTTTAAAAATGGTCTAAACATGGTTCAAAGATGGTTAAAGTCTAAAACAAGGTTGGAAGATTAAAATACGACATGTTAAAGGAGTGCACACATGTGTGTGCATCCATTTGGGTGTGTGTGCATCCATTTGGGTGTGTGTGCACACCCCTAATCAACAAAGCAAAGTAGTGCGCACCACTGTATGAAGGGTAGCATCAGTGTGCACCACACCACCCCTTCACCAGTGCCACACCGCCCAGCAAAGATATAGTTTGAATAAGGGCGGTGCCGCACCGCCCCTCCACCAGCACCGCACCATCCAAAACGTGGTGCAAAGGGGCTTTGCCTAGCGCCTCACCGCCCCCTGTTCAGTGCCTAGGCGCTAGGCACACTGATGCACACATAGACAGCTTGTTTAAACCTCCTCTTAGATGCGTGGATGCAAGGTTAAAATGCACAGCACCACTTAGGATTGATGGAAGGCCATGGTTAAGTGGTCATCAAGATCTAAGGATGGAGATTGACTCTCAAGATTGGACAAGAAGTTGGTGCACTATATAAAGGATCAACTAGCTTTATTCTAGACATAACATTGTGACATAATTTGAGATCAATAGTAAAAAATGAAAAGACACAATACAAGAGAGAACTGTGTAAGAGGGACTCATTGTAGAGAGGCTGGTTGTAAAGAAGAGAGAGTAGTATAGATAGAGAGCATTGTAATAGTTCCTATCGTCTTCTTTCTTCTCTTCTTAGTTTCTTCAAGAACTTGAGCTTCTTGAAGAGGGTTGTTGTAATTGTAAAGAACCATCGATTTAGTGCAGAGAGTTTAGAGGAACTCACGGGGACGTAGACTATAGCCGAACCTCGATAACAAATCATTTGTCTTCTTTTCTTCCTTGCTTTCGATTGCTGTATTTCTTTCTACAAGTCATTCTAGACTTGGGTGTTTGGAAGATCACCACCTGGGCATTTTGTGAAGGTGATTTCCAATACCCCTCTTCTTATAAACCAGCCCCACATCTGGGCTTCCCTTCAAGTACCTCAGCAGCTACTTCATCCCAAGCTAATGCTCATTTCCAGGATTACTCATAAACCTACTGAGGACACTTATTGCATGAGCAATATCAGGTCTAGTGCTTACCATGGTGAACATTACAGAACCAGCCGAACTAGAGTAGGGGACCTTTTCCATTTCCTTCTTCTCTTCATTCGATCTTGGACATTGATTGCTGGAGAACTTGAAATAACCAGTAAAGGGAACCTTCATTGGTTTGCTATCTTCCATAGAGAACTTAGATATCATTTTCTCTATGTAGAAAGTTTAAGAGATCTTCAATCTGTTTCTCTCCCTTTCCCGGATGATACACATCCCAAGGATCTTCTGTGCATGGCCAAGATCCTTCATCTCAAACTCCTTACTAAGTTGAGCCTTCAATTTTCTTATCCTTTCCATGCTACTCCCAACCAGCAACATATCATCAACATAGATCAGGATGATCACCACTTTCTCCACCTTGTTCCCCTTGTAATACAACCATGAATTATAGTAGCTCCTCATGAAACCCAAGCTGGTTATAAAGGAATCGAACCTCTTATTCCATTGCCAAGGTGATTGCTTCAGGCCATATAAAGATTTCTTTAATTGGCACACCAAATCTCCCTGCCTTCTTTCCTCATAGCCTTTGAGTTGCCTCATGTAAATGGTCTCATCAAGATCTCCATGTAAGAACGCTGTCTTCATATCCATTTACTTGATTTCCCAATTGAATTGGACTACCAATGCTAACACTATCTTGATCGTCTTGTATTTCACAACTGGTGAGAATATTTCAGTGAAGTCTATGCCTTCTCTTTGTGTGAACCCCTTCGCCACCAGCCTAGCTTGATACCGGACTTCATCCCCTGGAGTGTTCCCTTCTTTGATCTTGTAGATCCATCTACAATCCACAACTCTCTGTTTTTCTGTTTTGGGCACCAATACCCAAGAGTTGTTCTCCCTCAAAGAATTCATTTCTTCCTCCATAGCCAGCTGCCACTTTAACGAATCCTTGCACTCCATGGCATCCATGTAAGTTTCTGGTTCAACCATCCCTCCTTCTATCCAAGGAACTGCTACATTAGCATCCGCAAAACCATATCTCAAAGGTGGTCTAACTACCCTCCTTTCTCGATCCCTTGTGAGCTGGTAGTCATTCTGACTTGCTGCATCAACCTCTTCCAGTTCAGCCTCCTCTTGAGTTTCTTGAGCTTGGCATTCATCAATGGGCTCTACCTGCTCTGAACCCTTTTGCCTTCCTTGCTCTACCTGAACCAAATTCTCCTTCATGCGATGCTCCACAAATTCCGGACTGGTTTGCTCACTAGCCCCTGTAGAGTTAGTTTTCTCCAAGTAGGGAAATAACAATTCATTAAAAATAACCTCCCTACGTATTATGAGTTTTATTCCTTTTAGTTCTAAGGACCACAACCTATACCCCTTAACCCCATCACCATACCCTAGAAACTCACATTTTTTAGACCTTGGGTTAAGTTTATCATCCTTTTGATGTGCATATGCAGCACATCCAAAAATCCTAAGGTTGTTCAACTCAGGGGGTTTTGCATTCCACATCTCCATGGGAGTCTTAAGGTCTAAAGCCCTAGAGGGTGATTTATTAACTAAGTATGCAGCTATAGACACAACTTCTCCCTAAAAATATTTTGGTAAACTAGACCCAATTAATATGAACCTAACCTTTTCCATAAGGGTTCTATTCATCCTCTTAGCAACTCCATTTTGTTGAGGGGTTTTCACAACTGTTCTATGTCTTAGAATGCCATTTAATTCATAGAATTTATCAAAATCCTTATTAAAAAATTCTAAGCCATTATCGGTTCTTAGCACCTTAACTACTCTTCCCATTTGAGTCTCCAGCAACTTTTTCCACACCATAAATTTATTCAAAGCATCCGATTTATTTTTAAGAAAATAAACCCAAACCACTCTTGAATAATCATCAATTAAAGATAGAAAGTAATGATTGCCTCCCTGTGTTGGTGTCCTTGTTGGTCCCTAAACATCCACATGGATGTAGTCAAGAATCCCTTTACACTTGTGCACTCCGGTGTTGAAGCTGACCCGATGTTGCTTCCCAAGAATGAAACTCTCACAGAAATCCAGTTTCTCTACTTTGTCACCACCAAGTAGGCCATCCTTGCTGAGAACTTGCAGCCCCTTTTCACTCATATATCCCAAGAGATTGTGCCAAAGTGCTGCCTTATCCATCTCAGTCATCAAGCTTGCTGCTTGATCCTTGATTTTTGTCTCACCGATCATCTCATAAAGTCCATCTTTGATTGTTGCTTTGATCACTATCAAAGAACCCTTGGTTACCTTGAACTTTCCTCCCTCAGCCTTGTATGTATACCCCATGGAATCCAGCTACCCCAATGAGATCAAATTCCTCCTCAAATCTGGGAGATACCTTACATTTCGCAGCAGCCTTGTGACTCCATCAAACATCCTCAACTAGATGTCTCCTATCCCCCTCACTTGGCAAGAATTGTCATTCCCCAAGAAAACTTTTCCATCATTGATCTCCTTGAAATTCTTGAGCCATTCCTTGTGAGGGCACATGTGATAAGTGCACCCAAAATCTAGAATCCATTTCTTGCTGCCTTGCCTCCTGCTCACATTTGAGCAAACAACAAGAACATCATCTTGAGGTTCTCCTTTGGCAACCGAAGCCTCTCCATTGTTGGTATAGCTTCTCTCTCTCTCATCCCACAACCTCTTCTTGCAATCTTTCTTGAAGTGACCCTCCTTGTTGCAGTAGAAGCATTGCCTTCCTCCAAACTTCGGTTTGGAATGCGATCTCCCATGGCTCTGCCCTCTACCTCTTGATTTCTCCCAGTAATTGCCATGAATTCTACTGCCATTCCAAGTTGCTTGCCTTCCTCTTATGAACAACCCTTCCCCACTTGATGCCTCCCTACTTTTGGCTTTGAAATCATGAGCCCTTATAGCATTGACCACAATTTCTTTAGTTAGTGTATCTCTTCTATATTCAGTTGCATTAATTAAACTATCAAAATAATTAGGAAGAGAATTTAATAACATAACAGCCAATTGTTCATCCGGGAATTAATACTACAACTAGCCAGATCTTGAACTAGTTTATTAAAGACATCAAGATTATCTTGCAACTCTTTATTAGGATCCATTATAAAAGCAAAGATTCTTTTAAGAAGATAAATCCTGTTAGGGAGAGTTTTGGTAAGAAACAACTTGATAAGTGCCAAATATTGCATATTTGGGCACTTAATTTACATTTGTTAGCTTAAGAAGTTGTTTGATAGACGCTTAAATATACATATTTAAGCCCCCTTATTTACACTTGTTAGATCCTTTATTACATTAATTTAGTATCTTTTACTCCATTTGTGTGTTTTACATGTTTTTATAGGGTCTTGGAGAAAAAGAAGCAGTTTTGGAACTTTAAGGAAGAAATCTAGAAGCCCTGGAGCACTTTCTGGACAAAGTGCGATCGAGCGCACATGCAATGCGATCGAGCGCACATGCAATCATGCGCACACTTGTAGGATCGAGCGCACACTGCAATCGAGCGCAAGGACACATGCGATCGAGCGCAAATGTACAGGCGTGAATAGTAAACTGCAGAACCCTATTTTGGAAATAACCCTATTTTGGAAATAACCTTATTTTGGAAATAACTCTATTTTGGAAATAAAGGAGTTTTGTGTTTTAGGAAAGTTTAGAAACTCATGAGTCTATTAGGACTTCTCAAAGACCTATAAATACACTTGTAAACTCACACACAAAAAGACACCTTAGATAGAAAACACTTTTCTCTTTTCTTTTATTTGGAGTGGAGAGCTTGGGAGAGAATTGACGCCTCTTCTCTCGGGTTTATTCTTCTCCCTTATGTTTTGTTTAATTATGTTTACTTCAGTTAGTATGTGTAACTAACTCTCTTATAGGGCTCGATTGAAGCCCTAGTTATGCATTCCTATATTTTTATTCATTGATTAATTCTTTGCATAGCTTATTATGTTACTTAACTTGATTAACACCTGTGCTTATTTAAATTCCTCATATGTATGTGTAAGGCCAACGTATGCATGTGGTATGGATGGGTTAGTTAGATCAATTTGGATGACCGAGTCCTGGGTCTAACATCAGTAACAAGGGACCATCTTATCCGGATACCCGGGTTAATCAACATGGGAAACCGGGAGTAGATACCATGCCCTAGGTCTCATGTGGTTGTCGATTTCCACAGTACCTATGTTTTCTTAAGGAACAACTCAAGCAGATACCATGCTGAATCCCTTAAGAAAGAAAAGAGTTAGAGTAGATACCATGCCTAACTCGTTGCTTAGGGAAATCAATAGCTTAAGGAGTAGATACCATGCCCTTAGGTTGGCAACCAGTAGGTACACATAATATGGCTAGAGCACTGATACTTTATACAAAATCGAGAATGTATGACTAGTGGTGGATATCAAAGCCCTATGTCTTTATTATTATCAAATCACCCTTCAGTTTATTATTTCTATCTTTTTACATTGCAAATATAATTCTAAATCGAACTTTACCAATCCCTGTGGAGATGATCTTGCATTCGCACACTATGCTACACTATTGACCTTGTGCACTTGCAAGTAAAACAAGTGCGATTATTTACCCATTTATTTAGGTATATTATCGCACGATAAGTTTTTGGCGCCGTTGCCGGAGATTGTGCTAAATCTCTTTTTGGAATTATTTTTGTTAGTTTTTTTTTTATTTTTTATTATCATTTTAATTTATTCTATTTGATTATGTTCTGTTTTATTTTTTATTTTTATCAAAAATCAGATTTATTCCTTCTTTTTCTGTTTTTGTTTAGGTGTGCAGAGGAGGAGTTTCTGTCCTCATTGCGATCGAGCGCACTACTTGGTGCGATCGATCGCAAGCTCAGTGCGATCGAGCGCAGTTCAGGGTGCGCTCGAGCGCAAAAGGTCTAGAGAGTACCCGAGCAGAAGTACTAAAACTATTGCACTGAAGCTTTTCAACTAATTCATTCAAAGGGAGAAGCACCAATGACAGAAGCTCAATATACTTGTCTAGATGCTATGGAGAGGAAGCTAGATATGCTCATATATGCCATGACTAGTCAAAACATATCACCTAGTCCGCGAGGCAAACCACTCCAGGTATGTGCTATATGTTCTTGTTTTGATCACACTACTAACACTTGCCCTTTGTATTCATATGCAGATCAAGAGCAAGCAAATTATGAGGGACCGCACAATGCATATACAAATACCTACAATCCTAGATGGAAGCACCACCCCAACCTCTCATGGAGCAACACTCAAAATGTTCAAGGACAGCAACAATACTTCCAACCAGCAGCCCAACCAGTGCCGGAATCAGAAAATAGTGACCTAGAGAGTCTTATGAGGCAACTGATGACTTCACAAGAACAGTTCATGATTGAGCAACGACAAATCAATACCAAGCATGAGCAAGCTATTCATATATTGGAAGTACAAATGGGGGAATTGGCTAAGAAGCTAAGTGAACAAAAGCAAGGTGTTGTTAAACAAGTCTTTCATGACCATCATATTGATCCCTTGGCAACCACCTTCACCCATTATTTCAAAGGATCAGATATTGAGACAAAATCAGAAGATGTTACTAAAGACCTCATTGAAACTGTGCACGTCCTAGAGGCCTTTCCAAAGCATCCAAGTAAGTACACCGATCCATTTGACCATCATGTGCCTACTAATATTATTTTCCCTTCTATTGTACAGGCACCTAACTTGGAATTCAAGCAGTTGTCAGAGCACTTACCATATGCTTATGTGGGAGAGAATAAGACATTTCCTATGCTAGCTGCTGCCACTCGTAGTTTTGGGGAAAAATAAGGCTTGGTCCGGCTGAAGACGTTAAACTTAGCGCTCATGGGAGGCACCCCACAGCTTATCCTTTTATTTTTATTATTTTACGTATTTATTGTTATTTATTTATTTTAATTACTTCTTGTTTTCCCGTATTACGTTAGTTTTTCTTTTTTAGGGACAATGTGTGCATCCGTTCAAGTTTGGGGGTACGCTATGAGCCATGCCGACCTAGCTAGTTCTCCATCTCCCAGGTCGGCTCTTTCCTTGTTATTCACACATTTGGGACAATGTGTAATTTAAGTTTGGGGGTATGGGAGACACATTCACACACTACACTATGTCCTATATTTTTAATTCTGTTGTTATTTTCATAGATAAATGCATGTTCATTCTGTCCAATAAACTTTTTTTTGTGATCTAAACAAAATGTTATGATTCGACTTCATCAGTGAGCTTAACACTTTGAACATATAGGCCAATAAACAAGTTTTGAACCTAGATCACTGCCCTTTTGGCATTTAAGAATTCACAAGTTTAACTTGAACTATCACGAGCACATTAACACATAGCTGTGTGGGGTATGACATGATATTTGGATTGGTATGTTTCTTTTGCTTGACTGTGAACTAGATGACCTATTAGATTGACATTTTGGCATATACAAATAGAAAAGATTGATTCGTGCTCAAAAAGAAAAAATGCTCCTAATGATCAATAAAAACAAATCTTCCGCTGAGTAACTGGCCCTCTTGCCTCAGTAAACATTGAGTGTCACGTCAAAAGGTGGAAAATCTTAAGTGATCATTAAAAAAGAATTTTTCGCTGAGTAACTGGCCCTCTTGCCTCAATAAGCATTGAGTGTCACGTCAAAAGGTGGAAAATTCTAAATAGTAGCATAAAAATCAGTTAGTTTCGTAGCCTTATTGACTCGAGCCAGTAAGTCCTTAGGGGTGTCTTTACACCTAATGCCTTAAAACCATCTGGTTTGGGAGTCATTGGCCAAACACTCGTTACACGAGTCATCAAGAAAGCTTAAAGGAACTAACTTGGCAAAAATCTCGCAAATAAAAGTCTATGCCATATTTGTTGACTCTAATAGGAAGTTTGGTGAATCTTGAGTCATCGAAACACTACCCATTTGAATTTCTTGGAAGCTCAATCTTTTATGTGCTAATCACCACACACCGAAGTCAAACTTTTGATATCTTAGAATACCTAGTGAATATGATTTACGTTCAACACTCTTATTCATTGCAGATATATGTTTACACTTGTTAAGCTTGCTCATGAATGCGCATCATTGTTTTGTGTAAAATCTAGATTTTTTTATTGACACTATGAACATTGGATTTATCTATATTTCTGTTTTAGTTTTTAATTTAGTATTGCTAAGGGACTAGCAATATATAAGTTTGGGGGTGTGATAGACGCTTAAATATACATATTTAAGCCCCCTTATTTACACTTGTTAGATCCTTTATTACATTAATTTGGTATCTTTTACTCCATTTGTGTGTTTTATATGTTTTTATATGGTCTTGGAGAAAAAAAAGCAGTTTTGGAACTTTAAGGAAGAAATCTAGAAGCCCTGGAGCACTTTCTGGACAAAGTGCGATCGAGCGCACATGCAATGCGATCGAGCACACATCCGATCATGCGCACACTTGTAGGATCGAGCATACACTGCGATCGAGCGCAAGGACACATGCGATCGAGCACAAATGTACAGGCGTGAATAGTAAACTACAGAACCCTATTTTGGAAATAACCCTATTTTGGAAATAACCTTATTTTGGAAATAACTCTATTTTGGAAATAAAGGAGTTTTGTGTTTTAGGAAAGTTTAGAAACTCATGAGTCTATTAGGACTTCTCAAAGACCTATAAATACACTTGTAAACTCACACACAAAAAGACACCTTAGATAGAAAACACTTTTCTCTTTTCTTTTATTTGGAGTGGAGAGCTTGGGAGAGAATTGACGCCTCTTCTCTCGGGTTTATTCTTCTCCCTTATGTTTTGTTTAATTATGTTTACTTCAGTTAGTATGTGTAACTAACTCTCTTATAGGGCTCGATTGAAGCCCTAGTTATGCATTCCCATATTTTTATTCATTGACTAATTCTTTGCATAGCTTATTATGTTACTTAACTTGATTAACACCTGTGCTTATTTAAATTCCTCATATGTATGTGTAAGGCCAACGTATGCATGTGGTATGGATGGGTTAGTTAGATCAATTTGGATGACCGAGTCCTGGGTCTAACATCAGTAACAAGGGACCATCTTATCCGGATACCCGGGTTAATCAACATGGGAAACCGGGAGTAGATACCATGCCCTAGGTCTCATGTGGTTGTCGATTTCCACAGTACCTATGTTTTCTTAAGGAACAACTCAAGCAGATACCATGCTGAATCCCTTAAGAAAGAAAAGAGTTAGAGTAGATACCATGCCTAACTCGTTGCTTAGGGAAATCAACAGCTTAAGGAGTAGATACCATGCCCTTAGGTTGGCAACCAGTAGGTACACATAATATGGCTAGAGCACTGATACTTTATACAAAATCGGGAATGTATGACTAGTGGTGGATATCAAAGCCCTATGTCTTTATTATTATCAAATCACCCTTCAGTTTATTATTTCTATCTTTTTACATTGCAAATATAATTCTAAATCGAACTTTACCAATCCCTGTGGAGATGATCTTGCATTCGCACACTATGCTACACTATTGACCTTGTGCACTTGCAAATAAAACAAGTGCGATTATTTACCCATTTATTTAGGTATATTATCGCACAACATTTTTACTTTGAGTTGTTTTCGTTGTTTTTCAGGTTTATAAGCACTGGGAAAGGAGTTCACTAAAATTGCCAGAATTGCCTATACAGATTAGTCATTGTTGTGGATTTTATTGTATTGATTCAGGAAGAACTAGGAGATGAGCCATATATGCTTGGAAAGATCCGAAAGTCTATTTTCTGAAGAATTTTACGGCTTGTAAAAATGATTTTTCTAGAGAAAGTTATGGCCGTTTTAGTAGACAAGGGTCGAGCTGAAGATGTCTAGTGCGATCGATCGCACCAGACTTGCGATTGATCGTAAGTGCGCACTCACACATCCCACATCAATTAAAAATGCTTTGTAGTGCACCAGCATGCGATTGATCGCACCATGCTGCTATCGAGTGCACTCGGGCAGTATCCCACATCGAATTTACAACTCATTGTGCTCCAGGACACCCCCTATAAAAGCATCATCTCACTTCATCATTCAGTGTGCAATTCCTGGGCCATTTGGTATAATCCAGTGGACGTCTGCTAGCATTCTGGTGGATCTCAAAGGCTTTGCTACAATGAGGAGAAGTGCCACCCAACAGCGAGTGGAATTTCTCCCATGTATAGTCATTTATTTCTTTTTTATTTAGTTTTAAAGTTTAATGTTTAGCACTTGTATTGTGAACTTTAGTTTCATAATTATGAGAGGCTAAAATCTTCAGCTAAGGTTGAAGATGCATAACAATTATGATGTTTTTAGTATAAATGTTATGTTCAATTATTTGAGTAGATCTTATGATTGATTGCTTTTAAGTATTAAATTGGATATTCATTGTGTTTCATCTGATGGATACATCGAATTGTTTTCGATTAAATTGGATTTCCTTTGTGATTTGTTAAAAGCGGATACATTGGATGCTTTTGGTTTAATTGAGATATTTGTTATTTTTTTGTTTAAAGTTGGATTCATGGAATTTTTTGATTACTTTTATATAGAACAAAAAAATATATGCTTTACTTTGGTGGGGTGGATTCAGAAACCTTACTTATTTTATCATTTGATTTAAACCAATTTAGTTTAAGTTTATATTTCTTTTGCAAAAATACAATTCAAAATTCGGAACTAGGTTAAGATAAGGTTAGTTTAGATAAAATTATATTTTCACAATGCATTTTCCTGTGGATTCGACCTCGCACTTGCACAACACTATATTGCAAACGACTCATGCGCTTGCGAGTAATTTAAAACTCGCAACAAGTTTTTGGCACCGTTGCCGGGGAGTTGTTTGGTTTGTGAAATTTTTGTCTGAATTAATTTTATTTTTCTACTAGTTAGTTAACATTTTTTTGTTTGATTTTTCTTATTGCAATTTTATTTTAGTTTTTTGTTTCTATTGGCAATTGTCCATAAAAAATAAAATAAAAAATTAGAAAAAATTAAAAATAAAAAAAATGTGGATGAATCCAGCGCCGGTTTCACAGTCTTTAGAGGACGCCCTCAAGGATTTCATGAAGATGACCGGCCAGTCCATCAATACAGCCAATACATTCAATGATGATAGTTGTTCCATCTGTGCTAGTCCTATGCATTTAGCATAGAATTGTCAATCTATGTCGGCTTTTGTCGAGTATCCCATGGAACAAATGAATGCTTTCAATGACTGTCGGTGGCAATCAAATGGATCTTACTCCGAGACGTACAATCCAGGGTGGTGGAACCACCCTAATTTTTCATGGAAGCAGAACCAACTGATAAATCAGGGAGGAGCCCCTCATCATGCTCACAATCAATACCCTCCTAGATCAGTTCCAAGTTATGGTCTCTCAGCCCATTCAGCACCATCACCCGCTTACCAAGCTCCCACTAAAGCGCTAGCGTCGGTTTCACAGTCATTGGAGGACGCTCTCAATGATTTCAAGAAGATGATCGGTTAACCCATAAGCGAAGTAAGGAGTGCGTAAATAGTAAACACCCAAGCGATTGCTAAGATAGAGAGTCAAATAGAGAAAATTACAAGTCACTTAGGTGAAAGAGAGAAGGGAAAGTTCCCCAGTCAGCCCGTGCCTAACCCGAAAGGATAGTCTGTGGTTGGAAATTCATTGAATCCTACGCACGGGGAGGAACAAGTGCCATCGATTGTCACATTAAGGTCTGGGAGACAAGTGGACAATCGAGTGGAAGAGAACTCTACTATGCAGCAAGGGCAAGGAAGTGGCAACAAGGAGAAAAGAGATGTTGAGCCATCTACAGCCACACCTACTGTTAAAAACCCTCCTAAGTCGTTTGTACCTAAAGCACCTTACCCTGAGAGACTACAAGCGCCCAAGAAAATAGGGTAGTCTGGGGACATTGTGGAGGCATGCTTTGCTCAGTTTGGGGAAGATTTGGATTTGGATAAGCTACATGAGCAAGCAAATGCTATCTTGGAGCTTGCTCCTTAGGAGAGCAGTAAGACGGAGGAGACTGTGGGTGAATCAAGCATTGAGGACCCCTTGGAGGCATGTTTTACTCAGTTTGGAGAGGATTTGGATTTGAATAAGTTGCTTGAGCAAGCAAATGCTACTTTGGAGTCTGCTCCTCAGAAGAGCAGTGAGACAGAGGAGACCACAGCACCTGACCACCCAAGAAGGAACTTAAGCCTTTACCGAACAATCTTAAGTATAAGTTCCTAGGTCCAACAGTTCCTTTGCCTGTGATTATAGCTTTAGATTTGGTTGAGGCTCAAGAGGATAAATTAGTGGACATTTTAAAAGAGCATAAGGAAGCTATCGTCTGGACTATTGAGGATTTCAAAGGAATCAGCCCCTCGATGGTGATACCCACGTTACGTTTGGAAGAGAATGTCAAGCCATCGAGGGAGCCACAAAGAAGGCTCAACATAGCTATGCAAGAGGTTGTGAGGATTGAAGTGATAAAGCTGTTTGATGCAGTGATCAATTATCCAATCTCTGTTAGCAAGTGGGTGAGCCCGATTCATGTCGTTCCCAAGCGGGCTGGAGTGACGGTAGTGAAGAATAAGGACGATGAGTTGGTGCTAATTTGTGTTTAGTCAGGATGGAAAGTATGTATAGACTACCGTAAGTTGAATGCTGCCACAAAGAAGGATCATTTTCTACTCCCATTTATTGATCAGATGGTGGAGTGCTTAGTTGGGCATGATTACTAATGTTGGGTCTAGCTAAAAATGTTAAACTTAGCGCTCATGGGAGGCACCCCACAGCATATCCTTTTTGTTTACTTATTATTTTACATATTTATGATTAATTCTTGTTTCCAGTATTTTTGTTTTCCAGTCTTTATTTTTTCAGGGACAACGCGTACGTCAGTTCAAGTTTGGGGGTATGTTATGAGTCATACCAAGTCCAGATAGTTCTTCAGATCCTAGGTCAGCTCTTTCCATATTATTCACACATTGGGGTCAATGTGTAATTTAAGTTTGGGGGTATGGGAGACACATTACACACACTCTGTCCTAATTTGTTGTTGTTTTTCTTCAATTAAAAAAAAAGGTAAATGCATACGCATGTTATTTTGAAATTTTAGTTGATCTAAACAAATATTGTGATGTGATTTCATTGGTGAGATTAAAATTTTGAACACATGTTTTGATGATAGAGTTTTAAAACTTTGTTACTTACTTTGGGCATTTGAGAATTCATATGTTTGAGCCAATCTAACACGAGCATTAGCACATATTTGTGTGAGGTATGACATGTGATTTTAATGTGTATGTTTCCTTATCTTAACTGAAACTGGAGGACTTCTGGGATTAACACTTGGGCATAGAAAAGCATAAAAAAAAATAATGATCATCATCAATAAACTTTCCACTGAGTAACTGGACCTCTTGCCTCAGTAAGCAGTGAGTGTTCACGTCAAAAGGTGGGAATTTTATTCATAATGATCATTGCGAAATTTTTCACTGAGTAACTGGACCTCTTGCCTCAGTAAGCAGTGAGTGTTCACGTCAAAAGGTGAAAATTTTGTTTGGTAGCATTAAGGTCAGTTTAGTTTCGTAGCCTTTTTTACTAGAGTTAGTAAGTCCTTTGGGGTGTCTTTACACCTAATGCCCTAAAGCCATCTGGTTTGGGAGTCATTGACTCAACACTCGTTACATGGGTCAATTAAAAAGCTTAAAGGAACTAAACATAGCAGAGCCTTATATAAAAAAAGAAAAAAAATAAAAAATAAATAAAACTATGCCATCGTTGTTCATTCTGATGAGAAATTCTGTGAATCTTGAGACGTGGAAACATTGTACATTGAACTTATTTGGAAACCTCATCAATATATGCTAACTCACTTTACACTGATTCAAGCTTGTGATGTCTTAGCATGCCTCTTGTAAGTAATTAGGTTTTAAATTCTTATTCATTATGAAGATGGGTTAGATTTTTTAAGCTTGCTCATGAATGAATTTCATGATTTTGAGTTCTCCTTAAATTTTTGGATACCATGAGTGATGAACTTATCTTTATGTTCTTTGTTTTTCATTTAGTTTTTTATTTTGTTTTACTAAGGGACTAGCAAAATGTAAGTTTGAGGGTATTTGATGAGTGCCAAATATTGCATATTTTGGCCACTTAATTTACATTTGTTAGCTTAAGAAGTTGTTACTTTGAGTTGTTTTCGTTGTTTTTCAGGTTTACAAGCACTAGGAAAGGAATTCACTAAAATTGCCAGAATTACCTGTACAGATTATTCATTTTTGTGGATTTTACTATATTGATTCAGGAAGAACCAGAAGATGAGCCATATATGCTTGGAAAGATCTGGAAGTCTATTTTCTGAGGAATTTTACGGCTCGTAAAAATGATTTTTCAAGAGAAAGTTATGGCCGTTTTAGTAGACAAGGGTCGAGCTGAAGATGTCTAGTGCGATCAATCGCACTAGACTTGCGATCGATCGCACTAGACTTGCGATCGATCGCAAGTGCGCACTCGCACATCCCACATCGGTTAAAAATGCTTTGCAGTGCACTAGCATGCTATCGATCGCACCATGCTGCGATCGAGCGCACTCGGGCAGTATCCCACATCGAATTTGCAACCTATTGTTCCCCGGGACTCCCCTTATAAAAGCACCATCTCACTTCATCATTCAGTGTGCAATTCCTGGGCCATTTGGTGTAATCCGGTAGACGTCTGCTAGCATTCTGGTGGATCCTGAAGGCTTTGCTACCAGGAGGGGAAGTGCCACCCAACAACGAGTGGAATTTCTCCTATGTATACTAATTTATTTCTTTTTATTTAGTTTTAAAGTTTAATGTTTAGCACTTGTATTGTGAACTTTAGTTTCATAATTATGAGAGGCTAAAATCTTCAGCTAAGGTTAAAGATGAAGCCTTTCCTTTGTTTAGCATTATATTTTCAGAGTTGCGCATAACAATTCTGATGTTTTTAGTATAAACGTTCTGTTCAATTATTTGAGTAGATCTTATGATTGATTGCTTTTAATTGTTAAATTGGATATTCCTTGTGTTTCATCTGATGGATACATCGAATCCTTTTCGATTAAATTGGATTTCCTTTGTGATTTGTTAAAAGCGGATACATTGGATGCTTTTGGTTTAAATGGGATATTCGTTATTTTTTTTGTTTAAAGTTGGATTCATGGAATTTTTTGATTACTTTTATATAGAACAAAAAAAATATATGGTTTACTTTGATGGGGTGAATTCAGAAACCTTAGTTATTTTATATTTTCTTTAAACCAATTTAGTTTAAGTTTATATTTCTTTTGCAAAAATACAATTCAAAATTTGGAACTAGGTTAAGATAAGGTTAGTTTAGATAAAATTATATTTTCACAACGCAATTCCCTGTGGATTCGACCTCGCACTTGCACAACTCTATATTGCAAACGACTTGTGCACTTTCGAGTAATTTAAAACTCACAACACAACTCATCTAGTTTCTTCCATATAATAGCAGGATCTTCCGAGTCTCCGCACTCCCTTGTGACACTATCCGACATGTGTAGAAAGATGGTGTTGTATGCCATCTTCTTCATCTCAATCCACTTGTCCTCCGTGATACTTGCTGAAAAAGTATCATCTTCTCCAATAGCCAAGTCCACTTTCTGTTGCATAAGAACAGCCTTGATCTTTTGCTTCCATAAGGAAAAATCTCCCTTTCCTTCAAACTTCTTAACAACGAAATTTGAACCCATGTTGCAGAGATGATCCCAGATTTGTGCAGCACCCACAAATTCTTTCCAACTTTTTCTAAACCTCAAGAACACGATCGAAGATTGATCTTAATATTGTTCTTGAATCACCCTTAAGAACACAATCTGATCATGATCTTTACTCCGTTCTTGAATCACCCAAGAAGTTTGTTCTTTGATTCTTGGAGTCTTGCTCCGATACCTTCTGTTCTTGCTCCGATACCCAGCTGTACAAGCTCTGATACCACTGTTGGGAAACCACCTTGGATGATGCCCAGGAGGTGATCTTTCAAACACCCAATTCTAGAGTGACTTGTATAAGAAAAGAAACAACAACCAATCAAAGTAAGAAAGAAAAGAACACAAGAAATTTGTTAACAAGGTTCGGCAATGTGCCTACGTCCCCGTGAGCTCCTCCGAGCTCTCTGCACTATCTTATCAATGGAATTCTTTACAATCAGCAACACCCTTCCAAGAACTCACAAGTTCTTGAAGAACAAGAAGAGAAGAAAGAAAGTGATAGAACTATTACAAAAGCACTCTACCCATAATCTATACTACTACTCTCTTTATAACCAGCCTTTCTTTTGAGATCTATTCTAGTGCTTCTCTGTGTTTTGTGTCTTTTCACTCTCACACTTGCGCTTTAACTCTCTTGTATGATGATCACTTGTATGTCACAATGTGTTATATCACAATGAAGCTAGGTGACCCTTTATATAGTGTACAAACTTCTTAACCAATCTTGAGAGTCAATATCCACCCTTAGATCTTAAAGATCAATCAACTTTAGCCCTCCATCAATCACAAGTGATCCTATGCATTTTGGACATGTCTCACGAACCACTTAAAAGGCTGAAACATGTGTGCATCAGTGTGCCTGGCGTCGCGGCCCAGAATAGGGCAGGCTGCTGCCCAGGGCAAAGCACACTTCCTCAAGTTTCTGGGCGCCGTGACATGGGGTAGGCTGTGCCGCGGCCTAGCCCACCTCTAGCATCCTCTCTTGCTATGCGACGAGGCCTAGAAAAGGTTGTGCCACGGCGCACACTAGTGTTGAACATGCTGATTTTATTCTTCCACCTTCTTGTTTAAACCTCGGACAAAATACCAACAACGATATATCTGGAGACAACAACGCAGTAAAGGACCGGCATATATAATTAATATATCAAAATCAATTGCATCCTAAATTCCACACATAAGAGAAGCATGATTGAACTTATATGGAGAAAAAGAACAGCAATCATCGGAGTTAAATAAAATCTATGGGAGAAGAAAATATAATTGTCTATCACACAAAAACATTAACTTTAATATTAAATAAAGGGAATAGTTCAAAATAATTATTCAATGTTAAAAACACAAATACTGAATTAAATACAAGCCAAACCCACTATGTATAGGAGTTCATCTCTTCGCCTTGGTTGAAACTTAGCCTAGCCGATAATACATAATCACAACAGCTCTCTAGAAATTCAGTGTGTATCTCTTCAGCCCCTTGTTCTCTGTGTCTGAAATCCTATATATAGCTGTATGGAGATGGCTTTGTAGACAGAAAAGTTGCCTTAGGGTTTTTGTTCAGGCTGTGTGCTTTTGCTACTGTCCAGTCCCAGTTATGCTACTATCCAGGCCGTGTATTTACTGCTGTCTAGAACTAGTCTAGTTGTGCCACGCTGAAATCATGCACAGCCTGACCTTGGTCTACTAAAACTGCCATAACTTTCTCTAGAAAAATCATATTTATGAGCTGTAAAATTCTCCAAAAAAATAGACATCCTGATCTTTCCAAGAATATATGGTTATCTCTTGGTACTTCCTGAATCAATACAGTTTAATCCGCAAAAATGATTGATCTGTACGGGAAATTATGGAAATTTAGTGAAACTCTTTTTGACCCTTTGCTAGTGAAAAAATGACTTAGTAAAATGCTCAGGTTATCTTTAACAGTTTAGAAATGATGGGTTTTATTGCACTCCTATTGGGAAACCCGATTTCCATGCTTGAACTGGTCTAAATGTTGTGGATTCTTTCGAATATATTTTATATATTTTTTTGCTTAAGGCTTCTTTGTTTTTTTAAATTTGTAAAACACACTAAAACACAGAATTCTCAAAGGTTCACACTTGTCAAGAAATTCAATGAATAATCAAAATTAATCTCAACAAATGCATATAATTAGCCCTATTTGAAGTGCATTTTCCTGCCCTAATCAAGGACAGCACTCAAGGTGCTTGATTGTAGTTTTTATTGGCCCTCGTTGTTTAAGGATGCATACCTCTTTTGCAAGTCATGAGATCGTTGTCAAAGAATAGTTAACTTAGGTGCTTGGAATAAAATATCATAAACCATGATACTTTTTGTTAAGATTTTTGATATTTGAGGCATTGATTTCATGGGACCCTTCCCATCTTCTTTTGGTAATCTTTACATTTTACTTGCTATTGATTATGTCTCAAAATAGGTGGAAGCAAAAGCCACCAAAACTGCTGATTCTAAAGTTGTTGTAGATTTTGTAAAGTCTAACATCTTTACAAGGTTTGGAACACCGAAGGCCATTATCAGTGACAGAGGTACACACTTTTGCAATCGGTTGGTGGAAGCATTGTTGAAGAAGGATAACATCAAACACAAAGTATCCATGACATATCATCCACAAATCAATGGGCAAGATGAAGTGTCGAATCGAGAAGTGAAATCCATACTTAAAAAGACGGTCAACCCAAATAGAAAAGATTGGTGTTCACACCTTGATAATGCACTTTGGGCTTATAGAACCGCTTACAAGATGCCCATCGATATGTCTCCTTATCGATAAGTCTATGGTAAGCCTTGCCATCTTCTGGTTGAATTAGACCATAAGGTGTTTTGGGCGATAAAGCAATGCAACATGGGTGAGCAAAGGAAACTCCAATTGCAAGAACTTGAGCAGATACAAAACAATGCCTAAGAGAATGCAAGAACTTACAAGGAGAAAACTAAGGTGTTCCATGATAGGATGATTGTGCGGAAAAACTTTAGCATCGAGTAAAAATTCATTTTATTCCACTCGCACCTGAAGTTATTTCCCAGTAAGTTACGTTCCCATTGGGTTTGACCTTTTATTGTTATTAATGTTTTTCCTTACTATGCAGTTGCAATCAAGAGTTTGAAAACCGATAAGGTCTTTAAGGTGAACGGGCATAGATTGAAGTCTTACTATGAGTCGTTTGAGATGCATGATGTAGAGGATATATCACCCTATGAACCAGCATATATTGATGAGTGAAAAAGGGGTACACGTTGGGCTGACGACAGTAAACCAAGCGCTAACTGGGAAGCAACCCAATTTTTTTTTGTTTTGTTTTTATTTCTATTTTTATTTTTCATTTATTTCATTTAGTTTTAGTTTTTAGTTTGGTTCAATTTATTTTATTTTTCACAGCAATGAGGACATTGCCCAATTTAGGTTGGGGGTGGATGATGTATTACTATATTTTCATTATCTTTTTAAGCTGTTTTATTTTATTTTATTTTTAGTTTTATTTTCCTTAGGATTTTAAGATTTTTTGGTTTCATTTTTCTTAGAATTCTATTTTAAAAAAAAATTGAATTAAAATAAAATAAAAAAGAAGACTAAGTTTGATGTTTAGGTTGATTCATATGGTCAATGATGGTATATTAGGTGGCATTTGTATTTAGTTTTCAATTGAGTTGGATTTTGCATGAGTTTAAGAGTGGGTTGCCTGTCTAGTCTACAATTGTTTAAGATTTATGCTATCCTAAATATGATTGTGAGGATTGATAGTCTTTGCATGCTTAGAGAAGCTTTATTTGAATTTTGATTTTATGATTGATCTCAACAGACTCTAGAACATATTTGATGATTGCACGAGGGGAAATCCTAGGATTCATAGCATTTGGGAGATGATTTAGGCCATTGTTGGATCGTTTGAGCCTTTCTAGCCTACCCTTTTTCCTTTTGATTGCTAGTCAGCCCTTTGAGCCATAATAAGAGACCATGTTTTTCTTGTTTTTAGCCCATTATAACCTACCCCTTTTTTAGCTTAAATACTATATCCTTACCCTTTAAGATGACCTAAATGCGCACATTAAAATAAAGCATAAAGGGAGTTAGGAAATGAGTTGATTTTGAATACTGCCATAACCCTAGTTATGAAAGATGATAGGTTGGGGGTTGTGGCAAGTTATCAAGGAGTAGATGGTAAAAAAAAATGAAAATGCATGAATGAAAATACATGGTTTGCAAGAAATCGGGGATGGTTGAAAAGAGAAGAAAAAAAAGGGTTTAGTTGAAAAGATGAGTTCAATGATCAAGGAAAGTTAATTTTTAGGAATAGAGGCTCCTAATGCTTTAAGGTTGTGCTTCAAAGAAGGTCCTCTTACATTTTTTGAATCCTATCCTTCGTTTGTAGCCATTACCCTAGCCTAACATTACAAGCTTTACAAAGTCCTTTTGATCCCAAGTGGTGTGACAATCCTACACTGGTGGAGAGTATTTCTGAAAAATAGACCTATGGAGTTTGATACACATATTTCAAGATCATGATTAATACTTATCTACTTAACACAATCCAAGCAGTAAAACTAATCTTTCCAAATAATCATGCAAGGAAGTGGTAGAGATTGATGGCAAGAGTATGAGTGGACTTGTGAATCTAACTCTTGAATTTATGTGATATCTGACGATACTTTTAATTATCTGCTCTTTATACTCTTATAAGACAAGATTATGAATCGACCCAAGATTAAGCTTAATTCTTTCAGGTGTTTGTAGGTATCACAGCTGAAAGCCCCCACGAGACTATATTCGTCCTATTTAGGTCACCAATAGGTTTAAAGGCTTGTTGCATTCTCTACATGCAATCGTGAAATCAACAAAAGTGATTTATTTTAGTTTAGGAGTAGTTTTGGTTTTTAGTTTTGGTTGGAGGCAATTTTTAGACGCTTGACTTGCTAGGGACTAGCAAGGAGCTGGTTGGGGGTTGTGATGAGTACTTGAAAATACACTAACACTTAGTGATTTATCGGTATTATTTGTGGGAAATTAGGTTTAAATCTTGCATTTTTAATTAATTGTCTTTAAAATGTGTTTTTTTTTTTGGAATCATGGGTATTTTTGGTGTATTTTCAGGTCACGGGTGCTTAAAAATAATATTTGGAAGAAAAAATAATATTGGCAAGAAGATCCAAAACGTATAGGATTAAATGGTTCGAAAATCGGAATCAGAATGAGAGATTACGTCGTTTTATCAAAGGAAAATAGTAGAATTCAAAGAAGGACATGTACCGCAGCATGGGTCTTGCATGCTACAGTCGTCTGTTCCCTAGAGTTTGACTTGGAATGTCTACTGATACGGGCCGCGTCATACTTTTCTTGGGCCACGACCCGCATAGCTGGAGAATAAAATAAAATAAAAAACCCTAGTGAATATTGTGAGCCTCTATATATATACCATTTTTACTTGTGTTGCACTTTTTCCTATTTTGTGTCATATTTCCTTTTAGTTACTTTCCTATTTCATGTTTTCCTAGTAGTAGAAGTATTTCCCATTTCAATGTCTTCCCTTTTCCTAGGCTGCACTTTTTCCTATTTTGTGTTATATTTCCCTTTAGTTACTTTCTTATTTCATGTTTTCCTAATAGTAGAAATATTTCCCATTTCATTGTCTTTCCTTTTCCTAGAAGAAGTAATATTATTGTACTTTCCTTTTCTTTTCTAAGAGTTTGGCTATATAAGGCCGGCTGCCCTTGCCTTGTAAGAACAACAAATTTTTCCTAGAAAAAAAAATAGAGCAGAGAAAATTGAGAAGAACATAGCTGCTATTAGTGATCAAAGAGATTCATCTGCATAGAAGACTATTCAAGAGTACTGTTGTTTGCTTTCATTCTTCATTCTTCCCATCTTTCATATCTTTGAATATTTATTTTGTTTTTAATTTTAAGATTATGTCTAGCTAATTTTATTTTTGGTTAAAGGTGATTTCAATATTCAGAGATTATTCAGAGATTATTATCTATATTTCTAATAAAATTGTTTATGCTCTTCCATAAGAATTGTTTATGATTGTTATTTTGTTTTATTCGATGTGGCCAACCAAATGAGATAGGGTAATTATCTAATGCTAGGTTAAGAATCGTGATCCGTAATTATCATGAATTTCTAATCAATGGTAGCAATTAGTAATCACTGATGATGGGATATTTTCGTGTGATTATTATATGGAATATAAGTCAAGGTAAATGAACCGGGCTTATGTGTTTGTTTCTTGCACCAACCTATCTTTCTTAACCTAATGCTTCTATTAAATTAAATTTAGAGAGCTTATTCTAGGTTATTTAATAGATAGAGATCAAGTAAATAGCTTGTTTTACATAACGACAAACTAAGAAAAGATCGGGGTAATAGGGCTTATTATTATCTACGGTTGGTAATTTTTTTAGGAATTTAGGGATAACTCTGATATTGATTCATCATTTCATGTCTAGTAGTGGAGAATGATCCTTTGACCAATTTTCTTATTATCGTTACAAAGTTTATTCAATTTTGAATCATATTTTAGTTGTCTTTCATTATTCATAATTTTTAGTTAATCATTTAAAGAAATCCCCAATTAGTTTATTAGGTTGTTTTGAATTTAATTTAGTTTAGCAATTATTTATATTTTTTCTTTTAACAATTATGTGTTTAATTGAATTAAATTACAATCCTCTGTGGGAAATGACCATTTCTTTCCACTATATTTCACAAGATAATGTTTAGAGAAAGGAATTAATTTACACGTCTGTTTTTTGGCATGTCATATACACAAGGTGTCTATGGTGCCTTAAGTCCAAGGATCAGTTATACAACTACAATGTAAGAACTTCTATCGACAGCCTATAAAATTTCCATTAGGAATTTCTTAGTCGAGTTAATTCGATAGACATGTTCTTTAACAAGGAACTATATAACTTGTTTTAGTATCTCGTACACTAATGACTGTGTGATCAATCATCCTCAACTCCTTGACAAAATATATTATATACTAATCTATCTGGACTTACTAATGTCCTTCTTAGTGACCTTATGATTAGGAACATTTAAGAATAAAGCTTAAAGAAATACATCTTAGTATACATAATAAAAATAAAGGAAAGAAGAAACCCGAGAGAAGAGTCGTCAATTCTCCTCCACAGTTTCATTCTCCAAGCTAAAAGCAAAAGATAAAAGAAGGGATCTAAGAAGTGATTTTTTGTGTGTGTTTTACAAGTGTATTTATAGGGCTTGAGTAGTCCTAGAAGGCTCATGAGTTCCTAAACTTTCGTAAAACGCAAAACTCCTTTATTTCCAAAATAGAGTTATTTCCAAAATAAGATTCTACAGTTTACTGTTCACACCCGTATATGTGTGCTCGATCGCATTGCTGCGCTCGATCCTTCATGTGTGCGAACGATCGCATGTGCGCTTGATCGCATGCAGTAGTGCGATCGATCGCACTCTGACCAGAAGCTGCTCCAGGATTTCCAGGCTTCTTCCCTTAAGTGCCATAACTGCTTCCTTTTTCTCCAAGACCTATAAAAACATGTGAAACACACAAAATGAAGTAAAACAGACTAAAACGTATAGACAAAGAGCTTAATACATGTAAATTAAACTGATTTATCTATATCCTTTTAGGGATATGTCATCTTAACTGCCGTATATTTATTGAATAAGGTTATCTTAAAGGCAATACCAAAAATTCTATATGAGATATGAAAAGGAAGGAAATCTAATCTTAAGCACATTAAGATTTGAGGTTGTCCTATCTATTTAAAGAAGTTACAAACAGACAAGTTGGGAACTAGGTCCAATAAATGTAGGTTTGAGGGATATCTTAAGAAATGTTTTGGATATTATTTCTTTCATCCACAAGAACAAAAGTTGTTTATTTCTAAGCATGCTACCTTTCTAGGAAAATAGTTTATGCTAGAAGGGAGCAGTGAGAGCAAGATAGATTTTGGTCAATGCACCTGAAGGTATAGAAATTATAGGTTGGAAATGGGTCTTTAAGAGAAATATTGGAGTGGATGGAAAGGTAGAGATCTATAAAGAAAGGCTAGTAGTAAAGGATTTCAAGCAAAGGTAAGAAATTGACTTTGATGAAACCTTCTCTATAGAGGTCATGTTTATATCCATTATGATTTTACTTGTAATAGTTGCATACCATGACTATGAGACACGGAAGATGGACGTAAAGACTGAATTCCTCAATGGAAACATAGTGGAGGATGTGTACATTGCACAACCAAAGGGTTTTACATCTAATGGTAGTGATCACAAGGTATACCAGCTAAAAATTCCATTTATGGATTAAAGCAAGCTTTTAGAAGTTGGAACATCTGTTTTGATGAGACAGTCAAATCATTTGATTTTATCAAAAATGAAGATGAACTATGTGTGTATAAGAAGGTTAGTCGGAGTGTTGTGACATTTTTTGTGCTGTACGTTGACAGCATACTACACATTGGGAATGACATAGGTAAGTTACAATAAGTCAAGGTTTGGTTTCCAAAGAGCTTCTCCATGAAGGATTTGGCTGAGACATCCTACATTTGGGGGATAAATATCTATAGAAATAGATCTAGAAAAATGCTAAGCTTGTCCCAATCCGCATACATAGACAAATTACTAAAGAGGTTTAGCATGGAAAATTCCAAAAAAATGACTCTTACCAATGAGTCATGGATTTTTTCTCTCTAAGGAGATATCCCCAAAGACTCCAAAAGAGAGAGAAAGCTTGAGCAAAAGACCATATCCATCTGCAATTGGTTTCATCATGCATGTAATTTTATGTACAAGGCCTAATGTCACAAATTCTATGGGTGTTACGAGCATGTTTTAGTCTAATCCAGGTGCAGGTCACTAGATAGCTGTGGAAATCATTCTTAAGTTCATAAGAATAACTAAAGATTTGTTTCTCATTTATGAGGAGTAGATTTGAAACTTGAAGGCTTCATAAACTCTAGTTTTCAATTTAACAAGGATGATTGTAAACCAGTTTATGGATACATGTTCACCTTAAATAGTAGAGTAGTGAGCTCAAAAAATTCCAAGCAAGAAACTATTATAGATTTGACATTGGAGGCCGAATACATTGCTACATCAAAGGGTGCGAAAGAGGCTATTTGGATGAAGAAGTTCACTAATAAACTTGGTGTTGTTCCAAACATTGTCAATCTAGTAGCTTTATGTTGTGATAAAAATGGTGCTATTGTGCAAGAAACGGAACCAAGGTCTCATTAGAAGTCCAAGCACATTTTGCGGATGACCTTTCTCCTCACACCAAGGTGAATCTACCTTCTATGTTCAAGACACCAGACATGGATCAATTTGATGGTACTGGTGACCTGAAAACCCATTTGAAATAGTTTGTTGGGCTTTAGAATCTTGCTGGTTTGAACCATGATCAATTAACTACCTATTTCCCTTACTTTCTCGCTGGTGCTACCTTCAAGTGGTAATATACTCAAGAATCTATTGCTATAAAGAAATGGGATAACATTACTTAAGTATTCATAACCTAATATGCTACAATACCTAGTTGGATATCATCATCCATGATTTGGAGACTACAAAGAAAAACCTAGTGAGACTTTCTCAAAGTTCATATCTCATTCATGATCCAAAGAAGCTAAGATATCCTCTAAACCTAGTGAGAAGGACCAAGTCTAAATTGTGATGAACAACTTGCAACCAATATACCATAAAGGGTTGTTTGTTATGCTAATTGCCATATTTTAGCAATTGATCGATTATGGTACCCAAATAAAGGATGTTATCTTTAAAAAGAGGATAGAGAAGAATGGTGGAAAGTTCTAAAACAAAGCCTAAGGGGCAAGTGATAGTATGAGTTCATATGAGGTGAGCCATATAAATGCTAAAAGCCCTAGTAGACTAAATAAATGGTCAGAGAGGTCAAAATGATTGCACTCCTTTGGGGATGAGCCTTTTCTAAGCCTTGACCCACTTTATTAAAAAGTCAAAGCTCACGACCTTAGCCACCAACCCTTTAACTAATATTGCCCCTACCCATTTTGACCTCACTAGGCGATGCACCTATCACTAAAAACTTGGCCATGACATTGAGGAATGCTTCAAGCTCTGCAATGAAACCCAATATATCATTGTTAAGGACTCTAATCCCTCACCGAACACCACCAACAACCATATTTCCTAAACATGATTGACACCTCCCCCACAATCAACCCTTCCATCCTCATTACCCCATTTATTGCTATGCTCAAACACTTTTACCCAAACCTATCCAAGCTTACCTTTGGGGAAATGTACCGTGGGGAATTTTTTGGGACTTTATGGATTGTGTTGAAGAGTTCCTAAATCCGAATGGTTAGACCATGGAAATCATGATAGCATAGGGAGAAAAAACAGTTTCAATGGAAGGTTCGAGTTTTATCGTTGTGTTTACTAAGGACCAGTCTAAGTCAAAAGTCTGAGTCATTTTTTTGTTTTTTTTGTTTTGGAAGAGTGAGCAAAGGAACAATGTCTATGCCCCCTACTCGAATGAGTCCTTTGATAATATCAATAAGATGGTGTATGATTTTTGTGTACTTTAAGTCTTTAATGTGTGATGAGAAAGCTCCCAGTAAACTTAATTACAAAACTCAAAACTAAAATGAATGAAATTTAACTATTAGTCTCAGTACTACATCTGTTCCATTTTGTTTTGAAAAAAACAAAGAGAAGAGGAGAAGAAGAAGAAAAAAAGGATGAAAAAAAAAAGAATAAGAAAAAAAAAATCATTGTGAATTTGCATGGTATACCAAAATTTGAGTTATCTCAAAGCTGAGACGAAACCTAAGAAAACTCATTCATAGCCTTAAACCCATGGAAATGTTAGTTTAGAAAGGCTAAGTAATTAGAATTGAAATGATGAGAGGCCATTGTTCTATTTTCTTGTTCATTTTGATCTCCAAATATCAACCCCTTTTGAGACTTATTATGATTCTTTCCAAAAACAACCCTTGCCAAGGGTTGCGTTTCCTTAACGACGAAAGTTTTGAAAAAGCATTGTATTACACTAAATATAAATGAAATGAAGCTCCACAATGAAATGAAAAGGAAAGAAAGTGAAGAAAGAAGAAAAATGAAGTTCAAAACAAAATGAAAGAAGCAAAGAATATGAAAGGAAAGAAAAAAAGGAAGAGAAATGAATAAAAAAACAAAAGAGATAAAGAAGAAAGTCAAAAACAATGAAAACACAATCCTTGATTTATAAGAACCCTGAAAACACTTTTTAGGGCTTTAAAGTTTTCTTTTTTTTATTAGTCTTTAGAAACTACTAGCCACATTACAAGCGTTGAGAAAGTCCTCTTAGATCAATGAAGGTTGCTTAGCCTCATAAACCATTCTAGGTAATGATAAAATTTATTTCAAGCAAACCACGACCCACCCTTGCCATCACTTGCAAAGGTTTTTCTGATTCTTTCTAAATAATTTTGCTCAAATAGCCCACCTTAGCACCACTTGCAAGGGGTACTCCAAATCAACTTCCAGCATATCATTTCATGTTTTTTTCTCATCGCCCTCACAATAGGTGCACCAAGTTCCAAATCACCTTTCTCATCCACTGTCAAAATCAACCTTTATTCTTGCACCACTTGCAAGGCAGTTCCTTAATCTCATGAACATTCTCCAAAATTACCTTTACACCACTTGTATGGAGTAGCTCTAAACACAATGATTGCTCAACTACACATGATTTGACCCCTCCTCGGGTATGTAGCCAATCATATTTATGCATCAATAATCTTGAAAAAAGCCCTAGGTCCCCTTTAAAACCATGCAAATACACTATGACATCTTTGGCAAAATGAATAAAATAAGAGGGGATCGATTCAGTACATGAATTAATGGAAATAGTTCTTTGAGCTCGGTAAAATGGTTATGCCACTAACTCATTTTTTTACGGGATTTCAAAACACATATAAAAGGCAAAGAGCACAAAGAATCATCGCACCATTTTTCTCTCCCTAGTCATCTTTTTTCTCCTCTTTCTTCTCAAACTTTTCGACTCGATCCCAAGTCCACAAACAAGCATGCATGATAATCATTGATCAAAGACCAATATAGAAGAATTAAAACAAATAGACTTAGAATTCCTTTGGGTGATGTCAACAAGCAACTATTTTGTCACGACCAAAAGCATTAATTAATCAACTTCTTATTATTGTACGTAACTTCCCATAGAAGGAATGCCTCCCGTCTAATTCAAATATGGACATTTAGATCCCAAAAGATCATGGCCATCTCATAATAAAGCCAAAAGCACAGAATCACAATCACTTGATGCCATTTCACAATGTTTTTCTATGAGACCTAAGAACTTTCATACACACATGAGCATATAATATAAATATGTACTCTATTAATTTCATAAGTAGTGTGTTTAAGGCTAGTTTGAATTACCATTGATAAAAATAAACTATGACTAGTTTAGATTTGGCAACGAATTTGAATAAGCAAATTGTCATGGTTTAATGCAAAAATTGACACCTATGCTAAGAATTTTGTGTAGATGATGAATTTCTCATTAGAATAACATTTTGAAATCAAGAATATCAAAATTTTCCTTTGGGCTTTGAATTTGGCCTTAATTTGGGCTTGGGTGATTTTAGGCCCAATGAGCTTAGCCCACTAAGGGCTACATTATTTATTGCTTGACATATATAAAGCATGACAAGGATTTACAACCCTTTAGAGAGCTTCTTAAGTGGGCCCCATAATCGGATTTGGATATATCTTCAAATTAACCTAAAAATAAAGAAAAATGAAAAAAAAACAAAGGAAAACAAAGGAAAGAGGGGAAGAACGTTGAGAGGTCCGAGTCTTGAAGATTTTGATTGATAAATTATGGAAAAAATTGTTAAATTTAGTTTAAAGAAATTCTTTCACAATTGTTGCATGGTTCTTGGTGTTCAACACTTTTACCGGTTCAATTTCAAGGAAATATGAGATTTTGTCTTAAGGTGTGGTTTCTAACATGCATCATGTTACTTTATGTTATTTATGCTTTAATAAATGAATTATATGCTTAATTCATGCAAAGAATACTTGCAATCATGTCTTTTATAGTTTGAAATCGCACAAGTTAAAACTGGATTCAATAGAGGTATGTTCTGTAATAGGTATGTAATGAACTTTATATTTTAATATGTTATAGTTCTACATCTCTAGAGATTGTATATCGAATTTAATCTCAATAAGATTTTTAGAGTTAGTCTATCACTAGACTTATTACAGTTGCGTTCTAGAAACCAAAATATGGACAGATTCTATTATTAAACTTTAAGCTATTGTGACTCGATCATTTTAAGACCAATTTTGAATCACTTAGAAATGTTTTGTAATGAGTGAGTAATAACCTTTTACTGAATTTTGTTCAATCGTGGCAGATTCATTTCGCTATTTTTTTTATCGATGAATGTGCATATGTATGTATTTGCGCATGTGTGTGAATGAAGAAGAGTTATCAACATTAAATGAAGAAGTATTGTTTAAGGGATGCATATTGGGACACATCCTAATAGGTTAACCTCCCTATTGGGTGTGCACCAAGCACAACATTACATTATTTAATGTTAGTGAATGATTGAACATTGTTTGGGTATGATACTTGACTTCATCCTTATAGTGATTAATTTAACGTTATTGGAATGCTCACGAGGTCCCTACTAGATCAATTGAGATCTTTGTTTGAGCGGCTTAGGCCTTGAAGGATCGGTTTGGACTAAAGTGAGATAAGATGGAATTGATTGGTATGAAGAGTGTCCTTTCAAATTTAGTTAGTAATGCATTGCATATGATTACTTAGTGTAGTTATTTGTAACCACTAGTATAGGATAGTGGATTACTCACATCTACTCATCCTGTTAGTGTACTATGTGTTCTTGATATGATCCATACATGAACATCTTTACAATCGTACCTCATTCATACATGCATGTATAATTGTACATTTGCATATATCCACACAGATCCCTACTAGGCCTAGTTGTTTGGCTGATCCATTCTTTGAATTGCCTATCTTTTTAGATTATGAAGAGATTATTATTTTAAGGAGGCTGGTGTAGCGGATTTAGACTTATATAATGGTAAATAGCTCAGTGTATTGTGTTATTTGTAATTAGAGTGGGAGAAAGTGGATTGTTTTAGCATGTGTACAAGATTATTGTATTATTGAATCAATCAGTTATTGAGGTTTAAAGTGATGATTTACTGTAAAATATTTTTATGTAAAACTTCTGCATATTGATGATTTCTAGCACACTCTTGATTACCTTTCGAGGTACTTATATTGATTGATCGATGAAGGTTTTGCTCACTTGTAAGGGAAACTCTATAGGTTTGTAGTCGTTGTCGCGTCCATGGGATCGTGCTTGGGTCATGGGCATGACATTATCCTTGATCAAGTTAATGAAAAGTATTTATTTTTGACCTATGGATTTGTCGTACCTGCATTTCATGTAAAATGTTTTTCAAAGAAAGTACACATATCTTTTCAAAACTTCTTTAACAAATTAAAAAATGAAAAGTCCTAAAAGCCATTCTTAAGGTTACCTAGATCTCTTAAGTTAGTCATGCCCACTCCTATTTTTCTTTAAACAACCATTTTCAAAAGTCTTTCAAACAAATGTTTTCCGAAGTCCTTTGGATAGGGGTTTTCCAAAGTCCTTTAGACAAGTGTTTTCTAAGGTTCTTTAGACAAGCATTTTTCAAAGTTCTTTGTATAGGCTCTTAACAAAAGTTATTTAAACAGACTTTTCCAAAGTCTTATAAGTAGGTGTTTTCCAAAGTCCTTTAAACATGCATTTTCCAAAGTCCTTTAACCATGCATTTTCCACAAAAGTCCTTTAAACATGCGTTCCCAACGGAGTCATGAATCAACTAAGTGATGAAAAATAACTTTATCACTATCTAGTACAAATCACTATCATGGGTGTTCCCGTGACGCATTTCTTTGACCATAGCATGATTTTTTTTTTTTTTGCACTAAATGTACATCACACTATTGTTCCAATATTTAGAAAGAAATTATGGCCCTTGCAACCTTTGACTTTCATTTACGAAGAAAATCTGTCAAAGGGGGCTAATTATAGTCACAAAATTCCATTCCAAATATTAGAATGAACCATGTGTGGAGTGTGATGAGGAAAATTGGTCTCAAAAAGCTCGGGACGGATGAATATATGAAAAAAAAAAAATTGATTTTTGGATGAGAATTGATCAAAGAAATTCGGACCAAATCAATCCAGACTAAAATGAAACAAAATGGGTTGAACAAAGGGAAAATAAAATAACAGAAGGATAAGACCCTAGGGATCGGATGGACCATTGATATGAATGGTTAGGCCTCATGACTATCAAGTCAAGTCTGAGACTTGACTTGCTACATAGCCTCAATTTTGCATCTTGGTGCTGAAATCTTCTAGAATTTGATTTTTTGGCTCGAAAACCCTAATTTTTCTACCTCTGCAAGACACCTTAACCACCATCGGATTAGATGTAAAGTATCCCGATCTTTAACTACCAAAAACCCTAGCTCCAAATTTTACTATATAAACCCCCTCTTACAAACACCAAAACACAACAAGAAGAGCCTGAAATCTTGAGTTTTCTAACCCAAAAACCTCTTAAAATTCCAACACATATTTTCTCTTTTCCTAAACCTTAAAACTTCCACAAAACCTCCAAATTCCATTAACCCTAACCTCCACCAGAAATCCAAGCACTCTAGATTTCTTACAAGCCCAAACCCTAGTTTTCTTTACACCAATACCCAATTCAAATCAAAATTCCTACATGTGTTCATCCATCAAGGTTAAATAATCAAAAAATCTGAGTTAAATCTAAACCCCACATGGAATCTTTCTCTCTTTGGATTAATTCGGTGCAATTATTCCCTTTGCATCAACGCAAAAAAATAAAAATAAAAATCAAATCACAAATAGAGGTTTGTAATTTATTTGAAATTTAATTAGAACATGATGATTGATTAATTTAAGCCTTACTAATTTTAAATTATTTGTACATCATATAGATTATTTTACAAACACATGATTTAGGTTGCATCAAAATATCGCAAATATCTAGATTAAGGTTTTGCACAATTTTTCCTTGATTTGTTAAAATCACGTCACATAAATATTTTTTTAGGATTTGTTTCATAATAACATGTCATTTAGATTAGGAATTTTCAAAAAATTTTGTTGATTGAATTGCATTCGAAATCGATAAAAAATGGAATTTTTGTCGAACAATGAGAAAACCTGAAACTAGCATCACGGGAGCTAGTTAGCTCCTCATTGGGGTTGGCATGCCCTATAGAGTACAAGTTCAAGTTCTGTCTGGACCCGACCAGTTAACCTGATGTTAATTTTCTATTTCTATTTTTATTATTTGCTTTCATAATCTATCGTACTAACATGTTTTCTCTCCAATGATGAATTTTATTATTTCTCTTCTTCTCAATTATTGAGATTAACTATTGACAAGTTTTCTTGCAAGTTTTAGTGTGTAGTAAGAGTATTTTAATTTGATTGTTAAATGTTTTCCCAAGAACACAAGGGTTAGGTTCGAACCTAGGCAAGAGGGAAAACTTTAATTCGTTATTCTCTTTCCCCAAATCTTTGTAGACCAATGATAAGATATTTTCACCACCTTTAATGTTAAACAGCAACTCCAAATTTCCTGTCATCTTTGCTTTGTCCTTAAATGACACGTCCCTAAAAAAATATCCCTCAGTAAATCCTAATTCCATAATTAATGAATTAGTTGCTAGTCTAACACTTAGATCAAAGAAAATGGCTTTAGGTATTAATCTCAGAGTTGTGGGGTTTGGCGAAAAGGTGTGGTACCTATAGAAATATAAATTTTGTTATAGCTAGAATGTCCATCTATGAATGATATAAGTTTAATATGGGCAACTCTATCTACCAATTGATATACTACAAGCATAAGATATTCATCTTTACGTGCAACAAGATTTAAATTTCTAAAATCAATGCATACTCTTAACTTTCCCTTTTTTTATTACTAAGACTATATTACAAATTCAATTTGTGTACCTTGCTGGTTGAATGAATCCAGCTGGATGCATATGTATTACCTCTTTCTTGACACTTAGCTCAACTTCTTCTTACATCCTCCTTGGTGGCTTCTTGAATGGCTTGAACCTTTCCCGAATTAGCAACTTGTGCTCAACTAATTCTCTACTCAGACCAAACAAATTGTTGTAGTCCAACACAAAGCAATCAATAAATTCTAATAGAAGATTAATAAACTCTTGTTTGAACCGAGGCTTTAGAAACTTGCTTATTTATACAGGCTATGGTTTATTAGAATCCCTTAAGTTGATTTCTTCTGTGGGGTCAAGCACTTCGGCCTTGAGTTCTTTCAGCTTAGTTGGAGCTAGATAGTTATTCCATAGTAAGAGCACTTAGCCTAAAGTCCTCCTCTTCTCAAGATTTAATAACTTTGACCATGTTGATAGTATTTTTTCTTAGTTCCTTTTCTACCAAATAACACTTCACCTTTCACTAAGGTGTCCTGGAAAAAGTCCAACTTTTCTCGAGCCTACCTTGTTGGGGGCTTCATAATTATATTAATGGAGTAGAGGAACTTGTAGGGCTAAATGAGATAATTGCATTTGGTTTGTTCTCTCCTTGTGGTGGAGTTTCATCATTTGCTATCATTAAGGTCCCTTTTGGCCTCCCATCACTTTTATGCCCGAAAAAATTTACTAGGTCTATTTTTCGGTCATAAATTGGCCTTCTGCCATATTAGACTCTACAACAAAAGCTTAGCCATATGGCATTGCTACTTCAATACCTCCATGATTCCATTGAATTAAGAATTAATGAAAGGAAAAAGGTACACACCAATTAATATGAATCCAATCTCTGCCCAATAGTGTATTATACCTAGTAGATGCATCTACCACAAAAAAAAAGTAGACAGTGCTTGCTTTGTTCCCACTGGAAAAATTCCTTTGGTCACAGATATCTCTCTAAAAAAGTCAAAAATTGTGATATATTTTGGAATAAGCTAGGTATCCCTCTCTCTTGGCTTAATCATGGTCTTCTGTAGCAGAATGTTTACTGCGGCACCATTATCAACCAAAACTCCCTTCACAGGGAAACCATATATATGGACTTTGATGTAGAGTGGCTTGAGATGATGAACCATGGTTTATTATGGCTTTTAAAAGATGATCTATGGCTCTTCTTCCGCAATAATGATTTTGCATTCGACAAAATTTCCTTTTTTCTTCCTCTCTTGCTCTACGAGGTAAAAGCAATAATAAACGTCTTTTCTTTGGAAGAAGTTTGTTAATCATATTTTGCCTTAAACTTTTTAGATAGTGTCACCACTATGTTGCAAGGGAAAGGCTTCATAAGTGGCTCAAGTTGTTTTACCAACGTGCCACCTTCGAGCTGATTGTATAGAATATTCTTGCTCTCCTTTCCTTCTGGAAAGAATTCAACAATAAATCCTCCAGTACCTATGTTATGCAAGGCTTCTACCAAAGTCTAGCTACCTAAATCATTTTGGATATAGTATACCAGTTTTTGTTTGGTTTTCCTTTTCCTCTATGATATCAGCCTAGGACTTCCCTTGTTTTTTCTATTTCCTTTACTCTATCTTCATATATGCCTCAAGGAACTCATCAAGCATTAAGCCATCACCAGTAAAATTTACTTCATAACAATCTAATTTTTTCTAGCATAAATTCCTTCTAGCACGATGACTCTTCAACAGTTTTATTACTTGAATGCTCAAGTTGAAGTGACAAAACTGATTTTTCTACATCTTTTTTATCAACATCTAAGGGAGGTGGTGGAAAACTATCTTTCTTTGTCTTCTGGCTACCTATACATAATTTAAGAGAATTATTTTCTAGCTTGAAGACTTATGTTTCTTCTATAGGTGGACAGTTTCTTTCCCATTTTGCTCTTAGTATTTGGAAATGCCTTTTCTGAGTTCTTATAGAATAAGGAGCTCCTCAACCAAACTTAATACTTAGCTTAGGATGCTCAACCCTATTCCATGTCCAATTTCAAACTGAGGCTAGGGGTTTAACTATTTTGGTTGGTCTAAAAATCAATAGAGCAAAGTTTCAACAGTTGGACTTCTAGGAACTGAGCATTCTTCCTGGAACTTCTTAGGCCAAGATGGATACAACAATCTTTCCATGACATTTGGTGTTTTTGGCTGGGAAGCAACTAGAATTCCATGAGTAACTTCTTGAATAGGTGTCGTATTTCGACATAAACGATTATTCCATTGTTGTTATACTTTCTGGTTCTATCTAGTTACTTCAACCTTCTGGCCCATATCATTCTAGTCAAATGAGTATTCCATATGGCATAGGTTTTGCAGTTCTTTTTATCCCCATGTCAGTTGCCTTTCGGTATGGGCATTCTAGCTTTTAGGTCTGATTCTGGCTCCAGGTTACTCTTGCTAGAAAACTCTTTGCTATTGCTTTCTTTGAGCTTGGGCCATACTAGCCTTCCATTAATGTCTAGAGGCTTTCTTTTTGGAGGTTTGATCTCCAAGAAATATCTATCACAAATAAGATGAATGTAGGATTTCAGCTTTCTATGATAGTAAAGGTGGCAACTTTTAGTATCCAGGCTATCTCAATTCTTTATATTGATTTTAATGACCTTTTTAAATGGATTAGTGTCAATGCCCATATCAGCTTCAGGAAACTTCAGTAGCCCTTTATCAATATGTTCCTATTACAATATTTTGAAATGTTAAGAAACTATTAGTGGAATGACACTTCCTTCCATGCCATTTACAATATTGAAATTTCTTTAATTCTTTTGGTAGAGGAATATTGTGATTTCCAAATAATTTTAATAAAATTAAAAGCCAGAAGATAATCAAATATTTCTTTGACCTTAGTTATATCAAAAGTATATTTCTTGCTATTGAAATTTGGCTTATCACCTTCGGTTACTTTTACCATAGGGGTGCATACCAAACGACGTTCTTTGGTAACTTCAGCCAAATAAAACTCATAGCTAGGATCATTGAAATAAGTGCTAATAAAGGCAGCATTATATTGAGCCTCCTCTTTCAGAATGAGCTCCTAGTTAGAAGCACTATAAGCCAATTTGAAGATATCATTAAACACAATGCTCTCATATTTCTTACGAAGCTCATAATTAAGCCCATATTGAGCCACCTTGACAAATTCCAACTCTAATAGATTAATCATGAAAAGGTTTCTAGCTCTTTTGAAATGAACTAGATATTATTCAGTAGTTTCATCTGGCTATTAGTGTAGCATGGATAAGTCATCTATAGAGATCTTGGGCATGTTCCTGAATAGTTCATTATAGAACTTTTCTTCCATCTCTAGTCATTAAGAAATAGAATTAGACAGTAGATTAATATACCAAAACAAAGCAATACCAGTAAGAGAGTTTCTAAATAAATGTAAATTCAGATAATCACTATTGCATACTTCTCCACATTGAATAGTAAATCTACCAATATGTTTTATTGTGGACTTCTTTCCTTCACTAGTGTATAAAGTAAATTCTAGAACTTTGAATCCCCTAGGTAATTCATGTTGTGAGTTTTAAATTACTCGCAAGCGCACGAGTCGTTTGCAATAGAGTGTTGTGCAAGTGCGAGGTCGAATCCACAGGGAATTGCGTTGTGAAAATATAAATTTAATCTAAACTAACTTTATCTTAACCTAGTTCCAAATTTTGAATGATATCTTAGAAAACAAATTAAAACTAAACTAAATTGATTTTAGAACTAATAAAAAGACTAAGGTTTCTAAATCCACCCCACCAAAGTTTAAGCATATATGTCCTAAAAACATAGCCTATCAAAACATTCCAGGAATCCAACTTACGACAAAAAACAAAGAATATCCCAATTAAACTAAAAGCATCCAATGTATCCGCTTTTAACAAATCACAAAGGAAATCCAATTTAATCGAAAACAATTCGATGTATCCATCAGATGAAACACAAGGAATATCCAACAGAACAATTTAAACTCAATCAATCACAAGATTAAATCAAATAATTGACAGAACATTTATACTAAAAAAATGTCAGATTTGTACAAGCAAATCTGAACTACTATGCCAAACAACGGCAAGGTTTCATCTTCAACCTTAGCTGAAGATTCTAGCCACTCATAATTATGAAACTACAATTCATAATAAAAGTGTTAAACATTAAACTAAAACAACTAAATAAAAAGAAATAAATAACTTTACATGGGAGAAATTCCACTCGCTGATGGGCGGTGCTTTCCCTTGTGGTAGCAAAGCCTTCGGGATCCACCAGAATGCTAGTAGACGTCCACCGATTAACACCAAAGTGGCCCAGGAATTGTACACTGAATGATGAAGTGGAGTGGGTCTTATATAGGCAAATACCACGAGTGCAATGTGTTTCCAATCCGATGTGGGATGTGGGATATAGAAATGTGTTTCCAACCGATGTGGGATGTGGGATTTAAGTCTTCACATGCCCTTCAAAACTTTTGTTCACGCTGAAATCCTGCACAGCCCGCACAACCTGACCTTTGTCTACTAAAACGGTTATAACTTTCTGTAGAAAAATCATTTTTAAGAGCCGTAAAATTCTTCAATAAATAGACTTCTGGATCTTTCTAAGCATATATGGCTCATATCCTGGTTCTTCTTGAATTAATACAGTTTAATTTTCAAAGATGATTGATCTATACGGGCAATTCTGGCAATTTTAGTGAAACTCCTTTCCTAGTGCTTGTAAACCTGAAAAACAATGAAAACAACTCAAAGTAACAAATTCCTAAGCTAACAAATGTAAATTCAGTGGCCAAAATATGCAATATTTTTCACTCATCAAATACCCCCAAACTTACATTTTGCTAGTCCCTTAGCAAAACAAAATAAAAAACTAAATGAACAACAAAGATTATAAAGATAAGTTCAGTATTCATGGTATCCAAAAATTGAAGGAGCATTCAAAATCATGAGATTCATTCATGAGCAAGCTTAAATAAGTCAAACCCATCTTCATAATGAATAAGAATTTAAAACTTAATTACTTACAAGAGGCATGGTAAGACATCACAAGCTTGAATCAGCGTAAAGTGAATTAGCATATACAGATGAGGTTTCCAAATAACTTCAATGTACAAGGTATTCAAATCTCAAGATCCACAGAATTTCTCATCGGAAAGAACAATGAAGGCATAGTTTTTTTTTTTTTTTTTTTAACATAAAGCTCTGCTATGTTTAGTTCCCTTAAGCTTTCTAATTGACCCATGTAACGAGTGTTGAGTCAATGACTCCCAAACCAGATGGTTTTAGGGCATTAGGTGTAAAGACACCCCTAAGGACTTACTAACTCGAGTCAAAAAGGCTACGAAATTAAACTGGCCTTAATACTACCAAGAAAAATTCCACCTTTTGACGTGAACACTCACTACTTACTGAGGCAAGAGGTCTAGTTACTCAGCGAAAAGTTTCGCAATGATCATTATGAATAAAATTCTCACCTTTTGACGTGAACACTCACTGCTTACTGAGGCAAGAGGTCCAGTTACTCAGTGGAAAGTTTATTGATGATGATCATTATAAATATTAGTAGTATTAGTTGTTTTTTTTTATATATGCCCAAGTGTTTATCCAACAAGTCATTTGGTTTCAGTTAAGACAAGGAAACGTATACATTCAACTCACTTGTCATACCTCACACAATTATGTGCTAATGTGCTCGTGTGAGATTAGATCAAACATGTGAACTCTCAAAAATGCCTAAAGTAAGTAACTAAAGTTTAAACTCTATCATTAGATCATGTGTTCAAAGTTTTAAACTCACCAATGAAATCACATCATAATTTTTCAGAACAACCAAAATTTTTAGACGAACATGAACATGCATTTATCTTTACGACGAAAAGACAACAAATTAGGAAAAAGTGTGTGATGTGTCTCCCATACCCCTAAACTTAAATTACACATTGACCCCAATGTGTAACTAATATGGAAAGAGCTAACCTGAGATATGGAGAACTATCTGGACTGGAATGGCTCATAGCATACCCCCAAACTTGAACTGAAGTACGCATTGTCTCTGAAAAATAAAAACTGGAAACAAACATTAATCATAAAAATTAAGAAATATACAGAAAAGATAAGCTGTGGGGTGCCTCCCATAAGCGCTAAGTTTAACGTCTTCAGCCAGACCCAACATTAGTAAACATGCCCAACTAAGTGCTCCACCATCTGATCACTAAATAGGAATGGAAAATGATCAGGCTTAGTGGCAGCATTCAACTTACGGTAGTCTATACTCACTCTCCCTCCTGACTGAACACGAGTTGGCACCAACTCGTCGTCCTTATTCTTCACTACCATTAATTCAGCATGTTTGGGCACGACTTGAATCAGGCTCACCCACTTGCGATCAGAGATGGGATAAATGATCCCTGGCTCTAATAGCTTAATATCTTCTGCCCTCACAACCTCTTGCATAGCAGGGTTGAGCCTTCTTTGTGGCTCCCTCAATGGCTTGGCATTCTCCTCCAACTGTATCATGTGTATTACCAACGAGGGGTTGATTCCCTTGACATCCTCAATAGTCCAGCCTATAGCTTCCTTATGCTCTCTTAAGATGTCCAATAATTTCTCCTCTGGAGCATCACCCAAATCTAAAGCTATAATTATAGGCAAAGAATCTGCTGGACCTAGGAACTTATACTTAAGATTGTCTGATAAAGGCTTAAGTTCCTTCTTGGGGGGTTTAGGTGTTGTGGTTTCCTCCGTCTCACTGATCTTTTGAGGAGCAGACTCCAAAGTAGCATTTGCTTGCTCAAACAACTTATCTAAATCCAAATCATCTTCAAATTGAGCAAAGCATGCCTCCAAAATGTCCTCAGACTTCTCTTCTTTCTTGGGCGCTTGTAGTCTCTCAGGGTAAGGCACTTTAAGTAAAAACGACCTAGAGAGATCCTTAATAATAGGTGTGGTTGTAGATGGCTCAGCATCTCTCTTCTCATTATTGCCACTTTCTTGCCCTTGGTGCATAGCAGGGTTCTCTTCCACTTGATTGTGCACTTGTCTCCCAGACCTCAATGGGACAATTGATTGCACTTGTTCCTGCCAATGCATAGGAGTTAATAAATTTTCCACCGCAAACTGTTCCTTTAGGTTAGGATCAGTTTGACTGGGGAACGTTCCTTCCTCTCCTTCACCCACGTAACTTGCGATTTGATCAATTTGACTCTCTAGTGTGGCAATCACTTGGGTGTTTTCTATTGTTGCACTCATCACTTCACTCATAGATTGGCTAGTCGTTTTCATGAAATTATTGATAGCGTCCTCCAATGACTGTGAAACCGACGCTGGCGCTTGAATGGGAGCTTGGTAAGCAGGTGATGGTGCTGGATAAGCTGAGTGACCATAACTTCGAATTAGTGGACGAAATTCAGGAGGGTATTGATTGTGAGCATGATAAGGGTCTCCTCCCTGATTCCTCAGTTGGTTCTGCGTCCATGAAACATTAGAGTGCTCCCACCACCCTGGATTGTATGTTTCAGAGTAAGATCCATTTGATTGCCAACAGCACTCATTGAAAGCATTCATTTGTTCCATGGGATACTCGGCAAAAGCCGGCATTGATGGACAATTCTGTGCTAAATGCAGAGGACTAGCACAGATGGAACAGCTATCAACATTGAATGTGTTGGCAGCATTGAGGGACGGGCCGGTTATTTTAATGAAATCCTTGAGGGTGTCCTCTAAAGACTGTGAAACCAGCGCTGGATTCATCCACATTTTTTTTTTAAAAAAAAATAAATTTGATAACTAACTAGTAGAAAAATAAAATCAATTCAGAAAAAAAAAATTTCACAAACCAAACAATTCCCCGGCAACGGCGCCAAAAACTTGTTGTGAGTTTTAAATTACTCGCAAGCGCACGAGTCGTTTGCAATAGAGTGTTGTGCAAGTGCGAGGTCGAATCCACAGGGAATTGCGTTGTGAAAATATAAATTTAATCTAAACTAACTTTATCTTAACCTAGTTCCAAATTTTGAATGATATCTTAGAAAACAAATTAAAACTAAACTAAATTGATTTTAGAACTAATAAAAAGACTAAGGTTTCTAAATCCACCCCACCAAAGTTTAGGCATATATGTCCTAAAAACATAGCCTATCAAAACATTCCATGAATCCAACTTACGACAAAAAACAAAGAATATCCCAATTAAACCAAAAGCATCCAATGTATCCACTTTTAACAAATTACAAAGGAAATCCAATTTAATCGAAAACAATTCGATGTATCAATCAGATGAAACACAAGGAATATCCAACAGAACAATTTAAACTCAATCAATCACAAGATTAAATCAAATAATTGACAGAACATTTATACTAAAAAATGTCAGATTTGTACAAGCAAATTTGAACTACTATGCCAAACAACGGCAGAGCTTCATCTTCAACCTTAGCTGAAGATTCTAGCCACTCATAATTATGAAACTACAATTCATAATAAAAGTGCTAAACATTAAACTAAAACAACTAAATAAAAAGAAATAAATAACTTTACATGGGAGAAATTCCACTCATTGATGGGTGGCGCTTCCCCTTATGGTAGCAAATCCTTCGGGATCCACCAAAATGCTAGCAGACGTCCACCGGTTAACAGCAAAGTGGCCCAGGAATTGTACACTGAATGATGAAGTGGAGTGGGTCTTATATAGGCAAATACCACGAGTGCAATGTGTTTCCAATCCGATGTGGGATGTGGGATATAGAAATGTGTTTCCAACCGATGTGGGATGAGGGATTTAAGTCTTCACATGCCCTTCAAAACTTCTGTTCACGCTGAAATCCCGCACAGCCCGCACAGCCTGACCTTTGTCTACTAAAACGGCCATAACTTTCTGTAGAAAAATCATTTTTATGAGCCGTAAAATTCTCCAGAAAATAGACTTCTGGATCTTTCTAAGCATATATGGCTCATATCCTGGTTCTTCTTGAATCAATACAGTTTAATTTTCAAAGATGATTGATCTGTACGGGCAATTCTAGCAATTTTAGTGAAACTCCTTTCCCAGTGCTTGTAAACCTGAAAAACAATGAAAACAACTCAAAGTAACAAATTCTTAAGCTAAAAAATTTAAGTTAAGTGGCCAAAATATGCAATATTTTTCACTCATCAATTCATATAGTTGATCAATCTAATAAGGTAGGGCTTTCTATAGGCAGGTCTAGTGGACTTGTTAGGTATAACCTAGCCTACAATCTCAAGGACCATATCCCTTATAGAATCCATGTCCAATATGTTGGCAATGTTAGGAAATGCTAGTTTCCCCTCTGATCGAAGATCTAGCATATGTTTCTCTTCTTGTGTTGGCTCAGGCTTGAAGGGAGGGTTGTTTTAGATAACCAAATTTTTTGAACAAGGTGGCCTTTCGATCCCTCTAGACGGTATTTCAAGGCTAAATACATTCCCTTTTGGGCTTAGATTTCGATGTTCTAGTTCCTTTAGAATAGGCCTATCCAGTGGCCTTTCAAACCTTCTTGATGTTCTCTCAAGGTTGAGAATAGTCCTAGGTTGGCCAAGATTTAATGGTTATGGCCTTTTTGATGTAACATTCTTCCTCTCAAAGGCAGGCTTTTAAAGTTGGGTGAAGGTCTTTCACTATGAGCCTTGAACAATGGCCTGTCAATTGGCCTATTAACACTAGAGCTAGCATTTTTTGTCTTTAAAGTACTACTCTTGGAAACACTTTCCCAAGGTTGGTTACTCCTTCACTGGTTTTCTTCCTTAAATGAAACTTCTCTCAGGGTATAAACCATCTCAGCCATGACTTTTTCTTGTTTCTTTTCCTGGTTGCCCCAAAATTCGAGTTGCCTTATAACAACCTAGCTTAATTGATGTGATCTGACATTAACCTCGTGCATAGTCATGGGCCACGAGTTTATCACCCAAACTTCGGCCAACCCATGTGGCAGCTAGTTTTCTCACTCAAAAAGCACACCTAGGTTTAATGTTTTCCACACTCGTTCTCTTTGAGCACTACTCCTCACCAACACTCACTTACCCGCCCCTTGGTGTGGTTTGGGCCATTCAACCCCTTTGAGTACCCCTTGGTCCTCACTCCCCCCACTCTTAGCTTAAGCTTGGAAATTTGGAGAACTCACTCACACAATATAAGTAGGTTGCGAAGGACACTCAATATTGTAAAGAACTCTCTAACTATGTATTATTCAATGGATGGCTAGGATTAAATCTTCTTGGGCATTCCCTATATCAATGGCTCATATTTAGTCTTCTACAGCCTTCTCTAAAAATCTACACACCTATAAATACAAAAAAATTAGTAACTTTAGTTACAAGGCTACTTAAACATTGACTATGGATAATTACACCCTCTAGCACACTCTTAGGCCATTTGGTTGTAGACAAAATATCTCTTACATAACTCTAGAACTCTCTAAACTTTCCTGCACTAATGGAAAACACTATAAATGCTTACTCCTCATCCACCTAAGCGTCTAATAGGTGCACGCATGGCTACTGATATGGCAAGATATGACACATAGTATCTTGTAAAGTTTTATTTAAATCTTCAGCTACACACTCGCCGAGGCTTTTAGCCAAATCGTTTATGCTTGCACTACTAGGGAGAGAAGATACCTGTTGAGCATCTTATTGTAGCAGATAATTCTCTGCCTACTCTTCAGGTCCATCAATGCTTTGCACTTTCAAATCAACTTCTTCAGCAACTTGTTTGATATGTTTTATCACCATTTATTCATCATTGTTCAAAGAGAATGGAATTTGCTATTAAGCTTGGAGTTATGCATACGGAGGAAAGAAATAGTACCAACAACTAGCGACTCCACTTAGGTGATTGAAGCTCAATGTTTTCTTGAAAAAATATTTAAACATTAACTTAGACTTATATTTGCTACACTTCACTTTTACACTTGCATTTATCCTTGTTCTTGCTCAAGTAGAGTGGGTGCGGACACAAAACCCATTCGATATCTTAGTACTAACCTTATCCACTTTCATTAACTCTTGGTGTGTGATGTGATACACTCAGTAATGCCAAGGTAATGAAAATTTGTCGTCGAATTTGTACTCTTATGGTCCACCTAGTTTAGCCACTTGTGGAGCATAAAGGAAACCATCTAGCCATGGGGTATCGAACCATCCAAAGTTATAAGGTGGAGCCCACCAAAACAGATAAACCTTATAACCATCCTTCTAGGACAGTGACCCTTTCTATCCCCTTGCTTCTTTAATAAATGTGTTTGACTCACCTCACATGCTAAAAGATAAAGTTGGTTGTTTGATAACATGCTTGGGTGATAATATGTTGGTTGCTTCGTTTCAAGATTTTGTTTTAATAAACTTAGTCAAATCCAAATTAATACTTAGCTTTGAAGTGATATAAATTTTCTTGTAGATAAATAGTGTTTAATTAATATCAATAGATGATCCACATTACAGTTGAGATAAAATTGATTGGGATTTTATCTTAAAGACTTTTTGTACAAGAAAATTTGATTAAACATGGTTAAAAACCCTTGGGATTAAGTGGAATGGATCCATTTTAAAAGGGTCAATTTTGACCTATTTAATTTTATTTACTTACACCTAATGGGTTCAAATTCTATCATCTTGGGCTTAACTCATGTTGAATGGATATCGAACTCAATCCAGCAATATTTAGCTATGAGAAAAAATTTTTAAAAAAAGATTGGTCAAAATAATAATTGTGGTCTTGGATATATTTAAATTGGGCTCAATAAAATAAAATCTTTTTACATTGCATGATTTTGTTAGGCTAAGACACACCTACATTCAAAAATTTCTTTCAATAAAATGAATCGCAACTATAAGGTCAAAGTAATACCAAGGATGGGATTGACCATAGAAAAATATATATAAGGAGCCTTGAGTATGAAATCAATCTAGGGCCTTCTCTTTTTCACCAAAAAAAAAAAATTATGGCAAGAATTTAAGGCATAATTTTTTTTTTAAAAAAAAAAAAAACCTTAAAATTGAGGTTTCCTCTTTTGGTTTTGTACTCAAAGTCCACCAAAGGTTCAACGTCAAATAGTTTATCCTTTGCTTGGTATCGAGATCCTAGAGGAAGGTTGAAGAAATAAGAGGTTGCAATTTTAGAGTCAAGTTTAGAGGAAAATACAATATCAATTAGTGAATCAGAGATAATGGCAGAGCTCGGTAACAGTAGTGGTACCAATAATGATTAGATAGCAGAATTGAAGAACCTTATAACTTCACTAGCCATGGAAATTGAAATCGCATGACCAATCTCGAAGAGAAGGTAGCCAAGAAAGAAAAAGTGAAGGAAACAATTATATCTGATAGTGACAACCAAGAGTTCTATGATGAGGATGCGTATCTCCTAAACAAAGATAAGAAAGTTGTGAGCCAAGAGGTGAAGACTATCAATGACAAGTTTGAGAATATACCATTTCCTCTAAGGAAGACCTAAGGTTTTGATGGGTACTTCAACATTGATGGCCTCTCCCCTCCCTCCAAGGTGGGTTTGCCGCCAAATATGGACCGATTTGATGGAACTAGTGATCCCAAAACTCATTTAAAATAGTATGTTAGCCTTTTAAAGCTCGTTGGTTTGAACCATGATATATTGATTTCCTATTTTCCTCACTCTCTTATTGGATTTGACCTCAAATGGTATTACACTCAATAACCTATTGCAATAAAGGAATAGGAAGATATGGCTCAAGGATTCATAGCCTAGTATGCCCTATTGGATATTACTATATGTGACTTGGAGACTATAAAGCAAAAGCCTAATGAGACTTTCTCAGAGATTCATATCTCGTTGGTAATCCAATTCAGCTAAGATGGCCTCTAGACCTAGTGAGAAGGACCAAGTCCGAATTATGATAAAAAAAACTTGTAACTAGTCTACTACAAAAGGATATTTGTTATAACAATTACCACTTTTGAGCAATTAATTAACTTTGGTACCCAAATAGAGGATGCTATCTTCGAAGAGAAGATAGAGAAGAATGGTGGGAAGTTCATAAACAAATCCTAAGGGGCTAATGGCATTGCAAGTTCAGATAAGGTAAGCCATTTAAGTGCCAAACGCCCTAATAGACTAAAACAAATGGTCATAAAGGGGCACAAATGACTACACCCCTTTGGGGATGAGCCTTTCTCGAGTCTTGACCCACTTTATCAAAAAAGGGTAAACTCATACCCTTAGCATTACCTAATCCTGTCCTCGCCCATTTTGACCTCACTAGACGTTGTGCCTTCCACTAACAACTTGGCCAACATTGAGGATTACTTCAACCTCTACAATGAAATCTAAGATATCATTGATAAAGACTCCAATCCCACATTAAACATAACCAAAAACACTATATCATATATTCTAACACATGATTGAAACCTCCCTCATATTCAAGCCATCCATCCTCATAAAGCCATCCACTATTAAGCCCAAACGCTTTCCATGCCATAAACATGAACCCAACTTTTACCCAAACCCTTCCAAGCCTACCATTAGGGAGAAAAATGGTAACGAGTTTTAGGATTTATGGCTTGAGTTGAAGAGTTCTCAAATCTAAATGGTTTGGCCATGGAGATCATGATAGTGGAGGGAGAGAAAGCAGTTTCAGTGGAATACTCGAGTTCCATTATTGTGTTTGTGAAGGTCTAGTCTGAGTCAAAAGTATGAGTCATTCCTTTTCCTTGTTTTGAAGGGTGAGTAGGGTAATGATGTCCTTATCCCTTACCTAAGTGATTCCTTTAATATGAATAAGATGATGTTTGATTTTGAGTACTCCAAGTCTTTAATGTGTAATGAGAAAGCCCCTAATGAACTCAATCACAAAACTCAAAATCACAAATGTATGAACTTGGACTATTAATCTAGGTATTGCGTATGTTCCATTTTGTTGGATTTGTCGTGTATTTGCGTAAAGAAGAGGTCACCTTAAAGCATAAAAGAAAACCTAGGATAACTTATTCTTAATCTTGAACCATGAAAACTTTGGTTTGGAAAGGCTAAGTAATTAGTTTTGAAATGATCAGAGGCCATCATTCTATTTTTTCCTTCCTCTCGATTTCCCCTTATTAGCCTCTTTTGGGCCTTATATGATTCTTTTCAAAAACTACCCCTCCCAAGGATTGTCTTTCATCAAAGAAGGAAGTGTTATTTTTTTCAAAGCCATTAAGTTATACTAAGGGGAAAATCGAATGAGGCTCTGTAATGGAATGAAAAGGAAAGAAAGAGAATACAGAAGAATAAAAATAGATCTCAAAAGCAAAATGAAAAAAGAAAAGAATGAAAATAAGAACAAAGAAAAAAAAAAGAGAAACAAATGAAAAGAACAAAGAAAAGAGAGGAAGAAGAAAGACAAAAAACAATGAAATGGAAATCCTTGATTTTATAGGAAACCTGAAAGCACTTTTTGGGCCTTTCATTCTTTTATGGGAAACTTCATTAGCCTTAGAAACCATTGGCCACATTATAACCTTTGAGAAAGTCCTCTCAGAACAACAAAAATTACTTAGCCTCATAAACCATTATGGGTAATGATAGAATTTATTTCAAGCAACACATGATCTATGCCTGCCACCACTTGTGAAGATTTGCCTAATTCCTTCCAAATAATTTCACCTAAATAGCCCACCTTAGAACCACTTGCAAGGGATACTTCAAATTAATTACCCACTTCCATATCATTTCATGTTTTTTATTCTCATTGCCTTCACAACGGGCACACTAAGTTCCAAATCACTTTTTTCATCCACTACCAAAATCAAGCTTAACTCTAGCACCACTTGCAAGTAAGTTCCCTAAATCTCATGACTATTATCCAAGATTGCCTTTACACCACTTGTAAATAGTACCTTCAAACATGATGATTCTTGTACTATGTAAGGCTTGATCCCTTCTCAGGTACATAGGCAACCACATTTGTGCAGCTACAATCACATAAAAACCTTTGTTCACTTTTTGACCTCATTAAGACCATGTAAATACACTATGATATCTTTGGAAAATTGAACACTCAAAAGGTAATTTCTACTTCTTTAACCCTCTTTTGTCATTCAAGCAATGGAAATGGTAAGGTTACAAGAAAGGAAGTACAATGACCTCAAGCAATCATTCAAACCCTCTTGGCATACTGCTCCAACCTCCAATTTTCCATCAGGTAACTTCAAGAACCGCTCTCTTTCTTTTCCTAGACAAAATTTCACTACTACAAACACCACCAAACCTCCACCAATAGGACTTATACCACCACAGTCCACTACACAATTTCCTCTCAAGAAACAAAGTCCTACTGAAATCAATAGGAGAAGGGAGAACAGACTTTGTTATACTTGTGATGAGAAGTATCATCCTGGCCATATGTGCAAGACCAGATTCTTGAATTTAATAGGTGATCAAGATGATGATGTATGTCATGATAATATAGATTGCACCACACAACAGTGCATAGATGATGACTGTCAATTTCTCTCTAAAATTAGCCTCAATATCCTAGGTAGCTAACTAAGTCCTAGGACACTTAGACTATCTGGACAGCATGGACCTTTTACTTTACAAATCTCGATAGATAGTGGTAGCACACACAATTTTATTTAAGAAGATGTAGCTTTCAGATTTGGTTTGCCTATACTTCCATCAAGACTCTTCAAGGTTTATGTGAGGAATGGTGATTATTTATGTTGTGACAAGATTTGTTCTTCAGTAGCCTTAACATTACAGCACCATAATTTTGTATTGGATCTTTCTGTACTTCCATCCAAGGGGTAGATATAGTGCTTGGAATTCAATTGTTAGAATAGTTAGGTCCTATCCTCACTAACCACAAAGACCTCGCCATTCAGTTTGATTGGCATGGGCAGACAGTACACCTTCAAGGAGACTCTTGCTTCTATCCTCAACCTATCAAGCCTAAACAACTCCAAAAACTAGCTACCTATAATGGCATTATCTCCTACTTCCATTTGATAATTGAAGACCCTAGCCCCAAAACTAAAGCCACCCACATTCCTAAAAATATCCACACCCTCTTACAAGACTTTCATTCTATCTTTCAAACCCCAACTACATTATCTCCCTCTAGAACCCTAAACCACCACATACACCTCACTCCTAAATGTGCACTTGTCCATGTCAAGCCCTATAGATACCCTCACTTCCAGAAGGGAGAAATATAATAGCTAATATAGTAAATCCTAGATAGTTTGATCATAAGGAACAATCAAAGCCCTTTTCCTCTCTAGTGCTCTATAGATACCCTCACTTCTATAAGGGAGAAATAGAAAAGCTAGTACAGTAAATGCTAGATAATGGGATCATAAGGAACAATCAAAGCCCTTTTTCGTCTCTAGTGCTACTGGTAAAAGGGAAAGATGGATCCTAGAGATTCTATGTTGATTACAAGGCACTCAATGCTATCACTATCAAGGACTGGTTCCTTATCCCCATAATTAATGAGCTATTGGATGAGTTGAATGGTGCAAAGATGTTCCCCAAGCTTGATTTAAAAGTTGGCTACCATCAAATTAAAGTGGAGGAAAATATTCATAAGACTGTCTTCAAAACAAATCAAGGACACTATGAGTTTCTGGTCATGCCATTTGGATTTACCAATGCCCCTTCCACCTTTCAAGCCATAATGAACATGGTTTTCAAACCTTTCTTAAGGCACTTTGTTACTTTCTTCTTTGATGACATTCTAATCTACAATGCCTCCTTAGAAAACCATTACCATCATCTATAACTAGTCTTGGAATGATTATCCACCAATCAACTCTTTGCCAAGAAGAAGAAGTGTCAGTTTTGCAAAGAATCTATTGAATATCTAGGCCATTTGGTGTCTTCTCAAGGTGTCTAACTTGATAATAGTAAGGTCCAAGCAATGCTTGATTAGCCTATGCCCACAACCATCAAATAATTAAGAGGCTTCTTGGGTCTCACTAGATATTACGAAAAATTTATGCAACATTATGCCACAATTGCTGCCCTCTCACTAATCTTTTGAAGAAAAATGCCTTTCATTGGACTTTAGAAGCATTGCAATCTTTTACCACCTTGAAGATAGCCATGACTTAGGTTCTTATCCTAGCACTTCCTAACTTCACTAAGCAGTTTAAATTTAAGATAGATACTTCTAATGTGAGCATTGGAGCTGTATTAAGTCAAGTTGATCATCCTATGGCTTTTTTCAGCAAAAAGATGGGCCCCAAGATGAGAGCTTCCTCTAACTTATGTTAAGGAGTTGCATGCCATTACTAAGGTTGTTATGAAGTGGAGGCAATACCTATTGGGTAAGAGGTTTATTATTAGGACAGACCATAGGAGTTTAAAAAATCTTATGAACCAGGTAATTCAAACATCTAAGCATCATCACTACTTAAGTAAATTGCTTGGGTTTGACTACACCATTATCTATAGGCCTGGTAAGGACAATGATGCTATTTATACCCTTTTTAGAGTTCCAGAACATCTAGAAGTTGCTCCTAATCCTCTAGAATGACAATTTTTAGCCTTATCTATCATATCTCTATCCATTCTTGCTGATTTAAAAGAGGAAAATGATATTAACCCTAAGTTGATCAGTATCCATCAAGACCTACACGTGACCTCATCTCTGCAGCCAGAATACTTTTTCAAAAAAGGCTTACTCTACTATAAAGGCAGGCTCAAAATCAGTTCTAGTTCAAGTCTAAATACTACATTCATCTAGAAGTTTTATTCTACTCCTTTGGGTGGCCACTCTAGGGTCCTTAAGACCTTCCTTAGACTTTCCTCTAATTCTTTCTAGCCTAGTATGAGGAAGGATGTCCAAGCTTTTTATCAGAGTTATCTTATATGCCAATCCACTAAGTACTATACTAAGAAAGTTACACACCTCCTCTAACCTCTCCCTATTCCTAATTAGATATGGGAAGAGGTGTTTATCGATTTCATTATAGGATTGCCTATGTCCAAGGGATACATAATGATCTTGGTAGTTATTGATAGGCTCTCTAAGGCAGCTTATTTTGGAGCTTTCCCTACTTCTAACATAACTACTTTAGTGGCACAACCCTTCCTCAACATTGTGATCAAGCATCATGGGTTTCCTAAGTTCATTATCTCTAACAGAGAAAGCATCTTCCTCAGCAACTTCTGGCAACATTTATTCATTCTTAGTGGAACCACACTTAGAATGAGTTCTTCCCACCATCCTTGCTTGAGCTTAGAGCTTTTTTTCATGATTAACCCAAGCTCTGGCATGCCTACTTTCCTTGGGAAGAATTCTGGTACAACACTAGCCATCACTCAACTACAGGCATTACCTCTTTTCAAGTTGTGTATGGTAGACCCCCTCCTATAGTCCCTGACTACATACAATAGTCCGCTAACATTGAAGCAGTAGAGCATCACTTATCCACTAGAACCCAGTTACCACACCAATTCAAAAGCAACCTCTTATAAGCTCAAGCAAGGATGAAGGTACAAGCAGAAAAGCATAGAAGGGAGTAGTCCTTTACAGTTGGTGATTGGGTTTTAGTCAAGCTTAAACATTACAAACAGACATCAGTTGCACATAGGGCTAATAAAAAACTAAGTCAGAGATACTTTGGTCCTTTCAAATTCCTCTAAAAGATTGGTGAAGTGGCTTACAAGCTCCAGCTACCACAGGACAACAAGATACATCTATTTTCCATATCTCCAAATTAAAATCATACAAAGAGCTTTCTCCATATTCTATAATACACTCACTACCCACTAGCAATATCAATAATCAGCCTCTCATTATGCCTAAGGCTATTATAGCCACAAGATAGATTTGTGTTTAAAATGCCAGATAATTTCCCAAGAACTATTTCAGTGGGAGGGACTAGTACCTGAAGAAAACTTTTAGGAGAATTTAGCAGCTTTCCTTAAGACCTACCATTCCTTGAACCTTGAGGACAAGGTTGGTTTCCAAGGGGGTGAGAATGATACAGACCAGGCACCAGTGAACACTACTAAGCACAGCACAGATCAGGTGTACACTAAGGATATAGACTAGGCACCAGTGCACACTGCTGAGCATAGCACAAATCAAGTGCACACTGATGACATAGACCAAGACTAGTGCACACTACTAAGCACAACATAGATCAGCTACACACTGATGATACAGACCAAGCATTAGTGCACACTACTAGGCATAACATAGATCAGCTGCACAGTGCCGAGCACAATATGGATAGAGTGCACACTAGTCCAAGAGGAGTGGCAACACTTACAAGAAGTGCTCGAATCGAAGCACTTAAGTCTAGCATTTTGTTATAGTTAGTTAGATCTATAACTAATTGGCCTGTCTAAGGACAATTGTATAAATACTTGTATGCAATTTCTGAAAAGGCATTGAATAAGAATTCTAAGACATTTATTCTGAAATGAGTTGGAGCTTACTACTTACTTAAAAAGTGAATTTTGTTTTCTAGATTTCCCTATTCACAAACCTATCCTTCCTCTTTTTCTTCCCTTTTTCACATTATGTTCTTGTTTTCTGTTTCTTCTTCTTCCTTCCAGCCCCATCCTAACATATATCTTTGTCATCTCTCTGTCAATTCCATCTTCAATTTCTAGAATTGCCATATCTTATGGGTTTTCTTGTTTGAGGTAACAGAGTTGGACCAAAATGTTGTATCGTTCAAATATCATGATTGTTGAGAAAATATGGATGTATGTATTTGTGAATGAAAGTGGATTATGGTTGAACTTCTGGATTTTTTGTGAAAAGAAATGAATGTGGTAAGAATTTGATGAAAATATGAAATATGGATTTGATTCAAGAACAAAAGTTGTTCAAGAATCAAAGAACAATGATAGCACTATTGATGCGTTTCATAGCTTAGAGGTTGTTTGATTCTAGTTCAAGACTAAACTCCTAAGAATATTACAAGAATTGCAATAGAGAGGGAGAAGGAAATTTTTGAAATACTCTTGATTATTGATTGATTGATCTACAAATGGTTGCAAAATTTCCTTATAAAGGCTACAAGAGATTAACACAATAGTAACTAACATTCTAACTTACTAGTTAACATACTACTAACCAACTACTAACAATTAACTAATGCTTTATTCAATTATCTAGTTCTCTAATGCTAATTTTATTCATAACACTATATTAGTTTTTTTAATTGTAACAAAATTTAATCTGGCATAATTTTTTGTAGTTGCCAAATTGCAAAAACATAAACATTTACCATTTCCTATTAGTAATAAAATTTATACTCATTTTCTAGAATTGATTCACAATAATGTTTGGCTCCAATTCATGTTGCCTCTCCCTCTGGCTCTTAATATTATGTTATATTTGTTGATGACAATTCTAGGTTTACTTAGATATTTTTATTTAAATTCAAGTTCGATGTTTTATTGTTTTCTCAAAATTTAAATCCTTTTTGGAAGCACATTATGAGACAAGAATTAAGTTTCTTCACAGTGATGGAGGTGGTGAATTTTCCTCCGCTCTAATAAAAGAATTTTGCTTGGCATGGGGCATTAAGAAAAAAATTTCTTGTTAAAGTACATCTCAACAAAATGGAATTGCTAAAAGAAAGCATTGGCATATTTCTGAATATGGATATTCTATGCTTGGTTTTGCTAGAGCACCACTTTCACTTTGGTCGGAGGCTTTTTATACTGGAGAACATATCATTAATATGCTTCTTACTCCAGTTTTGGGTGAATTGTGTAACATGATAGTTCATTCTTAAATTCATGGGGTTGTGTTTGTTATGTCCACATACCTCGTGATCATTATGTTTAATTAGCACCTAAAGCTCTGCAATGTTTTTTTTTTTTTTTTTTTGCTATAGCAACAACCACAAAGGTTATCAATTCTACCGTATCCACAAAGGTTAGGTTTAATTCATGGGGTTGAGTTCACATTTCTTGCCGTGTCACATTTTACGAGTCTCATTTCTATAATTATTTACTTACTGCACCAATAGAGATGACTTTTTCGCCTAACATAATTATTCTTCAACCTCTTGCAAGCTTGAATGAACCAACCATTATGATTGATGATGTAGAAAATATGGGAATTTGGAACCTAAGGAATTTTCTTCTTCACCAAACGTTAATAAGGTTATTACTAATGATTCCATGGGAGCTTCCAAATTTCTGGATCAAACTTTTCATGTTGAGGAAGCTTGTCATCATCGTTCTACTTGCAATCAACATCCACTAACCAAGCTAAACTAGTAGGATTTCAAATTAAACATCCTTACTCTCATTGAATCACTAAAAAAGAGTAGAGAACACCTAATGATGTAGAGGAAAATTACCCATCCAGTGACATCTGAGATGTGGCAACCTCTAAGGGCAAGAAAGTAACTTCACGATCTGAACAGATCAACCAATCAAATCACCACACTTGGTAAAGTACATTATGGTAATTTCATGCCAATGTCCTCATACTACTATGCCACTTCATCTTATGGATCAACTATTATTCAAATAAATCCAGCCTATGGATAATTCCAATCTTATCTACGGGAATGTTATTCCTATCACAACACTAAGTGGCCAATCACTCTCCTAACTGGACACTATTTCGAAACACTATATAACGGGGCTCTCACCATCAAAAGATACATTCAATTATTACTCACAGCTCTCAGTCTTACATAGCTCTCCTTATTCACTAAAGCCCTATTCAAATTTAGGCATCGAATAGTCCCCCTAGAAGCACACCCCCTCTAGTCCTTCGGCAACTTTTAGGTTTTCTCTTTATTTTGTGTGTGCAGGTTATGCTCCCTGATTGTTCTAATTCCTGGCATATTTACGACATTAACAGATTGGCACCGTTAATGGGAACACACTCCTAACTTTGTGAAGTGAAAAGAAGTTATTTTTTAGGATGCCTCCAAAGAATGTTGCTAAAGACAAAGTCGGCCCAACCACCCAGGCCTCTACCCGTAGCCAACATTAAGGCTCGAGACTCCCTAGTATCTAGAAGCATGAAAACTTAGAACAAAGCCACAATGAATCGTCTAATGGAAAAACCAGGCGTGAAGACCCTCTTCAACTCGACCTGGTAGACCTTCGTGTCCAAGAAAACCTAGAGGCACCTCTTGCACCAAACCCAACTACTCTAGTAACTCAATAACATTTCTTGGAACTGACTAAGTTGGTCACAATAGTGGCTGCCAAACTCGAGAAGCAAGCTGGCCCACCTACACCTCCACCTCCGACTTAGCAAAGCCTTTGATTAGCAAGGTGCCCCGATCCCAACAGATCGTCATATTGTCGCATCACCACCAGGTTTTCTCTTCATCTTGGGGTTAGGTCTCGAGGCTTTTCCACCTCCAAAAGTCATACTGATGTTGATAAAAGATTAGAAGAGATGGACAAGAAGATAAAGGAGACCTTTAAAGGAAGAAACACCAATGTACTTGACGAACTCAGCTCCCACGCTCCTCCCTTCACGCAAGACATCCTCAATGCTCGTTTCCCCAGGCACTTCTGGATGCTAATAAAAAAACCTATGATGGCTCCACGGATCCCCTGGACTATCTCCAACTCTACAAAACCACCATGATGTTTCACTATCATTCTGATGTTGTCATGTGTTGTATCTTTCCTCTAATGCTCGAGAAGACCGCAAGCACCTAGTACTCACGGCTAAAGCCTATAAGCATCAACTCTTTTTAGGAACTAAGTCGTGCCTTTGTGGCATATGTCTTAAGTAGTAAAGGACCCAAAGAGACCTTGAAAAGTCTCTTCAGTGTTATCCAACATAAAGAAGAAAAAATTTGGGAATATATCTTGAGGTTCAATACCATAGCATGGGAGTTACCAGATCCGGATCCGATGACCCAAACTCTTGCTTTCAAAAATGGGCTCAGGTTAGGGTCTTTTAACTCTAAGCTTACTAGGATAGCCTAGGGATATGAATGAAATCCTTACTCGAGCCAAAGAGTATATAATTGCTAATGACGACCGAGCATTCCAAAGAGAAAGAGAAAAGGGGAGAGAAAAAAGGAATAAGGAATTCATTAACGCAAATGACCACCCATCGAAAAAAAACCTTCAATAGAAACATAATACTAAAGGACCTAGGCAATATGATGGCTATAACTCATTAAAGAAGCCTAGGTCTAATATATTGAAGAACATTAATAAGCGCAACGATCTCCACTAGCCCCGAAAACCCTGTACACCCTAAAAAGAATAAGGATTAGTCTGAATGGTGTAGGTTCTATAGGAATCATGGGTACGACATCGAGGAATGTTGGGTACTGAAAAACAAAATTGAGTCACTCATCCACTAAGGATACCTAAAGGAGTATACAGAGACTTGTACATTCCGACGTAATGAAGATCACCCCTTGGGGAATCTTAGACACCCATTCAGGAAAAATATTGAACAGACGAGCGGATGTAACTCTGAACGAAGTGATCGTCAGAGCCCTAGGAAAAGCCCTATAGAGAGTATGAGAGAAGTGGAATCAAGTCAAACTTTATCGTATAAAAAGAGTGCATCAAACCGGAACATTCAAGCTTGAAGAACTTAGCGGTAACCTCATCCCTCGAACATGGAATGCTGAAAACCTTTGAAAGTATTATTAGTGAAAATTTCATCTTCTCAAATGATGTAATTTCGGCTACCTATCAATCAAAGTCAGTATTTCAGAATTCATATAAATTGCTCCGTCGAAGAAAAATCCTTAAGCTTCCTCCCACACTGGAATCCTCATCAAGTCATCACATTAAGAGTACTAAGCTCCCTCTCTCCTCAGAAGGCCTTTCAATTAAGGCCGAGGAAGGAGTATCGAGTTCCTTTTCTCTTCAAAAGCCCTTTTAATCAAGGTCGATGAGAGAGTGTTGTACTTCCTCCATCTTCGGGGACACCTTCATCTAAGGCCAAGGGAAAAACCTTTAACTCCTCGACCCTTTGGCAGACAAAATGCAAAGGAAAGAAGACTACATAGTAAAATATCATATAAAGATATACTAAAGGGGTCCACACCTATATCATTCACTAAAAGATAAGTTCTATAGCACTACTGGCCTTTCTTACAAAGTAACAAAGCACCCATTCTCATTATAAGCGAATTTTCTACAAGGGAAAGGCACCAATCCCCGGATACATCTCCTAGCTCCAAAGAGCTTGCCTCAAGATTGTCCTCTTCGAATGAATCTCCTAGCTCTAAGGAGCTTGCTTTAACATTATACACCTCGAACTCATCCCCTAATTCTAATGAGCTTACCTTAAGATCATCCTACTCAAACTCATCTCTTAGCTTCAAGGAGCTTGCTTCAAGGAGCTTGCTTCAAGATTGTCCTCCTTAAACTTATCTCCTAGCTTTGAGGAGCTTGGTTCAAGATCGTCCTCCTCAGACTCATCTCCTAGCTCTGAGGAGCCTACTTCAAGATTGTCCTCCTCGAACTCATCTCTTAGCTCTGAAGAGCTTGCTTCAAGATTTTCTCATCGAACTTATCTCTTAGCTTCGAGGAGCTTGATTCAAGATCGTTCTCATTGGACTCATTTCTTAGCTTTAAGATTTTCCTCTTCGAACTCATCTCCTAGCTTCGAGGAGCTTGCTTCAAGATCCTCCTCTTCAAACTCATCTCCTAGCTTCGATGAGCTTGCCTCAATGTTATCTTCCTTAAACTCATCTCCTAGCTCCGAGGAGCCTACTTCAAGATCATCCTCCTCGAACTCATCTCCTAGCTCTTAGGAGCTTGCTTCCAGATCGTCTTCCTTAGACTTATCTCTTAGCTTCGAGAAGCTTGCATCAAAATCATCCTTCTCTGACTCATCTCCTAACTCCGAGGAGCTTGCCTTAAAATCATCCTACTCTAACTCATCTCATAGCTCCAAAGAGCTTGCTTCATGTTGTGAGTTTTAAATTACTCGCAAGCGCACGAGTCGTTTGCAATATAGCGTTATGCAAGTGCGAGGTCGAATCCTCAGGGAATTGCGTTGTGAAAATATAATTTAATATAAACTAACTCTATTTTAACCTAGTTCCGAATTATGAATGATATTTTAGAAAACAAATTAAAACTAAACTAAGTTGATTTAAAAACTAATAATTAAAAGCACTAAGGTTTCCGAATCCACCCCACCGAAATTGAGCATATATGTTCTAAAAATATAGCCTATCAAAACATTCAATGAATCCAACTATAAGATAAAAAACAAATAATATCCCAACTAAACCAAAAGCACCCGATGTATCCGCTCTTAACAAATCACAAAGGGAATCCAATTTAATCGAAAAGCATTTAATGTATCCATCAGATGAAACACAAAGAAAATCCAACAGACAATTTAAACTCAATCAATTATAAGATTAACTCAAATAATTGACAGAATATTTATACTAAAAATTGTCAGATTTGTACAAGCAAATCTGAACTACTACGCCAAACAACGGCGGGGCTTCATCTTCAACCTTAACTGAAGAGTCTAGCCACTCATAACTATAAAACTATAATAAAAAGTGCTAAACATTTAAACTAAAACAACTGAATATAAAGAAATAAATAAACAACTTTACATGGGAGAAATTCCACTAGCTGACGGGCGGCGCTTCCCCTCGTGGTAGCAATGCCTTCGGGATCCACCAGAATGTTGGCGGACGTCCACCGGTAAACACCAAAGTGGCTCAGGAATTGTACACTGAATTATGAAGTCAGGTGGTGTTTATATAGGGGGAGACCCGGAGTAATATGGCTTGCAGAATCGATGTGGGATACCGCCCGAGTGCACTCGATCGCAGTATGTTGCGATCGATCGCAGGTGCGCTCGATCGCATGTCTGGTGCGCTCGATCGCGCTGTAAAGATTTCTGACCAATGTGGGATGATCACTTGCGATCGATCGCAGGTCTGTGCGCTCGAGCGCAGGTGTGATGCACTGCAAACATTTCGATGTGGGATTGATGACCTTGCGCTCGATCGCAGCATAGTGCGATCGATCGCAATTTCTTCTGAAGCTTCACATCTCCTGAAATACTTCATTTTCTCCACAATCCTGTAAAAATACACAAAACACAAAAAAAAAAACATATAATAAAGTGAAATACTAATAACTAAGAGTATAACAAATATAAGTTAAGGGTCTAAAATATGCAATATTTAAGACTCATCAAATACCCCCAAACTTATATTTTGCTAGTCCCTTAGCAAAACAAAATAAAAGACTCAATGAAAAACAAAGAACATAAAGATGAAGTCATCACTCATGGTATCCAAAAATTTAAGGAGCACACATCACCATGATATTCATTCATAAGCAAGCTTAAAAAGGTAAACCCATCTTCGCAATGAATAGAAATGTTAAAATCTGATTACCTACAAAAGGCAGGTTAAAGCATCACAAGTCTGACACTGTGTAAAGTGAATTAGCATATAGAAATGAAGCTTCCAAGTGACTCCAATGTGTAAGGTCTACATGTCTCAAGATTCACCAAATTTCCCATCAAAATGAACGAAAAAGGCATAGTATTTTTTTTTTTTTTTTAATAAGGCACAGCTATGTTTAGTTCCCTTAAGCTTTCTAATTGACCCATGTAGCGAGTGTTGAGTCAATGAGTCCCAAACCAGGTGGTTTTAGGGCATTAGGTGTAAAGACACCCCTAAGGACTTACTAACTCGAGTAAAAAAGGCTACGAAATTAAACCGACCTTAATATTACCAAGCAAAATTCCACCTTTTGACGTGAACACTCACTGCTTACTGAGGCAAGAGGTCCAGTTACTCAGCGAAAAGTTTATTGATAATTTTTTTTTTTTAATATTTTCCTATGCCCAAGAGTTCATCCAACAAGTCATCCAATTTCAGTTAAGATAAGGAAAAATACACATTAAAATCACATGTCATACCTCACATAATTTGTGCTAATGTGCTCGTGTTAGATTATGTCAAACATGTGAATTCTCAAATGCCTAAGGTAAGTAACTAAAATTTAAAAATTTATCACCAGATCATGTGTTCAAAATGTTAAGCTCACCAATGACATCACATCACAGAAAATGTTTAGATCAACTAAAATTTCATGATAACATGATCATGCATTTATCTCTATGACGAAAAGACAACAAATTAGGACAAAGTGTGTGATGTGTCTCACATACCCCCAAACTTAAATTATACATTGACCCCAATGTGTGACTAATATGGAAAGAGCTAACCTGAGATATGGAGAACTATCTGGACTGGTATGGCTCATAGCATACCCCCAAACTTGAACTGAAGTACGCTTTGTCCCTGAAAAATAAAAACTGGAAAACAAAAAATACTGGAAACAAACATTAATCATAAAAATGCGAAATAATAAATAAACAAAAGAAAAGATAAGCTGTGGGGTGCCTCCCATGAGCACTAAGTTTAAAGTCTTCAGCCAGACCCAACATTAGTAAACATGCCCAACTAAGCTCTCCACCATCTGATCAATAAATGGGAATGGAAAATGATCAGGCCTAGTGGCAGCATTCAATTTACGGTAGTCTAGACACTTTCTCCATCTTGACTGCACTCGAGTTGGAACCAACTTGTTGTCTTTATTTACTACCCTAAATTCAGCACGTTTGGGCACGACTGGAATCTGGCTCACCCCCTTGCTATTAGAGATGGGATAAATGATCTCTGCCTCTAACAGCTTAATATCTTTTGCCCTCACAATCTCTTGCATAGCGGGGTTGAGCCTTCTTTGTGGCTCCCTCGATGGCTTGGCATTCTCCTCCAACTGTATCGTGTGTATTACCAACGAGGGGTTGATTCCCTTAACATCCTCAATAGTCCAGCCTATAGCTTCCTTATACTCTCTTAAGACGTCCAATAATTTCTCCTCTAGAGCATCACCCAAATCTAAAGCTATAATTGTAGGCAAAGAATCTGCTGGACCTAGGAACTTATACTGAAGATTGTCCGGTAAAGGCTTAAGTTCCTTCTTGGGGGGTTCAGGTGTTGTGGTTTCCTTCGTCTCACTGATCTTTAGAGGAGCAGACTCCAAAGTAGCATTTGCTTGCTCAAACAACTTATCTAAGCCCAAATCCTCTTTAAATTGAGCAAAGCATGCCTCCAGGGGGTCCTAAATACGTGATTCATCCATAGTCTCCTTCGTCTCACTGCTCTTATGAGGATCAGACTCCAAAATGGCATTCACTTCCTCTAGTAACTTATCTAAGCCCAAGTCCTCTCCAAAGTGAGCAAAGCATGCCTCCAGGGGATCCTCAAACTCCTCTCCTTTCTTGGGCGCTTGTAATCTCTCAGGATAAGGCACTTTAGGTAAAAACGACCTAGGGAGATCCTTAATGATAGGTGTGGCTGTAGATGGCTCAGCATCTCTCTTTTCTTTGTTGCCACTTTCTTGCCCTTGTATAGGAGTTGATAAATTTCCCACCGCAAACTGTTCATTTGGGTTAGGATCAGGTTGACTGGGGAACTTTCTTTCCTCTCCTTCACCCACATAACTTGCGATTTGATCAATTTGACTCTCTAGCTCGGCAATCAATTGGGTGTTTTCTATGGTTGCACTCATCACTTCACTCATAGATTGGCTAGTCGTTTTCATGAAATCATTGAGAGCATCCTCCAATGACTGTGAAACCGACACTGGCGCTTGAATGGGAGCTTGGTAAGCGGGTGATGGTGCTGGATAAGCTGAGTGACCATAAGTTGGAATTGGTGGAGGAAATTCGGGAGTGTATTGATTGTGAGCATGGTAAGGGGCTCCTCCCTGATTCATTGGTTGGTTCTGCTCCCATGAAAAATTAGAGTGGTCCCACCACCCTGGATTGTATGTTTCGGAGCAAGATCCATTTGATTGCCAACAACAGTCATTGAAAGCATTCATTGGTTCCATAGGATACTCGGCACAAGCCGGCATTGATGGGCAATTCTGTGCTAGATGCATGTGACTAGCACAGATGGAACAACTTTCAACATTGAAAGTGCTGGCAGCATTGAGGGACGGGCTGGTCATTTTAATGAAATCCTTGAGGGTGTCCTCTAAAGACTGTCAAACCGGCGCTTGATTCATCCACATGATTTTTTTTTTTTTTAACAAAAAAGATAACTAACTAGTAGAAAAATAAAATCATTTTAGACCAAAAATTTTCACAAACCAAACAATTCCCCGGCAACGGCGCCAAAAACTTGTTGTGAGTTTTAAATTACTCGCAAGCGCACGAGTCGTTTGCAGTATAGCGTTGTGCAAGTGCGAGGTCGAATCCTCAGGGAATTGCGTTGTGAAAATATAATTTAATCTAAACTAACTCTATTTTAACCTAGTTCCGAATTGTGAATGATATTTTAGAAATAAATTAAAACTAAACTAAGTTGATTTAAAAACTAATAATTAAAAGCACTAAGGTTTCCGAATCCACCCCACCGAAATTGAGCATACATGTTCTAAAAATATAGCCTATCAAAACATTCAATGAATCCAACTATAAGACAAAAAATAAAGAATATCCCAACTAAACCAAAAGCACCCGATGTATCCGCTCTTAACAAATCACAAAGGGAATCCAATTTAATCGAAAAGCATTCAATGTATCCATCAGATGAAACACAAAGAAAATCCAACAGACAATTTAAACTCAATCAATTATAAGATTAACTCAAATAATTGATAGAACATTTATACTAAAAATTGTCAGATTTGTACAAGCAAATCTAAACTACTACGCCAAACAACGGCGGGGCTTCATCTTCAACCTTAGCTGAAGAGTCTAGCCACTCATAACTATAAAACTATAATAAAAAGTGCTAAACATTTAAACTAAAACAACTGAATATAAAGAAATAAATAAACAACTTTACATGGGAGAAATACCACTCGCTGACGGGCGGCGCTTCCCCTCGTGGTAGCAATGCCTTCGGGATCCACCAGAATGTTGGCGGACGTCCACTGGTAAACACCAAAGTGGCTCAGGAATTGTACACTGAATTATGAAGTCAGGTGGTGTTTATATAGGGGGAGACCCGGAGTAATGTGGCTTGAAGAATCGATGTGGGATACTGCCCGAGTGCGCTCAATCGCAGTATGTTGCGATCGATCGCAGGTGCGCTCGATCGCGCTGTAAAGATTTCTGACCGATGTGGGATGATCACTTACGATCGATCGCAGGTCTGTGCACTCGAGCGCAGGTGCGATGCACTGCAAACATTTTGATGTGGGATTGATGACCTTGCACTCGATCGCAGCATAGTGCGATCGATCGCAATTTCTCCTGAAGCTTCACATCTCCTGAAATACTTCATTTTCTCCACAATCCTGTAAAAATACACAAAACACAAAAAAAAAAAAACATAAAATAAAGTGAAATACTAATAACTAAGAGTATAACAAATATAAGTTAAGGGTCTAAAATATGCAATATTTAAGACTCATCACTTCAAGATTGTCCTCCTTGGACTCATCTCCTAGCTCCAAGAAGCTTACTTAAGGATTGTCCTCCTCGAACTCAACTTCTAGCTCTCAGAAGCTTACTTCAAGATCATCCTCCTCAGACTTATCTCCTAGCTTTGAGGAGCTTGGTTCAAGATTGTCCTCCTCGGACTCATTTCTTAGCTTTGAGGAGCTTGCTTCAAGATTTTTTTCCTCAGACTCATCCCCTAGTTGCAAGGAGCTTACTTCAAGATTGTCCTCCTTGGACTCATCTTCTATCTTCGAAGAACTTACTATAAGATCGTCCTTCTCGGAATCATCTCCTAGCTTTGATAAACTTCCTTCAAGATTATCATCCTCAGACTCATCTTCTAGCTCCGAGGAGCTTTCTTTAAGATCGTCCTCCTTAAACTTATCTCTTAGCTCTAAGGAGTTTGCCTCAAGATCATTCTCCTCAGACTTATCTCCTAGCTCTGAGTAGCTTGCCTCAAAATCATCCTCTTTGGAGTTATCTTCTAGCTCCAAGGAGCTTACCTCAAAATCGTCCTCCTAAACTTATCTTCTAGCTTTGAGGATCTTGCTTCAAGATCATCCTCCTTGAACTTATCTCCTAGCTCCGACGAGCTTGCTTCAAGATCTTTCTCCTCAAACTCATCTCCTAGCTTTGAAGAGCTTGCTTCATGATCGTACTCCTCAGACTCATCTTCTAACTCCAAGGAGCTTGCCTCAAGATCATCCTCCTCGAAGTCATCATCTAGCTCCGAGGATCTTCCCTCATGATCATCCACCTCGGACTCATCTCTTAACTCCGAGGAGCTTACTGCAAGATCATTCTCCTTAGAATCATCTCCTAGCTTCAAAGAGCTTACTTCAAGATCTTCCTCCTCGGACTAATCTCTTAGCTCTTTAGAGTTTGTTTGAAAATGGTCCTCTTCGGACTCGTCTCCTATCTCTGAGGAGCTTGCTTTAAGATCGTCCTCCTCAGACTTATCTTCTAGCTTCGAGGAGCTCACCCCAAGATTATTCTCATCGGACTCATCTTTGAGCTCTGAGGAGCTTACCCCGAGATCCGCCTCCTCAGATACATATCCTAGATCTGAGGAGCTTGCTTTAAGATTATCCTTCTCAGACTCATCTCCTAGCTCTAAGGAGCTTGCTTCAAGATCGTCCTCCTCGGACTTATCTCTTAGATCTAAACATCGGTGCATAGGCACACTTCCCAGTTAGAGCATCAGTTTACACACAAACCTTTGACTCTGAGCATCGGTACGCAGGCACACTTCTAAGTCAGAGCATCAGTTCATACGCACACATCCGACTCTAACCATCAGTGCGTACACACACTTTCGATTCCAAGCGTTAGTGTACACACACACTTCCAACTCTAAGCATCAGTGCGCACGAACACTTTCGACTCCGAGCATCAGTGCGTTGGCACACTTCTGAGTCCAAGCATCAATGCTCAGGCACACTTCTAAGTCTGAGCGTTAGTGTACACACGCAGACTTTTGAGTCCAAGAACTGTATGCATGCTCACTTTTGAGTCGGAGAACTATGCGCATGCATACTACTGAGTATGAGACTAGTACGCACACACACTTATGAGGCCAGTCTGCATGCGCACTTATGAGACCAGTGCGCACACATATTGTTGAGACTAGCATCGATCATCTCTAAGCCTCGGTCACCACACATCAAGTAAGACAAGCTTTGGCCACATCATGCCAAGCACCTCAAGCCTCGGTTAGTACACACTAAGCATAACATAAGCTACCACACTCTGAGCATGATGTACTAAGCCTTGGCCACATCATGTCATGCACCTCATGCCTTGGCTACCACATGCCGAGCACGACATACCAAGTCTTGGTCACATCATGCTGAGCACTCCAAACCTTCGCCACCGAATGCCAGGCCCGACTTCACATTAAGCCTGGGCTTCTTCATGCTAAGCACTCCAAGCCTTGGCCACCGAACATCAAGCATGACTCCATATTAAAGCCATAACAACATAATGCCAAGCATATTAAAAACCTTGACCACATCATGCTAAGCACCTAAAGTCGTCAACCAAGATGCATCCTAAAGCCATCATTCTCCTCGAAAGTCCCCATTGAACTCTGATAAGTTTAACTTAGTGTTATTTCCTCATATCTATTTGCTAAACTCTGAGCAGTTTGACTTAGTGTCATCTCTTCAAGCCTATTCACCAAACTCTGAACGATTTGACTTTGTGTCATCTCCTCAGATCTATTTGCCACACTCCGAGAAATTTGACTTTGTATCATCTCCTCGAACCTATTCGCCAAACTCTGAGTAGTTTGACTTAGTGTCATTTTCTCAGACCCATTCACCAAACTTTAAGCAGTTTGACTTAGTGTCATCTCCTCGGACCTATTCGCCAAACTCCAAGCAATTTAACTTAGTGTCATTTCCTTGGACCTATTCGCCAAAATCCGAGCAATTTGACTTAGTGTCATCTCCTCAAACTTATTCGCCAAACTCTAAGAAATTTGACATTGTGTCACCTTTTCGGACCTATTCGCCAAACAATAAGCAATTTGACTTAGTTTTGTCTGCTCAAACATATTCACCAAAACCCCGTGCAATTTGACTTAGTGTTATCTCCTTAGATCTATTCGTCAAACTCCGAGCAGTTTGATATAGTGTCATTTCCTCGGACCGATTCGCCAAACTCCAAGCAGTTTGACTTTGTATTATTTCCTTGGACCTATTCGCCAAACTCTACGTAATTTAACTCCACGTCATCTCCTCGAACTTATTCTCTAAACTCCAAGCAGTTTGACCTAGCTTTATCTCCTCATAATCAAAGTCTGTATCATTCGGGCTAATCACTTACCTCACTTCAAGGAATTAAGCAAACTCTGTACATACTCACTACTCTCTCCTCCGAGAAAGTATCAGGCTTATAGGACTCATCGGAGTCTACATCTCCACTTGAACAGATATAAGTCTGGATTCCTCGCCACCTCAGTACCTAGGTACCCTAAACAATGATAAACTTGTTCTGAATCCCACGACACAAGAAAGAAATTACTGCAAACAAGCTCTACTTCCTCTACTTTTTAACGTACTTAAGGAAGTGTGGGGCATCTGATATAGGAGAAAATTACCCCTCTAGTGACATCATGACACATGACAACCTCTAAAGACAAGAAAGTAACTTCACAATCCGGACAGAAGGTAACCGATCAAATCACCACACTTAGCAGAAGTCATTATGGTAATTTCATACCAGTGTCCTAATATTACTACGTCACTCCATCTTATTGATAAACTGCTATACAAATAAATCCAGCCTATGGATAATTCAAATCTTATCTATGCGAATGTTATTCCTATCATAACAAAAAGTGATTAATCACTCTCCTAATCGGACACTACTCTAAAACACTATATAAGGGGGCTATCACCATCAAAAGGTACATTCAATTATTACTCATAGCCCTCAGTCTTACACACACTTTCCGGTCCTCTGGCGACTTTTAGGTTTTGTCATTGTTTCGTTTGTGTAACTTACACTCCTCGGCTATTCTAATTCTTAGCAGATTATTGGCATCAATAGATTGGCATCATCTATGGAAACACACTCCTTGACTTTGTGAAGTTAAAAGAATCATCTATTATGATGCCTCCAAAGAATGCTACCAAAGACAAAGTCAGCCCAACCACCTAGCCTCTAGCCATAGCCAACAACAGGACACAAGACTCCCTAGTATCTGGGAGCATGACACCTCATAACAAAGGACATGGTGATGGGACTTCCCAACACCATCACCTGGTGGCCGTCGTGGTCAGCTTACGTGCCCACTCTTCTCTTTTTAGCATCCTCCCGGCTCTGCTCAATCCTCCCTTAGCTATGGTCCCTACCCCAACCATCGCCCCTATCCCTCCTTCCTCAACCTCAAACCCTTTTGCCACTTCTTACTTTTAGGCCATAAACCCTAATTCTAATCCTTGTTCCTTTGCAAATATTGTAGTCGGAACTCTTCCTCCAAACCCTTTTGGATATATTGAACACCATTAAGTCACATCCAAGTAACCCTTACCCGATCTGACAATCTCTTTTAAACCATTCAAAATAAATGGTGAGCCGATGTTTACCTTCTCGTCAATGGAATATTCAAAGGTTTTGAAGAATTTCACATATGAAGTGGTTATGAAGTTTTATTCTGGATCGCCTCCGATGAAACTGATTCATCACCATATTCTATTTTGGAATCCGAAACAAAACCCAGTTGTTAGAGTTCGTGACAAACACTATGTTCTAGTTCGGTCAACTTCTCAAGAAGACTTGATTGCTACATGGTCTCACGGCAATAGGAAGATCAAAGATACCATGTACTGATTATATAAATGGACCCCAAACTTTGCTATGAAGAATGAGACTTGACTGTTGTGTAGTCTGCCTGATTACACTCGAACTAACACGCGATTATTGTGTATAGCTGAGATGTCTATCCCACGAGGAAAGCGAACTACAAGAGAAAGTGTAAACCTTAACACTAAACGATAAAATTCAAATAAGAAAATCTGAGTTTTACGAATGAAATTATATGAGAGAGTTGTGAAAATATAACGAAGAATTCAATAAAGAAATAACATTGTTCCAGGAATCCTTCCTAAGTTCGTTGCCTTATTCCTATCTTAACTCAATTGTTTTATCTCAATTGCTAGTTTCACATCCCAAACAAGCAATTGGTAAATATTCAATCAAAGCACATAAACACCCTAATGTAATTGCTACAAATTACTCTTTAATTCTAATTCAAACACACATGATCTATCTTATAAATTATCAAGAAGCGACAATATATTTCAATAACAATACCGCAGTAATAGATAAACCTATAAGATAAATCTACCGAAATTAATCACATCTAACAACTTGACATAAAAAGAGCTTGACTAGACTTATATGGAGGAGAAAGATGCAATCACCGGATTAAGAGTAAATCCTCTTCTTCTTACTTAATCAAAGAGTAAATCATAAACAGTGTTTAATAATCAATCCATACAACTGAATCAAGGATAAAAATAAGAACAACTACACCTAGGAATTCATCCTTTTGCCTTGCTTGGAGTTTAGTTGGACATGAGGCTCATGCTTGATCACCTTAATGAAGAAGAATATGGTAGCTCTCCTAATTCCAGCCTCCTTTTTGTTATGCGTTTATCTACCTAAACAAATAGGTGAATAATCATACTAGTTATACTTGCAAGTGCACAAGGTCATCAGTGTAGTCTAGTGTGCGAAAGCAAGGTCATCTCCATAGGGATTGGTAAAGTTGCTTTTTAGAATTAGTTTCTCAAAAGTAAAAAGAGATAAATATTTGTTGAAAGTTGATTTGATAATAATAAAAACATAGGGCTTTGATATCCACCACTATTCATACATTCCCGATGTGTATAAGGTATCAGTGCACTAGCTTTATTATGTATACCTACTGGTTGCCAACCTAAAGGCATGGTATCTACTCCTTAAGCTATTGATTTCCCTAAGCAACGAGTTAGGCATGGTATCTACTCTAACTCTTTTCTTCCTTAAGGGATTCAGCATGGTATCTGCTTGAGTTGTTCCTTAAGAAAACATAAGTATTGTGGAAATCGACAACCACATGAGACCTAGGGCATGGTATCTACTCCCAGTTTCCCATGTTGATTAACCCGGGTACCCGGATAAGATATCCCTTGTTACTAATGTTAGACCCAGGACTCGGTCATCCAAATTGATCTAACTAACCCATCCATACCACATGCATACGTTGGCCTTACACATACATATGAGGAATTTAAATAAGCACAGGTGTTAATCAAGTTAAGTAACATAATAAGCTATCGGCAAAGATTTAATCAATGAATAAAAATATGGGAATGCATAACTAGGGCTTCAATCGAGCCCTATAAGAGAGTTAGTTACACATACTAACTGAAGTAAAAATCATAAATAAACTAAACATAAAGGAGAAGAATAAACCCGAGAGAAGAGGCATCAATTCTCTCCCAAGCCCTCAACTCCAAGTAAAAGAAAAGAGAGAAATGTTTTCTATCTAAGGTGTGTTTTTGTGTGTGAGTTATAAGTGTATTTATAGGTCTTTGAGAAGTCTTAAGAGAACCATGAGTTCCTAAACCTTTCTAAAACAACAATTCTCTTATTTCCAAAATAGAGTTATGCAGTTTACTATTCACGCCAGTACATGTGCGCTCGATCGCAGTGTGCCTTGCGCTCGATCACAGTGTGCGCTCGATCCTTCAAGTGTGCGCACGATTGCATGTGCGCTCAATCGCATTGCATGACGCGATCGATCGCACTTTGTGCAGAGAATGCTCCAGGGCTTCCAGATTTCTTCATTTAAGTGCCAAAACTGCTTCTTTTTATCCAAGACCCTATAAAAACATGTAAAACACACAAATGGAGTAAAAGAGATAAAATTAACGTAATTAAGGACCTAACAACTGTAAATAAGGGGGCTTAAATATGAATATTTAAGCATCTATCACACCCCCAAACTTACATATTGCTAGTCCCTTAGCAATACTAAATTAAAAACTAAAACGAAAACATAGATAAATCCAATGCTCATGGTGTCCAACAAAAGTTTAGGTTTCACACAAAACTATGATGCGCATTCATGAGCAAGCTTAACAAGTATAAACACATCTTTGCAATGAATACGAGTTTTGAACGCAAATCACTTTCATGAGGCAAGTTAAGACATCACAAGTTTGACTGAGTGTGTGGTGGACTAGCACATAAAAGATTGGGTTTCCAAATAATTCTAATGTGTAGTGTTTCGATGACTCAAGATTCACCAAATTTCCTATTAGAATCAACAAATATGGCATAGACTTTTATTTGTGATCTTTTTGCCAAGTTAGTTCCCTTAAGCTTTCTTGTTGACTTGTGTAACGAGTGTTTAGTCAATGACTCCCAAACCAGATGGTTTTAGGGCATTAGGTGTAAAGACACCCCTAAGGACTTACTAGCTCGAGTCAACAAGGCTACGAAACAAAACTGGTTTTAATGCTACCACTTAGAATTTTCCACCTTTTGACGTGACACTCAATGCTTACTGAGGCAAGAGGGCCAGTTACTCAGCGGAAAGTTCTTTTTAATGACCATTTAAGATTTTCCACCTTTTGACGTGACACTCAATGCTCACTGAGGCAAGAGAGTCAGTTACTCAGCAGAAGATTTGTTTTTATTGATCATTAGGAGCATTTTTTTTTTAACATGAATTAATCTTTTCTATTTTTATATGCCAAAATGTTAATCTAATAGGTCATCTAGTTCACAGTCAAGCAAAAGAAACATACCAATCCAAATAACATGTCATACCCCACACAATTATGTGCTAATGTGCTCGTGATAGTTTAAGTTAAACTTATGAATCTTTAAATGCCTAAAAGGCAGTGATCTAGGTTCAAAACTTGATTATTGGCCTATATGTTCAAAGTGTTAAGCTCGCTGATGAAGTCGAATCATAAGGTTTTGTTGAGATCATAAAAAGGTTTATTGGATAGAATGAACATGCCTCTATCTATGAAAATAGCAACAAAACAAAAAAATATGGGACATAGTGAGTGTGTGAATGTGTCCCCATACCCCCAAACTTAAATTGCACATTGTCCCCAATGTGTGAATAGCATGGAAGGAGCTGACCTGGGAGATAGAGAACTGATGGCTGACATGACTCATAGCACACCCCCAAACTTCAACTGGATGCACTCATGCTGTCCTCGAAAAAGAAAGAAAAGCAGACATAAAATGGAAAACAAGTAATAAACTACAATAGAAAAGTAAACTATGAAATACTAATAATAAACTATGAAAATGATATGCTTTGGGGTGCCTCCCATGAGCGCTAAGTTTAACATCTTCAGCCATACGTGATACCCTCTCACTACTAGTCTCCAGGTGGTGCAGTCGAGAATGAACCGGGTGCAGGAGGTGGAGGTTGACAGTTTAGGCATCATGGCAAGTTGCTGTCCAATGTGCGCTTGATCGCACTGTGAAGTGCACTCAATCGCACTTGTGGCAGAGAGTGCGTACTGAGGGGCCTTACTGCCACTGACCTCAATAGAGGCACTTGAGCTACACGTTTATCGAAGTCTGAACTGCTCAAGCGCTCTCTATAGTAGCTTCATCATTTAGTCTTTTGGCAAGGAGTACTTAAAATCCACTGCATGTGGCTTAGGTGCTCTTGTTGCTATTGCATACTGGACAATTTGGGGTGCTAAATCTTCATTCTTTGGTCGTACTGTAATTTCAGAGTGTGGTGTGACTCTGTGTCCATGTACTGTGAAGGTCTGTTTTCTTGCAGGCAACTTCTGCAATTCTAAGTTTGGTGCCTGGACAATAGATGAGAGAAAAGTAGTATTAGTATGCTCAAGGGTTTCAAACGGAGGAGTGAACTTACTTGGGTGCTTTGAAGAGGCTTCAAGAAGGTGCACAGCTTCAATGATGTCATCTATAATATCTTCAGATTCTAACTTAGGAACCATATCCGAACTTGTGAAGCTGTGAATGAGGGCGGCCTCTAATGGATCAGTGTGATGGACCTGAAAAACTTGCTTGACATCACTTTGCATCATACATTCATTAAAACATTCATCATCATTATCATCTTGAGGTAATTTCATTGCATCAAATATCTTAAATTCTATTGTTTCTCCATTTACTGTAATACTTACAATACCCTTTTTCACATTAATTATTGTATCAGCAGTTCTCACAAAGGGTCTTCCTAAGATAATGGGCAGAGGTAATGGCATAGGGTATTCTTCCATATCTAATACAATGAAGTCAGCAGGCAAAATAAACTCACCTACCTTGACCAGGACATCTTCAAGTATACCTCTAGGTCTTTTGATGCTTCTATCTGCCAATTGTAAAGTGATGGAGGTTGGTTGAAGCTCCCCCAAACCTAGCTTTTCAACTACTGTGTATGGTAGCAAATTGACACTTTCTCCTAAATCTAGTAATGCTCGCTCAAACAACTGATCACTTATCCTACAGGGAATAGTAAAACTACCCGGATCTTTTAGTTTTGGTGGTAGTTTTCTTAACAATACCGCACTTACCTCTTCAGTTAGAGCCACTGTTTCATGTTCTTGAAACTTTCTTTTATTAGTGCAACAATCTTTTAAAAATTTAGCATAAGCAGGAATTTGTTTAATTGCATCTAATAAGGGAATGTTAATTTTTACTTTTCTCAAGGTTTCAAAAATATCAAGCAGTTTATCTTTCTTGGGCATTACTAACCTTTGAGGGAAAGGTGGTGCATTCCGTTTCTCTATTTCACTTACCTTGGATGTGGATGGCTTAGCTGGAGATGCTTGAGCTGGCTCATTAACTCCTATGATCTTACTATTTCGGAGAGTTGTAACGGCTTTCAGCTGCTGATGCCCTCTTGGATTTGGTAATGTTTGTGCGGGGAGTTCACCTTGCTTCCTTTCACTTAGCTCTTTAGCCAATTGTCCCATTTGTGCCTCTAACCTTTGAATTGCTTGCTCATGTGTTGTCATTAGTTGCTGTTGTTGAAGGGCCAGTTGCTTTACAAGACTCTCTAGATCATCCTTCTTGGGTTCTGGAATGGGTTGGGTTACTTTATGGACGTTCCTTTGTTGCCCTTGAGGGTTTAAGGTGTCTTGATTGTTGCTCCATGATAGGTTGGAGTGGTTCCGCCATCAAGGGTTGTATGCATATGCACTGTTTGGTCCCCCATAATTCGCTTGCTCGGCATCTGTAGATGAATACAAATGGCAGGTCTCAGTGGTGTGATTAAATTGGGAACATATAGCACATACTTGGGGTGATGTAGCTTGTGGACTTGGTGAGGTGTTTTGAGCAGTCGTTGAAGTGTCCCCATGCCTCAAAGAACAGATCTTCATCCCTTTGTTGGAAGGATTGGATCTCCTTCCTCATTTGCCTCGTCTTTTGGGCTGGGAAGAACTTCCTTAGAAATTTGCCAGCCAACTCCTCCTAAGTGTGGATTGAAACTGCAGACAAAGAATTGTACCATAGTTTAGCATTATCTTTTAAGGAAAAGGGAAATAGAATTAACCTTATTCCTTCTTGGTCTAGGCCTTGGATATGCTGGAACTTACAAAGATCGGAAAATTCTCGGAGGTGCGAGTGTGGATCTTCGTTGGGTGTACCCCGAAAGTGAGTTAGTGCACTTAGTATTTACGGAGATATGTAGTAATTGCCTTCCGCCTCAGGTTGATATGCAATGCATGATGGCTGAATAAGGTTCTGTGGGGTGAAGGATTGCTTCATCAGTATTCGTGCAGGTGGTTGCTGGTTTTCGAGCTGTTCCGCCATTGGAGCTTCGTTCTCGAATTCCTCTTTGTTTTCCTCAAAGTTGTTTCTAAGCCTCTGTCGGATGGTCCTTTCAAGCTCGGGATCGAGAGGAAAGAATTCTGGATGTCGGGATCGAAGTCCGTGCATAAATCAGAAAAATCGGCTTTAGTGCAGCAGTGTAACTCTGCTGCTCGGGTAACTCTCTGCCCTAAATGCGCTCGATCGCACAGGAGCTTGCGATTGATCGCAAATACCACAGAAAGTTGAATTAGGGTTTTGAAGTGCCTGAAACGGAAAAGAAATCAATTAGGGTTTGATGAAACAGAAAAAAGCAAAAAAATAAAAAAAAATAAGGACGAAAATAATTCTAAAAGAAAATTTAGCGTAATCCCCGGCAACGGCGCCAAAAACTTGTTGTGCGTTTATCTACCTAAATAAATAGGTGAATAATCGTACTAGTTATACTTGCAAGTGCACAAGGTCATCAGTGTAGTCTAGTGTGCGAAAGAAAGGTCATCTCCACAGGGATTGGTAAAGTTACTTTTTAGAATTAGTTTCTCAAAAGTAAAAAGAGATAAATATTTGTTGGAAGGTGATTTGATAATAATAAAGACATAGGGCTTTGATATCCACCACTAGTCATACATTCCCAATGTGTATAAGGTATCAGTGCACTAGCTTTGTTATGTATACCTACTGGTTGCCAACCTAAGGGCATGGTATCTACTCCTTAAGCTATTGATTTCCCTAAGCAACGAGTTAGGCATGGTATCTACTCTAACTCTTTTCTTCCTTAAGGGATTCAGCATGGTATCTGCTTGAGTTGTTCCTTAAGAAAACATAAGTACTATGGAAATCGACAACCACATGAGACCTAGGGCATGGTATCTACTCCCAGTTTCCCATGTTGATTAACCCGGGTACCCAGATAAGATATTCCTTGTTACTAATGTTAGACCCAAGACTCGGTCATCCAAATTGATCAAACTAACCCATCCATACCATATGCATACGTTGGCCTTACACATACATATGAGGAATTTAAATAAGCACAGGTGTTAATCAAGTTAAGTAACATAATAAGCTATCGGCAAAGATTTAATCAATGAATAAAAATATGGGAATACATAACTAGGGCTTCAATCGAGCCCTATAAGAGAGTTAGTTACACATACTAACTGAAGTAAACATTATAAATAAACTAAACATAAAGGAGAAGAATAAACCAGAGAGAAGAGGCGTCAATTCTCTCCCAAGCCCTCAACTCCAAGTAAAAAAAAAGAGAGAAGTGTTTTCTATCTAAGGTGTGTTTTTGTGTGTGAGTTACAAGTGCATTTATAGGTCTTTGAGAAGTCCTAAGAGAACCATGAGTTCCTAAACCTTCCTAAAACAACAATTCTCTTATTTCCAAAATAGGGTTCTGCAGTTTATTGTTCACGCCCGTACATGTGCGCTCTATCGCAGTGTGCCTTGCGCTCGATCGCAGTGTGCGCTCGATCCTTCAAGTGTGCGCACGATCGCATGTGCGCTCGATCGCATTGCATGGCGCGATCGATCGCACTTTGTGCAGAGAATGCTCCAGGGCTTCCAGATTTCTTCATTTAAGTGCCAAAACTGCTTCTTTTTATCCAAGACCCTATAAAAACATGTAAAACACACAAATGGAGTAAAAGAGATAAAATTAACATAATTAAGGACCTAACAACTATAAATAAGGGGGCTTAAATATGAATATTTAAGTATCTATCACTTTTCAGCAAATCTTATGTGTTCTATTAATACCCCAGAAGGTTCAAGGGTATTTTCGGGTCAAAAAATGTCATTAAAGCCCTAATAAGGTCGGGAAACAAAAAAGGAAGCCGCGGCACGGCTTTAAAAAGCTCCTGCACCGCGACGCAAGCCTTGCCTCGCCGCGGCACATTGCCTGATCCCAGCTTCTTAATGGTTCTGGTGGCCACAGTGCAAACCTTGCCTCGCCGCAGCATAGAACCATAAAAATGGGTTTCTCTTCATTTTTTCCTTCCGAAACCACTCCTTCACTCCAGTATGCATAGAATCTCCGTGCTTTAAGCAACATTAGCTTTTCCATCTCTTTTAAACCCAAAATACCTGAAAATACATCAAAATAAATCAATATACCAAGAATGACACTTTAGAATTATTAAGGCATAAATGTGTAATTCAGCCCTAAATCAACCCTAAAATACTAACAAATAAATACTAGTAAGATGCATTTTATGACTCTCATCATAACCCCCAACTAGCTTATTGCTAGGCCCTAGCAATTCAAGCAAAAAAATACGAAATGAATTCTATATTAGAAATCAAAACAAAATAAAGCAATGTCAGCGTTAATCCAAGAGTAATTCAACTTTTTGTCTCAAAAATCACACATAACACACAACACATAGAATCATTAAATACCACCCAAGTCAAAAAACAATCCAAACATCAACCTCAAATTCGTTACCGACTCTTAACATCCATCTTACCATAAACCATTAATCCAAATACTCAGATGATTTTATGCACAACATTCATGAATTCAAGTCTTCGCCTCTAACGATGTATTAAATTACGTGACATCAATCATAAATCGAACTCTATAGGCCCCACTAAAGTAGAAAATCACACTACATCGGATAAATAGGTCTTTAGTTGGCTTGTAACGTTAAGCTAAGGTAAAAGTCAAGAAAGAACGGGAAGGATTAAACAAGTAAAAGAGTTCAGTCTCTTAATTTTAAACACAACCTCTTTAAGCACTAAATAACCTTATTTCAACACCCGACTCATTTAACCATTTTTCGAGCATTTCTCTCAATAATTCACCACATTTTTTTTCTTCTTTCTTTGCCATAATTCACTTCTCTTTTTTTTTTCTTTTTTTTAGCACATAACCATTCACCTCCATTTTCATTTTTTATTCTTTTCCACAACCCCCAACCTATCTCCTTTAATGTACTTGGGTTATGGTAGTTATATTTTTTTTCATATTTTCATCCTTACTCCTCTTAAGTACTTTTCAACAAATGTGTATAAACTAAGTTCTCTTAAAAGAAAGGTAAGGATAAAATATTTTTAGGCTCATAAAGGTAAGTAAATGGGTTATCGAAAGAAACAAGCTTAATTTTTTTCAAAAAAAAAGGCTCAAATAGGTAGCGATAAATATAACATGGGGAAGGTTGAAGGGTTAAAACGGTCCAAAGATGGCCTACATCATATCCTAAGTAGTGTGCATTATAGGATTTCGCCTCAAGTGATTATCAAATAAGTTCTAGAGTTTGTCGAGACCGCAAAAGTATTCACAAAACATTCGCACATAAAACTTCTCTAAATGCATTAGCTTAATCATGCAATCTTACTGCAAAACAAAATCTCAAACCAAATGAAGATCGACACTTAAAATTTTTCTCAAACCGAAGCAAGATTTAACTTCTTCTAAACGTTGTATGCTATCTCACTTAAACTCATATCATTGACATGTAAATTAACTCCAAAGCTAACACAAAGCATACTAAGAACAAAGAATATATATATATATATATATATATATATATATATATATATATATATATATATATATATATTATATACATTTATCCTAACAAACGAATTAAAACAAAAAAGGGAAAATGACACCAAACAATTCAATGGTATGGAATAAGAAATGTGTTTCCTCCACCCCCAACCTAAGATTTGCATTGTCCTCAATGTGAAAGAAAAGAGTAAAGGAAACTCCCTTATTAACCAAAAGTGTGAGGGCTGAAAATTGTGCACGACCATTCGAACTCCATACTGTTCCTCTTTTTGAAATTTCAATCTCTAACATAGAACAAAACAAACAAAAAGAAGGAAACTACGGTGTAACATTAAGATTCCCACCGAATGTTAGGCTAGCACATCAAAACTAAATAAATAACTAAAAACAAAAAATGAAGTACGAAAAATAAAGATAACAAAAATAAAATAAAAACGAAACAAACAATAGACAACCCAAAAATTAACCCGCCATGTCATCGTCCTCCTCCTCCTCTTCCTCTGGAGCGGGATCAAAGGATGAACCCGGATAGGGTGGCAAGGTGGGGCAGTAGCCGCTGATCCCTCTTCCTGAGCTTGCAACCTCGTTGCCTTAATCACATTGAGCATTTCGTCATTGATAGGCTTCTTGGGGTGTTGTGCTTCCTCATCACTACTGTACTGGATGCTGGCTCGGATGCATAACTGGGTAATCAAGGAAGGGAAGTATAGACCAAGCTTTTGTCTCACAGTATGGATGATAGAATTAAACATAATTCGGCCCACACCAATAGTCATACCCATCAAAATAGCATAAATAAGAACAGCCCTCTTAACAGTAACATCACTGTAATGCGTAACGGGCATCATCTTCTAACACACAAAGTATTGCCAATCTCGAGCATTCATAGTCAAAGAAGTACCTGGCAAGGTCTTAGGCTTACCACCCGACATCTTCTAAGTCGTGCCCAGAATACAGAGTGTATTACAAACCTCATCATAGTCAACATTAGACAAATAAGCAACATATTCGCTATTCTCAATGTTAGGTAGCCCATAAAATCTGTTAATAGATGCACTGTCAAAGGAAATTGTTTTTCCTCTAACCATCACTTTTCAATTCCTATGCTCTTCCGCATTAGCGTAAAATTCTCTAACCACATTAATAATGGAATTAGGTGGTTGTCCCCAAAGTTCACCCCAATTCCTATCAGCAATCATCTTAAACAAAGTTGGGTTTCCCCTCTCTGTGATAGTGAAACCTCTTTCAGGAATGGGTTTCCTAGCATGCATTAAAGTAACATAACTCTCACTAGCATTAAAACTGACAAATTTACTATCATCAAACTCTTGAGGCTGTTTCCTCCTTTGTCTCTTAGTTTTAAGGACCATTTGAATCAAATTTTTCTAAGACAAGAGAACTAATTCAAATGCAACCACTCAAATATCACAAATCCACAACAAAGAGAAGGAAATCGACCTTACTTGATAAATAACGGCCCAAAGTTGGAGAGAATACCCACAAACTTGAAATCCTCTTGAAACCAAAGCTTGGTGGACAAATTTGCAGCAAAATCTTCAATCTAAGTGAAAAATTCCTCAAGGAATGTGTTAGAATCAAGAAAGAATGAGAAAAAATAGATGGATAAGGATAGATTTGGAGAGAAGTTGAGAGAGAGTAGAAGAGTTGTTGTTTTATTTCAAAAAGAATGAAGAACAAAGAGGGAAAAACGGGTTTTTAAAAACCTGATCACGACTTTGCGCCGCAGCGCACACTTACACATGCCACGGCGCTAAAACTTAATCCCCAATTTTTGATGAACTGCATGCCACAGCGCACACTGGCCCGTGCCGCGGCGCTCAGATGAGAACTTGAAGTGTGGTGGTTGCGGGTGGGCGAGGCGCGAGAACCTTGGGCTGCGGCGCACACTGGGCCTTCTTGTTTGTGGAGTTTCGGGTGGGCGAGGCGCGAGAACCTTGGGCCGCGGTGCACACTGGGCCTTCTTGTTTGTGGTGAAAAGTAACAAATAAAAGGCATAAAAATATAAACTAAAATTAATAAAAATAAACATAAAACTAAAAATTAAATTAAATCAAAATTAAAATTAAAATTAAAATAGAATTAACTAAAAACAAAAATTCTAAAATTAACAAAGACGTAACAAAATTAAAACTAATGTACAATGGAAGGAAAATACCCGATTAAGAAAGATAAACCAGGGCCACCAAAGGGATCTCTTCGGGCCTATCTTTAACATGTTCATGTTCCAAGTAGATTTTCAACCTTTGGCCATTAACTCAAAATGCACGACCGTTGAAAGGATCTTCAACCTCTACTACTCCATTGGGAAAAATACTCTTCACAACATAAGGTCACTTCCATCATGATCGCAATTTTCTCGGATGGAGTTGTAACCGCGAGTCATAAATAAAAACTCTATTACCTTGTTCAAAAAATTTTCGGAGTATTTTCTAATCATGCACGACTTTCATTCTTGACTTTAAGTCCTTAGCATTATGATATGCATCATCCCTCAACTCCGCAAGTTCACAAAGTTGCATTTTCCTCTCCTCACCGGACATCTTTAAGTCATAGTTAAAATTTCGAATAGCCCAATATGCTCTGTGCTCAAGTTCTACCAGCAAGTGACATGCTTTGCCGAATACCAACCGATAAGGAGATTCTCCAAGAACTGTCTTGTATGCTGTCTGGTATGCCCAAAGTGCATCCGATAGGCGCAAAGACCAATCTTTTCGATTAGAATTTACACTTTTTTTTAAGTATTCGCTTAATCTCCCTATTTGCTAGTTCTGCTTGGCCATTGGTTTGTGAATAATAAGCTGCAGAAACCTTATGGGTGACTCTATACCTACACATTAAAGCCTCAAAAGAAAGGTTACAAAAATGTGACCCTTGATCACAAATTATAACACATAGAGTACCGTACCTAGATAAAATATGATCTTTAAGAAATTTAACAACAACTGTATTATCATTAGTGCGGCAAGGTATTGCTTCAACCCATTTAGAAACATAATCAACGGCAAGCAAAATGTAAAGATACCCAAAAGAATGTGAGAATGGTCCCATAAAATCGATCCCCCAACAATTAATGATTTCCACAACTAAGATCGGGTTGAGAGGCATCATATGACGGTAGGACAATGACCCTAACTTTTGACGTCTTTCACATGATCTACAAAACTTATTAACATCCTTGAATAAAGTAGGCCAATAAAAACCGCATTGCAAAATTTTTGCGGCTGTCTTTTTAATAGAAAAGTGGCCACCACAAGCATAGGTATGACAAAAAATTAACACACTATCAACTTCCATATCCGGAATGCATCTTCTTATTATTTGATCGGGGCAATATTTAAAAAGATAAGGATCACTCCAATAAAAATTCTTTACCTCAGCCAAAAACTTATGCTTATCTTGTGCACTCCATGTAGATGGAACTTGACGGGAAACCAAGTAGTTTGCAATGTCGGCATACCATGGTGTGTGACCAAGGACAGAAAATAAATTTTCATCCGGAAAGGCTTCCCGAATGGGTGAAATGTCAGTATCATTCTTAAATTCCAAGCGAGATAGATGGTCCGCTACAACATTTTCTACCCCCTTCTTGTCTTTGATGGTCAAGTTAAATTCCTGCAAAAGCAAAATCAAACATATCAAAAGGGCCTTAGTATCCATTTTTGAGAAAAGAAATTTAAGGGCGGAGTGATATGTGAATATAATGATAGGTGAACCAATTAAGTAAGAGCGAAATTTATCCAATGCAAATACTACTGCTAGTAATTCTTTCTCGGTTGTGTTGTACATCATTTGAGAATGATTCAAGGTACTACTAGCATAATAAACAACAAATGGTTTTCCCTCCCTTCTTTGTCCTAAAACAGCCCCTACAGCATAGTCACTAGCATCACACATAATCTCGAAAGGCAAGGTAAAATCCGGTGATTGCATAATAAGGGTGGTTGTAAGCTTAGAGACAAGTGTCTTAAAGGCTTGCTCACATTCAAGGCTCCACTTAAACTCAATATCCTTCATCAAAAGGTTACATAAGGGTCTAGAGATAGGACTAAAATTTTGAACAAACCTTCTATAAAACCCGGTATGCCCTAAAAGAGACCTAACATCTTTAATATTCTTAGGAGTGAGCAGTTTAGAGATTAATCCGATTTTCGATTTATCCACTTCTATCCCCTTTTCAGACACTATATGGCCCAAGACTATTCTGGAAGGCACCATAAAATGGCACTTTTCCCAATTAAGCACAAGCCCCTTCTCTTCACACCTACACAAAACATTTTTTAAATTAGATAAACATGAATCAAAAGAAGTTCCAAACACGGTTAAATCATCCAAAATCACTTCCACACATTTTTCAACCATGTCACTAAAAATACTTATCATGCATCTTTGAAAAGTAGCCGGTGCATTACACAAACCAAAAGGCATTCTACGAAAAGCAAAAGTACCAAAAGGACAAGTAAAGGTGGTGATGTGGCCCAAAACACTCCGGCCTAGAAAACACTCCTGCCCAGCAGACTCTCCGGCCCAGTAGACTATCCAGCTCAGTAAGCACTCCAGCCCAGTAGACTCTCCAACCCAGTAAACACTCCGGCCCAGTAGACTCTCCGGCCCAGCAAACACTCCAACCCAACAAAAAAAGGCCTGACAAACCCACACATGGGCCCCCTCTACGCACGCAGCCCTGTAGCTACTCTACGCCACCCTACAACATGCCACCCTACAGCCACCCACATCTGCAGCCCTACAACCACCTTACTACGCGCCGCTCTGCAGTTACCCTCCAACACACTGTTCCCAGAGCACATAATCAGTGCCCTCCCACGGGCAGATGGCTATAAATAAGCCGAGGTATGAAATTTATATTCATTCAGACTTATTTGCTCCAATTAATTAAGCCTTCAATTCCCCTCTAAGCCCTCGTGCTAACTTAAGCTTCAAAGCACCCTCGGAGGTCTCGCCCTCCCCTCCTTCCGATGACCTTTAGTTTATCCCTGTTACTTGTGCAGGGCCCAGGCTACATCAACACCTAGGCCACATCAGCGCCTAGGCCACTCCAACACCCAGGCCACGTCAACATCTGGGCCACGTCAGCACCAACCATTTTTTGGCATCAACAGATTGGCGTCGTCCGTGGCAAACCACAATCTCTTGCTAACTCATCTGTCACTATGCCGCCAAGAAGCAGTACCAGAAGGACCGACAAAGAAGCTCTAATAGCATGCTCGGCTCCTATTCGAGGCAGCACTCGCAATCACCAATCTGGACCTAGGTTCCCTACAATCCTCGAGTATGCCACCTCCGGATCAAGTAGAAGGCCCCCTACCAGAGAGCAATTCCCTCATCTCTTCATAACTGATTCTCCCAATTACGAGGAAGCGGTTGCACATCTTTAGGCCCTAGTGACCCAAGCTCAGTTCCAGGAGCTCTCCAGAATGATAGCCAACCTAGCGGCCCAGGTTCGGGGAAGAGGTCAGCAACCTTCCTTCTCTCCTCACCAAGCTCCAGAGCAAGTAGAGTCATCCGACACAGATGACCCAACCTATAACCAGCCCCCTACCTAGCCCTCGCTGCATTATTGCCAATCCAAAGAGTGCTCCTCCTCAAAAAGCAACTTCAATTTAGACAGACGGTTTGAAGAAATAGAGAGAAAGATAGTTTTTGGCTCTGAGACATAGGAATCTTAGTATCATAGATGAGCTCAGCATCCAAGACCGTCCATTCATGGAAGATATTCTTGAAACCCTGCTTCCACCCAACTTCAGGATGCCTCAAGTCAGGATGTACAACAGCTCTGCAGATCCCCTAGACCACCTACAGCATTACAAAATAACTATGATATTGCACCAACATCCTAACCATATAATGTGCCGCACCTTCCCTTTAACTCTCGAGAAGGCCGCGGGTACTTGGTACTCATGTCTGAAACCAGGAAGCATTAGCAATTTTAAAGAACTCAGTTATGCCTTCGCCTCGCACTTTCTCAGTAGTAAGGTGTTGTGAGTTTTAATTTACTCGCAAGCGCACGAGTCGTTTGCAGTATAGCGTGTGCAAGTGCGAGGTCGAATCCACAGGGAATTGCATTGTGAAAATATATTTTTAATCTAAACTAACTCTATTTTAACTTAGTTCCGAATTTCAGATGATAATTTGTAAAAGAAATTAAAATTAAACTAAATTGATTTTAAAAAAAAACTAATAATTAAAACACTAAGGTTTTCGAATCCACCCCACCAAAGTTAAGCATACATGTTCTAAAAATATAGCCTATCAAAACATTCTATGAATCCAACTATAAGACAAAAAACAAAGAATATCCCAACTAAACCAAAAGCACCCAATGTATCCGCTTTTAACAAATCACAAAGAGAATCCAATTTAATCGAAAAGCATTCAATGTATCCATCAGATGAAACACAAAGAAAATCCAACAGACAATTTAAACTCAATCAATTATAAGATTTACTCAAATAATTGACAGAACATTTATACTAAAAATTGTCAGATTTGTACAAGCAAATCTGAACTACTACGCCAAACAACGGCGGGGCTTCATCTTCAACCTTAGCTGAAGAGTCTAGCCACTCATTACTATAAAACTATAATAACAAGTGCTAAACATTTAAACTAAAACAACTGAATATAAAGAAATAAATAAACAACTTTATATGGGAGAAATTCCACTCGCTGACAGGCGGCACTTCCCCTCGTGGTAGCAATGCCTTCGGGATCCACCAGAATGCTGACGGATGTCCACCGGTAAACACCAAAGTGGCTTAGGAATTGTACATTGGATTATGAAGCCAAATGGTGCTTATATAGGGGAAAACCCGGAGCAAAATAGGTGGCAGATTCGATGTGGGATACAGCCCGTGTGCACTCGATCGCAGTGTGGTGCGATCGATCGCAAGTACGATCGATCGTATGTCTCGTGCGCACGATCGCATGTGCGCTCAATCGCGTGTCTGGTGCGCTCGAGCACAGGTGCGATGCACTGTAAACATTTCGATGTGGGATAGATGACCTTGCGCTCGTTCAAAGGCAGGTGCGCTCGAACGCAGGTGCGTTCGATCGCATATGTCGTGCGATCGAGCGCAATGTCTCCAGAAGCTTCAAATCTCCTGAAATGCTTCATTTTCTCCACAAAGCTGTAAAAACACACAAAACACAAGAAAAACGTAAAATAAAGTAAAATACTACTAACTAAGAGCATAACAAATTTAAGTTAAGGGTCTAAAATATGCAATATTTAAGACTCATCAAATACCCCCAAACTTATATTTTGCTAGTCCCTTAGCAAAACAAAATAAAAGACTCAATGAAAAACAAAGAACATAAAGATAAAGTCATCACTCATGGTATCCAAAAATTTAAGGAGCACACATCACCATGATATTCATTCATAAGCAAGCTTAAAAAGGTGAACCCATCTTCACAATGAATAGAAATGTTAAAATCTAATTACTTACAAAAGGCAGGATAAGGCATCACAAGCTTGAATCAGTGTAAGGTGAATTAGCATATAAAAATGAAGCTTCCAAGTAACTCTAATGTGTAAGGTCTCCATGTCTCAAGATTCACCGAATTTCCCATAAAAAATGAACGAAAAGGCATAGTTTTTATTTTATTCTTCTTTTTTTTTTAATAAGGCACGGCTATGTTTAGTTCCCTTAAGCTTTCTAATTGACTCATGTAGCGAGTGTTAAGTCAATGAATCCCAAACCAGGTGGTTTTAGGGCATTAGGTGTAAAGACACCCCTAAGGACTTACTAACTCGAGTCAAAAAGGCTACAAAATTAAACCGACCTTAATATTACCAAGCAAAATTCCATCTTTTGACGTGAACACTCACTGCTTACTGAGGCAAGAGGTCCAGTTACTCAGCGAAAAATTTATTGATAATCTTTTTTTTTTCTATGCCCAAGAGTTCATCCAACAAGTCATCCAGTTTCAGTTAAGATAAGAAAAAATACACATTAAAATCACATGTCATACCTCACATAATTTGTGCTAATGTGCTCGTGCTAGATCAGATCAAACATGTGAATTCTCAAAATGCCTAAAGTAAGTAACTAAATTTTAAAAATGTATCACCAGATCATGTGTTCAAAATGTTAAGCTCACCAATGACATCACATCACAGAAAATGTTTAGATCAACCAAAATTTCACGATAACATGAGCATGCATTTATCTCTATGACGAAAAGACAACAAATTAGGACAAAGTGTGTGATGTGTCTCCCATACCCCCAAACTTAAATTACACATTGACCCCAATGTGTGACTAATATGGAAAGAGCTGACCTGAGATATGGAGAACTATATGGACTGGTATGGCTCATAGCATACCCCCAAACTTGAACTGAAGTACGCTTTCCCTGAAAAATAAAAACTGGAAAACAAAAAATACTGGAAACAAACATTAATCATAAAAATGCGAAATAATAAATAAACAAAAGAAAAGATAAGCTGTGGGGTGCCTCCCATGAGCGCTAGGTTTTACATCTTCAGCCAGACTCTCCTTAGAATACTACACTCAATCTGAGTAACTAGGATCCTCCAACAGTATCGTCTCAATGTTCGGACTCCTCAACTCTAAGAATGGTTTTAGCCTCTGTCCATTTACCTTGAAAGTATTACCATTCTTAGGATCCTCAATCTCGATGGCCCCATGAGGAAAAACCGATCGAATAATGAATGGGCCTGACCATCAGGATTTGAGCTTGCCTGGAAAAAGATGCAGGCTCGAATTATAAAGAAGAACTCTCTGACCCGGCTCAAAAGCTCGTCTCAAAATATTTTGGTCATGAGTCTTCTTCATTTGTGCTTTGTATGATCGGGCACACTCATATGCATCATTTCGCAGCTCCTCCAATTCTTTGAGTTGGAGCTTTCGTTGTGAGCCAGCCTTGGAAAGATTAAAATTTAGTTGCTTGACAGCCCAATACGCACGATGCTCTAATTCAACCGGAAGGTGACATGCCTTTCCGTATACAGGGAGACATGCCAATTGACGTCTTGAAGGCTGTCCGATATGCCCACAGTGCATCCGTCAATCGCAGAGACCAATCCTTTTTAGTAGGGTTCACAGTCTTTTCCAAAATATGTTTGATCTCGCGATTTGAAATTTCCACTTGACCACTCGTCTGTGGGTGATATGGGGTGGCAACTTTGTGCGTGATACAATATTTCTTCATCAACTGCTCAAAGATCTTGTTGCAAAAGTGCTTACCTCCATCACTTATGATTGCTCGAGGCATACCAAAACGAGCAAAAATAGTGTCTTTCAAGAACTGGACCACAACTCTATGGTCATTGGTCTTGCACGCAACAGCCTCCACCCACTTGGACAGATAGTCCACAGCAACTAGAATATATAGGTAGCCAAAGGAGTTTGGGAATGGTCCCATGAAATCAATGCCCCACACATCAAAAATTTCAACAATCAGAATAGGGTTGAGGGGCATCATATTTCTTCTAGAAAGACTCCCTAGCTTTTGGCAACGCTCACAAGATATACAGTAGGTGTGAGAGTCCCGGAACAGGGTAGGCCAATAAAATCCACACTGCAAAATCTTTGCAGCGGTCTTTTTAGCACTAAAATGGCCTCCACATGCATGATCATGACAAAAGGCGATGACATCAGATTGGTCATGCTCAGGAATACACCGTCTAATGATCTGATCAGGACAATACTTGAACAAGTAAGGATCGTCCCAGAAAAAGTGTTTTACCATGGCCAAAAATTTTGATTTATCTTGCCTCCCCCAATGCAAGGGCATGTGTCCGGTGACAAAATAGTTCACTATGTCAGCAAACCATGGTGCGGGACTGTGAGCAATGTGCATCAATTGCTCATCAGGAAAGGTCTCAGAAATGGGAGTGGCAGCCTCACTAAATTCCACAATCAATCTAGACAAATGGTCCGCCACCACATTTTTCGATCCTTTCTTATCCCGAATCTCAATGTCGAACTCTTAAAGTAGTAAGATCCATCGGATAAGACGAGATTTAGCATCTTTTTTAGAGAAAAGATACTTCAATGCAGCATGGTCCGAGTAGATAATGACTTTAGATCCTAACAAGTAGGATCTGAACTTGTCTAATGCAAAAACGACTGCAAGCAACTCCTTCTCAGTGGTAGATTAATTGAGTTGTGCGTCGTTTAGAGTTCGACTTGCATAATAGATAGGATGGGGAAGTTCATCAACACACTGCCCCAAAACAGCTCCAACAGCATTGTCTGATGCGTCACACATAATCTCAAAAGGCACATCCCAGTTAGGTGGCTGAATAATGGGTGTGGAAGTCAGAATTTTCTTCAGATCCCCAAATGCTTTCTTACAATCCTCATCAAATAGAAATGGGGCATCTTTTTGCAACAACTTGCACAAGGGCCTAGCGATCTTGCTAAAATTCTGGATAAATCGCCTATAGAAACCTGCATGGCCCAGAAAAGATCGAACCTCTTTCACCGTACGTGGGGGTGGAAGGCTGGAAATCAAATCCACCTTCGCTTTATCGACCTCAATCCCTCGATGAGATACGATATGCCCCAGTACAATTCCTTGCTTAACCATAAAATGGCACTTCTCCCAATTAAGCACCAGGTTCTTCTCCTTGCACCGTACTAAAACCAAAGAGAGACGGTGCAGGCACTCCTCAAATGTTGAACCGCAGATGGAGAAGTCATCCATGAAAATCTCCAAGAACCGCTCTACCATGTCAGAGAATATACTGACCATGCACCGCTGAAAAGTGGCGGGTGCATTGCATAACCCAAAGGGCATGCAACGGTAGGCGAAGGTCCCAAAAGGACAGGTAAATGTCGTCTTCTCCTGATCTTCGGGGTCCACGGGGACCTGGTTATATCCAGAATAAACATCCAAAAAGCAATAATATTCATGCCCAGCCAAACACTCCACCATCTGATCAATAAATGGAAGTGGAAAATGATCCTTCCTTGTGGCACTGTTCAGCTTACGGTAGTCTATACACACTCTCCACCCATACTGCACACGAGTTGGCACCAACTCGTCGTCCTTATTCTTTACTACCGTTAACCCAGCTCGCTTGGGCACGACATAAATAGGGCTCACCCACTTGCTATCAGAGATGGGATAAATGATCCCTACATCTAACAGCTTAATAACCTCTGCTCTCACAACCTCGATGGCTTAGCATCTTCCTCCAAGTGTATCCTGTGCATCACCACCGAGGGGCTGATTCCCTTAATATCCTCAATGGTCCAGCCGATAGCTTCCTTGTGCTCTCTTAAAACATCTAATAATTTCTCCTCTTGAGCCTCTCCCAAATCTGAAGCTATTATCACAGGCAAACAGTATGCTGGTCCCAGGAACTTATACTTAAGATTATCCGGTAAAGGCTTAAGTTCCTTCTTTTGAGGTTCTGGTGACACCTTCTCCTCCTCCTCCTTGCTTTCTTGAGGATCAGACTCCAAAATGGCATTTACTTCCTCGAGTAACCTATCTAAACCCAAGTCCTCTCCAAAGTGAGCAAAGCATGCCTCCATGGGATCCTCAATGCTTGATTCATCCACAGTATCCTCAAGAATCTCCTCTATCAATCATACATCTCTCATTTCATCATATTCCAGTGGTTGCCTAGTGATATCAAAAATGTTCAACTCCACTGTCATATTTCCGAAGGAGATCTTCATCACCCCTGTCCTACAATTGATTAGGGCGTTAGCCGTGGCTAAGAATGGTCGCCCTAGAATCACCGGTATTTGAATCCCTACATTCTGAACCGGCTCTATGTCAAGCACAATAAAATCCACGGGGAAATAGAACTTATCCACTTTTATCAAAACGTCCTCAACTATCCCCCGTGGTCTTTTCACTGACCTGTCAGCCAATTGAAGCGTCGTGGATGTGAGCTTCAATTCTCCTAACCCCAACTGCACATAGACTGAGTAGGGTAGAAGATTCACACTCGCCCCTAGATCCAAAAGGGCCCTCTCAATATGGCTGACTCCTATCGTGCAAAAGATGGTAGGACACCCCGGGTCCTTATACTTGATGGGTAGCTTGCACTGAAGGATTGAACTGACCTGCTCGGTCAAAAATGCCTTCTTTGGGATATTTGTCCTCCTCTTGATAGTGACCAAGTCCTTTAAAAACTTGGCATATGATGGCACTTGATGGATGGCATCCAAAAATGGGATATTGATTTGGACTTGCTTGAATACCTCCAGAATTTCCTCATACTTCCCTCCTTTCTTGGGCGCCTGTAATCTCTCGGGGTAGGGTGCTCTAGGTACAAACGACCTAGGAGGGTCTTTCTCAGTAGGTGTGGCTGTAGATGGCTCAGCATCTCTCTTCTCTATGTTGCCACTCCCTTGCCCTTGCTGCATAGCAGGGCTCTCTTCCACTCGATTGTCCACTTGTCTCCCAGACCTCAGTGTGACAATCGACTGTACTTGTTCCTCCCCGTGCGTAGGAGTTGATGAACTCTCAACCATAAATTGTCCTTTTGGGTTTTGCATGGGCTGACTGGGGAACTTTCATTTCTCTCTTTCACCCAAGTGACTTGCAATTTGCCTTATTTGACTCTCCAGCTTGGCAATTGCTTGGGTGTTTACCATTGTTGCACTCCTCACATCGCTCATATTTTGGCTAGTCGCCTTCATGAATTCCTTAAGGGTGTCCTCTAGCGACTGTGAAACTGGTGCTGGTGTTTGAGCGGGTGCATGGTAAGCAGGTGAAGGTGCTGGATGGGCAGAACGACCATGATTAGGAATTTGTGGGGCAAATCCGGGAGGATATTGATTTTGAGCATGATGAGAGGATCCTCCCTGATTCATTGGTTGGTTCTGCCTCCATGAAAAATTTGGGTGGTTTCGCCACCCTGGATTGTACGTCTCGGAGTACGATCCATTTGACTGCCTTCGAAAGTCATTGAAAGCATTTACTTGTTCCATAGGATACTCGGCACAAGCCGGCATTGATGGGCAATTCTGTGCTAGATGCATGGGACTAGCACAGATGGAACAGCTTTCAACATTGAATGTGTTGGCAGCATTGATGGATTGGCTCACAGTGAGAGCATCAATCTTCTTGGTGAGGGCATCTAATTTTATCCTTAAATCAGCATCCTCCCTGACCTCATAGATGCCTCCCCTCTTAGGAGCACGAATGGACTTATCTCGACAGCTTGAAAAATCCCACTGCTGTGAGTTGTCGGACAACTTGTCCAACGCCATATTTGATTCGTCTCCTGTCAGACTCAAGAATGCCCCCCCATTCATAGACTCTATCATGCTACGGTTGGGTTGAGTCAACCCTTGGTAGAAGAATTGAACGAGTCTCCACTTCTCATATCCATGTGGAAGGCATCTGATCAGTAACTCTTTAAAGCGCTCCCAGCTTTCAGAGAACTTCTCATCCTCCTCCTGAGTGAAAGAGCTAATCTCCTTTCGGCACTCATTCAGTCTAGACATTGGGAAAAACTTATGGTAAAATTTGCTAAGCAGGTTTTCCCAAGATGTAATAGACCCGGACGTGTTGGAGTCCAACCACGCCCTAGCTCTATCGTGAAGGGAGAAAGGGAAGAGTCGAAGATGGACTGACTCCTCAGAGAAGTTCTGGAATTTGAATGTAGCACAAATGTCTTTGAACTTCTTCACATGACTATAAGGATTTTCAAGATCTAAGCCATGGAATGAAGGTAGGAGTTGGATAACATGTGGCTTCAAATCAAAGTGTGTGGCATTGGTTGGTGGCAACACTATGCAGGAAGATGAGTTAGTCACAACGGGTGCGAACAAATCCCTAAGGGATGTAGTGGAGTCCACGTTCCAAGCTCTAGGTTGCTCTACATGTTCAGGATGATTACCCCATCTCAACAGTCTCTCTCTCAACTAGTGCTCTTTTCTGCCTCCTAAGAGTTCTTTCTAAGTCGGGATCTAAATGTGTCAAATCTAAGTTCAAGGATCTCTGACCAAGCATACACTAACAGAAAAATAATGAGATACTAACCAGCAGAAGCAACAGAATAAAGCAAACAAAATTTTTTTTTTTAATATTAAATTAACCAGTAGAAAAATAAAATCAATTCAGACCAAAAATTTTCACAAACAAAACAACTCCCCGGCAACGGTGCCAAAAACTTGTTGTGAGTTTTAATTTACTCGCAAGCGCACGAGTCGTTTGCAGTATAGCGTGTGCAAGTTCGAGGTAGAATCCACAGGGAATTGCGTTGTGAAAATATATTTTTAATCTAAACTAACTCTATTTTAACCTAGTTCTGAATTTCAGATGATAATTTGTAAAAGAAATTAAAATTAAACTAAATTGATTTAAAAAAAAAAACTAATAATTAAAACACTAAGGTTTCCGAATCCACCCCACCAAAGTTAAGCATACATGTTATAAAAATATAGCCTATCAAAACATTCTATGAATCCAACTATAATACAAAAAACAAAGAATATCCCAACTAAACCAAAAGCACCCAATGTATCCGCTTTTAACAAATCACAAAGGGAATCCAATTTAATCGAAAAGCATTCAATGTATCCATCAGATGAAACACAAAGAAAATCCAACAGACAATTTAAACTCAATCAATTATAAGATTTACTCAAATAATTGATAGAACATTTATACTAAAAATTGTCAGATTTGTACAAGTACAAGCAAATCTGAACTACTACGCCAATCAACGGCGGGGCTTCATCTTCAACCTTAGCTGAAGAGTCTAGCCACTCATAACTATAAAACTATAATAACAAGTGATAAACATTTAAACTAAAACAACTGAATATAAAGAAATAAATAAACAACTTTACATGGGAGAAATTCCACTCGCTGACGGGCGGCGCTTCCCCTCGTGGTAGCAATGCCTTCGGGATCCACCAGAATGCTGACGGACGTCCACCGGTAAACACCAAAGTGGCTTAGGAATTGTACATTGGATTATGGAGCCAAATGGTGCTTATATAGGGGAAGACCCGGAGCAAAATAAGTTGCAGATTCGATGTGGGATACAGCCTGTGTGCGCTCGATCACAGTGTGGTGTGATCGATCGCAAGTACGATCGATCGCATGTCTCGTGCGCACGATCGCATGTGCGCTCGATCGCGTGTTTGGTGCGCTCGAGCGCAGGTGCGATGCACTGCAAACATTTCGATGTGGGATAGATGACCTTGCGCTCGTTCAAAGGCAGGTGCACTCGAACGCAGGTGCGCTCGATCGCATATGTCATGCGATCGAGTGCAATATCTCCAGAAGCTTCAAATCTCCTGAAATGCTTCATTTTCTCCACAAAGCTGTAAAAACACACAAAACACAAGAAAAACGTAAAATAAAGTAAAATACTACTAACTAAGAGCATAACAAATGTAAGTTAAGGGTCTAAAATATGCAATATTTAAGACTCATCATAAGGGGCCCAAGAAAACTTCAGAAAGCCTCTTCAACATTATTCAGCATCGAGGGGAGAGGCTTCGGGCCTATATATCCTGGTTCAATACAGCGGCATAGGAGATTCCTGACCTCGACCCAAACGTCCAAGTAATGGCATTTAAGAATGGATTGAGGTCTGGTATCTTCAGCTCCAAACTCTAAGCAAGGGGGACGTCGAAGCTCTCGATGCTCTTTATGAAAAAGAAAGCCCCCTTCCACTTCTTCACAGAAGAAGACTTATACTTCAAAACCCTCTTCTTCCTCCTCGAGCTCACTATGACCCATCCCGTATAGCCAAGACGGGCCAGTTGAAAGTGCACTTTGAATATATTCATGTTCATTATACCCCCCACCTCCTGGCACACGGTAATGAATGTCAGGATCAGACGAACGAAGTTGGGCACCAATTGACTCAGCACGATGCCAAAGTACCTAAGGATCGAACAGAAGAACGAATGAAGAGGAAACCTGAGCTCGACCTTTAACTGTTGTTCGTAAACACACAGCTTATAAGGCATGCCACCAGGAAGGACATCGCATGCCCTCTCCCCACTTTCTGGTGCCCTCAGATGGAAGTCTAAGGGGATCCTATACCTAATTCTGATCCCCACAAGCTCCTACTCCTCCACTGAACTCGAAATGGAGTTCGCTTCAAACGTCCACTCTTTCCTCTCAGTATCTAGGGCATTTTCCCTAATAAGCATCGACACCTGGACACCTTCCTTCCCAGATGACTCACCACCCTTACTCTCCTCACCCCCTCTCTCCAGAGCGTAGGGCATGAGTGCCAAAGCCCCATCACGAGGGACAACCTCCAAGGAAGAGGTTTTATCGCTAGAGGAAAGCCCCATTTCCTTCTCTAACTCCCTCAAAAGATCCCCGGTTGCATCACTCTCAGACATTTTACTCACCAAAAGGTCTTTTTGGGTCGCCTCTTAGAAGAACCGAGTGCTTTAAAAATTCTTTCTAACTATGAACTCTCAAAAAATGCAAGTGAAGAATGAAAGAAGCATGGATCCCCTTTTATAGAAGCCGTGGCAGCAGAACCGAGAAGCATTAACTCTCCAAACGAAGCGACACACCCTTTGAAGTCTCCAAGATGTCGTCTTCTTACCCCGAAGAGACAGCTGTCATGTAAACACACCCCCTGCTGTCACCAAGGCGGCACCTCTATACCTCGATGTGATAGTTAGACACACCCTTCGCCGTCTCCAATGCACTACCATTTAATGAGAGCCATCAAATGACATTTAGACACGCCCTTTGTAGTCTCCAATATGCCACCATTTAATGTGAACTGTCATCATTTATTGCACCTACAAAAAGGAGAATCCAGTAGGCCCAAGAAGGGAATAAGCCTACGTACGAAAGAATGAGGGAACCACGTAGATATAATTTCTCCAAGTCTTGATTACTCGACCAAGTCTTCTCCAAGTCTGAGAGTTTGAGCTGTTTATCAAACGCTCAGACCAGTTCTCTAAGTTCGAGCGTTTGAGATGCTTGTCAAACGCTCGGACTAGTTCTCCAAGTCTGAGCGTTTGAGCTACTTGTCAAACTCTCGGACCAGTTCTCTAAGTCCGAGTGGTTGAGCTGCTTTGCCAATGCTCGGACCAGTTCTCCAAGTCTGGGCGTTTGAGCTGCTTGTCAAACGCTCGGACCAGTTCTCCAAGTCTGAGCGTTTGAGCTACTTGTCAAACTCTCGGACCAGTTCTCCAAGTCCGAGAGTTTTAGCTATTTTGCAAACGCTCGGACCAGTTCTCCAAAACTGAGCATTTTAGCTATTTTGCAAATGCTTGGACCAGTTCTCCACGACCAAGCGTTTTAGGCGCTGATGAGAGTCATAAAATGCATCTCAACAGTGATTAATTATTGGTATTTTAGGACTGATCTCAGTCTTTATTGTGCTTTTATGTGTTTATAACTCTAAAGTGATATTATTGGACCACTGACTTATTTCAGTGCATTTTCAGGCACTTTGAGTTTAAAAGAGGAAAAGAAGCGATCGTTGCTTAAAACGCCAAAATCTCATGCTTCTGGAAGGACAAGAGGGATTGCTACCTGTATTGCGATCGAGCGCACAAACAGTGCGATCGAGTGCACATCCCACATTGACCAAGGTACTCTGCAGCACACACAGTGCGATCGAGCACACAAGCAGCGATCGAGCGCACCCGGATAGTTTCCCACATCGGTTAGATAACATATAGCATTCCAAGAGTTTGCCTATATAAAGACCCACTCCGCTCAACTGGGATCAACCAATCGGGGATGAATCCAGAGGGCTTTTAGGAGCAATCCAGAGGGCCTTTAGGAGGAACCCGAAGTTTAAAGTTTGAAGGTCGGGAGAAATGATCGTCGGGAGGCTGGAAGCAACTCGAGAACGCATGAGCCCCATGGCCGGCTAGTCTCCAAGCAAGGCAAAGAGATGAATCCCTAGGTGTAATTGTTCTTATTTTCCTTTATTTGATTCAGTTTTAGTGGAATTATTTTCGTTAAACATTGTTATATTTTATTCTTAATTTAATTAGTAGATTTATTATAACTCCGGTGGTTGCATGCTTCTTTTCCATATAAGTTCAGTCAGGCTTTTCTTATGTGTACCTGTTTGGGTGTGATTGAGTCCGGTAGATCTCTTTTATAGATTTGTCCATTGCTGCGGTATCGTCGTTTAGATATATCGTCGTCTCTTGATAATTTATAAGTTAGGTCATGTGTGCTTGAAAGTAAAGAATAATTCATAGCAATTACATTAGGGTTTATAAATGCGCTTTAATTGAATATTTGTCGATTGTCTGTTTGGGATGTGAAACTTGCAATCGAGATAAAAACAATTGAATCAAGTTAGGGTTAGGACAGTGAACCTAGGGAGGATTCTCGAAACCTTGTCATTTCTTAATTATATTTCAAACCCATTTACCCTTTTTTCTCAAACAAACTCAAATTCATTTAATCTTTTATCGTTTGTGTTGAGGTTTACACCTTCTTTTGTAATTAACTTGTTTCCCTGTGGAATCGACACCCCAAAACTATACTACAACTACCGCGTTATGTTTTGGGCGTAATCAAATTTTGGCGCCGTTGTCGGGGAAACGCGCTTAAGTACAAAGAAGATTGTCAACTTTTGACATGATAATAGAAGTTTTGTAAATATTTTTCTTTTCAATAGTTTGTAAATACGGTAATATTGTTCCTTTACCTTAGCTTTGATTTTCTGATTTATTTTGTCTTATTTATTTCCCATCTGATTCATTTGGTGTATGCTTAGACTGAGAGATTTCTGAGGTTGATTCATTAGAGGACCCGAACTAGAATTACCTTCTCCTTCCGAGTCTGATAGTGAAACCTCGTTTAGATCAACCAATAGTGGAAACCCAAGTGAGAATTTAGAGGATTGTGTTAACATGGCTGATAACCATAATGAGAATGTTGCTAGGACACTTCAGGATTACCTCCACCTTACACGCACAGCCACACCATCATGCATCATGTTTCGAGCCAACACTCGCCAATTAGATCTTAAACCAGGGATGATTCAATTACTCCCTACATTTCATGGCTTGGACAATGAAAACCCATATGTGCACATTAGAGAGTTTGAGGAAGTAGTCATGACTTTTCATAGTCAAGATGAAACCGATGACATTGTGAGGCTTAAGTTCTTTCCTTTCGCTTTGAAGGATAGAGCTAAGAGTTAGCTATACTCACTAAGACCATGATCTATTGGGTCGTGGACTGAGATGACTTGGGTTTTCTTTAACAAATACTTTCCCCAACATAAGACCAACGCTTTGAAAAGGTAAATCTCCACCTTTGCACAAAAGGATAGTGAGACCTTATATCAGTCTTGGGAAAGATTTAATGAGTTATTGAGTATGTGCCCTCACCATGGGTATGAGAGTTGGCGCTTAGTGAGCTATTTTTATGAAGGACTTACATATAGAGAGCGCCAATTCGTAGAGATGATGTGTAATGGTGGGTTCTTGGAGAAAGACCCCGATGAGGCTCTTAAATACCTCAATGAGCTTGCTGAGAAAGCTCATACACGGACTGGACCTAGTGCTACTGAAAGCACGAGTAGGTCACGACCTATAAGAAACCCCAGTGGTGGAGGGATATACCATCTTAGGAAAGAAGACAATCTGAAAGCTAAGGTCGAACTACTCACTAGGGAGATAGAAGCATTGAAAACTAAGGACTCGAAGCAAACACATACAGCTGATCATGCCGAATCTTTAGAGCCGTGTTTTGTGTGTGGCGGGGTAGATCATCTGCTCCAAGAATGCCCCACATTTGCTGATATGAGAGGGTTTTATGAGGAACAATGTAATACCTTAGGCATGTACAAGAAGCCTCTTGCACCTTTCTCTAACACTTATAACCCGAGGTGGCGAAATCTCCCCAACTTCAGCTAGAAATCTGAAAACCAGCATGGACAGCCCCCTAGATCATCCCCTGCACCTTATCATGCACCTTCATCCTCTAGGAACTCACTAGAAGACACCTTACAGGCCTTTATAGAGTCACAAGGTAAGATAAACCAAAGGTTTTAGGCATTATTTACACAGGTGATGGAAGAGCATAAAGAAATTAAGAGCCAAGTGTCCAAATTAATGAGCTACTTGAGTGTGACTGAGCAAGGTAAGTTCCCTGCTCAAGCTCAGTCCATATCCCATGGTCAACACCTGGCGCAACAGAATTTGAAGGAGGTGAATGCCATTAAGACAGTAAGTGGGAAGTCCTTACACATCCCAACAACGAAGAAATCAGAGGATGTGGACGAAAGCCACCAAGCATACATGATGGATTCATTCGTGGAAAAAGTCCAGAACCTCAATCCATTGGAGTCCACCCTCACTCATGGCTTCACCAGAGCATATATCGAGCCAAAATTTATGGATATTACTGATGACATCCTTGAGGCCCCTTCCAAGCATAGAAGCACCGAATTTGGCAATGAAGCAGTGACAGGTGCATTCAACCTATGTCTTTCTAGAAGGAAATAAGAGCGTCTGGCTGAAGATGTAAAACTCAGCGCTCATGGGAGGCAACCCACAACGTATCCTTTTATTTTTATTGTTTTCCATATTTCTTTTTTCTTGTTTATTATTATTATTTTGCTGTTTTTCAGTTTTACTTTAGTATTTATTTTTCAGGGATAAATAAACAAAGCAGTTCAAATGATCGTGCACAACTTTCAACTCCACGCACCGTTGGTTAAAAAGGGAATTTCCTTAACTTTTGCTTTTTCATTAAGGACAATGCTTATCTTAAGTTGGGGGTGGAAGATATACATTTCTTATTGCATATCATTGAACTGCTTGGTGCCATCTTTGTTTTTGTTTAGCATGCTTTGTGTTAGTCTTAGAGTCAATTTACATGTCAATGATATGAGCATAATTGAGATAGCAGATAGCATGTAGAAGAAGTTAAATCTTGCTTCAGTTTGCAATTAATATAAGCATCAGTCTTCATTTGGTTAGAGACTCTAGTTTGTGGTAAGATTGTATGATTAGACTATAACATCTAGAAAAGTTTTATGTGTGATTATTTTGTGAATATTTTTGCGGTCTCGACAAGCTCTAGAACTTACCTGATAACCACTTGAGGCAAATTCCTAGAATGCACACTACTTAGGATATGATATAGGCCATTTTTGAACCGTTTGAGCCTTTCAAACCTACCATTGCTATATTTATCACTAGTCACCTATTTGAGCCTTTTTCTTGAAAATAAAAATTGAGCCTTATTTCTTTGGATAAACCATTTACTTATCTTTATGAGCCAAAAAATATTTTATCCTTACCTTTCTTTTAAAAGAAATTAGTTATACACATGTTATGAGAAGCACTTAAAAGGAGTATGGGTGGAAATATGAAAAAATATCACTACCACAACCCAAGTACATTAAAGGAGATAAGTTGGGGGTTGTGGAAAAGATAAGAAAAAAAAATGATGATGAAAAAGAAGGTGAATGGTTATGTGCCAGAATTAAAAAAAAATGAATTATGGCAAAAAAAGAAGAAAGAAAGAAAAAGAAAAGAAAACAAATGGTGATTTGTTGAAAGAAATGCTCGAAAAATGGTTGAAAGAGTTCGGTGTGGAAGTAAAGGTTATTAAGTGCTTCAAGTGATTGTGTTTAAAGCTAAGAGATTGAGTTCTTTTACTTGTGAATCTTTCCCATTCTTCTTTAGCCTTTACCTTAGCCTAACGTTACAAGCTTATTAAAGACCTTTTGATCCAATGTAGTGTGATTTTTCTACAATAGTGGAGAGTGGTTTGAAATGTAAGCATATGGAGCTTGTTTTTGTGATTGACATCATGCTATTTATTATGTTTTTAGAGACCAAGATTTGTATTCATGAATGTTATGCATAAAATCATCTGGATGTTTGGATTAATGGTTTGCGGTAAGATGGATGTTAAGATTCAATAACAATTTTAAGATTGATGTTTGAACTACTTTTGGATTTAGGTGAAATTTAATGATTCTTGGTGATGTGTGTTATGTGCAATTTTTGAGACAAAATGTGAATTACTCTTGGTTAACATTAATATTGCTTTTCATTTACTTTGATTCCCACCATAGAATTTATCTCTTAGTTTCGCTTGAATTGCTAGGGACTAGCAATAAGCTAGTTAGGGGTTGTGATGAGAGTCATAAAATGCATCTCAACAATGATTAATTATTGGTATTTTAGGACTGATCTCAGTCTTTATTGTGCTTTTATGTGTTTATGACTCTAAAGTGATATTATTGGACCACTGACTTATTTCAGTGCATTTTCAGGCACTTTGAGTTTAAAAGAGGAAAAGAAGCGATCGTTGCTTAAAACACCAAAATCCCATGCTTCTGGAAGGATAGGAAGGATTGCTACCTGTATTGCGATCGAGCGCACAAGCAGTGCGATCGAGTGCCACACATCGACCAAGGTACTCTGCAGCACACGCAGTGCGATCGAGCGCACAAGCTGGATAGTTTCCCACATCGGTTACATAACACATAGCATTCCGAGAGTTTGCCTATATAAAGACCCACTCCGCTCAGCTGAGATCAACCAATCGGGGATGAATCCAGAGGGCTTTTAGGAGCAATCTAGAGGGCCTTTAGGAGGAACCCGAAGTTTAAAGTTTGAAGGTCGGGAGAGATGATCGTCGAGAGGCCGGAGCCAACTCGAGGACGCATGAGCCCCATGGCCGGCTAGTCTCCAAGCAATGCAAAAAGATGAATTCCTAGGTGTAATTGTTCTTATTTTCCTTTATTTGATTCAATTTTAGTGGAATTATTTTCGTTAAACATTGTTATGTTTTATTCTTAATTTAATTAGTAGATTTATTATAACTCCGGTGGTTGCATGCTTCTTTTCCATATAATTTCAGTCAGGCTTTTCTTATGTGTACCTGTTTGGGTGTGATTGAGTCTGGTAGATCTCTTTTATAGATTTGTCCATTGCTACGGTATCGTTGTTTAGATATATCGTCGTCTCTTGATAATTTATAAGTTAGGTCATGCGTGCTTGAAAGTAAAGAATAATTCATAGCAATTACATTAGGATTTATAAATGCGCTTTAATTGAATATTTGCCGATTACCTGTTTGGGATGTGAAACTTGCAATCGAGATAAAAACAATTTAATCAAGTTAGGGTTAGGACAGCGAACCTAGGGAGGATTCTCCGAACCTTGTCGTTTCGTAATTATATTTCAAACCCATTTACCCTTTTTTCTCAAACAAACTCATATTCATTTAATCTTTTATCGTTTGTGTTGAGGTTTACACCTTCTTTTGTAATTAACTTGTTTCCCTGTGGAATCGACACCCCAAAACTGTACTACAACTACCGCGTTATGTTTTGGGCATAATCAGCTGCTTTGCAAACACTCAGACCAGTTCTCCAAGACCGAGCGTTTGACCTACTTTGCCAACGCTCGGACCAGCTTTCAAAGTTCGTGCGGTTATCAAACACTCAGCCAAGACTTCTCTAAGCATTTGAAACTTCTTCCAAATTTCGCCCAAAATCATGATCATTTTATTGAAACAAGTGTAAAAAGCAAGGATATCATGCGAGACAAGGATTAAAAGAAATATATTTTATTAATTCAAAGAATTACAACTAACAACCTCGAAGTACAAGGAAAATAGGGCCCTAACGGCCTCGAAGTACAAAGGGAAAATCGAGACACCAAGCTTTTTAGGAAGTCCAGTACACAAGCTGCCTCACCCTCTTAGTCTTCCTCGGGCTCCCTCCTGAGCCTGAAAGCTCTCACCTGCTATAAGCAGCTCCAGGCCTAGGGGACCTCCTCAACCACTCCCGCTCAGAATCTGGAAGAGGTCTTTGCCCCCACTCGGAATCTGAAAGAGGTCATGGCTCCCACTTGGAATCAGGAAGAGGTCCTTACTCATTGGGTAACATCCCCCCTCCAGAGTAGACCCTTCTTTCTTATTGGATTCCATAAATCCCTCAAGGAACTGCTGACTCCCCTCTCTCTCCAAGATCACCACCATCCAAGCACTAGGTTCTCAGTTCTGGGCTCTCAAATCCACTTTGATTTGGATTTATCAACAGAAACCCCCTTTTATAAGAAGAAAAAAACATATTCGACGAGGGCATTTAATACGAACATAGAAAACGAGGAGGCCTTTAAAATTTTGAAGTCGCTCATACGTTTCTCCAAACGACTTTTCGCTTCTCAAGGATGACTAACCCATTTCCAAGGTCGGCCATTTAACGCAGGTTTGACCTGCGCGTCCCAAAGTCGGACAGCCTATGCTTCAAGACTTAGTGCTCAGACCGTGGGACGCATCCCCAGCTCCACTCACGCTCGGCTTAGTCCTTCGTTAAAAGGTCGTGCCCCACAATACTTTCTTAAGCATATAAATGTACTCAAGGAAGTGGGGGGGCCTGTGATGTGGCCCAAAACACTCCGGCCCAGAAAACATTCCGACCGAGTAGACTCTCTGGCCCAGTAGACTCTCCAGCCCAGTAAACACTCCGGCCCAGTAGACTCTCCGGCCCAGCAAACACTCCAACCTAACAAAGAAAGGCCTGACAAACCCACATATGGGCCCCCTCTACGCACGCAGCCCTGCAGCCACTCTACACCACCCTACAACATGCCGCCGTACAGCCGCCCACATCTGCAGCCCTACAACCACCCTACTACGCGCTGCCCTACAGCCACCCTGCAACATGCCGTTCCTATAGCACATAATCAATGCTCTCCCACGGGCGGATGGCTATAAATAAACCGTGGTATGGAATTTATATTCATTCAGACTTGTTTGCTCCAATTACTTAAGCCATCGGTTCCCCCATAAGCCCTCGTCCTAACTTAAGTTTCGAAGCGCCCTCGAAGGTCTCCCCCTCCCCTCCTTCCGAGGGCATTTAGTTCATCTTTATTACTTATGCAGGGCCTAGGCCACATCAGCACCCAGGCCACGTCAGTGCCCAGGCCACGCCAACACCCAGGCCACATCAACATCCGGGCCACGTCAGCACCAACCATTTTTTTGGCATCAACAGGTGGTCTTCTCTTGATCCACTAAGGCAATTCCTATTTGGTAGTATCCTGAATACCCATCTAAAAAACAAAAGAAAGGATGACCAGCCACTCGTTTTAAAATTTGATCTATGAATGGAAGGGAAAAATGGTCTTTCTGAGTAACCGAATAAAGTTTCCTATAATCAATACACATGCGCCACCCGGTCACTACCTTAGTTGGTACTAACACCCCCTCTTCATTTTCTACCACGGTCACCCCGGCTTTCTTAGGAACTACTTGGGTTGGACTAACCCACTTACTATCCGATATTGGATATATAATTCCTGCATCCAACAGTTTTAAGACTTTTTTCTTAACTACCTATTTCATAGTTGGATTTAGCCTTCTTTGTGGGTCTCTACGAGGGTTAGCTCCTTCTTCTAGATAAATCCTATGCGAACAAATTAAAGGGCTAATACCTTTTTTGTCGGACATAGGCCAACCTAATGCAGATTTATGCTCTTTTAACAAATTAAACAATTTATCACATTGCACATCACTAAGTTCGAAGGAAATAACAACCGGAAAGGTATCACCTAGGCCTAAAAAAACATGTTTGAGTCCTTTAGGCAGCGGAGCTAAATGAAGCGTCAGTGTCTTCTCAGAAGAAGGTTTGGGTGACTCCCTTTCTTTAAGCAACTCCTCAAAGCATGGTTGCCATGATTTCTTAATAAATCTTTGCGACTTATCAAAAACATCAACAACATTAACGACATGGGGATAAATGGAAGATCATAAAAATCAAAATTATTAAGAAGGAATTCCAAAGAGTTAGAATTATCTTTAATGTACTCATCCTCCAAAATAAGCTCATCGATCATGTAAATGTCGAAACACTCATCCTCTTCATGTGGTTGCCTTGAGACTCGGAAAACATTCACCTCTAGAGTCATATTTCCAAATGATAATGTCATTAGGCCATTCCTACGATTAATGAAGGCATTGGCGGTGGCAAAGAATGGTCTTCCAAGTATCAAAGGAATTTTTGACTCCGTATTCACAATAGAAATGGTATCTAACACCAAAAAGTCAACGAGATAATAGACTTTGTCAATTTGCAATAAAACATCTTCCAAAATACCTCTTGGTTTTCTTACCGATCGATCCGCTAGTTGGAGTACCATGGAAGTGGGTTTGATCTCACCTAGGCCGAGTTGCAAGTAAATGGAGTATGGCATGAGGTTCACACTAGCCCCCAAATCTAGCAATGCTTGGCTACAAGCGTTGTTTCCAATTTGACAAACCACCGTAGGACAACTGGGATCTTTATACTTGGGCGGTGTCTTGCTATCAATTACCGCACTTGCTTGCTCCGTTAAGAATGTTATCTTCTTCACATTGTGCCTCCTTTTGAGTGTGCATAGATCCTTAATGACTTTAGCATAGTTGGGAACCTGTTTTATGACATGAAAAAGAGGAAGGTTAATTTTAACTTGCTGAAGTTGTTCAAGAATCTCACCTTTTAATGCTGAATTTCTCTCCTTAGGTTTAAAGAGTGCTTGAGGGAAAGGCACCGATAAAGAATCACTATAAGCATCTTATTCCTTGAGGGTTTCATCCTTGTTGCTCACGGTATTAGGAATCAAGTTTAATGGTAGAGTGGGTTCATCAATTTTCTTACCACTACTAGAAATCATGGCATTAACCTCTTTAACATTTTGATTGTCAGGATTGGAGGTTTGTGCCATATATTGTCCCCTTGGATTAGGTTGTGGCTGTGAAGGAAAAATGACCTTGCTCTTGAACTGTTAAGAAACTAGTCAACTTGGTGAGTTGGGTCTTTATCACCTTTTGTTCCTCTTTGATCCCTTGTTGCTCCTCTAGCAACTGTTGATTTATCTTGCCTTGCTCTTCCACACTCTTAGCATGTGCCTGCATAAATGACTTAAGAATATCTTCCAAAGGTAAGGTTTGTTGTGGTGCATTAGATGAAGTTGCTTCCGGTCTCCATTGGGTACTAGAGTGGGTAGAAGGTTGTGTATCGGATCTCCAACTAAAATTAAGGTGATTCTTTCAACCGAGATTGAAGGTGTTAGAGTAGGGTGAGTATGTTTTCCTAAAAGGTATACCTAAAGCATTACACTCATCCTTCATCTCAAAATAGGTTGGACAATCCCTAGGTACATGATCTACCCCATTACACATGAAACAAGGTTCGTGGAACTTTACCCTAGCAACCGGTTCGGGGGCTCTAGCATCCTTGGTTTTTAAAACTTCAATTTCCTTAGTTAGGACCTCTAAACTAGCTTTAAAGCTATCATCTTCCTTAAGGTGATAAATTCCAGTAGTTTGATTTCTCTTAGTACTTTCCATGGCATTCGGTCCTGTTTAAATTTGGGCTTTTTTCGATAGGTCATCTAGAAAATCTATGGCTTAGTCGGGATCTTTCTGAAGAAAATCTCCATTACACATCATTTCTATGGATTGTCTTTCCCTACTTAGAATTTCATCATAGAAATAGCTAACTACCCGCCAACTCTCATACCCGTGGTGTGGACAAGAATTCAAAAGGTCTTTGAAACGTTCCCAAACTTGATATAAGGTTTCACTCTCCTTTTGTGCAAAGTTTGAGATTTGTCTCTTGAGGTTATTGGTTTTATGGATTGGGAAATGCTTTTCGAAGAAAGCTTGGGTCATATCATCCCAACTACCTATAGACCTAGGCCTTAACGAGTACAACCAAACCTTGGCCTTTTCCTTATGTGAAAAGGGAAAAAACCTAAGTTTGACGGTGTCTACCATATCAACCCTACTTTGAAAGGTTGCTACTACTTCCTCAAATTCCCTAATATGGACATAGGGGCTTTCATTCTCAAACCCATGGAAAGGTGATAGCAATTGGATCATGCCCGGCTTGAACTCAGGTTATTGAACATTAGGGGGAAATATGATACAAGATGGTGTGGCCGTTCGGCTATGGTGTAAGTAGTCCTTAAGTATCCTAGCAACATTCTCATTGTGATTGTCGGCCATGTTACCAGAATTCTTTGAATTCTCGTTTTGGTGTGCACTATGATTTGATCTAGGCAAGCTTTCACTATCGGATATAGAAGGAGAGGGTAACTCTATTTCGGGTCTTTTAATGAATCTACCTCGCGCACCTCTCAGTCTACGTATACACCAAAGGAATTAGAGGGGAAACGAATAAAACAAAAAAAAATTAGAAAATTAAAACAAAGAGCAAAGAACAATATTACCATCTTGTCTCAAAGTTAACAATCTTCCCTGTACTTAAGCGCGTTTCCCCGGCAACAGCGACAAAATTTGATTACGCTCAAACTAACACACGATTATTGTGTATAGCTGAGGTGTTGATCCCACAAGGAAAGTGAACTACAAGAGAAAGTGTAAACCTTAACACTAAACGATAAAATTCAAATAAGAAAATTTGAGTTTTACGAATGAAATTATATGAGGGAGTTGTGAAAATATGACGAAGAATTCAATAAAGAAATAACAAGGTTCCAGGAATCCTTCCTAAGTTCATTGCTTTACTCCTATCTTGACTCAATTGTTTTATCTCAATTGCTAGTTTCACATCCCAAACAAGCAATTGGTAAATATTCAATCAAAGCACATAAACACCCTAATGTAATTGCTACAAATTACTCTTTAATTCCAATTCAAACACACGTGATCTATCTTATAAATTATCAAGAAGCGACAATATATTTCAATAACAATACTGCAGTGATAGACAAACCTATAAGATAAATCTACCGAAATCAATCACATCTAACAATTTGACATAAGAAGAGCTTGACTGGACTTATATGGAGGAGAAAGATGCAATCACTGGATTAAGAGTAAATCCTCTCCTTCTTACTTAATCAAAGAGTAAATCATAAACAATGTTTAATAACCAATCCATACAACTGAATTAAGGATAGAAATAAGAACAACTACACTTAGGAATTCATCATTTTGCCTTGCTTGGAGTTTAGTTGGACATTAAGCTCATACTTGATCACCTTAATGAAAAAGAATATGGTAGCTCTCCTAATTCCAGCCTCCTTTTCAGCAAATCCTAAGTGTTCTATTAATACCCCAGAAGGTTCAAGGGTATTTTCGGGTCAAGAAATGTCATTAAAGCCCTAATAAGGTCTTGAAATATAAACAAGGCAATCGCGCCCGCTCCGTGGCACAAAAAAGGGAAGCCATGGCACGGCTATAAAAAGCTTATGTGCCGCGGCGCAAGCCTTGCCTCACCGCAGTGCACTGCCTGATCCCAGCTTCTTAATGGTTCTGGTGGCCGTGGCACAAACCTTGCCTCGCCACAGCATGGAACCCTAAAAATGGGTTTCTCTTCATTTTGTCCTTCCGAAACCACTCTTTCACTTCGATATGCATAGAATCTTCAATGTTAGCTTTTCCATCTCTTTTAAACCCAAAATACCTAAAAATGCATCAAAATAAATCAATATACCAAGAATGACACTTCAGAATTATTAAGGCATAAATGTGTAATTCAGCCCTAAATCAACCCTAAAATGCTAACAAATAAATAATATTAAGATGCATTTTATGACTCTCATCATTGCCCCTACCCTACTTTCACCTCTTGGTTCTGAAAGTATCACCTCCTTTTTTGCTTGTTTTCTTAAGGTTAATGATAGAATATTCACTCTTGAACGAGCTAGCAGTGCTAGGATCTATGTCAAAATTGATATCACCCAACCCTATCCCGAAAAGGTTTGGTTAGGCACTGGCCGAGATAATGGTCTTTGGCAATCTCTTATCTATGAAGGTAATTTCGATTTTTATAATAGATGTTGTCTACATGGCCATAGTGATTCTGATTGTAGGAAAGGCACGATGGTCGGAGGTTGAGGAGGGGCGTTACATTGTGGTGCTCCTCATAAAGATTATGGGCTGGCTGCGAAACCTCAAGCCTAACATCCCACTAGCACAAATCAGCCGAAAAATGCCCAAATTTGCGGGTCTAAACATTAGAAGAATAAGGCTAAAAAGGTTCAACCTTTTACAAATTTTGATGGGCCTCTCAATCCCATAGGTTCTATGGACCATTTACAGGCTGCCCCTCCCAACTTTATTTTCTCAGCCTAAGCGATTTCAGGCCTAGCTCCATTTCCAAACAATAAGCGGGCTCTACACTTGAGTTTGTTGTTCCTCTTACTCGGGTAGTTTCCACGATTTTGGACCATACAGCTTTGGATAAGGCTCTACTTAATCAGATTGGGTTCTTGGTTTAGGGAGAAATTGAGACTGGTTTGTTCGATCTAGACAGTGTGTCTCAAGGTTGGGCTCTGATCATCATGGGCATGTTTCGAGAATAAAATGCAAGGAGGATTCTACCCGTATGGGAGTGCTGGATTTGGGCCATAAGTCTAGTGCACAAGATGGGCTAGGTTCGTATGGTGTGCTCACTGGGCTAGTTGGTACTGACCAGGTTCAGAGCTCAACCAAGTCTAATTGCCTTAGCTAAGTTAAGGACAATGTGTGGATTGAGCCTTGTTCGGATCTAATGCATACAGTTGATAGTGTGGTGTTGGACTCTCAGTCTAGACCATTATAGGTTCTCGAAGTGATGCTAAGCCAATCTTGTTTGGTGACGGAGTGTGGGCTGGAATAGATAGAGGATGCTTTGGGTCCGAGTGCGTTTAGTTTGCATGGGCAAGTTGATCCTTTGGTTGATTGTGGGTCAGTGGAAGATCGTGTCCAAAAAACACTCATCGATGCTAGCCATTCCTAAAGGACCCAGTCAGGAAAAATTACCTTCAATCCAGAATTCAGGTCTGAGTTCCATTGCTCCTTCTCCGAAGTTAAAATCAATTGTAAGTCGTCCAGACACCTCTATTGAATCCTTTGAACCTAGTTATATTGAAATCACTAAACCTGCAAAGAAATATAAAATGACTCAAACAAGAAATAAGGGTCTTATAGTTCTTTCTTCCACCATAGATCAATGATTAGTACGATCATATAGAATATTAAGGGAGCAGGGAGTGCAGACAAGGTTAGTCTTCTAAGAAAAATGATTCATGTTCATAATGCTTCTCTAGTAGTGATTCTAGAACAAAAGTATAATGGTAGTTATTTATCTAGCTTTGCAAAGAAGTTCAAAATTTGTAACTATTTGCATGGTAATCTACATAATTATCACATTTAGATTATGTGGAATAAGGATTTGTTTGTTGAGCCTTTATAGATAAACAGTTAGTCGATTTCTGTTAAAATAACTATGTTGTCTTCTTTTATTATCTGTTATGGTTCTTTTATGTATACCAAGAGCCATTATGTTGACAAACAGATGTTGTGGTCTTCTCTTTCAAGTTTTGGCTCTTCCCTTAATTCTCCTTGGTTTATTAGGGGAGATTTTAATGTCACTTTGACGCCAGATGAAAAATGCAGCTGAGCTCCTACTGATGCTTACGGAGCTAGGGGGTTCAAAGTATTTATTGATGGTAACAGCCTTATTGATCCAGGTTTAAAAGGAGTAAGTTCACTTGGTTTAATGATTATCAGTCTTCCTTTCGTTTTTGGGGCCGACAGGAGAGGATTCTGATAAATATTCTTTTCTTATCTTCCTTTCCTCCTCCCAAGGTAATCCATGAGGTTCGTTTATTTTCAGACCATGCCGCACTAATTTTTTCGGCTTTGTAGAGAACATCTAGCCCAATTTTGTTCAGATATTTTAAAGATTGGATCTCCCATCAAGCTTTTCAATAGGTTATTTCTAATTGGTGGAGTGTCAGTTGCACGGGTCCTTCTTTGGTGGTCTTCCATAAGAAATTGAAGCATGTTCGATCCAATTTAAAGCATTGGAATTAGCATATCTTTGGAGATGTCTAACAGCATATTAGCAGGTGCAAAGATGTCTTTATTCAAGGGTAATGTGATATCCAGAATGAGTTCTAGAATGCTTATGCCTTGGCTTTGAATACAGCAAAATCTAAGTGTGAAACTTGGATGCTTCGAAATGAGTCAATGGTTCAAGATAAATCTTGCATTAAATGGTTGCTGGAAGGTGATAAAAATACTAAATTCTTTCATGCTTCAATTAAAGAGAAGGTTATGCATCCTAAGTTCAAGTTAAAGTAAGGGGAGGTTGGGTTACGGACGATGTTGTGTTGGGTGAGGCAATTGTCTCCTATTTTAAGGATTTGTTCATTGTCATTCCTACTTCTAATGGCGATCATGATCTTTTAGCATGTGTGCCTTCAGTTATTTCAGCTGAGCAAAATTCTAATATTTCTGCACTTCCAATGGAGGAAGAGATTAAGGTTGCAATGGAGGATTTAGATCGAAATAATGCCCCAGGTACAGACTTCTTCAACGGCCACATTTTTAGAACTTGTTGGCCTATTATTAAAGATGACTGGGTGAGCACAGTTCAAGATTTCTTCAAAGGTGGTTCTCTTCCTCGTGCTTTCACCACCACGAATCTTATCATGCTCCCTAAAGTCAATAATTCGGTATAGCTTTCTGACCTTCGCCGTATTAGTCTTTGCAGTTTCTTATATAAGATCATTTCGTGCATTCTTGCCAACAGGTTAGCCCCTCTTCTTGGTTCTTTATTCTCTGAGGAGCAGTCAGGTTTTGTTTCCAATAGTATTATTCATGAGAATATAAATCTTACCCATGAGATGTTTCATGATCTTAACATGAAAGTTTCAGGTTCGAATGTCATTTTTAAAATAGATATGTTGAAAGCTTACAATCAAGTTAGCTAGATTTTATTACTTAATGTGCTACATAAGCTGGGTTTCTTGGAGATTTGGTGTGATTTTATTTACAGATGTATTGCTAATGTTTGGTATACAGTCACCCTTAATGGAGGTCAACACGGTTTCTTTCAGTCTTCTTGGGGATTACGTCAAGGGAACCTTTTTCCCCCCTTGCTTTTCATTATAACTAAAAAAGTGTTTTCCAGGAATTATAATTCTTGGATTAACGGTGGTCAGGTTGGTCATTATGCTGCTACAGGTCCTGTTCTAGGTATTTCCCATCTCCTGTTCATAGACGACATGCTTTTGTTCCTTAATAGTAGAAAGAATTCAGTCATTGCTTGTACCCGTTTGTTGAAACTGTATGAAGAAGCTACGGGTCAAAGAATTAATTAGGATAAAAGTTCCTTCATTTCTATCCCTTCTTAGTCCAGTACCCAGGTTGGTATGATGAAATGTTGGTCTTCTCTTAAAAGGGCTTCCTTACCGATTCGTTATTTAGATGTCCCTTTCTTTAAAGGAAGGGGTTTTAAGAGCCATTTTTCTTATCTGGAGGAATGAGAGTAAAAAGTTGGGTATGTGAAAAGCAAGATTTTTTATCGGTGGGAAGTAAGTTAACACTTCTAAAAAGGGTTCTCTGTTCTATTCCTATCCACTATTTAGCTATTATTTCCTTGTCGAAAGTTTTTCTTAGTCACCTTGAGAAACTCTTTGCTTCCTACAATGATGGTGATTGCACTATGCTGCACTGGCTGGCTTGGGATAAAATCTGCAAGCCTTTTGAAGAAGGTGGCTTAGGTATTCGTCGACTTTTGGAGGTTCATAAGTCTTTACAAGCGAAATTGCCATAGGGTTTTGTTTGTGGTAAATCCCTTTAGGCTTTGTTTATGTCAAATAAATATGGTTCTCCTAGTTTTTGCCTAGGTGCCCCGTGGTTTTGCTCTAGAATTTGGAAAGTTTTGTTGCCTCATATTCATACTATTCTTGAAAACTCTACGTGGGTGATTGGCACAAGGGATATTAGCTTTTGGTCAGTGCACTGGCACCATATTCCTCCTCATCTGGTTGAGTTTCCTTTCCCTAATGATTTAGTTAGGAAGGTTCTTGTAAACCCTTTGAAGATAGACCTATTGCGAGAGAGTTTTCCTCAATTGTTTGATGTTTCTTCTCGGTTTCATTAAACTCTTTGGATGACTCCCTGGTATGAGATCATTCAGCTTTAGGTCGGTTCGGTTTTAAGGAATATTGCGATGTAGTTCGGATTAAAAATCCCGGACTTAAATGGCATAACAAGTTATGGAACAAATGGATCCCTTTAAAATTGGCTTGTTTCGTTTAAAAAGTCTTCTTTGATGCTGTTGCAGTGGATAGTAAGGTCTAATCTATTGGAATTTCATTAGCCTCAAAATGTGTTTGTTATCGGAATTCTCAGGTTGAGTCTTTGGAACATTTATTTGTTCGAAGTGATCTTGAAAAGTCAGTCTGGAATTTCTTTGGAAGCCATTTAGATGTGTTGTCTACAAATTATTTAACAGTTTTGGTGGACAGGTGGTTCCATAAGGCTTGGTTTAAGTCTCAATTGGGCTTCACGAAGATTTGTTCTCTGATCTGGGGTATGTGGGCTAGGAACGAGACGTTGCTCAATGGCATTTCATTAGGCTGGAGGCAGTAATTAAGCATGTGCAAGATGGGCTTCTTGAAATTTCCAATTTGTTTGAACCAAAGGTTGGGCTTCAGTTCCATGAAATGTTATGTGTCTGGGCTCTAGGCCTGCAAATTAAATCCCCGCCTATTAGCCGTGGTATTTTGATCAAGGGGGTTGGGCTATCGGATAATGCGATCAAGCTTAACACGGATGGTTCCATGTCCACAATTGGGAGTAAGGGTGGTGGAATTCTTCGAGGTGGGCCAGCATTGGTCCTAGCTTTCTCTTACAACTTTAATGTGTGCACTAATATGCAAATTGAGGCCTAAGCTTTGCTAGTAGGCCTTCAATTAGCCCAGGACCACAACTTTACCTTATTAGTGATTGAGTGTGACTCTAAGGAACTGGTGCAAATCATTTTGGGTCAGTGTGCATGCCCTTGGGAAATAATTTATTTGGTCTGAGACATTCAGGAGTTTCTTCCTAACACCGTGTTCTTGTAACATGTGTATCGAGAAGCTAATAGGCTTGTAGATAGTCTTGCCAAGGCAATTCCGGTCCTTGAAGACTCTAATTTATTTTTATTTGTCTAGGATTTACCTTTGTCTTGTAAACAGACCCTGAATCATGATGATTCAGGCTTGCCTATTTTTAGAAAAATGTAATGTTTGTACAAGGTAAGGTTTAAGGCCCTTTGAGGTTGTTCTCGAGCATGGGCCCTATTGTCCCCCATTTGCATGTATTGTTTTGTTTTGTTTTAATAAACTGTAAGGGTCTGCCAAACCTCCTTCTACTTCAAGGAGGTTTTCTTTTTCTTTTTTTTTTAAATATCATTATCAGCATAATATCTCAAATACATCACCAAAAGATGTAAAGAATAACGTAAACAGATAGAGTAAATGTAACACCTCCCACCAACCAAGTATATCCAAAGATACCTTTAGACCATACTTTAAGCATGTCACTTTAATGCATTAGGGAAAAGGCCCTTGGTTAGAGCATTAGCAACCAAATTATATGTTCTATTATTCTTTTCTTTAATATCACCCTACTTTATTAATTTCCTTAACTGACAAGTACTTTACCTCGATGTGTTTGAACCATGTGATATCCCTTATTATTGTTAAAGAACAATTATTATCACAGTACAATCATATAGGCCTAGATTCTTTAATTAAGTAGCTTGTGTGGCAGTCCAAAGCATGCCACAACCTTAGCTTGCATGATAGAAGAAGAAACTTAAACTAGCACCTCCAACCACCATAACCATATAATTTTATGAAAACTTCCTTTTTATCTTGATAAGTGGTAAATTTTGAATTTGTATACTAAATCTTAAGATTTTTTAGAACCTTTTGTAAACAAGTTTGAAATCCTGGGACCTCTTTAAGTGGCTTATAACATTTTAAGCAGCTAACCATTGATCTGGATCATTTAGGTTCTTAAGAAAATCCCACTGCAAAACAATGTAAGGATGCAAACTTTAGGCTCCCAATTGCTATAGCATATTAAACCTTCCTTACATATTCTCTCTCAGTTTTCACTTTACAAACATTGTGTAGATCTAAAATCTGATGAGCTACTAGCTCCATGATCACTCTAAAAGCATATTTAGAGGAAACTAAAGAGAAAGTTTCATTGTAAACAATCATTTCTCTCCCAATGAGCTATTTAACCACCAGTATAGACTTGAAACTTTCAATCCTTTGGAGTCCTTCTATGTCTTAAGACTATTAGAAAATTCTACAAGCTTAACCTTCACAAGCTCCCTAAATTCATCATTGAGTCTCATTAAATGCAATTTATCTCTCATCGCTTCTCATCACAAATCTAACTGAAAACTAGAAAACAACTTCTGAAAATTCACTAGGTAATCCACCATATAGCCAATATTATAGTCACTCTCATCTAAATAGATCATATAGATCAGAAATATTGGAAGATCTTCTCTCCCTGGTGGATCACAATCGGTACCCTACATGATTGCATCCTGTTGTTAAGGAGTCTTGATAGGAACCAATTAAACAACTAGCTCTCGCTCCTCCACAAGTCACACGATAAGTGTAGGAACCAATATGTCCATCTTCATAATTAGAGAAAAGAAATTATCCAAACATCCTCACTATCCTTAGTGAAATGAGAACAACTACCTTTCAAGCTGGATTAACACTAGAAACTTAGCTCTTTTTTATTCCACAATTTTAGTATTTTTAGGTAAGACTATGAAACATATTTCTTAAGATGATTTGAGTACCTTATGAGGAAGCAAAAAGAGTATCTTAAATCCAACTTACTTTTATTTGGAATATATATATATAGGTGTATTTCTGTAAAAATATTCCCTAAATACAGAGCTTACCAATGTTAAGGTTTTTATCCAGTCCATAATTCAAAAAAAAATTCTTTGTAGATTATAATTTTATTAAGGACTTACTAAACCATAGTAATGACCTCAACCTAGAGATAATCTAGTCTTGATATGCTTCTTTCAAAACCTTAAATGTGCTCAGCCACATCTTTATGTTCAGGACAACCTAATATAGTGTACAGCGTCACTATTTCCTTCAAGCATCTAGCAAACAGACCTTTAAACTATATTGAAACTTTATGTTTGCCAAAATATTCACTTTACTTATCAGATTTAATCATTCTTATTGACTTTCCCTAATTGTTTCTCAACATCATTCCTAAAATCTTGAAAGTGTCAAGAAAATCATACTTTCTTTTAATTGAGAACATGCTTCCACAACAGAATCGGTCATCAATGAATGATACAACTGTTTACACTTACACAATATAGTTGAACAAGGTCTTTTGAAAATAAGTATGGATGACTTCTAAAAGATCAAATTTATGAAATACACTCTTTTCTTTAACTTTGTTAATTTACTCCTAAACAAATCAACACATGTCTAGTTAAGAATAGGCTGAATGTTTTATTTTATCACCCTTTTCACGCTCTCCTTGAATTGTGACCAAAGTATTTATACCACAACATGGAAGACTTTCCTTAATTAGGGATCTTTTGGCAATAATTTAACTTTATATGAGATTTTATGGACTTCATTTGGAGGTCAACACACAATTTATACAATCCATATAACAATGTGAAATAGCTAATAGCTTTTGAATCAAAAAAATAATTTAACTTTATAATCTTTATAATCAAAAGTGTAGCCAACCTTGTCTTAAACTTGAAGCCAGAAAATGAATTCCACACTAGAATCATATATAAAGTGTCTTTACTAGCAATTTAAATCTAGAAGCTAAATTTAAACTAGCTACTCCTATGAACTTTATGTCCACCTCATTATTTTTGTCAATCATGAGTTTAAACTCTCCTTTATTTGGCTTTTAATTTCCTATGAATTCTTATATGGTAAGAGCAACGCAATTATCACTGTCTAACCACCACACTAAATGGGGCTTCAATTACATTGGATTCATTTAGAACAAAACCCAAAGAGTTACCCTCACGATCACCATCCATTATCCAAGTTTTTTTTATTGCAATCTCATTTCTCATGATCTTTCTTCATACATACTAAGCACTTAATCTCACTTTATAGAGACAACATCCTTAAGACCCACTACATTTCAAATTCGATCAAATTCTTTATTATTATCCTGAACAAATTTAGAAGCACTAGATTTGTGAGACCCGAGAACTTCTATACACGTAGGAACATATAATATGAATGTATATGATAATTGCTTACATAAATAGTGTGTTAAGGGCTTGTTTAAATTATTATCGATAAATATCAAACTATGACTAGTTTAGATTTAGCGATGAATTAAAATAGGCAAATGGTCATGGTTTAATGTGAAAAATGACCCAAAACTTAGAATTTCGTGAAGATTATGAATTTATAATTAGAATCACATTTTGGAATCAAGAAGATAAAGTTTTGTCTTTGAGCTTTGAATTGGGCTTTAATCATTTTGGGCCTAATGGGCTTAGCCCATTAGGGCTGGTTCATGTGTCAAACGTAATAAGGATTTATAGCCATTTGAAGAGTTGCTTACATAAGCCCCACAATCATATTGTGATATATCTTCAAATTAACCTAAAATAAAGCAAAATGAGATCAAAAGAAAAAAAATACAAAGGAGAAAGAGGGAGAAGATGAGAGGTCTGATTCTTGAAGATTTTGATTCAAAAATTAAGGAAAAATTATGTTTGAAGAAGTTCTTTCACAATTGTTGCCTAGTTTTTGGTGTTCAACACTTTTATCGATTCAATTTCGAATAAATATAAAATTTTATGTTAGGGTAGGATTTATACCATGCCTCATATTTATTTATGTTCTTTATGTTTTAATGAATGAATTATATGTTGAATTCTTGCAAAGAATGCTTGCAATCATTCCTTGTTATAGTTTGAAATCACATTGGTCAAAATTAGATGGGATAGATATAGGTTATGTTATAGGTTTTTATATTGTGCTTTTGTTATGAAATGAACTTCATATTTTAGTATGTTATAACTATACATGTCTAGAGATTTCATACCAAAATTCAGATCAATTGGATGTCTAGAAGTTAGTCTATCACTAGACTTAATACTGATACGTTCTAGAAATCTTAATCTAAGTATATTCCGAAGTTCAACTTTAAGCTAATGTATATTGATCATTTTGAGGTCAAATTAGATTATTCTCAAGTCTAAATTGAAGTTATAAAAGTCTAGTTTTTAGATTATTTTAAATCACCTAGAAATGATATGTAATAAGTGAGATAATGGCATTTTAGTGGATTGTGTTCAAGTATGGAAGATTTATTTAACAACTATTTTTACTGATGAATGTGCATGTGTATGTCCTTGTACATGCGTGTGAATGAAGGAGAGTTATCAGCACTAAATGAAAAATTATTTTTTAAGGGTTGCGTATTGGGACATGTCCTAGTAGGTTAACATCCCTATTAGGTGTGCGTCATGCACGGCGTTACACTATTAAATGTTAGTGATTAATTGAACATTGTTTGGGTATAATACTTGACTCCGTCCTTACAGTGATTGATTCAAATCTATTGGAGTGCTCATGAGGTCCTTACTTTAGCAACTACAATTTCAACTAAATCCATGAAACTCTCTCATACCAAGATATACTTTAAATTATCCACACAAAACATTAGGTTATGATATTAGACTTGAAGATGAGGTGCTAAATTTTCTGATAAAATCATATTTAATGCTAACCACATTATTAACAACTTTTGGGGCAGGAACAATGCCCACTTCTCTTAATACGGAGTTTGGGGCATCGCCCCAATGGGGGGTACTGGGGAGCAACACCCCCCGATCGGTAGGGTCTAGGGACTGGTAGACCCTACGTACACATGGCGCACATATGAACAAGTCAAAAGTGTGAACGCAATACCATCTTTATATTTTCATTAGGAAATATTTTGAGTTGTGTTGGAAATCACCTTGACAAGATGCCCAGGTGGTGATTTTCCAAACACCCAAGTTTAGAATGACTTGTAGAAAGAAATGGAATCAAAAACATGAACAGAAAATCAAAGAAAGAAAGAAGACAAGCAATTGTTATCGAGGTTTGGCAATGTGCCTACGTCCCCGTGAGTTCCTCCGAACTCTCTGCACTAAATCAAATGGTTCTTACAAGTTACAGCAATCCCCTTCAAGAAGCTCAAGTTCTTGAAGAAACCAAGAAGAGAAGAAAGGAAGAAGATGAGAACTAACAATGCTCTCTATCTAATCTAGACTTCTCTCTCTCTTACAACCAGCCTCACTACAGAATCCCTCTTGTGTTTGTCACTCTTACACAATTCTCTCTATGTGTTTACAATTGATCTCTCAATGTCACAATGTATTCTCTATTCTCTTTTTCATGTGTGAAAATGAGGCTAGGAAACCCCTTTTATAGCCATCCACTTCTTGAACATTCTTGAGATTCAATCCTAACCCTTTGATCAAGATCATCACTTAATCATGGCCCTTCATCACTTTCCTAAGTGGTGCTGTGCGTTTTGACCTTGCACACATGTACCTAAGAGGGGCTTGAAACAGGCTATCCATGTGTACAGCATTTTGCCTAGCGCCTAGGTGCTCAACAGGGCACGGTGAGGTGCTAGGCAGAGTCCACTTGGAGTAGCTCCTGGGCGGTGAGGTGCTGGTGTGTACGCGGTGCGGTGCTAGTGCGTTCCTGGAGGCATGCACACTGGGCAGTATGGTGCAGTGCTGGTGCATCCCTGGAGTCCCCATTCTACAAGGTGCGGTGCTGGAGAAGGAGGGGCGTGGCGCACACTGATACTGCCCCCTTCTCCCAGCTGTGCGCACACCCTTCTGCTTGTGTGCAGAAGTGCGCACACCAGTGCGCCTAGCCTTACCTTACTCCAAAGTGATGCACACACATGTGTGCAGTCTTCTAACTTATTGAAATTTAATCCTCCAACTTTTGTTTAGACTTTAACCATCTTCAAACCATGCTTGGACATGTTTGAACCTTAGACAAATACCAACAATCTCTACCTTTGTCTAAGTGTTTAAACTCGAACCATTTTTGCAGAGAGCTCCGGGATCCAAAATCATCTTGAGTCATCAATCAACCGACTCCATTCCTAAGAAGTCCAAAGCAATGATTGGACCTTCTTAGAGATAGAACCTTGGTTCCTAAATCTGTAGGACTTTCCTCTGTGGTTTTCTTGTCAACATGAATGCATCATTTCGTACCATTTTTTGAAATGTAATGATACCGAACATCCATATGCTTCATCCCCTCATGGAACACCAGATTCTTCCACTGCCATGCACTTTGGCTATCCAAAGATACCACCACCTGCTCTTTTAGGACCTCCCACTCATCTAAGAACCCTTTGTACCCCATGGTCTCATTTATGGCCTCCGTAACCGCTACGCATTCTGCCCCGGTTGTTATGAGTGCTACCACTGGCTGCCACTGAGCCTTCAAATACCTCAGTAATCTCCTCATCCCAAGCCAATGCTTCTTTCCGGGATTACTCACAAATCTGCTGAGAACACCCATTGCCCAAGAAACCCTTAACCAGTTTCTCTCCTTTTCTTAGATTATACACATCCCAAGGATCTTTTGTGTGAATCTGAGATCCTTCCTCTCGAACTCCTCACTGAGTTGAGATGTAAACCTTTACATCCTCTCCCTGTTGTTCCGAACCAACAACACATCATCGACATAGATGAGGATACTCACCATCTTCTCCACCTTGTGTCCAGGTAAGAGAGTTTCTGTGAAACCTATGTATTCTCTTCTTGTGAACCCATTCGCCACCAGCCTAGCCTTGTTCCAGACTTCATCTCCTAGAGGGTGCCCTTCTTTGACCTTGTAAGTGCACTTACATTCCACAACTTTCTGCTTTCCTAGAATTTTCACCAATTCTCAGAAGTTGTTCTTCCTCAAAGAATCCATTTCTTCCTCCATAGCCAACTGCCACTTTGACAAATCCTTACACTCCATGGCATCCGTGTAAGTCTCTTGTTCACTCATCTCTCCTTCTATCCATGGAGCTGCTGTATCCACAGCATCCGCAAACCCATATCTTGAAGGTGGTCCGACCAACCTTCTTTCCCGGTCTCTTGTGAGCTAGTAGTTATTCCGACTTGCTGCATTAACCTCTTCTTGATCAGCCTCTTCTTGAGTTTCTTGAGCTTGGCATTCATCAATGGGCTCTACCTGGTCTGAACCCTCTTGCCTCCTTTGCTCTACCTGAACCGAATCTTCCTTGATGATATGCTCCTCAAGAACCAAACTGGTTTGCTCACTAGCCCCTGTAGGGTTAGTTTTCTCCAAGTAGGGAAATAATAATTCATTAAAAATAACATCCCTATTTATAATCAGTTTCATGCCCTTATTTTCTAAGGACCACAACCTATATCTCTTAACCCCATCACTATATCCTAGAAATACACATTTTCTAGATCTAGGGCTAAGTTTATCCTCTTTTTGATGTGCATATGCAGCACACCCAAAAGTCCTAAGGTTGTTTAATTCAGGGGGTTTTTCATTCCACATCTCTATGGGAGTCTTGAGCTCTAAAGCTCTAGAGGATGATCTATTTACCAAGTATGCAGCTGTAGCCACAGCTTCTCCCCAAAAATATTTTGGTAAACCGGATCCTATTAGCATGTACTTAACCTTTTCCATAAGGGTCTTATTCATCCACTCAGTAACTCCACTTTGCTGAGGGGTTTCCACAACCATCCTATGTCTTAGAATGCCATTTAACCTACAGAATTGATCAAGTTCTTGGTTAAAAATTTCGAAGCCATTATCAGTTTTTATCTCCTTAACTACTCTACCCATTTGAGTCTCAACCAGCCCTTTCCATACCACTAACTTATTCAAGGCATCTGATTTATTTCTAAGCAAATAAACCCACACTCTTCTTGAATAATCATCAATTAAAGACATAAAGTAAAAGTTACCTCCCTGTGTTGGTGTCCTTGCTGGTCCCCAAAGGTCTGTATGAATGTAGTCAAAATTCCCTTAGACTTGTGCACTCCGATGTTGAAACTGATCCGGTGTTGCTTCTCAAGAACACAACACTCACAGAAATCAAGTTCCTCTACTTTGTCTCCACCAAGTAGGCCATCCTTGCTGAGAACTTGCAAGCCCTCTTCGCTCATATGTCCCAAGCGAGTGTGCCAAAGAGTTGCCCTATCCATCTCAGCCATCAAGCTTGCTGCTTGATCCTTGATTTTCATGTCTCCGATCATCTCATAGAGTCCATTGTTTCTTGCTGCCTTGATCACTACCAAAGATCCCTTGGCCACCTTGATATTTCCTCCCTCTACTTTGAATGTATACCCCATGGAATCTAGCTGCCCCAATAAGATCAAATTTCTCTTCAAATCTGGAACATACCTCACATTTTCCAGCAGCCTTGTGACTCCATCAAACATCCTCAATTGGATGTCTCCAATCCCTCTCACTTGGCAAGAATTGTCATTCCCCAAGAAGACCCTTCTATCATTGATCTCCTTGAAATTCTTGAACCATTCCTTGTGAGGGCACATGTGATAAGTGCACCCGGAATCAAGAATCCACTTTCCACTGCCTTCTTGCCCCTTGCTTATATCCGAGCATAGAACAAGAACATCATCACCTTGCTGTTCTCCCATGGCAATCGAAGCTTCTCCATTGTTGGTATGGCTTCTCCTCTCATCCTACATCCTCTTCTTGCAATCTTTCTTGAAATGGCCCTCCTTGTTGCAGTAGAAGCATCTTCTTCCTCCTCCAAGTCTTGTCTTGGAATGAGATCTCCCATGGTTCTGCTCTCTACCTCTTGATTTCTCCCGATAGTTGCCATGGTTGCTACTGCCATTCCGAGTTGCTGACCTTCCTCTTACGAACAACCTATCTCTACTTGATGTCTCCTTCATCTTGGCTTTGAAATCATGTGCCCTTATGGCATTGATCACAATCTCTTTTGTCAAAGTATCCCTTCCATACTCAATGGCATTAATCAAGTTATCAAAGCAATCAGGAAAAGAATTTAACAAGATAATAGCCAATTGTTCATCCGGAAAAATAATGCTACAGCTATTCAAATCTTGAACTAGCTTATTAAAGACGTCAAGATTATCTTGCAACTCTTTATTATGATCCATTTTAAAAGCAAAGATTCTTTTAAGAAGATAAATCTTGTTAGGGAGATTTTTGGTAAGAAACAACTCATCTAGTTTCTTCCATATGACAGCCAGATCCTCTGAGTCTCCACACTCCCTTATGACACTATCCGACATGTGCAAGAAAATGGTGATGTAAGCCATCTTCATCTTGGTCCGCTAGTCCTCCGTGGCACTTGCTGGAAAAACATCATCTTCTCCAATAGCCAAGTCCACTTTCTGTTGCATTAGAACCGCCTTGACAATTATTATCGAGGTTGGGTAATGTGCCTACGTTCCCGTGAGTTCCTCCGAACTCTCTGCACTAAATCAAATGGTTCTTACAAGTTACAGCAATCCCCTTCAAGAAGCTCAAGTTCTTGAAGAAACCAAGAAGAGAAGAAAGGAAGAAGATGAGAACTAACAATGCTCTCTATCTAATCTAGACTTCTCTCTCTCTTACAACCAGCCTCACTACAAAGAATCCCTCTTGTGTTTGTCACTCTTACACAATTCTCTCTATGTGTTTACAATTGATCTCACAATGTCACAATGTATTCTCTATTCTCTTTTTCATGTGCGAAAATGAGGCTAGGAAACCCCTTTTATAGCCATCCACTTCTTAGACATTCTTGAGATTCAATCCTCACCCTTTGATCAAGATCATCACTTAATCATGGCCCTTCATCACTTTCCTAAGTGGTGCTGTGCATTTTGACCTTGCACACACGCACCTAAGAGGGGCTTGAAATAGGCTGTCCATGTGTGCAGTATTTTACCTAGCGCCTAGGTGCTCAACAGGGCGCGGTGAGGTGCTGGGCAGAGTCCACTTGGAGTAGCTCCTGGGCAGTGAGGTGCTGGTGCGTTCCTAAAGGCATGCACACTGGGCGGTGCGGTACTGGGCTGTGCGTGGTGCAGTGCTGGTGCGTCCCTGGAGTCCCCATTCTGCAAGGTGCAGTGCTGGAGAAGGAGGGGCGCGGTGCACACTGATACTGCCCCTTTCTCCCAGCTATGCGCACACCCTTCTGCTTGTGTGCAGAAGTGCGCACACCAGTGCGCCTAGCCTTATCTTGCTCCAAAGTGATGCACACACATGTGTGCAGTCTTCTAACTTGCTGAACTTTAATCCTCCAACTTTGGTTTAGACTTGAACCATCTTCAAACCATGCTTGGACATGTTTGAACCTTAGACAAATACCAACAAGTTGATTTGGAAAAAAATATGGGTAACCTTATATGAAAAATAGGTAAAATAAGGTTACAGTCGACTATCACGAAGTCACAGTCGATTGTAGAAACCTATTGTCCAAAATTATCAGGTGATAGCTGACTGTGCCTTAGGACAGTCGATTGTCAAAAGTTTATGTTAGATCATTTCCCTTAGGAAAATTAACTATGGAAAGCCATAGTCGGTTATCAAAAGTTTCTGACATATAACATTTCATTAGGACATTCGATTGTTTTCCCGACACGTGATGCTTTTTCCTCGATTTTTTCCCTTTTTCACACCCAAATTCAAATTTTCTTTATATCAAAACAACTTTTAAGGGTTTCAATTGTTACTTTATGTATTCTAATCCTTATAAACACTATTGACTCAACCAAATTACCTTAATCTAGCAAATAACTATCAATATATCAATTAAATCAACACAATAAAAAAACCTAAAACATGTTTTTACAAACATTGAATCAATTCATATGAATATGCAAATTAATCCTTATATTAGCATCAACCATCACATGAATCAATCAAAAATATTACTTAAGTGCTAGAATTAAAAACCCTAACATGATTTTTACCAAACTTTATTCAATTAATTGATTAAACCTTAATTAGGGTTCATAATTTATTCAATCAATTGATTGAGCCTTAATTAGGATTCTAACCCAATCTATAATGGCTCTGATATCACATGTAGGATTTCAAATTAAACATCCTTAATCCCATTGAATCACCATAGAAGAGTAAAGAACACCTAATATCAAATAGATAGAAAAAAAACACATACCTTGTTGAAGATCCATAGTTGATGATGCAGTGAAATCTTGGATCAAGCCTAGGAATCAATCCTTAGGTAAGCAATAGGTACTTCCCCTCCTTGGTTCTCTTTTAGCACACTAGCTCTCAATGGGGTAAGTTTTTCCCAGTGTATTTCTTAGGATTGAGAATTGGATGAGCCACCTAGCTTATACTTTATATAATGATCCAATGGCCTACCCATCATAGACTCAAAGATCAACTATGACCTACACTAACTAGTCCATATTAGACACATTATAATATTATTTTATTGTGGTTTTTGGTAGTTAATATGACTTTGATATAGCAGACTTAGTTTTTGGATGGATTATGTTGACTATAATTGGTCTTTGAGGTTTATGTTAGATTACTTGATTGGTCTTTGTCGTTTATGGTGGAATTCTTGATTGGTCTTTTTTGGACCCAATTCATGTAACAGACTTAACATTTGATTTGTCTTTTTGGATAGACTTGTGTATTGCACTTATTTTTTATCAAGTGAAATTTTAGAAATGAAGATTGCACTTATTTGTGATCAGTTGAAATTTTAGCAATGAAGAATTGTTACATTCTTAATTCTATTGTCTATTATGGTATTATTTCATTTGCACATGTTTGGATTGTGTAGTTGATTATCAAAACATAGCACAAAGAGAGCACACAACATAAGTATTAAAACAGGATAATAGACAATGTTTGCAAAATTCTTTCATTTCGTTCACTAAAATGTCTTCCCAAATACAACACACTAGACCAAATCAACAACTAAACATCAACCTCTACACATGCTCAATCAAAGCTCACTCAACATCTTCTTCCCAGAACAATCATATAAAGCACCAATCAACAAAATGAACACCCCAAACATAATAACACATATCCAAACACAACAATAGAAAGTTATATAGTCTTCCTAGTAGTTTGGTTAGCTGGATAATGCACCATTCTTGTTCCACGGTTGCAAACAGCCTCTATCTCATGGTTGGATCGAACCATTCGAATAGTTGATGTAATGGACGGTTCATCATTATTTCTGCTACCAATGAAACCTTCATCAAAATTGAAATGATTCCTCTCTAAGTTGGAAATCCTCCGTAGAAGCCTAGGGATTACTTTCTTCGATCACTGGTAGATTAGTGGATCAAACCATTTGAAGTGCTAATAAGCTTAAGCTACCCCATGATTATAGTAACCAAAAAATCAATGACTAGGGTTGTTATCAGTCGACAACATGATTAGCCGTGGAGGATGCCCACACCTGCAAGCATTACTGCTTCCCATTCCCATTTTAGAACCCATGGAAGATTAACAAAGAAAATGAAGAAATCTAAAAATAAGACATAGAACGATGAAGAGGGAGACAGGGGAAGGAGGCAGACATAAGTGGCAGATGAAGGTGATGGAAGAACAACGTGGAAGAGAAACCCAAAAAAATGATGAACACGAATGACGGAACATGAAGGAGGAAGATGAATCTGAATGAGGAAAATGAAGGAACCAGTTAACAGGGGAAGAGATATGAAGCAGAAAAAGGGGGAAGAGAAAGGAAGCAGGTGAAGGAGGAATGACGAAGAGGAAGGAAAAAGTGGTTTCTCTGGCTTTGGGTTTGGGTAGAAGAATCCCTAAAGGGTAATTTTGGTATCTTGCATGTGCCTCGTTAGTTCCTTTCACGGTGTCATGCGTTTGGGACTCAATTGTTATGATTTTGATAAGTTAGGGACCCGATTGTTTAAATTGAAACTATAGAGACCCAATTGTGATTAGGTCTAAACCTTAGGAATCCAGTTGTGATTAGGTCCAAACCATAAGGACCAAAATAGACATTTACCCATAATCTTAATATTGGGTTAGCATTTGGAGTCCTAAAATTCGCTCATCATTTTGCAGCCTCGTTTCTTCTTTATCTCTTTCATTCTTTATGCTTTTCAGCAAGAGCGCTGATGGACAGTTTGGTGACAAATAAATCTGAAAATATAAATGCGTATGAAAAATTATGTATTAGAACCAATAAATGCAAAAAAGATGCTTTTATTTTGTGAAATAATGTCCTTGGTGTTTATATGACTTTCATTCTAATATAAATAATATGAATGAGTATGTGGGTCACCTCCACTAAAAAAATTGATCTGCCGCTGCAATGAAGGCTCTAAACTTTTACCATGTGCCCACCTTTTAAGTTAAGATTAAGTTATACGTGAAGAAAATTAACATTTAGTATTGTAAATTTAAAGTTAAACGTGTACAAGCTTAAATTTTACTTGTGTTGACTCAAAATAACTAAAGAAAAATGAATGGGAAAATTTTTATAAAAAAAAAAAAATCTATTTAATTATATTCATTTAAACTATTGTTTGCAGTATTTCAGATATTGATTTCTGAAATTGTTTTTTGTTCTAAAACAATAAACAGATAAATGCGATATTTTTTATGAGAATCATGTTGAAAATACTTTTATGGAAACTTAGCCTATCATTCTGCATTGTGGATTCATTTTTAAGATGAAGCGCCCAAAATAAAAATAAAAACACAACCAAATTAATTAATAGTAGACAATCGTACATGGATTTTCACTAAATTGATTTATGATATTGTATATAAACTAAAAATTTCAATTATTTATTTATTCTTTTATGATGCTCTAGATTTTCCACATGCGGCTGTTGTTTTATTATTTTTTGATTTAGTATAACAACATTATTTTGATAAAAGTTTATATATAATTTCTTGATAATTATTTTATTATATTGACTTATGCTATATATGCATGAGATATATGACTCGAATATAACTACATTTATGAAGTTTAGACATCTTAAATTATTATTATAAAAAATAAATAAATAAATGCTAGGGTTTCGTTTAGGTTAGCAATTAGGCTTGAACTTTGCTTTGTCATTCATAATAATGTATTTTATAAAATATTTTTGGCTTAAATGCAAATTTTATCTTCAAATGAGGGGTCAACTACCCTCTTATCCTCAATTTTATTTAGAAGCAATTTGAACTTTATGAAATTGAATATGTGAAAGGCACGTCTTATTTAAGTGCTAAAACTCATCCAAGTAAGATATTATTAAAATTAAAAAAAATGTTAGAAAATTAATTTGGCATGTTAATGCAATGGTCAGATGTGGGAGTTAGAGGTGGCAATCGGGTAGGTCGGGTCGATTCAGATTTGAGTCGCTTTGGACTCGAGTCATTCGGGTTACGAGTCGTTTCAGGTTTAGATCGTTTCAAGATTGGGTCGTTTCAAGTTTCGAGTCATTCGTGTTACGGGTCATCTCAAGTCTCGGGTTTCAGACGGCTTTTGGGTTGACCCATCAAATTACAACAAAAATTTTCCCAAGTTTTGATGATGTCATTTCAGCGCTCATTTGAATTCAGGTTGACTCGCTAAGTTAGTTTATTTTTATTTTTTTCTAAATTTCAATGTAATTACTAATTAAACTCATGATAACAATAATAAATGTAAAGAAAGTGAGAAACATTGTCCTTAGTTTTTTTTTTTGTTAATAATATAATATATTAATATCTAAGTCTAGGTGATGATAAGATACCCAATTTGTAGAACAAATGCAGGACAACGAGATAGAGAGGACAAAAAAGTAATTTTTTTAAAAAAAATCATGAAATGTGTCTCTTACTCTTGAGAGTGTCTATATTATATTATATTATATTTTTTATCGTATAAATATGTATAAAACACATGTAAAATATATATCTATAAATATAACTATTTGAAATAACTTTTTTTAAAAGTGTTTAGATGATGTCATGTGTCCATTTTTTTTAATCTTAAACATTAAACTACATAGTTTTGATTTGATAATTAATTAAGATATAAAGTCCAACCTATAAACTCTTTAAATGCTAAAATAATAAAGTCCAATAAAAGTACTATTGCTTTTATAATTAACTGAGATATAAAGCTTAATCCATAAACTCTACAAAGCTTAAAATAATAAAACTTAATAAATTAAAACTAAATTCAATTTTTAAAAAATAAATTTTCAATATAAAAGAATCTAATCAATTTGATAGTTAAATTGTAAACTAACTTAAATCTATTAATATAACTATTTCAGAAAATTCTTTTTGATGAGGCTATCTTATTTTTTTAAATCCAACTAAACTTTGTAGTTTTTGTTTTATAAATAATTAAATATTTGGGATATAAAACCCACATCATAATCCTTATAAAGATCCAAAATGATAAAGCCCAATATAAATAATCTAATCAAGTTAATCTTGATTAAAAAATATATATTGTATAAGAAACAAAATTATGAAAGAATATATACTCAGTTGAAACGATATTTAATATCCAATTAACAACATAAGAATGCATATTATATTACATATATCAAATGAAATTAACCATGTGAATATAAAACTAAGGTATAGAAATATCAATGCATATAAAGAGCAAAAGATTTAAAAAAAAAATTATATGATAAGCTAATCAAAATATTAAAATTTCAACTATATACATACCTAAATGAATATTTACTTATAACTCAAATAATATAAACAAAACAAATTATAAATAAAATTCAAATATGATATGTTTAAAATTTTGAATATGAGATTAAAGATTAAAATCGCGATAATAATTTGATATAAAATTAAATAATTTAAATAATGACTCTCACGTTTTTCTAATATGATATTAGCTCTTGAAATTTTTTAACCAAATATATTTTTTAAAAATAACCACGTGCATTGTGTGGATACACAATTAATCTTTAATATCTATATTAACTAAATTATATTTTCAAAATACTAAATTTATGTGATCATGAATATTTTACCATAATCTATAAAAAAAACTAAAACACTTTAAATTTTTAAAATTAAATTATTTATGTATACTATTGAAATTATCTTTTAAGATATTTTAAATTTTAACACTAGGTTTTTAAAACAAATAAATTTAATAATTAAACTCGTTCATGGCACAAGGTACTCGAATAGTGTAATGTAAAATAAAAATTGAAACTAGTTACTATTAACTTATGAGAAAATATAAATATAAGTAATATGTTTATATAAATTATATTGTTAATTGTTTTCAAGTAAAATAAAGGATTAAGGTTTAGCATCTAGGTTTTAGGGTTGTTTAGGGTTTAGGATTCATCAAAGCCTATTTCGGTTTTCTTGTTGGACCTAAATAATTATATCCAAGCCCAAACATAGCCCCAATCCCAAGGGGCAAGTCTTTGAATATGAGATTAAAGATTAAAATCACAATAATATCTTGATATAAAATTAACTAATTAAATTATGACTCACATTTTTCTAATACAATATTAGCTCTTGAAATTTTTTTTAACAAAATATATTTTTTTTATATAACCATGTGCATTTCGTAGATACGCAATTAATCTATAATATCTATATTAACTAAATTATATTTTCAAAATACTAAATTTATGTGATCATGCATATTTAACCATAATCTATAACAAAAAATAAAACGCTTTAAACTTTTAAAATTAAATTATTTATGTATACTATTGAAATTATCTTTTAAGATATTTCAAATTTTAACATTAAGTTTTTAAAATAAATAAATTTAATAACTAAACTCGTGTATGGCATATGGCACATAAATAGTGTAATGTAAAAGAAAAAATTGAAACTAGTTACTATAAACTTATATGGAGTAAATATAAATATAATCAATATATTTATATAAATTACATCATTAATTATTTTCAAGTAAAATAAAAGATTAGGATTTAACCTTTAGGGTTTAGGGTTTAAAATATAGGGTTTAGGGTTTAAGAATTAAGATAGGATTCATCAAAGCTCATTTCATTTTTCTTATTGGGCCTAACTATTTATATCCATAAACGGCTCAACCTAAGTACCTCGCTCCTTCCTCTCACTCTTTGTCTCTGATATCTCTCTGGCACAGGCCGCACAGCTCACTGCCTCACTCGCTCCCTGTCTCTCTAGTCTCTACTGGCAGTGGCGGCTTGATAGGTAGCCAGACACACCCATCTCTTTATGGTGAAGATTACCTTTCCCTTGTGAGTAAGTTTTTTCTACTAGTATACTGTAAGTCTCCCTTTTTCTGATTAATTTCTTTTCTAAATCAATTTCTTTGTTGAAAATTTTCTTCTGGGTATTTTAAATTAATGTCCTATTTTCTAAATTCAAGAATATTAACCGCCTAGAATGTCTTTGCTAATCATGTAGTAACTTGTGAAATTGATTTGTTTTGATTTTTTTTTTTTTGTGAGGGATTGATCTGATTAGTGGATAAGTATGTTGGGATTTATGTTTTTTTTGCCGATCTGTGATTAATTTAACGTGTTCTGTTGCCCGATTTGTGCCAATTGGGAAACTGTTTAGGCATTTACTTGAGCTTAGCTTGTTTGGTGATATGAATTTCGATAAAATATAATTTTTTTTGCTACTATATGATATCAAACCCTAATGGAATCTATGGAAGTATGTTGCATTTGTTTGCACTACCATACACGTTTTTGCATTTGTTTGCACCTTTTGATTAATTTGTATATGAAAATTGAAAATCTATGGAAGTATGTTGCATTTGTTTGCACCATCATATACATTTCTGCCATGTGAACTTAGGGATTATTGAATCAGGGAATTAGGTTTGGCCAATTTCTTTACGTTTTTCAAGTCCATTAAATTAATTGCATTATTAATAATCTTGTGCATGAAATGGTCAAAGGCATTACTGATTAGCTTAAAAATATTAAGGCTTCTAATTAAGGTTTTTAAGTGTAAAAGGTTTTTGTTATTAATTAATTTCTATTTTTGATAAAAATATAATAGGATAAAAAATTGGTCGGTCAATTTCAGCAGGGATCCACTTATTAAAAAAATTTAATAAAGACCCCAGGGTTCACCTATTTTTAATCGGCTGAGCATGGGTATGAAATTATAAACCTGCTTTTTTACTTCATATTTGCATGCTTGCAGCCATATAGCCAGTTGTTGAAGATCTCTATCATGATGTTGAGGAAGGAGGTAGTGTATGCCCCACATGCCCACTGTTACGAAGAAGTCACGTAAGACAATTTTTGAAGTTTGGAAGGACTTTAAAATTATTAGCATAGATCAATTTCTAGATTGTAAAATGATAGGGCGATGCAAGCATTTCCAAAGGATGTTTATTTCTGAGTCTAGTCAAGGAACATCAAATTTTAAAAGACATATAGAGCATTGTTCTGCTCTTAAAAGTCAATCTACTGAAGGATCAAGTGCTAATAAAATTGATTATGAAATTTATCGTGTCTTAGTAGCTAAAACTATTATCAAGCATGGTTATACATTCACTGGTTTGAGCATCAAGGGAGTAGAGATATTCATGTTTATTTAAATAGCAGTGTTAAAACTATATCTAGGAACACTACTAACTCGGATTGTTTGAAAATGCATAGAACACTAAAAATGAATTTTAAACAAACCTTAGCGGCAGTTCCTAGTAGAATATGTTTAACATGTGATTTGTGGACATCATGCATAACACAAGGGTAACTTTGTCTCAATGCACATTACATAGATAGAAACTGGAACTTGAAGAGTAAAGTTTTGAATTTTTGTCATGTCCCTCCTCCACACACTGGAACTCTTTTGTATAAGAAAATTATGACTTACTCACATATTGATGCATTGAAAAGAAGACTTTCACACTCACATTGGATAATGCCACTAATAATGATTCTATGCAAGATACTTAACGTGAGCAACTTAACTTAGGTGCTTTGTTATGTGGTGGTGAGTTTTTTCATGTATATTGTTTAGCTCATATACTAAATCTTGTTGTGAAAGAGGGTTTGAAAGTGATTGATGTATGTGTATGCAAAGTTAGAGAGAGTGTTAAATATGTTGATGGGTCAGAGTTAAGGAAGATAAAGTTTCATGAATGCATACAACAGGTTGGACTGAATAGTCCTAAATCATTATGGTTGGATGTACCTACTAGGTGGAATTTCACTTATTTGATTCTTCAAAGGGAACTATCTTATCGTAGTGCTTTTACTAGTTTGGTATTGATGGATAGCAATTATAAGTGTTATCCGACAAATGATGAGTAGCATAAGGTTGAAAGGATCATATGCATATTTTGATGTCGTTTTATGAAATTACCAATCTTTTCTCTGGCATCGATTACCCTACAGCCAATTTGTACTTCTCTAATGTTTATAGTATCGAGTTGCATCTACTTGAAGAGATGAAGAGCCCAAATATCTCTATAAGGTGTATGGCAGAAGATATGAAGAAGAAGTTTGATAAGTATTGGAGCACATATAGTTTAATGCTTTCTTTTACGGTAATACTTTATCCTCGTTATAATTTACAGTGAAGTTTTGTTTTCAAAAATTGTATTTGGATGAGACAATTGTAAAAGTTAAATTTAAGAAAGTGTGATGGGCTCTGCAAGCTTTTTGAGGAGTATGCGAAGAATATGACTACTCCTTACACATTTGCACGTGGTGGTGGAGGTGTTCATGAGCAATGTGAAATTGGTATGAGTTGTTCTCGTGACCTGTTGGTGAGTTTAGTATTTATATTCTTTAATTTTGATTTGTTTTTAACTTAGCAATGTGATATATGCTATTTTTTTTAAAATTATTGTTCATCATATTTGTTGCATTATATATTGTGTCGATTATTCTTCTTGCAAGTTTTGATTTTATATGGTAACTTGTACTTTGTAAGTTTGTAGTCCTAGTATGCAAAAAAAATGTCTACTAGATCTTACTTTGTAGCTGCTGCAATACATGCATTGATGCATATAAATATTTGTATTCTTGTTATGATGCATGGGCTTGATGAAATGCACCTTTTGGACTCGGGTCCAAGACTCTCAAATTTGGATGTGTATTTGGATGAAGCTAGAATGGATCGGTGTTTCCCAAACTTTGATATTTTACATTACTAGAAAGAGAACCAATTTTCATTCAAAGATCTTTCCCTCATGGCAATGGATATATTGAGTGTTCCTATCACCACAGTTGCTTTAGAATCAACATTTGGCATGGAGAGTAGAATTTTAAACAAATGGAAAAGCTCTATTCTACTTGAAAATGCAGAAGCCTTGGTAACAACTCACAATTGGATATATGGATATGAGGGTAAGATGAATATATAATTTTTTCCCTAGATTTATGATATTTTCAAAATAACCATTATGTCAGTTAATTTTCTAATGGGCTATTAAGTTTTTTTTCATACATGATTAGCTTTCTAATTCATTTATTTTTTTAAATCTTCAATTGCTTAATGTTGAATACGAAGGAGATGACAACGTCCAAGGTTTAACTGTGGATTTTTCAAAGATTTCTATTAGCGAAGGATGAGAAGCTTCTAATGTTATCGAGGAATAAGAAGTTTGTTTTGGATAGAAAACTATTAGTATCTTGTATTGTGGTTAAATGCTTATCATAGTTTTTTTGGGTCATTGATGGAGAGATATCACCATGTCCTCATACAAGGGAAAACATTTACTAATTTACCATCAATTGTTTTGAATGTTTTGCCTGAATGTAGGGTTGAATAAGGAGAAAGAACTTTTATAATTTTAACTTAGATATAGTACCTACAGATTTATCATCAATATTTTGTTTCTTACATTTTGTCAATGGTCTATTTTTATTGTCTGCATAGAACTAGTCAAAGTTAAGATGTGTATGTTGTCAACATTCTCCCTCTTTACAAAGTCTTGAAATACCTTGAAAAATCCAAATTTCATTTCTTAAAATGAAGTGATACAATCATACAAGAGATATTTGGCCATAAATAGTTATAAATTCCGAAGTAGCACGAATGAACTCAAACACCTCATTGGACATGTAGTAGTGGAAGCTCATTTTTTTCTTCTTTCCATTTTGGTGTATATCCCATTATATCCATATCAAGTATCAACCCGTCTAATTTCCTTCTTTTCCGTTGAATTCCCAAACATATTGTAATTGAATTTAATTAGACTATTATTTGTGTAGTGTATTTCAAAGTATAAAAATTGATAGCCAAACAGTAAAATTGTAAAAGTAAAAAGAACAACTTATAGAGTTGTAGTATTGATGTAGAGGAAAATTCTCTCTCCAATAACATGGTGACAAGTGTCAATCTTCAAGGGTGAAATGGTAATTTCATAATCATGACAAAACAATCAATCTCTTGTCAACACGTGACGAAGGGCATGACAGTAAATTCACACCTAATGACCTGATACCACTCTACCACTCTAACTTACAGATAAACTCTTATGGCTTGTAGATAACTCTAAAAGGATACTACTCTTATCACAATACTAAAGTTGTTCTCGTAATCAAAAGATACAAACTTTTTTATGTATAGCCCTCAGCTCACATAACTTTCTTGACTTTCTCAAAAAGCCCTATCTAATTTAGGCATCGGAGAGTCCTCCAGAGGTACGCTCCTCGGTCTTCTGGTGACTTTAGGTTTTTTCCTCATTTCGTGTGAGTAGGTCCCACTCCTCGACTATCCAGATTTCGGCATATTTTTGGCATCAACAGATTGGCACTAGAAAGTACTATTGGAACTAGTTCAGTTGCAGCACGAGCATCAACCCGCCATCAACCGGTCAATCCATACCTTTCTATCATTTCTAAACATGTCGACTCTGAGTGTGATAATGAGTCATCGGATGGGTGAACTGGGCATGATCTTCACCTTGATCCGATAGAACTTAGGCCCCAAGGAAATCAAGAGGCTTTGCCCATCTCGTATCCCACCATCCCTCAGATCCAAGAGCAATTCCAAGAGCTCACCCTACTTGTCACCGATCTCGCCGTTGAGGTAAGGGGAAGAGCCTATCACCCCACACCTCCACCTCTCTCGCAATCAAGCTACCAGCAGAAGACATAGCCTGATCGTAATAAATTTGTCGAAAGCTGCTTCTCGACCGGATCATCCTTGTATGTCAAGGTGAAGTCTTAAAATAACTCCATCTCTAGGCTTTCTTCTAGGGCCAAGTCTTGGGGCTTCTCTCCATCTCCAAAAACCACGCCGACTTGGATAAGAGACTGGAGGACATGGATTAAAGGATAAATGAAGTCTTCAAGACAAGGAACACAAACATTCTAGATGAACTCGGTTCCAAAGATCCGCCCTTCACTCTAAAGATCCTTGAAGCCCCTCTCCCCAAGAATTTTCGAATGTTTGTTATGAAAGCATACCATGGTACCACGGACCAGGTAGACCACCCTCAACACTACAAGACCACTATGATGCTGCATCGCAAGGGGCCTCAAAAGACGTCCCAAAGCCTCTTCGGAATTATTTAGTGTAGAGGAGAAAAGCTCCGAGAATATATCTCCCAGTTCAATACGGCTATTTGGGAAATACCGGATCTCGACCCGGCGGTCTAGACCTTGGCCTTCCAGAATGGGCTTAAGTTTGGGACTTGCAGTTTCAAATTGACTAAGCACCCTCCTAGAGACATAAATGACATCCTTGCCCAGGCTGAGGAATATATAATCACTGAAAATGATCAAATATTTCGAGAAAAAGAGGGGGAGATGGAAAAAAGAATAAAAGGGACACTAATATGACACATTACTCGCCAAAACATTAGCTACTGAAGCATTAGAAGCCTATAGTGACTCATAGTTAGTGGTGAACTAGATGACAAATGAATATGATAGTAGAGGTGTGAAGATAGCAAGGTATCTTGAAAAGGTTTGCAAGCTTGCAACAATCTTCAAGAGATTCTAGATAATCCAAGTGCCTCAGTTAGAAAATATATAGGCAGATGCCTTCACCCGACTTGCCTTTTCTAAGCACATTGATTTTGGTCAGGCGGTCTATTTTAAGATCCTCTCCACTCCGAGCATTGATAAAGTACCAGTTATGCCACTCACAAAAGAGCAAACTTGGATCGATCCCATTCTCATGTATTTAATGGATGGCATACTCCCTAATAAAAAAGGGATCACTAAAGAGAACTACGCTCTCAAGGAAGTGCACTAAGGGATATGTGGAAATCACCTTGGAGGTTGGGAATTAGCTTTCAAAATACTTCGCCATGGTTACTATTGGCCCCAGATGAGTCACGACATGGCAAAGATGGTCAAAACATGTGAGACTTATCAAGAACATGCCTCCATACCCCAGCGACAGGCCAATCTCTTGTTGTCAATCGCCAGTCCTTTTCCCTTCGCCATGTGTGGAATGGATATCCTTGGTCTATTCTGAGAAGCACCAAGGAAAAAGAAGCATTTGATAGTATCCATCGATTATTTTACCAAGTAGGTAGAGGTCGAACCTCTCGCTAACATTTTCGACTATCAGACCCGAAGGTTCGTCTAGAATACGATTGTCTACAGATTTGGCATACCTAGGATATTTGTCACCGAAAATGGTATGCAATTTGACAGTACTCAGCTCAAGTATTTTTTCCAAAAACTCCTGATTGGACAAAGGTTTTCCTCAGTAGGCGACTCCTAGGCCAACGGACAAGTCGAAGTAACCAACAGAACCCTCATGTAGAGGCATCAAGAAAAGGCTTGACAATACCGATCAACAATGGGTCAATCACCTCTCGAATGTCTTTAGAGCCTATCGGATTACCGCCTAAACTCCCATTGGAGAGACCCCGTTTTTCTTGGCTTATAGATCCAAAGCTTTCATACCCCTCAAGATAGGAACGCCATAATTACGAGTACAAAGCTTCAACGAAGTCGATAACAAATAGGCTCTCAAGATGAATGCTGATTTGATCGACGAAGCCAAGGACAGAGCTCATATCAAACTTGTCCCCTACCACTAAAGGGTGTCAAGATACTATAACTCTTGAGTCTGAGAGAGAGCCTTTGGACTGCACGACCTGGTTTTGAGAAAGAATAAGGTATCTCACCCTCGGAGGATGGGAAAACTCCTCCCGAACTGGGAGGATCCCTATTGTATTAAAAGGGTTTACTGAGCTAGCACGTTTGAGCTTGAAGACTTGGATGGTAAAGCAATACCACGAACTTGGAATGCTAAGAATCTCCGCAAGCTCTACTTGTAGGACACCTCCGAGGACCTCTCTAGTTGTCGCCAAGTTTTTTGAAGTTAAGTTTTGTTTCTCCATTTTTTTCTCCGAGATATTTATGTAACCTTCAGATATTTACAATAAAAGGGCGATATACCTTTTTTCACCAAATTTATCTCCAAAATTGCTCCTATACTGAGAAGAAGGCCTAGAGCCTTTCTTCCTTGGACTCTCCTATTTTGATCCACCAAGCACGATAATATAAAACAAAAACAAGCTGAATGGGAAATGAAAAAGAAGTCTACATTAAGTTAAATTTCAAGTACAAAAGGGCTCAAATGGCCAAGAGTACAAGAAAAGAGAAAAAAAAAAACCTAATCTACATCCACCTCTTTCTCCTCTCTCTCAGCAGTAAGAGCTTAGCCCTCACCCTCGGCTCCAGCACCCTCATCATAAGAAGGAATCTCCAATATGGAGAAGTCCTGGTTGAGGTAGGTTTTTGAAGCTTGCTGCTTGGCTTCCTCGAAACCCCTGAGATAGAAGTCTCCGGCTGCAACTTCCACTGTAGACTTAAACTCTTGCGATTCCTTAGAATCTGCCAAGGCCTTCTCGACTCAAAGCTTCTCCATCTTAGCCTAGGTTACATCTCACTTTCACTAGGCCTCCTCCATGTCCTCGATCAGTAAGGCCTTTCCCCTCTCCAAATGCCCAGCCTCTACTACGTGCTTCGCAAGGGATTCCCGCAAAGTCTAGATAAAGTTATGGTAATCCACCAACTTCTTGTCTATATCAAGGCATCGACGAGAAAGGATGCCTGAGGCTATGCTCAATTGAAAAATAAAACAAGTTAGAATTTCTCGAATTTAAGCAAAAACAGTATAAAAAATTTAAAAGGTTCGAAAGTTATCTAAGAGGCTAAAACTTCTACCATCGTTGCAAGACCCTCTATGGGCTCCTGAGTCAGCCTGGCCATATCCCTCGGAGGGATTCTGTTGGAAATCACATTGACAAGATGCCTAGGTGGTGATCTTCCAAACACCCAAGTCTAGAATGACTTGTAAAGATTTGGAATTGAAAACAGGAACAGAAATCAAAGAAAGAAAGAAGACAAGTGATTTGTTATCGAGGTTCGGCAATGTGCCTACGTCCTCGTGAGTTCCTCCGAACTCTCTGTACTAAATCAATGGTTCTTTACAATTACAACAACCCTTTCAAAGAAATCCAAGTTCTTGAAGAAACCAAGAAGAGAAGAAAAAAGATGATAAGAACTATTACAATGCTTTTTATCTATACTACTCTCTCTTCTTTACAACCAGCCTCTCTACAATGAGTCCCTCTTGTCTTTTATGTCTTTGCACTCTCACACAATTCTCTCTTGTATTGTGTCTTGTCACTCTTTACAATTGATCTCAAATTATGTTACAATGTTATGTTGAGAATGAAGCTAGGTGACCCTTTATATAGTGCACTAACTTCTTGATCAATCTTGAGTGTCATTCTACACTCTTAGATCTTGATGACCACTCAATCATGGCCCTCCATCAATCCTAAGTGGTGTTGTGCGTTTTAACCTTGCATCCACGCACCTAACAAGAGGCTTAACCAAGTTGTATGTGTGTGCCTCAGTGTGCCTAGCGCCTAGGCAATGAACAGGGGATGGTGCGGCGCTGGTGAGGGAGAGGTGTGGCGCACACTGATGCTGTCCCTCTTATAGCTGTGGGCACTCTTTTGCCTTGATGAATAGAGGTGTGCACACACACCCAAAGTGATGCACACACATGTGTGCGCTCCTTTAACATGCTGAAATTTATTCTTCCAACCTTGGTTTAGACTTTAACCATATTTAAACCTTAGACAAATACCAACAGATTCCCCTGATCAAATTCTCCCGAGTGATATTGGCGCTCCCGAAGCATGAGTCATTGACCTTGATATACTAGTCAGGCCCGAAGACTTGGGGAGGGTGAGCCTAGACATGTGTAGCAACCTTCACGGGAGAAGGAGAAGGAGTGGGTGCAGGATCAAAATCCACCTTGATGGGAGCGGGAGAAGAAGTTCGGCTTCAGGAACCTTCGATGTTAGCCTTCTTCCCATAAGGCTAACTAGTCCCAGCTCGAGCTTCTTCATCGAGCTTCCTCTTCTAAGCTTGCTTCGCTGCCCTCCGAGCGGCTCTTAATGCATCCATAGCTTCAAAAAGGAACAAGATATAAGTACAAGAAGAAAGAAAGGAAAAATAAATACAAGGGAAAGAGTTAGGACCTATCTCCTTGTTTGGACCCTCGGAGCAAAGTCCGAGCTTGGCCAACTCAGCATTTTTATAGAGAAGCTCAACATCCATCCGCCCGCCTATCATCTTCTCCACCATTTCAATCTCCCTTCTCAAAATGTTCGACTTCTTATTGGGCCTCACCATGTATATGCTCGATTTGGAAGGGAGATCGAAGCCCCTATCACTTCGAATAAAAAAAGAAGCTCCTCTTCAACTGCTTTATGCAAGAAGGCATTTTCTTCAGCAAACCCTTCTTTGCCTTCGAACTCAACACCACCCAACCATTCTCCTTATGCTTACTAATTTGGGAGAGGCTCTTGAAGACACTCATGTTTAACACTCCTTTCACTTTTGTGTTAACATAGATAAATGCCATTAAGAGGTGTATGGCATTGGGTACCAACTGGCATAGAGCTATATCATATTACTTAAGCACAGTACGCACAAAAAAGTGTAAAAGAAACCTAAGTCCAACCTTTAAGTGGTGCGTGTACATGCAAAGCTCTCCTTTTTTTAGGTCGTCACAAGCACAATCGCCAATTCCAGCATTCCTAAGTGTGTACTCCCCTGGGATCCTATACATGATTCTTATCTCTTCAGGCTCATCCTCCTTCAGTTTATTTGGAGCAAGGTGTGCTGTAAACCCTAGGTTAAGCCTTTCATCCTCTCTTATCTCCTCTCGAAGTTCACACAAGGCATGGTTACCTTATGAAGAGGTGGAATATGATTCATCCCCCTCATAAATAACCAAGGCACGTGATTCCCCTAAGGTATCATCTACCTCATTCTCTAAACCATGACTACTCTTACTATTCTCGCTACCACTATCTATCCTATCATCTTCACTACCTCTACTTTCATCCCTACTCTTACCACTATCACTACCGCTATCTTTATCATGGTAAATATCAAAATAAGACATGGGTGAAAGAAAGATAGGACTCACCAATCAGAAACTCCTAAAGGATTAACTTCTTCAAGATTCCGAACTCCTCACGATTACTAGAACTCCAAGGCTCTCAAACTCAGAAGGCTCTCAAATATTTTTATGATTACAAATGAACAAGTGAAAAACAAAGGGAAACCTCATTCCTTATATAAGGCTCCTTGCAAAAAGAACGAATGGGCATGATTACCACAACCATAATCTCCAACATCGAACCATCATTTTTCTCCAAACCCAAGAAAGATCCTAACTTTTCAAAAGTCTGAGGACATATGCTGCTGCTTTTCAACATTTAAGATGACGGCTTAATGCACCCTCATTAAAAGCTTGAAGAAGCATTCTAGAAAGCTCCTAACCTCGATAGTGGGCCAGAAAAAATCAAGTCAAGCCCAAATCACAGATTCTATAATTTGACTTTTTGGGCCCAATAGGCCAAGCTAAAAAAACAAACTAAATCATGACCCACTGCAAGAAAAACCCATAAAAATCAGATGGGCCAAAAAGCCCTAGACAAAATTATTTTGCATTTTAAATAACCAAGTCTACTCCTTTCAGAAGAATTCCACGTTCGCCGAAACTTCGAGCAGTTTGACTCCATTTCTTTCTCCTTGGACTTCAACAAAACTCCGAGTAGTTTGACTTCATGTCTTTCTCCTCAGACTTCTCCATCAAACTCCGAGCAGTTTGACTCCATGTCTTTCTCCTTGGACTTCTCCATCAAACTCCGAGCAGTTTGACTCCATGTCTTTCTTCTTGGACTTGTCCATCAAACTCTGAGCAATTTGACTTCATGTCTTTCTCCTCAAACTTTTCCATCAAACTCCGAGTAATTTGACTCAATTTCTTTCTCCTCGGACTTCTCCATCAAACTCCGAACAGTTTAACTCCATGTCTTTTTTCTTAGACCTTTTCATCAAACTCCAAGCAGTTTGACTCCATGTCTTTCTCCTCGAACTTCTCCATCAAACTCCGAGCAATTTGACTCCATCAAACTCTGAGTCGTTTTGACTGAACGTCAACTCTTCGGACTCAATCGCCAAACTCCGAGTCATTTTGACTGAATGTCAACTTCTCGGACTCAATCGCCAAACTCCGAGTCATTTTGACTGAATGTCAATTCCTCGGACTTAATCGCTAAACTCTGAGTCATCTTGACTGAATGACAACTCCTCATAATCATTCACTAAACTCCGAGGGGTTACTAGCCTGACAGGTTTCTTCAGAGTCCCCATCTCCATCCAAACGGGTTCAAACCTCCATGGTACCAAACTACCCTTAACTAGTCCAAGTCATATAGTATATTCCATACGACCTACTTCCTCAAGTGCATAAATGCACTTAAGGAATTAGGGGGCTGATAAGTGCTGAATGTCACACATTTAAGCCCCTTAATTTGTATACGTTAATCCTTTAGCCTTGTTACAATTTGATCTTTTTGTAGTGTTTTACATGTTTTCAGGTTTCCCAAGAGGAGTGCAACAAAACCCATCGTTTTTAGACTATTAAAGATAAATTGAGCATTTTTCTAGGTCATATTGTCACTAGAAAAGTGTGAAAATGAGCTTCACTAAATTGCTAGAATCACCCATACAAATCAGTCATTTTTGCGGAATAAACTGTATTGATTCAGGAAGAACCAGGAGATGAGCCACATATGCTTAGAAATATCTGGATGTCTATTTTTTTGGAGAATTTTATGGCTTATAAATATAATTTGTCTAGAGAAAGTTATGGAAGTTTTAGTAGACAAAGGTCAGACTATGCATGATTGCAACGTGGCAGATGTTGGTAGTTTTAAATTACTTGCAAGCGCATGAGTCGTTTGCAATATAATGTGTGCAAGTGCGAGGTCGAATCCGAAAGGAATTGCGTCGTGAAAATAGATTTTTATCAAAACTAAACCTATTTTAACATAGTTTTGAATTTCGAACTGTGTCGTGCAAAGAATATAAACTAAACTAAATTAATTTAAAACAAATGATAAAAGCATTAAGGTTTCTGAATCCACCCCACCAAATTAAAGCATATATTTTCATGATTTTGTTCCTACAACCAATAAGCAATTTTATCCTATGTATGTTCTATATAAAACTAATTTATCAAATAATTCCATGAATCCATCGATATACAAATCACAATGAATACCCTAATTAAATCAAATCATCCAATGTATCCGTTTACTTTAGAATCACAATGGATATCCAATTTAATTTGAATGATTCGATGTATCCGTAAGATAAAACACATCGAATATCTAATTTGAGCAATTTATAAACAAAACAATCAATCATAAGAATTTACTCAAATAATTGAATTGAAATAGAATATCAATACAAAAATATCAGAATTGTATGAACATATATGAAAATATAATGTTAATCAATGGTGAGGCTTCATCTTTAACCTTAGATGAAGGTAGTCTCTCATGATTATAAAAATAAATTTCACAATTAAAGTGCTAAACATTAAAATTTAAAACACGAAAGAAATAAATTAAAGTTGAAAATATATTGAGAGCGAAATTCCACTTATAGCTCATCTCTTTGTTTTTTCTTCTTTTTGTTTTTGCTATGCGGCGCTCTCCTCCTTGATAGCAAAGTCTTCGAGATCCACCCCCTGAAGATGAAGTGAAATGAAGGTTTTATAGAGAAACTCCATGAGTGCAATGTGTTTCTAACCGATGTGGGATGTGGGATTTAAGCCTTCACATGCCGCTCAAAACTTATGCCCACATCTCTTTTATTTTAGCAGCTCATAGACTCAGATAAAATCTTCATTTAAATGAGAGAAAAAGTCCCTAGACGATAGGTTGCTAAAATTTGGATCTTTATTTTCTTCAAATTTGAAATAAAAGAGACATACTCTCTTAATCGTGTCTCTCTCAACATGGTGCGCTCGATCAGCATAGTGCGCTAATAATCGTCTCTTTCCTTTCCAAAATAGGCCCAGCCGCCATACTGCGCGAATGCGCTCGATCGTAACCGCAGATTTTAGCTTTTCCCTATTTTGCTCTTTAAGCCGGATAATTCCATAATGCTTCAAAAACCTAGAAAAACACAGTAAACAAAGAAATGAGATAAAATAGGATGAAATAACACAAACTAAGAGCTTAACAAATATAGATTAAGGGGCTTAAATATGAATATTTAAGCACTTATCACACCCCCAAACTTACATATTGCTAGTCCCTTAGCAATACAAAACTAAAAACTAAATGAAAAAACAAAGAACACAAAGATAAATCCATCTTTCATGGTATCCAAAAATTTAAGTATCACATAAAACCATGATATTCATTCATAAGCAAGCTTAAAAAGATAAACACATCTTCGCAATGAATAGAAATGTTAAAATCTAATTACTTACAAAAGGCCGGCTAAGGCATAACAAGCTCAAATCAGTGTAAAGTGAACTAGCACATAAATATGAAGCTTCCAAATAATTCCAATATGCAATGTCTCCATGTCTCAAGATTCACAGAATTTCCCATCAGAATGAACAATCAATGGCAGCGTTTTATTTTCTTCTTTCTTTTATTGTGAGGCTCTACCATGTTTAGTTCCCTTAAGCTTTCTTATTGACCCATGTAGCGAGTGTTGAGTCAATGACTCCCAAACTAGATGGTTTTAGGGCATTAGGTGTAAAGACACCCCTAAGGACTTACTAACTCGAGTGAAAAAGGCTACGAAACTAAACTGGCTTTAATACAACCAAGAAAAATTCCTACCTTTTGACGTGAGCACTCACTGCTTACTGAGGCAAGAGGTCCAGTTACTCAGTGGAAAGTTTATCAATGATGAGCATTTTTCTCTTTTTGTGCATTTTTTTATGCCAAAGTGTCCATCCAACAAGTCATCTAGAATCAGCTAAGCCATGGAAACGTACACATTAAAATCACATATCATACCTCACACAATTATGTGCTAATGTGCTCGTGTCAGATTAGATCAAACATGTGAATTCTTAAATGCCTAAAGTAAGTAACTAAACTTTAAAACTCTATAATTAGATCATGTGTTCAAGATTTTAAGCTTTCTAATGAAATCACATCACAATATTTGTTTATATCACCCAAAATTTCAAAATAACATGAGCATGCATTTATCTTCTCTTTAAAACGAAGAAAAAAAACAACAACAAACTGGGACAAAGTGTGTGTAATGTGTCTCCCATCACCCCCAAACTTAAATTACATATTGTCCCCAATGTGTGAATAATGTGAAAAGAGCTGACCTAGGAGATGGAGAACTAGCTGGACTGGCATGGCTCATATCATACCACCAAACTCGAACTGAAGTACGCATTGTCCCTGAAAAATAAATACTAAAGTAATACTGGAAAACAAAAAATACTAGAAATAAACAGTAACAAGAAATATGAAAAATAAAAAAAAAAACATAAAGGATATGCTGTGGGGCGCCCCCCATCAGCGCTAAGTTTTACGTCTTCAGCCAGACGGTGCAACTGCTCACTACTATTTGGGTAATTTCTGGAACTGTGCTCGATCGCTCCAAGTTGGGCGCTCGATCGCACTGCACTCGATCACTATAAGCCGGTGCTCGATCGCAATGCCAGGAACTCCTCTGTCGCAGACCGAATGGGCGACATAAGTCGGGTGTGACATATGAGCACGCTCCCCCAAACTTGAATAGCAGATATTTGTCCTAAAAAACACAACAAAAACAAAAACCAAACAACAAGATCTCATAACAAGGAATAAAAGGATAAGGGTTGCCTCCCACAAGCGCTAAGTTTAAAGTCTTCAGCCAGACTCTCCATAGTAGACGACAATCACTCTGGGTAACCAGGATCCTCCAACAATGTCGTCTCAATCTCCGGACTCCTCAACTCCAAGAATGGTTTTAGCCTCTGTCCATTCACCTTGAAAGTGTTACCATTCTTTAGATCCTCAATCTCGATGGTTCCATGAGGAAAAACTGACAGAATAATAAATGGGCTTGTCCATCGAGATTTGAGCTTGCCTGGAAAAAGACGCAAGCGTAAATTGTAAAGAAGAACTTTTTTACCAGGCTCAAAAGATCATCTCAAAATGTTCTGGTCATGAGCCTTCTTCATTTGTCCTTTGTACAACCGTGCACAATTATATGCATCATTCCGCAGCTCCTCTAATTCATTGAGTTGGAGATTCCTTTGTGAGCCAGCCTTCGCAAGTTTGAAGTTCAACTGCTTGATAGCTCAATATGCTCTATGCTCTAATTCCACCGAAAGGTAACATGCTTTTCCTTACACAAGACAATATGGAGACATGCCAATTGGTGTCTTGAATGTTGTCCGATATGCCCACAGTGCATCATTCAATCGTACAGACCAATCTTTTCTACTAGGGTTCATAGTCTTCTCCAAAATGTGCTTGATCTCGCGATTAGAAATTTCCACTTGTCAACTCGTCTGCGGGCGATACAGGGTGGAAACCTTACGTGTGATGAAATACTTCTTCATCAACTGCTTAAAAATTCGGTTGCAAAAGTGCTTACCTCCATCACTTATGATTGCTCGAGGCGTACCAAAATGAGCAAGGATAGTATCCTTCAAAAACTGGACCACAACTCTATGGTCATTGGTCTTGCATGAAATGGCCTCCACCTATTTGGACAAATAGTCCACAGCAACTAGAATGTATAGATAGCCAAAATATTTTGGGAAAGGTCCCATAAAATCAATGCCCCACACGTCAAAAATCTCAACAATCAGAATGAGGTTGAGGGGCATTATATTCCTCTTAGAAATACTCTATAGCTTTTGGCAATGCTAAAAAGATACACAGTAGGTGTGAGAATCTCGGAACAGGGTAGGCCAATAGAATCCGCACTGCAAAATCTTCGCAGCGGTCTTCTTAGCACTGAAATGGCCTCCGCAAGCATGATCATGAGAAAAGGAGATGATATTAGATTGATTATGCTCAGGAATACACCTTCAAATGATCTGATCGGGACAATACTTGAACGGGTAAGGATCATCCCAAAAGAAATGCTTTACCATGGCAAAAAACTTGGACTTATCTTATCGCCCCCAATGTAAAGGCATTTGACCGGTGACAATATAGTTCACTATATCAGCAAACCATGGTGCGGGATTGTGAGCAATGTGCGTCAATTGCTCATCATGAAAGGTCTCAGAAATGGGAATGGCGGCCTTAGTGAAATCCACTATCAACCTAAACAAATGGTCTGCCACCACATTTTCTGAACCTTTCTTATCCCGAATCTCTATGTCGAACTCCTGAAGTAACAAGATCCATCGGATAAGACGAGATTTAGCATCCTTTTTGGAGAAAAGATACTTCAATGCTGCATGATCCGAGTAGATAATGACTTTCAATCCTAACAAGTAGAATCTGAACTTGTCCAATGTAAAAACGACTGCTAGTAACTCCTTCTCAGTGGTAGAGTAATTAAGTTATGTGTTGTTTATAGTTTTGCTTGCATAGTAGATGGCATGGGGGAGTTTATCAACACGCTACCCCAAAAGAGCTCCAACTGCATAATCTGATCCGTCACACATAATCTTAAAAGGTGCACCCCAGTTGGGTGGTTGAATAATGGGTGTGGACGTTAAAATCTTCTTCAGATCCCCAAATGCTTTCTTACAGTCCTCATCAAATACAAATGGGGCATCTTTCAACAACAACTTGCACAAGGGCTTGGCGATCTTGCTGAAATCCTAGATAAATCGCCTGTAGAATCGTGCATGGCCCAGAAAAGAACGAATCTCCTTCACCGTACGTGGGGGTGGAAGGTTGGAAATTAGGTCCACATTCGCTTTGTCAACCTCAATCCCCTGATGAGATATGACGTGCCTTAGTACAATACCTTGCTTGACCATAAAATGACACTTTAAGCATCAGGTTCTTCTCCTTTCACCGCACTAAAACCAAAGTGAGACGGTGCATACACTCCTCCAATGATGAACCGAACACAGAGAAGTCATCCATGAAAATCTCTAAGAAATGCTCTACCATGTCAGAGAATATGTTGATCATGCATCGCTGAAAAGTAGCGGGTGCATTGCATAACCCAAAGGTCATGTGACGGTAGGCGAATGTCCGTAAAGGACAGGTAAACATCGTCTTCTCTTGATCTTCAAGGTCCACAGTGATCTGGTTATATCTAGAATAACCATCCAAGAAGCAATAGTAATCATGCCTAGCCAAGCGCTCCACCATCTGATCAATAAATAGGAGTGGAAAATGATCCTTCATTGTGGCAGCATTCAACTCACGATAATCTATACACACTCTCCATCTTGACTGAACACGAGTTGGCCAACTCGTCGTCCTTATTCTTTACTACCGTCAATCTAGCCCGCTTGGGCACAACATGAATCGGGCTCACCCACTTGCTATCAGAGATTGGATAAATAATCCTTGCATCTAACAACTTTATCACTTCAGTCCTCACAACCTCTTACATAGCTGGGTTGAGCTTTCTCTGTGGCTCCCTCGATGGCTTGGCATTCTCCTCCAAATGTATTTTGTGCATCACCATCGAGGGGCTGATCCCTTTGATATCCTCAATAGTCTAGCTGATAGCTTCCTTGTGCTTTCTTAAGACATCCAATAATTTCTCCTCTTGAGCATCAACCAAATCTGAAGCTATAATCACAGGCAAAGAATCTGTTGGACCTAGGAACTTATACTTAAGATTGTCCAGTAAAGGCTTAAGTTCCTTCTTGGGGGCTCAAGTACTGTGCTCTCCTCCGTCTCACTGCTCTCTCGAGGAGCAGACTCCAAAATGGCATTCACTTGCTCAAGTAACTTATCCAAATTGAAATCCTCTCCAAACTGAGCAAAGCATGCCTCCAGGGGGTCTTTAATGCTTGAATCATCTACAGTCTTCTCAATAATCTCCTCTATCAAGCATACATTTCTCACTTCATCATATTACAATGGTTGTTTATTGATATCAAAGATATTAAGCTCCACTGTCATATATTTGAAGGAAATCTTCATCACACTTGTCCTACAATTTATCAGAGCTTTAGCCATGGCTAAGAATGGTCGCCCTAGAATCACCGATATCTGAATCCCCACATTTTGAATCGGCTCTGTGTCAAGCACAATAAAATCTACAGGGAAATAAAACTTATCCACCTTTATCAAAATGTCCTCAATTATTCCCCATGGTATCTTCACTGACCTGTCAGCCAATTCAAGTGTCATGGATGTGGGCTTCAATTCTCCAAACCCTAACTGCAAATAGATTGAGTAGGGCAGAAGATTCACACTCGCTCCTAGATCCAAAAGGGCCCTCTTAATCCGGCTGACTCCTATCATGCAAGAAATGGTAGGACATTCTGGGTCCTTATACTTGATGAGCAGTTTGCACTGAAGGATTAAGCTAACCTGCTCGATAAAAAATGCCTTCTTTGGGACATTCATCCTCCTCTTGACAGTGATAAAGTCCTTTAAGAACTTGGCATATGACGACACTTACTAGATAGCGTCCAAAAATGGGATATTGATTTAGACCTGGTTGAAGACCTCCAGAATGTCCTCAAACTTCCCTCCTTTCTTGGGCGATTGTAATCTCTCAGAATAAGGTGCTTTAGGTACAAACGAGCTAGGAAGATCCTTAACAGTAGGTGTGGTTGTAGATGGCTCAGCATCTCTCTTCTCCTTGTTGCCACTTTCTTACCCTTGCTGCATAATAGGGTTCTCTTCTACTTGATTTTCCACTTGTCTCTCAGACCTTAATGTGACAATCGATTGCACCTGCTCCTGCCCGTGCGTAGGAGTTGATGAATTTTCAACCGTAAACTGTCCCTTCGGGTTGGACACGGGTTGACTTGGGAACTTTTCCTTCTCTTTTTCACCTAAGTGACTTGTGATTTGACCTATTTGACTCTCTAGCTTGGCAGTTACTTGGGTGTTTACTATTTTCGCACTCTTCACTTCACTGATGGATTGGCCGGTCATCTTCATGAAATCCTTAAGGGTGTCCTCCAATGACTGTGAAACCGACGCTGGCACTTGAGTAGGAGCTTGGTAAGCAGGTGATGGTGCTGTATGGGCTAAGTGACCATGACTTGGAACTGGTGGAGAAAATCCGGGAGGGTATTGATTGTGAGCATGATGAAGGGCTCATCTCTGATTCCTCGGTTGGTTCTGCTTCCATGACAAATTAAGGTGGTTTCGCCATCCTGGATTGTAAGTCTCGGAGTAAGATCCATTTGATTGCTTCCGATAGTCATTGAAAGCATTCACTTGTTCCATGAGATACTCAGCAAAAGCCGACATAGATGGACAATTCTGTGCTAAATGCATAGGACTAGCACAGATGGAACAACTATCAACATTGAATGCATTGGTAGCATTGATGGACTGGCCCACAGTAAGAACGTCAACCTTCTTAGTGAGAGCATCTATCTTTATCCTCAAGTCAGTGTCCTCCTTAATCTCATAGATGCCTCCTTTCTTAGGAGCATGAATAGACTTGTCCCGACAACTTGAAAAATCCCACTGTTGTGAGTTATCGGACAACTTATCCAATGCCTTGTATGCTTCATCCCCCGTTAGACTTAAGAATGCCCCCTATTCATAGACTCGATCATGCTACGATTGGGTTGAGTCGACCCTTGGTAGAAGAATTGAACGAGTCTCCACTTCTCATATCCATGTGGAGGGCACCTGATCAGTAACTCTTTGAAACGGTCCCAACTCTCAGAAAACTTCTCATCCTCCTCCTGAGTGAAAGAACTAATCTTCTTTCGGCACTCATTCACTTTAGACATTGGGAAAAACTTATTATAGAATTTACCCAACAAGATTTCCCACAATATAATAGACCTGGGCCTGTTGGAATCCAACCATGCCCTAGCTCAATCGTGAAGAGAAAAAGGGAAACGTCTAAGATGGACTAACTCATCAGAGAAGTTTTGGAACTTGAATGTGGCACAAATATCTTTGAACTTCTTCATATAGCTGTAAGGATTTTCAAGATCCAAGCCATGAAATGAGGGTAGGAGTTGGATGACATGTGGCTTTAGATCAAAATGGGTAGCGTTGGTTGGTGGCAACACTATACAAGAAGGGGAGTTAGTCGTAATGGGTGCGAACAAATCTCTAAGGGATATAGTGAAGTCCACGTTCCAAGCTCTAGGTTGTTCTACATTCTTTGGTTGATTTGCATTCCTTAAACTGTCCCCCATCTCAAGCATCTCTCTCTCAACAAGTACTCTCTTATTTCTCCTAAGAGTTCTTTATATTTCGGGATCTAAAGGTATCAACTCTAAGTTCAGGGATCTCCGACCAAGCATACACCACATAAAAAGCAATAAAATAAACTAACTAGCAGAAATAAAAAATAAAATAATTGCAAAACAGAAAACACAATACTCACAAAATGGGCCAACAAAAATTGGCAAAATTTATTTTTTTATTTTTTTTGGGCAATTACAAATAGAAACAAATAAACTAAAATAAAATTGTAAAAAGAAAAATAAAACAAAAATGCTAACTAAACTAGTAGAAAAATAAAATCAATTCAAACAAAAATTTAATTTTTAGAAACAAAACAACTCCCTGGCAACAGTGACAAAAACTTGTTGGCAGTTTTAAACTACTGCAAGCGCACGAGTCATTTGCAATATAGTGTGTGCAAGTGCGAGGTCAAATCCATAGGGAATTACATCGTGAAAACAGATTTTTATCTAAACTAAACCTATTTTAACCTAGTTCCGAATTCCGAACTATGTCGTGCAAAGAATATAGACTAAACTAAATTGATTTAAAACAAATGATAAAAATACTAAGGTTTCTGAATCCACCCCACCAAATTAAAGCACATATTTTCATGATTTTGTTCCTACAACCGACAAGTAATTACATCCTATGTATGTTCTATATAAAAGTAATTTATCAAATAATTTCATGAATCCATCGATATACAAATCACAACGAATACTCTAATTAAATCAAATCATCAAATATATCCGTTTACTTTAGGATCACAATGGATATCCGATTTGATTTGAATGATTCGATGTATCCGTCAGATGAAACACATCGAATATCCAATTTGAAAAATTTATAAACAAAATAATCAATCATAATAATTTACTCAAACAATTGAATTGAAATAGAACATCAATACAAAAATATCATAATTGTACGAACATATATGAAAATATAATGCTAATCAATGGCGAGGCTTCATATTCAACCTTAGATAAAGGTTTTAGCCTCTCATGATTATGAAAATAAATTTCACAATTAAAGTGCTAAAAATTAAACTTTAAAACACAAAAGAAATAAATTAAAGATGAAAATACATTGAGAGAGAAATTCCACTTACATCTCATATCTTTGTTTTTTCTTATTTTTGTTATTGTTGTGCGGCACTCTCCTCCTTGATAGTAAAGCCTTCGAGATCCACCCCCTGAAGATGAAGTGAAATGGGGCTTTTATAGGGAAACTCCATGAGTGCAATGTGTTTCCAACCGATGTGGGATGTGGGATATAGAATGTGTTTCCAACCTATGTGGGATGTGGGATGTGGAATGTGTTTCCAATCGATGTGGGATGTGGGATTTAAGCCTTCACATGCCGCTCAAAACTTTTGCCCGTGTCTCTTTTATTTTAGCAGCTCATATACTCAAATAAAATCTTCATTTAAATGAGAGAAAAAGTCCCTAGACGATAGGCTGCTAAAATTTGAATATTTTTTTTCCTTCAAATCTGAAATAAAAGAGACGTGCTCTCTTAATCGTCTCTTTCTCTCAACATGTTGCGCTCGATCAGCATGGTGCGCTGATAATTGTCTCTCTCCTTTCCAAAATTGGCCCAACCGCCATACTGCGAGAATGCACTCGATCGCAACAGTAGATTCTAGCTTTTCCCTATTTTGCTCTTTAAGCCGGATAATTTCATAATGTTCCAAAAACCTAGAAAAACACAATAAACAAAAAGGAGATAAAATAGGATGTAATAACACAAACTAAGAGCTTAACAAATATAGATTAAGGGGCTTAAATATGAATATTTAAGCACTTATCAGCAGACATGAAGAAGCTATTAAATTTTGATTTTTTTTGTGATTTGCACGGCTGGAAAAAGAAGTTGAGTGCCTAAATAAGTTTAGGGAAAAATCAAAAAAAAAAATTGACACACGTTCAATTGCTAAGGTTTTGTTTAGGGTTCTATCAATATATGTTTAAGAAACCAAAAAGAAAAGAGGTTTTTTTTACTATATTTTTTTCTACGGTGGCCATCTTCACACATGGGAGATCTTGTTCTCTGAGAATTATCATCAAAGAGGAGTTGTCTTTTCTTTATTTTTTTTATGATGAGGATATTTTTCATTAGAATTATGTGTAACTAAATATTTTAGTTAGGGCTTGATTGAAGTCGTAGTCATGTTTTCTTAAGGATTTCAATTTGTTTTGTTACAAATTATTTTTTTGTGATGATTAATTGATTAATTCCTGGTTTTATTTCATTCTTCATATGGTTTATGTGTTATGCTTGATCATCATATACATGTGTTGTATGGAGATTATCATCTAAGTAAATTTAGATGACCGAGTCTTGTGCCTACATTAAGTGACCAAGGAACCAATTATGGGTTCTTGGGATTAATTAACATGAAAAACCAGAATAGATACCATGTATTAGGTTTCATGTGTTTGCTTATTTCCATTATTTTGTGCTTTCTTGAAGTGCAACTTAGTAGATACCATGCTAAATACTTTGAGAATGAAAAGAGTTAGAGTAGATACCCATGCCTAACTTGTTGCTTAGGGAAATCAATAGCTTAAGGAGTAGATATCATTCCCTTAGGTTAGCAAACATTAAGCATCTAAATCTAGTTTGTAGTATTGTGAAAGTCGTTTGCTTTAAAGAAGATGATTAATGGTGAATATCGAAGCCTTAACTTATTTTCTCATTATTTCAATTCTAGTTTCAAAACTATTCTACGATTTTCTTTCATTAGTGCAATCTTTGCTGTTTATTCAAATCTGTTATTTTTTGTTTCATTTAGATAGAAGCTTTCATAAATTATATTTGAACACAATTAATCCAATTCTCGTAGGAATGATCTCGTATTTTCTAGCTGTACTATTTGATTGATCTTGTGCACTTGCTAGTTAAAACATACATTTAGAAGCTTATTATTTAGGTTGATATTTGTATAACAAGTTTTTGGCACCATTGCTAGGGATTGGGCTAAATTGTGTTTAATTTTTGCATTAAAAAAATAATAATATATTTTTGGAAATCACCTTGAAAAGATGCCCAGGTGATGATCTTCCAAACACCCAAATCTAGAATGACTTATAGAAAGAAATACAACAATCGAAAGCAAGAAAGAAAAAAAGATAAGCGATTTGTTATCGAGGTTCGGCAATAGTCTACATCCCCGTGAGTTCCTTTGAACTCTTTGCACTAAATCAATGGTTCTTTACAATTACAACAACGCTCTTCAAGAAGCTCAAGTTCTTGAAGAAACCAAGAAGAGAAGAAAGAAGATGATAAGAACTATTACAATGCTCTTTATCTATACTACTCTTTCTTCTTTACAACCAGCCTCTCTACAATGAGTCCCTTGATGAGTCTTAAATATTACATATTTTAGACCCTTAACTTATATTTGTTATGCTCTTAGTTAGTAGTATTTCACTCTATTTTACGTCTTTCTTGTGTTTTGTGTATTTTTACAGCTTTGTGGAGAAAATAAAGCATTTCAGGAGATGTGAAGCTTCTGGAGACATTGCGATCGATCGCACGAGATATGCGATCGAGCGCACCTGCCTACGAACGAGCGCATGGTCTACATCCCACATCGAAATATTTGAAGTTCAGTGCATCTGCGATCGATCGTAGCAGACATGCGATCGAGCGCACATGAGATCGTGCGCACAAGACATGCGATCGATCGTAACTGCGATCGATCGCACCACACTGCAATCGAGCGCACACGGGCAGTATCCCACATCGAATCTGCAACCCATATTGCTCCAGGTCTTCCCCTATATAAACACCATCTGGCTTCATCATTCAGTGTACAATTCCTGAGCCACTTTGGTGTTTACCGGTGGACGTCCGCCAACATTCTGGTGGATTCCGAAGGCATTGCTACCACGAGGGGAAGCGCCGCCCGTCAGCGAGTGAAATTTCTCCCATGTAAAGTTGTTTATTTATTTCTTTATATTCAGTTGTTTTAGTTTTAATGTTTAGCACTTTTTATTATAGTTTTATAGTTATGAGTGGCTAGACTCTTCAGCTAAGGTTGAAGATGAAGCCCCGCCGTTGTTTGGCGTAGTAGTTCAGATTTGCTTGTACAAATCTGACAATTTTTAGTATAAATGTTTTGTCAATTATTTGAGTTAATCTTATAATTGATTGAGTTTAAATTGTCTGTTGGATTTTCTTTGTGTTTCATCTGATGGATACATTGAATGCTTTTCGATTAAATTGGATTCCCTTTGTGATTTGTTAAGAGCGGATACATTGGGTGCTTTTGGTTTAGTTGGGATATTCTTTGTTTTTTGTCTTATAGTTGGATTCATGGAATGTTTTGATAGGCTATATTTTTAGAACATGTATGCTTAACTTCGGTGGGGTGGATTCGGAAACCTTAGTGCTTTTTATTATTAGTTTTAAAATCAACTTAGTTTAGTTTTAATTTATTTTGCAATATCATTCTAAATTCGGAACTAGGTTAAGATAGAGTTAATTTAGATTAAAAATTATATTTTCACAACGCAATTCCTTGTGGGTTCAACCTCGCACTTGCACAATGCTATACTGCAAACGACTCGTGCGCTTGCGAGTAATTTAAAACTCACAACAAGTTTTTGGCGCCGTTGCCGGGGAATTGTTTTGTTTGTGAAAATTTTTGGTCTGAATTGATTTTATTTTTCTACTAATTAGTTATAAAAAAAATTAATTTAATTTAAAAAAAAATGTGGATGAATCCAACGCCGGTTTCACAGTCTTTAGAAGACGCCCTCAAGGATTTCATTAAAATGACCGGCCCGTCCCTCAATGCTGCCAGCACATTCAATGTTGATAGCTGTTCCATCTGTGCTAGTCCCATGCATCTAGCACAGAATTGTCCATCAATGCCGGCTTGTGCCGAGTATCCCATGTAACAAATGAATGCTTTCAATGAGTGTTGTTGGCAATCAAATGGATCTTACTCTGAAACATACAATCCAGGGTGGTGGGACCACTCTAATGTTTCATGGACGCAGAACCAACTGAGGAATCAGGGAGGAGACCCTTATCATGCTCACAATCAATACCCTCCCGAATTTCCTCCACCAATTCCAAGTTATGGTCACTCAGCTTATCCAGCACCATCACCCGCTAACCAAGCTCCCATTCAAGCGCCAGCGTCGGTTTCACAGTCATTGGAGGACGCTCTCAATGATTTCATGAAAGCGACTAGCCAATCTATGAGTGAAGTGATGACAGCAACAATAGAAAACACCCAAACGATTGCCACACTAGAGAGTCAAATTGATCAAATCGCAAGTTATGTGGGTGAAGGAGAGGAAGGAACGTTCCCCAGTCAAACTGATCCTAACCCAAAGGAACAGTTTGTAGTGGGAAATTTATTAACTCCTATGCATTGGCAGGAACAAGTGCAATCAATTGTCGCATTGAAGTCTGGGAGACAAGTGCACAATCAAGTGGAAGAGAACCCTGCTATGCACCAAGGGCAAGAAAGTGGCAACAATGAGGAGAGAGATGCGGAGCCATCTACAGCCACACCTATTATTAATGATCTCTCTAGGTCGTTTTTACCTAAAGTCCCTTACCCTGAGAGACTACAAACGCCCAAGAAAGAAAGGAAGTCTGAGGACATTTTGAAGGCATGCTTTGCTTAATTTGAAGACGATTTGGATTTAAATAAGTTGTTTGAGCAAGCAAATGCTACTTTGGAGTCTGCTTCTCAAAAGATCAGTGAGATGGAGGAAACCACAACACCCGAACCCCCCAAGAAGGAACTTAAGCCTTTACCGGACAATCTTAAGTAGAAGTTCCCAGGTCCAGCAGATTCTTTGCCTATAATTATAGCTTTAGATTTGGGTGATGCTCCAAAGGAGAAATTATTGGACGTCTTAAGAGAGCATCAGGAAGCTATAGGTTGGACTATTGAGGATGTCAAAGGAATCAACCCCTCGTTGGTAATACACACGATACAGTTGGAGGAGAATACCAAGCCATCGAGGGAGCCACAAAGAAGGCTCAACCCTGCTATGCAAGAGGTTGTGAGGGCAGAAGATATTAAGCTGTTAGAGGCAGGGATCATTTATCCCATCTCTGATAGCAAGTGGGTGAGCCTGATTCAAGTCGTGCCCAAACATGCTGAATTAACAGTAGTGAAGAATGAGGACGACGAGTTGGTGTCAACTCGTGTTCAGTCAGGAGGGAGAGTGAGTATAGACAACTGTAAGTTGAACACTGCCACTAGGCCTGATCATTTTTCATTCCCATTTATTGATCAGATGGTGGAGCACTTAGTTGGGCATGTTTACTAATGTTGGGTCTGGCTGAAGACGTTAAACTTAGCGCTCATGTGAGGCACCCCACAGCTTATCTTTTCTTTTTTTTATTTATTATTTCGCATTTTTATGATTAATGTTTGTTTCCAGTATTTTTTGTTTTCCAGTTTTTTTTTTTCAGGGACAAAGCGTACTTCAGTTCAAGTTTGGGGGTATGCTATGAGCCATACCAGTCCAGATAGTTCTCCATATCTCAGGTCAGCTCTTTCCATATTAGTCACACATTGGGGTCAATGTGTAATTTAAGTTTGGGGGTATGGGAGACACATCACACACTTTGTCCTAATTTGTTGTCTTTTCGTCATAGAGATAAATGCATTCTCATGTTATCGTGAAATTTTGGTTGATCTAAACATTTTCTGTGATGTGATGTCATTGGTGAGCTTAACATTTTGAACACATGATCTGGTAATAAATTTTAAAATTTAGTTACTTACCTTAGGCATTTGAGAATTCACATGTTTGACATAATCTAACACGAGCACATTAGCACAAATTATGTGAGGTATGACATCTGATTTTAATGTGTATTTTCCCTTATCTTAACTGAAACTGGATGACTTATTGGATGAACTCTTGGGCATAGGAAAATATTAAAAAAAAATTATCAATAAACTTTTCGCTGAGTAACTGAACCTCTTGCCTCAGTAAGCAGTGAGTGTTCACGTCAAAAGGTGAAATTTTGCTTGGTAATATTAAGGTTGGTTTAATTTCATAGCCTTTTTTACTCGAGTTAGTAAGTCCTTAGGGGTGTCTTTACACCTAATGCCTTAAAACCACCTGGTTTGGGAGTCGTTGACTCAACACTCGCTATATAAGTCAATTAGATAGCTTAAGAGAACTAAACATAGTCGTGCCTTATTATATATATATAAAAAAAAAACTATGCCTTTTTCGTTCATTTTGATGGGAAATTCGGTGAATCTTGAGACATGGAGACCTTACACATTGGAGTCACTTGGAAGCTTCATTTCTATATGCTAATTCACTTTACACAGTGTCAGACTTGTGATGCCTTAACCTGCCTTTTGTAAGTAATTAGATTTTAACATTTCTATTCATTGCGAAGATGGGTTTACCTTTTTAAGCTTGCTTATGAATGAATATCATGGTGATGTGTGCTCCTTAAATTTTTGGATACCATGAGTGATGACTTTATCTTTATGTTCTTTGTTTTTCATTGAGTCTTTTATTTTATTTTGCTAAGGGACTAGCAAAATATAAGTTTGGGGGTATTTGATGAGTCTTAAATATTACATATTTTAGACCCTTAAATTATATTTGTTATGCTCTTAGTTAGTAGTATTTCACTTTATTTTACGTCTTTCTTGTGTTTTGTGTATTTTTACAGCTTTGTGGAGAAAATAAAGCATTTCAGGAGATGTGAAGCTTCTGGAGACATTGCGATCGATCGCACGAGATATGCGATCGAGCGCACCTGCCTACGAACGAGCGCATGGTCAACATCCCACATCGAAATATTTGAAGTTCAGTGCATCTGCGATCGATCGTAGCAGACATGCGATTGAGCGCACATGAGATGGTGCGCACAAGACATGCGATCGATCGTAACTGCGATCGATCACACCACACTGCAATCGAGCGCACACGGGCAGTATCCCACATCGAATCTGCAACCCATATTGCTCCAGGTCTTCCCCTATATAAACACCATCTGGCTTCATCATTCAGTGTACAATTCCTGAGCCACTTTGGTGTTTACCGGTGGACGTCCGCCAACATTCTGGTGGATCCCGAAGGCATTGCTACCACGAGGGGAAGCGCCGCCCGTCAGCGAGTGGAATTTCTCCCATGTAAAGTTGTTTATTTATTTCTTTATATTCAGTTGTTTTAGTTTAAATGTTTAGCACTTTTTATTATAGTTTTATAGTTATGAGTGGCTAGACTCTTCAGCTAAGGTTGAAGATGAAGCCCCGCCATTGTTTGCCGTAGTAGTTCAGATTTGCTTGTACAAATCTGACAATTTTAGTATAAATGTTCTGTCAATTATTTGAGTTAATCTTATAATTGATTGAGTTTAAATTGTCTGTTAGATTTTCTTTGTGTTTCATCTGATGGATACATTGAATGCTTTTCGGTTAAATTGGATTCCCTTTGTGATTTGTTAAGAGCGGATACATTGGGTGCTTTTGGTTTAGTTGGGATATTCTTTGTTTTTTGTCTTATAGTTGGATTCATGGAATGTTTTGATAGGCTATATTTTTAGAACATGTATGCTTAACTTCAGTGGGGTGGATTCGGAAACCTTAGTGCTTTTTATTATTAGTTTTATGTCTTTGCACTCTTACACAATTCTCTATTGAAATTATATCACAATGTTATGTTTAGAATGAAGCTAGGTGACCCTTTATATAGTGCACTAACTTCTTGTCCAATCTTGAGAGTCAATCTCCACCCTTAGATCTTAATGATCACTTAACCATGACCCTCCATCAATCCTAAGTGGTGCTGTGCGTTTAACCTTGCATCCACGCACCTAAGAGGAGGTTTAAACAAGCTGTCCATGTGTGCATCAGTGTGCCTAGCGCCTAGGCGCTGAACAGGGGGCGGTGAGGCACTAGGAAAAGCTCCTTTGCACCACGTTCTGGGCGGTGCGGTGCTGGTGGAGGGGCGGTGCGACACTGTCCTTCTTCAAACTGCATCCTTGCTAGGTGGTGAGGCACTGGTGAAGGGGCGGTGAGGCGCACATTGATGCTACCCTTCACACAGCAGTGCACACTACTTTGCTTTGTTGTTTAGGGGTGTGCACACACATCCAAATGGATGCACACACATGTGTGCACTCCTTTAACATGCTGTATTTTAGTCTTCCAACCTTGGTTTAGAATTTAACCATCTTTGAACCATGTTTAGACATGTTTAAACCTTAGACAAATACCAACAATCTCTACTTTTGTCTAAGTGTTTAAACCCAAACCATTGTGCAGAGAGCTTCAGGATCCAAACTCATCTTGAGTCGTCAATTAACCAACTCCAATCCTAAGTAGTCCAAGGCAATGATTGAACTTACTTAAAGGTAGAACTTTAGTACCTAAACCCGCAGAATTTTTTTTCCGTGGCTACCTTGTCCACATGAATGCATCATTTCGTAACATTTTCCCGAATGAAATGATACTGAACATCTATGTGCTTTGTCCTCTCATGGAACACCAGATTCTTACACAAGTGCAATGCACTTTGACTATCCGAAAACACCACAACCTACTCCTCCAGTACCTTCAACTATTCCAGCAACCCTTTGCACCACATAACCTCATTAATGGCTTCCGTAGCCGCTATGTACTCAGCCTCGGTTATTGAGAGTGCTACCACTGGCTGTAACCAAGCCTTTCAACTTACACAACATCCGTTTGAGTTGAAGAAGTAGGAGGTAATTGATCTCCTTTTATCCCCGCCTGCTTCATAGTCCGAATCCACAAAACCCTTAAGGAAGATGAACTTACCTCTCTTCTCATAAACCAGCCCTACTTCTGGGCTTCCCTTCAAGTACCTCAGCAACCACTTCATCCTAAGCCAACGCTCCTTTCTAGGATTACTTATAAACCTGCTGAGAACACTCATTGCCCAAGAAACCCTTAACCAGTTTCTCTCCTTTTCTTGGATTCTATACATCCCAAGGATCTTTTGTGTAAGGCTGAGATCCTTCTTCTCGAACTCCTTACTGAGTTGAAATGTAAACCTTTCCATCCTCTTCCTGCTGTTCAAAACCAACAGCACATCAATGACATAGATGAGGATACTCACCATCTTCTCTACCTTGTGTCCAGGTGAGAAAGTTTCTGTGAAATCTATGTTTTTTCTTCTTGTGAACCCATTCGCCACCAGCCTAGCCTTCATCTCCTGGAGGATACCCTTCTTTGATCTTGTAAGTCCACTTATAATCCACAACTCTCTGATTTCCCAGAATGTGCACCAATTCCCAGAAATTGTTTTTCCTCAAAGAATCCATTTTTTCCTCCATAGCTAGCTTCCATCTTAGCGAATCCTTACATCCCATGGCATCAATGTAAGTTTATTGTTCACTCATCTCTCATTCTGTCCAAGGAGCAGCTGTATCCTCAGCATCCACAAAACCATATCTTGAAGGTGGTCCGACCAGCCTTCTTTCTCGGTCTCTTGTGAGCTGATAGTCCTTCCGACTCCCTGCATCATCCTCTTTCAGTTCAGTCTCCTCATGAGTGTCATAAGCTTGGCATTCATCAATAGTCTCTACCTGGTCTGAACCCTTTTGCCTTCCTTGCTCTACCTGAACTAAATCTTCCTTGATGCTATGCTCCACCAATACCGAACTAGTTTACTCACTAGCCCCTGCAGGGTTAATTTTCTCCAAATAGGGAAATAACAATTCATTAAAAATAGCATCCCTACTTATTATGAGTTTCAATCATTCTAAGGACCACAACCTATATCCCTTAGCCCTATCACCATATCCTAGAAATACACATTTTCTAGATCTTGGGCTAAGTTTATCCTCCTTTTGATGTGCATATGCAGCACACCCAAAAGTCCTAAGGTTGTCCAACTCAGGGGATTTTCCACTTCACATCTCTTCGGGAGTCTTATGGTACACAATCCTAGAGGGTAATCTATTAACCAAATACGCAGCAGTAGACACCGCTTCCCTCCAAAAACATTTAGGTAATCCAAATCCATCTAACATGCACCTAACCTTTTTCATAAGGGTCTTATTCATCCTCTCAGCAACTCCACTTTGCTGAGGGGTTTCCACAACCGTCCTATGTCTTAGAATCCTATTTAACCTATATAATTGATCAAGTTCTTGGTTAAAAATTTCTAAGCCATTATCGGTTCTTATCCTCTTAACTACTCTACCCATTTGAGTCTCTAGCAGCCCTTTCCACACCACTAATTTATTCAAAGCATTTGATTTATTTCTAACCAAATAAACCCAAACTTTTCTTGAATAATCATCAATTAAAGATAGAAAGTAAATGTTACCTCCCTGTGTTGGTGTCCTTGCTGGACCCAAAGGTCCGCATGAATGTAGTCAAGAATGCCCTTAGATTTGTGCACTCCGGTGTTGCTTCTCAAGAATATAACACTCGCAGAAATCAAGTTTCTCTACTTTGTTTCCACCAAGTAGGCCATCCTTGCTGAGAACTTGCAGGCCCTCTTCACTCATATGTCCCAAGTGAGTGTGCCAAAGAGCTGCCTCATCCATCTCAGCCATCAAGCTTGCTGCTTGATCCTTGATCTCCATGTCTCCAATCATCTCATAGAGTCCATCTTTTCTTACTGCCTTGATCACTACCAAAGATCTCTTGGCTACCTTGATCTTTCCTCCCTCTATCTTGCATGTGTATCCCATGGAATCCAGCTGCCCCAATGAGATCAAATTCCTTCCCAAATCCGGGAGATACCTCACATCCTCCAGTAGCCTTGTCATTCCATCAAACATCCTTACCTAGATCTCTCATGTGCCTCTCACTTGGTAAGAAATATCATTCCCCAAGAAAATCCTTTCATCATTGGTTTCCTTGAAATTATTGAACCAACTCCGGTGAGGCCACATGTGATGAGTGCACCTGGAATCCAAGATCCATTTCTCGTTGCCTTCTTGCCCCTTGCTCACACTTGAGCACACAACAAGAACATCATCATCTTGCTGTTCTGCCTTGACAACCGAAGCCTCTCCATTCTTGGTATGGCTTGCTCTTCTATCCCTTGTCATCTTCTTACAATCTTTCTTGACATGACCCTTCTTATGGCAGTAGTAGCAACTCTTCCCTCCAAATCTTGGTTTGGAGTGCTCTCTCCCATGGCTCTCTCCTCTACCTCTGTCCCGGTAGTAGCCATGGTTGCTGCCATACCGAGTTGCTGGCCTTCTTTTAAAGAACAGCCATTTACCACTTGATACACTCCTTATCTTTGCATTAAGATTATCTTGCAACTCTTTATTAGGATTAAATTTAAAAGCAAAGATTCATTTACGAAGATACCTCTTATTAGGGAGAGTCTTGGCAAGAAACAACTCATTTAGTTTCTTCCATATTACAGCTGGATCTTCCGAGTCTCCGCACTCCCTTGTGACATTATCCGACATGTGTAAGAAGATGGTGCTGTAAGCCATCTTCTTCATCTCAATCCGTTGGTCCTCCGTGGTACTTATTGGAAAAGCATCATCTTCTCCAAGAGCCAAGTCCACTTTCTGTTGCACAAGAACCGCTTTGATCTTCCGTTTCCACAGGGAAAAATCTTCCTTTCCATCAAACTTCTCAATACTGAAATTTGAACCCATCTTGTGGAGAAGATCCCTTGATTTATACAGCACCCACAAATGCTTTCTTCAACCTTAACAACATGATCGAAGATGGATCTTAACACTATTCTTGAATCACCCTCAAGAACACAATCTGATCTTGATCTTTACTCCATTCTTGAATCACCCAAGAAGTTGATCTTTGATTCTTAGAGTCTTGACTCTGTAACCTTCTGGTTCTTGCTCCGATACCCAGCTGTGCAAGCTCTGATACCACTGTTGTGGTATCTCCTCTAGCTCTGATACCACTGTTGGAAATCACCTTGACAAGATGTCCAGGTGGTGATCTTCCAAACACCCAAGTCTAGAATGACTTGTAGAAAAAAATACAACAATCGAAAGCAAGAAAGAAAAAAAGACAAGCGATTTGTTATCGAGGTTCAGCAATAGCCTACGTCCCCATGAGTTCCTCTAAACTCTTTGTACTAAATCAATGGTTCTTTACAATTACAACAACCCTCTTCAAGAAGCTCAAGTTCTTGAAGAAACCAAGAAGAGAAGAAAGAAGATGATAAGAACTATTACAATGCTTTCTATCTATACTACTATTTCTTCTTTACAACTAGCCTCTCTACAATGAGTCCCTCTTGTGTTTTATGTCTTTGCACTCTTACACAATTCTCTCTTGTATGTCACTCTTTACAACTGATCTCAAATTATATCACAATGTTATGTCTAGAATGAAGCTAGGTGACCCTTTATATAGTGCACCAACTTCTTGTCCAATCTTGAGAGTCAATCTCCACCCTTAGATCTTGATGACCACTTAACCATGGCCCTCCATCAATCCTAAGTGGTGTTGTGTGTTTTAACCTTGCATCCACGCACCTAAAAGGAGGTTTAAACAAGCTATCAATGTGTGCATCAGTGTGCCTAGCGCCTAGACGCTGAACAGGGGGCAGTAAGGCGCTAGGCAAAGCTCCTTTGCACCACGTTCTAGGCGGTGTGGTGCTGGTAGAGGGGCGGTGCGGCGCTGCCCTTCTTCAAACTGCATCCTTGCTGGGCGGTGAGGCGCTGGTGAAGGGGCGGTGAGGCACACACTGATGCTGCCCTTCACACAACAGTGCGCACTACTTTGCTTTGTTGTTTAGGGGTGTGCACACACACCCAAATGGATGCACACACATGTGTGCACTCCTTTAACATACTGTATTTTAATCTTCCAACCTTGGTTTAGACTTTAACCATCTTTGAACCATGTTTAAACCTTAGACAAATACCAACATATATATTTACTGTTTACATGGTATAGTGCAGGATTGAAATTTTGTTTATGCAAGTTCGTCAGTCCCAGAATTTAGCCATTGATGAGTGCCAAATATTGCATATTTTGGCCCTTTAATTTACATTTGTTAGCTTAGTAATTTGTTACTTTGAGTTGTTTTCATTGTTTTTCAGGTTTACAAGCACTGGGAAAAGAGTTTCACTAAAATTGCCAAAATCGCCTTACAGATCAGTCATTTTTGTGGATTTTACTGTATTGATTCCGGAAGAACCAGGAGATGAACCATATATGGTTGGAAAGATCCGGAAGTCTATTTTCTGAGGGATTTTACGGCTTGCAAAAACGATTTTTCTAGAGAAAGTTATGGCCATTTTAGTAAACAAGGTTCAAGCTGAAGAAGTCTAGTGCGCTCGATCGCACCAGACTTGCGATCGATCGCAAATGCGCTCTTGCACATCCCACATCGGTTAAAAATGCTCTGTAGTGAGCCAATGTGCGCTCGAGCGCACCAGAGTGCGATCGATCGCACTCGGGCAGTATCCCACATCGATTTTGAAACCCATTGTGCTCCGGGACTCCCCCAATATAAACACCATCTGACCTCATCATTCAGTGTACAATTCCTGAGCCACTTTGGTGTTTACCGGTGGATGTCCGCTAGCATTCTGGTGGATCCCGAAGGCATTGCTACCACGAGGGGAAGCGCCGCCCGTCAGCGAGTGGAATTTCTCCCATGTAAAGTTTTTTTATTTATTTCTTTATATTCAGTTGTTTTAGTTTAAATGTTTAGCACTTGTTATTATAGTTTTATAGTTATGAGTGGCTAGACTCTTCAGCTAATGTTGAAGATGAAGCCCCGCCGTTGTTTGGCGTAGTAGTTCAGATTTGCTTGTACAAATCTGACAATTTTTAGTATAAATGTTCTGTCAATTATTTGAGTTAATCTTATAATTGATTGAGTTTAAATTGTCTGTTGGATTTTCTTTGTGTTTCATCTGATGGATACATTGAATGCTTTTCGATTAAATTGGATTCCCTTTGTGATTTGTTAAGAGCGGATACATCGGGTGCTTTTGGTTTAGTTGGGATATTCTTTGTTTTTTGTCTTATAGTTGGATTCATTGAATGTTTTGATAGGCTATATTTTTAGAACATGTATGCTTAACTTCGGTGGGGTGGATTCGGAAACCTTAGTGCTTTTTATTATTAGTTTTTAAATCAATTTAATTTAGTTTTAATTTATTTTGCAATATCATTCTGAAATTTGGAACTAGGTTAAAATAGAGTTAGTTTAGATTAAAAATTATATTTTCACAACGCAATTCCCTGTGGATTCGACCTCGCACTTGCACAACGCTATACTGCAAACGACTCGTGCGCTTGCGAGTAAATTAAAACTCACAACAAGTTTTTGGCGCCGTTGCCGGGGAGTTGTTTGGTTTGTGAAAATTTTTGGTCTAAAATGATTTTATTTTTCTACTAGTTAGTTATCTTTTTATTAAAAAAAAAAAAAATCATGTGGATGAATCCAGCGCCGGTTTCACAGTCTTTAGAGGACGCCCTCAAGGATTTCATTAAAATGACCGGCCCGTCCCTCAATGCTGCCAACACTTTCAATGTTGAAAGCTGTTCCATCTGTGCTAGTCCCATGCATCTAGCACAGAATTGCCATCAATGCCGGCTTGTGCCGAGTATCCTATGGAACAAATGAATGCTTTCAATGACTGTTGTTGGCAATCAAATGGATCTTGCTCCGAAACATACAATCCAATGTGGTGGGACCACTCTAATTTTTCATGGGAGCAGAACCAACCAATGAATCAGGGAGGAGCCCCTTACCATGCTCACAATCAATACACTCCCGAATTTCCTCCACCAATTCCAAATTATGGTCACTCAGCTTATCCAACACCATCACCCGCTCACCAAGCTCCCATTCAAGCGCCAGTGTCGGTTTCACAGTCATTGGAGGACGCTCTCAATGACTTCATGAAAGCGACTAGCCAATCTATGAGTGAAGTGATGAGTGCAACAATAGAAAACACCCAAGCGATTGCCACACTAGAGAGTCAAATTGATCAGATCGCAAGTTACGTGGGTGAAGGCGAGGAAGGAGAGTTCCCCAGTCAATCTGAGCCTAACCCAAAGGAACAGTTTGCGGTGGGAAATTCTTCAACTCCAATGCATTGGTAGGAACAAGTGCAATCAACTGTCCCATACTTGTCTGGGAGACAAGTGGACAATCAAGTGGAAGAGAACCCTGCTATGCACCAAGGGCAAGAGAGTGGCAACAATGAGAAGAGAGATGCTGAGCCATCTACAGCCACTCGTATTATTAAGGATCTCTCTAGGTCGTTTTTACCTAAAGCGCCTTACCCTGAGAGACTACAAGTGCCCAAGAAAGAAGGGAAGTCTGAGGACATTATGGAGGCATGCTTTGCTCAGTTTGAAGAGGATTTGGATTTAGATAAGTTACTTGAGCAAGCAAATACTATCGTGGAGTCTGCTCCTCGAGAGAGTAGTAGGACAGAGGAGACTATGGATGAATCCCGTATTGAGGATCCCTTGGAGGCATGCTTTGCTCACTTTGGAGAGGACTTGGGCTTAGATAAGTTACTTAATGAAGTAAATGTCATTTTGGAGTCTGATCCTAGAGAAAGCAATAAGACGGAGGAGACCGCCGCACCTGACACCCCCAAGAAGGAACTTAAGCCTTTACCAGATAATCTTAAGTATAAGTTCCCAGGTCCAGCAGATTCTTTGCCTATAATCATAGCTTTAGATTTGGATGATGCTCCAGAGGAGAAATTATTGGACGTCTTAAGAGAGCATAAGGAAGCTATAGGCTGGACTATTGAGGATGTCAAGGGAATCAACCCCTCATTGGTAATACACACGATACAGTTAGCGGAGAATGCCAAGCCATCGAGGGAGCCACAAAGAAGGCTCAACCCTGCTATGCAAGAGGTTGTGAGGGCAGAAGATATTAAGCTGTTAGAGGCAGGGATCATTTATCCCATCTCTGATAGCAAGTGGGTGAGCCAGATTCCAATCGTGCCCAAACGTGCTGAATTTACGGTAGTAAATAAAGACAATGAGTTGGTTCCAACTCGAATGCAGTCAAGATGGAGAAAGTGTCTAGACTACCGTAAATTGAATGCTGCCACTAGGCCTGATCATTTTCCATTCCCATTTATTGATCAGATGGTGGAGAGCTTAGTTGGGCCTGTTTACTAATGTTGGGTCTGGCTGAAGACGTTAAACTTAGCGCTCATGGGAGGCACCCCACAGCTTATCTTTTCTTTTGTTTATTTATTATTTCGCATTTTTATGTTTAATGTTTGTTTCCAGTATTTTTTGTTTTCCAGTTTTTATTTTTCAGGGACAAAGCGTACTTCAGTTCAAGTTTGGGGGTATGCTATGAGCCATACCAGTCCAGATAGTTCTCCATATCTCATGTCAGCTCTTTCCATATTAGTCACACATTGGGGTCAATGTGTAATTTAAGTTTGGGGGTATGGGAGACACATCACACACTTTTCCTAATTTGTTGTCTTTTCGTCATAGAGATAAATACATGCTTATGTTATCGTGAAATTTTGGTTGATCTAAACATTTTCTGTGATGTGATGTCATTGGTGAGCTTAACATTTTGAACACGTGATCTGGTGATAAATTTTTAAAATTTAGTTACTTACTTTAGGCATTTTGAGAATTCACATGTTTGATCTAATCTAACACGAGCACATTAGCACAAATTATGTGAGGTATGACACGTGATTTTAATGTGTATTTTTCCTTATCTTAACTGTAACTGGATGACTTGTTGGATGAACTCTTGGGCATAGGAAAATATAAAAAAAAAAAAAAATTATCAATAAACTTTTCGCTGAGTAACTGGACCTCTTGCCTCAGTAAGCAGTGAGTGTTCACGTCAAAAGGTGAAATTTTGCTTGGTAATATTAAGGTCGGTTTAATTTCGTAGCCTTTTTGACTCGAGTTAGTAAGTCCTTAGGGGTGTCTTTACACCTAATGCCCTAAAACCATCTGGTTTGGGAGTCATTGACTTAACACTCGCTACATGGGTCAATTAGAAAGCTCAAGGGAACTAAGCATAGCCGTGCCTTAATAATAAAAAAAAAAAAAAAGAGTGAATAAAATAAAAACTATGCCTTTTCGTTCATTTTTGATGCGAAATTCGGTGAATCTTGAGACATGGAGACCTTACACATTAGAGTTACTTGGAAGCTTCATTTTTATATGCTAATTCACCTTACACTGATTCAAGCTTGTGATGCCTTATCCTGCCTTTTGTAAGTAATTAGATTTTAACATTTCTATTCATTGCGAAGATGGGTTTACCTTTTTAAGCTTGCTTATGAATGAATATCATGGTGATGTGTGCTCCTTAAATTTTTGGATACCATGAGTGATGACTTTATCTTTATGTTCTTTGTTTTTCATTGAGTCTTTTATTTTGTTTTGCTAAGGGACTAGCAAATTGTAAGTTTGGGGGTATTTGATGAGTGCCAAATATTGCATATTTTGGCCCTTTAATTTACATTTGTTAGCTTAGTAATTTGTTACTTTGAGTTGTTTTCATTGTTTTTCAGGTTTACAAGCACTGGGAAAAGAGTTTCACTAAAATTGCCAAAATCGCCTTACAGATCAGTCATTTTTGTGGATTTTACTGTATTGATTCCGGAAGAACCAGGAGATGAGCCATATATGGTTGGAAAGATCCGGAAGTCTATTTTCTGAGGGATTTTACGGCTTGCAAAAACGATTTTTCTAGAGAAAGTTATGGCCATTTTAGTAAACAAGGTTCAAGCTGAAGAAGTCTAGTGCGCTCGATCGCACCAGACTTGCGATCGATCGCAAATGCGCTCTTGCACATCCCAAATCGGTTAAAAATGCTCTGTAGTGAGCCAATGTGCGCTCGAGCGCACCAGAGTGCGATCGATCGCACTCGGGCAGTATCCCACATCGATTTTGAAACCCATTGTGCTCCGGGACTCCCCCTATATAAACACCATCTGACCTCATCATTCAGTGTACAATTCCTGAGCCACTTTGATGTTTACCGGTGGATGTCCGCTAGCATTCTGGTGGATCCCGAAGGCATTGCTACCACGAGGGGAAGCGCCGCCCGTCAGCGAGTGGAATTTCTCCCATGTAAAGTTTTTTTATTTATTTCTTTATATTCAGTTGTTTTAGTTTAAATGTTTAGCACTTGTTATTATAGTTTTATAGTTATGAGTGGCTAGACTCTTCAGCTAAGGTTGAAGATGAAGCCCCGCCGTTGTTTGGCGTAGTAGTTCAGATTTGCTTGTACAAATCTGACAATTTTTAGTATAAATGTTCTGTCAATTATTTGAGTTAATCTTATAATTGATTGAGTTTAAATTGTCTGTTGGATTTTCTTTGTGTTTCATCTGATGGATACATTGAATGCTTTTCGATTAAATTGGATTCCCTTTGTGATTTGATAAGAGCGGATACATCGGGTGCTTTTGGTTTAGTTGGGATATTCTTTGTTTTTTGTCTTATAGTTGGATTCATTGAATGTTTTAATAGGCTATATTTTTAGAACATGTATGCTTAACTTCGGTGGGGTGGATTCGGAAACCTTAGTGCTTTTTATTATTAGTTTTTAAATCAATTTAATTTAGTTTTAATTTATTTTGCAATATCATTCTGAAATTTGGAACTAGGTTAAAATAGAGTTAGTTTAGATTAAAAATTATATTTTCACAACGCAATTCCCTGTGGATTCGACCTCGCACTTGCACAACGCTATACTGCAAACGACTCGTGCGCTTGCGAGTAAATTAAAACTCACAACAGCCATCATTGTATATGATCCAGAGATTGAACAAAACCTTAGATGACGTCGAAGGCAAAAATGAGAATCTAAAAAAAAAAGAAAGATCAAAATCTGAGCAAGTAATGGAGGATGAACAAGTAGAAAATCCACCAGTTCAAAAGCCAATGAAGGGCTCATTTATTCCACAAATCCTTAATCAACCATCATGCATCGCCTACCAACCAACTGTGCAGAGCAACTTCAATCTATCTCCTCATTTACTTAGAATAGTACCACATTACAGAGGCACACCTTCTGAGGATCCATATTTGCACATTAGAGATTTCTTTGATCTCTGCAAGACTCAGAACATCCAGAGCTTATCTCCAGAAGGAATCAGGTTAATCCTCTTTCTGTTTTCTTTAAAAGATAATGCTAAGTTATGGTTAAACTCTTTATCTACAGGTTCCATTAACAATTGGGAGAAGTTGACCACTGAATTTTGAAAGAAGTTTTTCCTAGCTCAAAAGACAAGGCAACTTAGAAGGGAGATTCAAACCTTTTAATAAAAAGATGGAGATCTTCTCTTTGAAGCATAGGAACATTTCAATGAGTTACTTCTCAAGTTTCCACACCACAATCTATCTCAAGATAATCATGTACAAGTTTTTTATGAAGGTTTAAATGATACTAATAAAATTCTTGTTGATTCAGCTTGTGGAGGTGTGCTTATAGAAAAGAACAGTGAGGAAGTTATTGAGCTATTTGAGACTTTAAGTGAAAATTCTCAATAATTCTCATCAAGGGGGAGGTAAGGAGTAAAAAAGTAAGGGTGTGTATGAAGTAAGCACCAATGGTGGAATCCAGACTCAGATGGCGGTAATGGAGAGTAAGTTAGATGTGCTAGTGAGAGGAATGTCAACCCAAAACATCTCTCAAGTTCAACAAGTTGCGAAAGTCGAAGTATGTTCTATAAGCTATCACTCTAATCATACTACTGAGATTTATCCTACGTCTTATTTTACAGAGCAAGAGCATGCAAATTATGTGGGACAAAGCAACTATCCTCCCAAAAACAACCCTTATTCAAATACTTACAATGCAAGGTGGAGAAATCACCCCAATCTTTCTTGGAGTAACAATCAGAACGTTCTGAATCCACAAGGGTAGTAGAGGAATTTCCAACAGGGAAGTAATTATCAGACTCCACCACAGGTGGTGCAACAGAATCTTGAGTAGAAAAAGAATGATATTGAAGGCGCCATACTCCAGTTTTTGACTGCACAACAATAGACTAATGTTCAAATTAGTCAGACCAGAGATTGGAGTCATAAGTAAGGCAATTAGTCAAGGAACTAAGTGAGAGAAAGAGAGGAGAATTCTCATCACATACCATACCAAACCCAAGAAGTCAAGAGGAGCTCAAGGATGTGACAGTCCTTAGGAGTGGTAAAGTCATTAACAACAATGTGGGAATGGATAAGAAAGTGGAAGCACCTCCAATAGGAGCTATGACCTCCAAAAAGGTAAGTGAGAAAGAGAAGGTTATATTGCCACCCTTCCCTCAAAGGTTAGTTAAGGAAAAAAAAAAGAACAATAATGTCTTGATATTTTTGAAACATTAAGAAAAGTAGAAATCAATTTTCCTTTACTTGATGCAATTAAACAAATCCTATCTTATGCCAAGTTCTTAAAGGATTGTTGTACTAACAAAAGAAAGTTTCAGGAATATGAGAAAGTTTCATTGATAAAGGAGGTAAGCACGGTCTTGTTGAGAAAGTTACCACCTAAACTAAAATATCAAGGTAGTTTTACTATTCCTTGCAGGATTAGTGACCAACTCTTTGAACGTGTTTTGCTTGATTTAGGGGCAAGTACCAATTTGCTGCCCTATACAGTTTATGAGAAATTGAATTTAGGGGAACTTCAACCAACCTCAATTACATTGCAATTGGCAGGCAAAAGCATCAAGAGACCTAGAGGTATTGTAGAGGATGTCTTAGTTCAGGTAAATCAATTTATTTTGCATGCTTATTTTTGTTGTTTTGGATATGGAAGAATCACCTATGCCATCATCTCTGCCCATTATTTTAGGTAGACCCTTTATCAGTACTACTGATACAAAAATATATTTTAAAATGGTACTATAAGCATGAAAATAAATGGTGAGAAGATAGAGTTTAGGGTGTTTGATGCATTGAAATTACCACATGATAATTATGATTGCTTCAATATTTGTGTGGTTCAAAGTGTTGTTGAGCAAGTCTTTCAGGTACATAGCATTGATCCATTGGAGGCTACCATAACTTACAGTCTCACAATGCCTAACATTGAGCAAGATTGTGAAAGAGTTGATGTTGACCTCATTGAGGTCGTACACTCCCTTGAGGCTCTTAAGCCTTATCCAAGTAAGTACACACCTCCCTTTGAAACTTTTGTGCCTACTAATACTACTCTTGTCCCTTCTACTGTTAAGGCACTAGATATAGAATTGAAGTAGTTTCCTGAACACCTGACATATGCTTACTTGGGAGAGAACCAAACATTACCAGTCATAGTTGCTGCAAACTTAAGTTTGGGGGAAGAGGAGAAGCTATTGAGAGGCACTAGATTTGGGATTGAAGCAGTTGTCTGAACACCTGATGTATGCTTACTTGGGAGAGAACTAAACATTACCAGTGATAGTTGCTGCAAACTTAAGTTTGGGGGAAGATGAGAAGCTATTGAGAGTTCTTAGAGAGCATAAGACTGCATTAGGGTAGACTATTACTGACATCAAGGCATAAATCCAGCCAAGTGCATACATAGGATCCTCATTGAAGATAATGCAAGGCTGACCAGAGATGCACAAAAAAGACTTAACCCACATATGAAGGATGAAGTCAGAGCAGAGGTTCTTAAGTTGTTAGAAGTTGGCATCATCTACCCTATCTCAGATAGTAAGCGGGTGAGTCCAGTTCAAGTGGTGCCTAAGAAGAGTGGAATCATAGTGATGAAGAATGAGGAAAATGAGCTTGTTCCTACCAGGATGACCACAGCTTGGAGAGTCTGCATTGATTACAAGAAGCTTAATAAGGAAACTAGGAAATATCACTTCCCTTTGTCGTTTATCGATAAAATGTTAGAGAGGTTACCAGGTCATAGCCATTACTGTTTTCTAGATGGGTATAGTGGCTATAACCAGATTGCTATAGCACCAGAGGACCAGGAGAAGACCACTTTCACATGCCCCTTTGGCATATTTGCATACAAGAGGATGTCATTCGGGTTATGTAATGTATCTGCCATATTTCAAAGGTGCATTATGAGCATATTCTCAAACATGGTGGAAAGATTCATTGAGATATTTATGGATGATTTTAATGTTTTTGGTTCTAACTTTGATGAGTGTCTTAACCATTTGCAAGTTGTCCTTAAGAGATGTGAAGACTATAACTTAGTGTTGAATTAGGAAAAGTGTCATTTCATAGTACAACAAGGTATTATTTTGGGTCATGTTATTTTCAGTAGAGGCATTGAGGTGGACAAGGAAAAAATCGATATCATCTTCAAATTACTTCATCCTACATCAGCTAAGTGTGTGAGAAGTTTTTTAGGGCATGCAGGGTTCTACAGAAGATTCGTAAAAGACTTCTCATAGATTTCCAAACCTCTTTGTGTGTTGTTGACTAAGGATGTTAAGTTTGTATGAACATAAGAGTGCATAACTGCCTTCAACAAATTAAAAAAAAAAATTACTTACATCTTCACTGATTATGATGGCACCTGATTAGAACCTTCCATTCGAGCTCATGTGTAATGCCAGTGATTTTGCTTTGGGTACTGTTCTTGGTCAGAGAGTTAATAAGGTACCTTATGCTATCTATTATGCTTCTAGAACTTTAAATGATGCTCAGCTAAATTATTCTACTACTAAAAAAGAATTGTTAGCTGTCATATTTGCTTTAGAGAAGTTTAGGTCATACTTGATTGGTTCTAAAGTTATTGTATTCACTAACCATGCTGCTTTGAGATATTTGTTTACTAAGAAAGATACTAAGCCTAGATTGATCAGATTGGTACTATTATTACAAGAATTTGATCTTGAGATTAAGGACAAAAATGGTAGTGAGAATATGGCTACGGATCACTTATCCAGGTTACTTCATGATGAAGAAGGAAATGAGCTTCCCATGAATGAAAAATTTCCAGATGAACAGTTATTTGCAATAGATGTCCAACTTCCTTGGTATGCAGATATTGTTAATTACATAACTACTAAGGCTTTTCCTCCAAGTATATCTATTCAGGAAAAGAAGCGGTTGATGTCTATGTCTAGGCAATACCATTGGGATGAGCTATACCTATTCAAATTTTATCCTGATCAGATCATCCGACGGTGTGTTCCAAAAGAGGAGCACATGAGCATTTTACAGCATTGTCATCAGCTTGCATGTTGAGGGCACTTTGGAGCCAAGAGAACAGAACTTAAGGTACTATAATCTGGTTTCTATTGGCCTAATGTGTTTAAAAATGCTTTTTTTTTTGTTGTAGTTCTTGTGATAGATGCAGAGGACAAGTAACATCTCCTCCAGAAATCAGATACCATTGCAAAACATTCAAGTTATAAAGCTCTTTGATGTGTGGGGTATTGACTTCATAGGTCCATTTCCTAACTCATTTGGTTATTTATATATTCTTGTGGGTGTGGATTATGTGTCTAAATGGGTCGAGGTTGTCCCCTCAAAAACTAATGATCACAAAGTTGTTGAAGTTCTTGCAAGATAACATATTTTCTAGGTTTGGGACACCAATGGCGATAATCAGTGATGGAGGTAGCCACTTCAACAACCAGCTTTTTGCTTCTTTGATAAAAAAATTATGGGATCACACATAAGGTTGGCACCTCATATCATCCTCAAACCAGTGGTCAAGTGGAGATAAGTAACAGAGAGATCAAAAGAATCCTATAAAAGACAGTTAATACTAATAGGAAAGATAGGTATATGTGCTTGAATGATGCATTATGGGCCTATAGGACTACATCAAAACCCCTATTGGCATGTCTCCATATCGATTGGTTTTTGGGAAGGTGTGTCACCTACTAGTGGAGTTGGAGCATAGAGCTTACTAGGCCATCAAGAAATTCAATTTTGATATGAAACAAGCAGGTGATAAGAGAAAGCTACAACTGAATTAACTTGAGGAGTTGAGGCATGATGCATATGAGAATGCCAAGCTATACAAGGAAAGAACTAAGGCATATCATGATAAAAAACTTTTCAGGAAGGAGTTTCATGTGGGACAGAAGGTGTTGATCTACAATTCGAAATTAAGACTCTTCTTTGGTAAGCTCAAGTTTAGGTGGTATAGTCCTTCTGTTGTCACCAATGTTTTCCCTCATGGAGCTTTGAAGGTTCATAGCATAGAGAAAAATCAGACATTCAAGGTGAATGGACACAGAGTGAAGCCTAACATTGAGATGAACTTTGAGCCTGGAGATGAGGATGTGATTCTCTAATCCGTCCAGTACATGGCATAAGAGTCACATGGTCTGGCTTAAGACTATAAACTTAGCATTACTTGGGAGGTAGCCCAATTTGTGTGTTCTTGATTGTTTTCATTTCAGACTCCATCCTTCTTAATTAAAAAAAAAATTTCTATTTTTGTGTTTCATTTTTGTTTTTGTTTCTCGCCATCTTGTGCACATTTATGCTAGTTTTTTTTTTAGCTTTGATTTTTCAGGACAAGTGTTTTCTGGGGAGCTTTACCCTTCACCACTTTTCTTTCTCCTCCCGGTATTGTATCTCTTACTGCACATTGGGGACAATGTGTGATTTAAGTTTGGGGGTGTAGGAAAACAATTGTATGTCCTTATGTGAGCATTGTGCACCTGTTTGATCGCCTAAATAGTGTTATCTGTAAGAATTTGGTTAAATTGAAACTGCGATTTGATTTCATTGGTGAGCTTAAATTTTTGAACACATGATCAATTCAATAGAAAATTTGAGTCTGGTTACTAAGTTTTGGCTTAGGACACTTCACATGTTTCATCTTGATTTCACCACGAACATAATAGCACATGATTTGTGGGGTATTAAATGAAGAACTAATAATGCCTGATTTCAAAATCTTGAGTTCGGTCTGATGCTTTATTAGATGAATGACTTTGGCATGATTTATTGGAAATGAATAATGGCATGATGAACAATGATGAATAATGACTTTTCTAAGTTGTTTGCTGAGTAACTGGGCCTCTTACCACCAAGCAATGAGTGATCGCATGAAAAGGTGAATGGTTTGGATTGGTTAATGACGTGGCTATTTTAGCTTTGTAGCCTTATTGGCTCGAGTTAGTAAGTCTTAAAGGTACTTTACACATAGTGCCCTAAAGCCATCTGGTTTGGGAATTACTGGCCGAACACTCGATACATGGGTCAATTAGAAAACTTAAGGGAGCTAAGCATTACACAGCCTACATTTAAATAATAAATAAATAAATTTTAAAAAAAAGAGAAAGGAAGTCATCATATCTGCTGCGATATTGCCTTAGTCGTTTATTTGATGGAGATTCCACTAAATTTTGAGATAATGATATATGCATATTAGGATTGAAATGAAACTCCAAGATTATGTGATAATTCACTTTACACTACTTGATCTTGTAAAGTCTCTGTTAGCCAGCTGTGAGTGACTTTGAATTCTTTTACACGTTTGAAAATGGAGTTTGTCAATTTAAGCTTGTTAATGAATGAAAAACATTGTTGATATGATTCCGTATTCTTCTTGATAACATGATTGTGACATAAATATTTGTGGGTAGCATTTCTGTTAACGCCTCACGAGACGTCACTCGTCCTCTAGAGATGCCTAGGGGTTTAAAAGGCTTATTGCATACGCTAAACGCAATCGTACACCTCATGAAAGATTGAAGTAGGTAGTTATTTTATTTTCAGTTTTGTATTGCTAAGGGGCTAGCAATATATAAGTTTGGGGGTGTGATAAGCATTGAATATCACACATTTAAGCCCCTTAATTTGCATACGTTAATCCTTTAAACTTGTTACAATTTGATCTTTTGTAGTATTTTACATGCTTTCAAGTTTCCCAAGTGGAGTGCAACAAAACCCATAATTTCTATACTGTTAAAGATAAAATGAGCATTTTGCTAAGTCATGTTGTCATTAGCAAAGGGTGAAAAGGAGTTTTACTAAATTGCCAGAATTTTCTATACAGATCAGTCATTTTTTGTGGATTAAACTATATTGATTCAGGAAGAACCAGGAGATAAACCATATATGCTTGGAAAGATCTGGATGTCTATTTTCTAGAGAATTTTACGGCTTGTAAATATAATTTTTCTAGAGAACGTTATGGAAATTTTAGTAAACAAATATCAGGTTGTGCGTGATTTCAATGTGGCAGACGTGAATGAGTTATTAAATCTGATTTTTTTTTTATTTGCACGGTTAGAAAAGAAAGTTGAGTGCCTAAATAAGTCTAGGTAAAATCATAAAAACAAAAATAGGCACACATTCAATTGCTAGGGGTTTGTTTAGCATTCTATAAATACATGTTTAAGAGACCAAAAAGAGAAGAGGATTTTTTTACTATATTTTCTTCGGTGGCCGTCTTCACGCATAGGAACTCTTGTTCTTTGAGGATTATCATCATAAAGGAGTTGTCTTTTCTTTCTTTTATCTATTTTTTTATGATGAGGATATTTTTCGTTAGAATCATGTGTAACTAAATATTTTAGTTAGGGCTCGATTGAATCCCTAGTAATGTTTTCTTAAGGATTTCAATTTACTTTGTTACAAAAATTTTAGCAGGGGCATCTGATGTAGAGGAAAATTCACTCTCCAATAACACGGTGACATGTGTCAATCTCCAAGAGTAAAACGACAATTTCATAATCATTGCAAAACAACCAATCTCCTGCCAACACATGGCGATGGGCGTGACAATAACTTCACACCTAATGACCTGATATCACTCTGCCACTTCAACTTAAAAATAAACTCTTACGGAAGATAACTCTAAAAGGATACTACTCCTATCACAATACTAAAGTTGTTCTCCTAATCGGACATTACTCTGACACACTATAAAAATGGGGTTCTCAAGTATCAAAAGGTACATACACTTTTTTTTACACACAGCCCTCAGCTCACATAGCTCTCTTGATTTTCTCAAAACATCTTATCTTAGGCATCGGAAAGTCATCTGGAGGTACAACCCCCTCTCCCAGTCCTCTGATAACTTTAGGTTTTTTACTCGTTTCATGTGCGCAAATCCCATTCCTCGACTATCTAGATTCTGACATATTTTTTGCATCAACAAATATATTAATATCGTGTTTCTTATGAGTAAATTTCAAATTCAATACTCATTTTAACTCCATTTTATTTATAATTGTAACTATATATGAGATAATAAGATAACAATTTTCTCTTTACCACCATCAGTTTAATAAAAAAATTAGGTTAATTCGGGTTTTCAATCGAGTTGTTTTGGGTTTCGGGTCAAGTCGAGTTCGGGTTCTCTTAAGTTTCGAGTCATTTCGAGTTTCGGGTCATTTCAGACCCTGGTCATTTCAGGTTTCGAGTCATTTCAAGTTTCAAGTCGTTTTGAACATAGGTCATTTTGGGTTTCGAATGTCTCAAATTCGAGTCAATTTATATTAAAATATTTTTGAATTTCTAACGGGTCGAGTTACGAGCTACTCGGGTCAGGTCGGGTCAGATTTTGTCGACTCTAGTGGAAGTCATCTTCTTTAAGATAAAAAAGGGTCGGTGTTGAGACTGAAATTAGGGTTCTTAATCCTCTTCATTTCTCTCAAACAGAGACCAAAATTTTCAACTAATTTCCATTTCAAGCTCACCCATGGCAAGTAGAGCAAGCTCCAGTTCTAGTGAGAAAGGTCCTTCGTGTAGCTGTGCGAATTTGGCCCGACTCAGAAGTTGGATCGAGGTTGGTTCCATCAAGTTTATTGGTAATTGGTATCTCTGTATTTGTTTTATTTTAGTGTTTGTTTTGGTTTTCAATTGGACATTAAGGGACAAAGCTGGATGCTTGAAAAATTTTCTTGCATTGTTTGGTTAGTGGGAAAAAGCAGGAAAGCAAGAGAATTTAAAGAATAACGAGCTCACCGACGATGGATCTCAACAATCTGGTCTGCAAATTTGGGAGTAAGATAGACCTTGTGATGCTGAAAAGAGTAGGATCGTGTTTTGGAGAGAATATAGAGAGGAAAATGAGAGAAAAATCAATGTTTGGGAGCCAAGAAAATTTTCAGAGATAGAGATTTTTTAGATTTTCATAGCAAGAAGGTGCAACTATGTAGGATTTCTTAAGAAGGAAGAACGAAAGGAGTTTACTAGAGAGTTTTTGAGATTTTCTTGAGAAGAAAGGTGTTTGGTTGGCAAGAAAGTGCAAAGAAAATTCTCTTTCCTCTGTTCTTGATGGATTTTCTTGATTCTTTTTTTCTTTGTAATCGAGTTGAATAACTGATTGACCCTATTTTCCCAATGAGATTTCAATTTTTCCTCTCATATGCAGATTGCATATATAATCTCTTCCACTCTTTGCCAGAAATGAATAGTAAGAAGAAACAGTGCACTGTATAGTTTGCTTCCATTTTGATCTTGATTTTTTTTTTACTTTTCTTTTTTATCCGATGGTAGACATGTGTCCATTAACCGGTGGATTTTGGCATTAAATGAGCTCATGAGTGTTGTATGTGTAATTTGTCGGAAAAAAAATTACAGAATAATATTTATTGCATTCAGTTTTCAAATAAGATTTTAATTAATTTATTTTTTTTTTAAAAAAAACCTAAAGATAAAAGTTTCCCTCGTTTGGAAGTAAAGTTTACATTTAAATCAATATTTTTTAAATAAATCTAATAAATATTCAAATGTTTTTGAGGTCTCATTATTATAATCAATCCGAGCTCACTCACATTCCTCTCTCTCTCTCTCTCTCTCTCTCTCTCTCTCTCTTATGTTAGAAATCATGACGGCTACTATTGTACTTTTCCATACAAATTGCATAAAAGATCTGGTTTACTCTCTTAAAATAAAAAATAAAAAGTAAAAAGAAAAAAAATATCTGGTTTACCAGCTCTACAGAACTGCAAAACCAAAATTAACAAATAAGTGAATCAAAAAAAAAACATTCCCTCTTTCCAAAGAAAAAAAAAAAAAACAGAACATTCTAAGTGGCCAACCCGAAGAACCTGCCAAGGATCCCTACCTATATTTCAGCTTTATCAAGGAATCCAACACAAAATCCGCGGAAAAAATTGTCGTTTCCCCTCTATGTTTAGCCCATTTGAAGCATTTTTAACAAGAGTTTGCTTCTCTGTTGCAAACTTTTACTTTCTTCATGATGATCAAGGCTTCTGCATGATGGGTTTGCTGCCTCATGAATTTCCTTAGAAAGAGAGAATGTTACAGAGAGCAGCAAGCAATGCATATTCATGGTGGTGGGCAAGCCACATCAGAACAAAGCAGTCAAAATGGCTGGAACAGAACCTTCAAGGTATTTCTTCTTTAATTATTGATTGTGTTTAGGTGCTTTTCAATTCTCATCAAACTTATTAGATAAATAAACAATGAATAGCAAAATTATCTGGTTATTTGGATTGATATTTATTCCATCTTTCCATTCTCAATGTGTGAAAGGTTCTTCATTTTTTTGTTAAAAGATTATTGATAACACAAGAAATAATATTATCTTATAAATGCATTTCTCTTTCTTCTTAATTCATTTTCAATGGGTATATATTTGACTCCCCATTAATAATTAAAACTTAATTATCACCTGCTGGTTAAAAAGTTGTCTTAAATACAGTCTCTTAAGTACTGCCTTTAATCCTCCATATTGGAGACCCATCAATGGAAAAAAAATTATCTTGCCCTTTATAATCAATTTTGTCAAACATAATACTAGGCCTAGGTGTTTAATTAGCGTCAACAACTATGAAAGAGGAAATAAAAATAGGAAATTTGTAGTGTTAAAGAAGCTCCAAGCATCATATTCATTACATTGGATTGGAAAGAGACATGAAATGGTGGTGTTATTTTCTAATAACTGCCCCTTTCCATTACCATATAAATTCTGGGTAAATAAACCTCTTTTCAAATATTGATTTTCATGATTCAATTGATAAAATTATTTTTTGTCAAAAAAGAAACCTTGGTGGCTGGAATCGAATCCCTATCACAACAAGGATTAAGATTTGAGAGATAAAGGAAAAGGGTTACCCCGTTGTGTAGCCTATAGGTCCTATGAACAGAAGAAAAACATAATATATTGCCCTAATTAATCATGTACAAAGTACATGAGCAAGTTTTGATAGAGTAATTGTTAACATGTGTTTGTAGAATTGCAGATATGGAGGAGAAGGTTCATTACACCCTCAAAATCTTTGATGATGATGGGGACACCTTTGCACAGAGAGCTGAAATGTATTACAGAAAAAGGCCAGAAATTGTAAACTTTGTAGAAGAATCTTTTCGATCATACCGTGCATTAGCAGAAAGATATAATCATTTATCAAGAGACCTGCAAAGTGCCAACCGCACCATTGCCACTGCTTTCCCAGAACAAGCTCAGTTTCTGTTGTATGATGACAATGAAGAAAAATCCAACAAACAATCAAGAAATCAACCAACCATCCCTGAAGGGAGCATTCCAAAAGTCCCTGAAACTCCTAAGAAAGATTTCAGGAGCCCATCTACGTTTTTGTCAAGAAAGGGACAACTAACGACAATTTCTTCTACTAAATCTGTTTCTCCTCCAAGCTCGGAGTTGAGCAAAAGCAAGGCATTAGAAAAAATCGACAAGCTTCAGAAGGGTATTTTGGCTCTACAAACTGAAAAGGAGATTGTAAAGAGCTCATATGAACACGGATATGAAAAGTACTGGGAAATTGAAAATGAGATCACTGAAATGCAAAGGACTATTTGCAACTTACAAGATGAGTTTGGCATTGGCATTGTTATTGATGATAATGAAGCTCGAACTTTGATGGCAACTACAGCTCTTAAGTCAGTCAAAGAGACCTTGTCTAAGTTGGAAGAAAAACAAAAGCAATCAGCAGAAGAGGCAAAAGTGGAGCAAGGAAGGATTAAGGAAGCCCATAAGAAGTTTGCAGCCCTCAGAAATGAATATCTCTCCAAACAAATGGATAGTTATCAAAGTGAGACTGCAAGGGAAAGTCCAGAATTGAAAGGCTCAGATCAAGAAATGGGAAAAGATTCGGAAATGTTAAGCGACAAAGAGCTTGAGGTAAATTCAAACTGCATTCTCACTTCGACACAACTAACAGAGAAAATTGATGAACTTCTTGATAAGGTTGTTTATATGGAAACTGATGCCTCTTCTCAGGCAGCATTGGTAAAGATATTAAGAACAGAAGCAGATGAGCTACACACACACATTCGCAGCCTAGATGAGAAGGAGTCTTTGACTAAAGATTCCAACAATATGATCAACACGATAAAAGAGCTAGAAGAGGAGCTGCGTAGAGTTAGGAGTCTTAACCAAAGTTTTGAAGACCAAAATAACAACCTCCAAAAGCAACTCACTGAAGCAAATTGTAAGATTGATTATTTGTCTAGCAGCTTACATAGCGTGAATGTAGATGAGGATGCCGAAAATTCAGGACTTTTCCAAGAAGTTAGAGCTGCTTCGAATTCCAATTCACACAAGGAGATTGAAGAACATCCTTATGATAATTCAGAGACCTCAAAAGAAGAGATGAAAGATGATGTTTTAGCTGAAGGAGGCGTAAAGCTTGACGATGTGTCTCAAGAACCCCAAGTTCAAGAGGAGAAAGCTGAGATGAAAGATTTCTCTGAGACAACGAGCAATAATTTTGACTTTGACCCAGAGGAATCGGAGACAGAAGAGGATGAAGATCAACATGACTGGAGGCAGCAGTTCTCAAATGGGTTAGAGGATAGAGAAAAGGTTCTGGTGGAGGAGTACACTTCAGTTGTTCATAATTATAGGGATGTAAAGAGGAAGCTTAGGGAGGTGGAAAAGAGAAACCGGGATGGGTTCTTTGAATTGGCATTGCAGATAAGAGAATTGAAGAATGCTATTGCCTTCAGGGATGTAGAGATTGAATCTTTACGTCACAAACTGAGCTCCCCACACAAAAGTTCCAACGAAATTCCAGAGGGCCATCAGTCAGAATATAGATACTCACATCAGGAGCCCACCCAAGAAGTCAGAAGCCAAATATATAGCTCCCCAGCTTCTAACTTTTCATCCTTAAGTTCACATCAACCACAAGTTTTTGTTTCATTACTTGAACGCAATGCTGAATCCAAAGAAACAATCAATGAATCAGCTGCAGCAGGAGAATTGAAAAAGACTCATGCCAAAGCAGGGGGAAATGATGTGAAAGGGAAGAATTCCATTCCAACTGTAGAAGAAAGAATCCGTTCAGACATTGATGAACTATTGGAGGAAAACCTGGAGTTCTGGTTGAGGTTCAGCACCTCGTTTCATCATATTCAAAAATTCAGGACAACAATCCAGGACTTAAAAGCAGAGTTATCAAAGCTGGAGGGCAACAGGAAGCAAGGCAGAAATACAAAGCATCAAATGTTTGTCTCAGATGGACGGCCGATATACAAACACTTGAGAGAGATACAAACTGAATTAACATTATGGTTGGAGAACAATGCAATACTTAAAGCTGATATGCAAGGTAGATTTTCATCTCTCTGTAACATTCAAGATGAGATTTCAAGAGTCACCAATACAAGTCGTAAAGGAATAGAGAATGATCTCAGTGGATATCAAGCTGCAAAGTTTCATGGTGAGGTTCTCAGCTTGAAACAGGAGAACACCAAGATTACAAATGAATTGCAAGCAGGTCTCGATCGTTTGAGGCTACTGAAGGTTGAAGTTGAGAATATACTAGCAAAACTGGAAGATGATCTTGGGATTTCTGCATCTAACAATCCTCAATCCCAGATGAGAAACTCATCAGGTCGGCCAAGGATTCCCCTCCGGTCTTTCTTATTTGGAGTGAAGTTAAAGAAGCAGAAACAGAATAAGTCATCCCTCTTCTCATGCATGAGTCCATCATTGCAGAAACAATAAAGTTATATGACAACACCAGGAGGCCCTGGACTCCCACAATAGCTAGTAGTTTTTCTTTGCTTCCTCATTTTTTTTAAAGTGATTCTGTAATTTTTATGTTGATAGAGTTTGAACTTGAACAAAGGTTCGCTTCCCTTATTATTATTTCTGGATTTGAACCCATCAGATTTATGTGCGTGTCTTATTTAACCGTACAGTCATACTCATCTACAACTAAATGATCTACCTAGCTCATATGTTGTCTGATCAGCCAAAATTGTATTTTTTATTTTTTTTTGTAGTTTTACTAATATTTCCTCTTCCATGAATTGGTTAATATAAACTGATTGGGGTGAGCATGGGTCGGGTTATCCTAAAATTTCAACCCAACCCATTCTAATCGGTTTGAGTCACCGGGTTGATATATTTTTTTTACTAAATAATTAAACCATATATATTACATAACAAAAAAAATATTCTATTAAATCTAAAACTAAATCTATTCATATGACAAGTTAAATATGTGTGTCTGACAGCACAAACAATATTTGATAACATGGAAAAGAGAGAAATAGTCTCATTGACTACAATGGTTGTAGGCTATGCTAAATTTAGTTTTTTTGATACTGCTAAGAAGTTTTTTGATGACATGCAAGAGAAAGATGTTCCATGTAATACCATAATGGGAGGCTACGTTGAAGCCAAACTTGGTAAGAATGTTTTGGCATTATTTCATGAAATGCAAGCGAGTAATATAGAGCCTGATAAAGTGACCATGGTCAATTGCTTATCTGCATGCTCACAACCTAAAGCCCTTGATGTTAGAATATGAATTTATTGCTATATTGAAAAACACAATCTTTATCTGAATGTTGCGCTAAGAACTGCTTTAGTTGATATGAATTTAACTTACTTTAGAAAACTGTTCAATTACAAAGGAAATCTGGATTTCTGGACAGTTACTAATAAAATATTTTTGTAACTCAGCATTTGTTGGCCGTGCTAGTGCTTTTTCACTAATCAATCTAATTTTTGAACTATACTTTAATGCACTTCGAAGCTACATGAGGGCTCTTAAAAGGTCACAGAAAGGTAAATTGAATGGTTCAATAATGTTTGCATGAAAGACTTCCAGCAAGTTAGTATTACTAAGCTTTATCATACATTCGGCATTTCTTCCATCAACATTATGGTACATTTTTTTGGAATATAAGTTTATCTCCATACATTGATCACGACTAGAATCTTGTAAGTTAGTATTAATTTCTAAGTTTATTTTATAGTTACAACGGTACAAGAAATCAAAAGTTTGTTAGCATAAGTTAATTGTACATCATTTTTTTATGATTGAAGTTATGCTTAAGAATAATTATGAAAACTATTTCATAACTCGAAATCAATATTTGTTTCTAGTGTAAATATTTGAAACTAAAATATAGGTAATTAGAAAATATGAGACTTGTTTGGACATTAGAGTATTTGCTATGTATAATTTTACACACTAGTAGTAATTAGAATGAACATTTTATGATTATATATTTTACAATTATATTATAAATATTTATACACTATTTTATATTCAATAAATATAAAATATATAATTATATATTTGACCAGATTACTGGTTTGGATCGGGTTAAAAATTTTGAACTCATGACCCAAACCCTACCCATCGGGTTCAAAATATTTTCAACCCAACCAAATCTCTAAAAAGACACAACCCAACATATTATATCGGTTTGGATCGGGTTTGCAAGTCAATCGGATTCCATACTCACCTCTATAAACTTGTAGAGAAAAACAAATTCCTTTATTTTACCTGGGATATTTAGTGAAGAGCCCTTTTTTTATTTCTATGGTAGGAGAAAAACCAAGCAAAAGGTTCGAGCAAAGCAATTCAATGCGTACAGGTCCTACCAAAGCACGAATAATCCCCAAAAAAAGGGAAAAAACGTTTGAACTGTGTGTTTCTCCTAGTAGTCAATGGATCCCTAAAACAAATTGATAACCAGGTTGCTGGCAGGATGGTGTCCTGCCTGCAATTTGATTGGGAACCATCTCAGACTAAAACCCATTCATCTTTAGATGAAGCTACTCCTTTTCTATCAAACATATTCAATTTATTCATTCGATGCTGATCCTGCTAAGGTTTTGCAAAGATATATATCTAATCATTTACTAATTCCCACAAGATTCTTAACAACTTGATTTACACCACAATTTTCTGAAACAATGCAATTCAAGCCTACATAAAAGCACCTTTTCTCCCACTACATCCCATTGCCAGCCTCCGTTTTGCTCAAAACCTCCAGATTTTCAGTGCATTCATCAGTTACCATGGTTGATAAATCTGCCTTATTATCTACGTTCTCATTCTCACATTTCTCTTTAGCTTCCGATTGCTTTTCAATTCCATTAACTGGTGAACCCATCATCTTACTATCATTTGCATTTTGACTCTTTTCAACATGGCTGTTGTTGACATCCACTCTTGCATTCTTAACTACCTCCATATTCAAAGAAGAATTAGGATTCTCAGAAACATTAGCTTGTTTTCCTAACTTCGTTTCCAGATTTCTTAAGGCTGCTTTATCTTCTCGAACTTCCCCACTTCGTTCTTTCCCCAAGAAGAAAGCTCCATCCTCTTCGGCTTGCTCTTTTGGTGCATTGTCTGACTTGGAAACTTTCATCTCTTCTGCATGCTTAACCTCTGGCTTCAATGAAAGTTCAGTGGTTGGTCTACAGATCATAGCATTCACAGCATTAGTCTGATCAGCATGCTGGACTGTTTGTGAGGCAGCTTCTACCGAACCAGAATGCAAGCCAGCAGAGTTGACAGCAAGCTTTCTGGAGAGTGGTACAGCCGCCAGGCCAATACGATTACAGCATACAGTGGAGAGAGCCTTCATGTTAGTGGGGGTACCACTAGGCATTGATGATTTTATTGAAGATCCACCGGACGGTCCACAAATAGAATTCTTTTCCTGGGCAGCATTGAGCAGTGACGGAGCACCTGATGGGCTAGAAATACGGGCCCCATCAGTAACTTTAGCAGCTGTTACCATTGAATCTGAACTCAAATTAGATTTCAGCAATGTTTTCTTTGAACTTACTCGAGATTTTGCCACAGAACTTAATGAGCCCACTGGAGATGATTTTGTTGGGATGGAACCGTGTTGAAACTGATGTTGGGCTTGTAAAAAGCTACGTACCACTAGAGCTTCGGTAATAGAACTAGGAAGCACAGAGTTCCCAGATGTACTGTTCGAAGATGTCCCAACTGATCCGAATCCAAGGAAAAAGGTTCAAAATTTGGACATTAAAGAACCAACCAATAAATAAATTCAATATCAGGAAGAAAGGCTACCATCCAGGATTAAAGCAAAACATCTAATAAAAACTCTCCACCAGTTTTGTTAATTCATATGTTTAATCTCACACGATTTGTTGGATCGCAAGCCAGATTAGGAACTCAACTACAAGTAGCATTAAATGGAGAAAAAAACATCAGTACTATTTGTACCTGCTGTCAGATTTATAGCTGGTGGCCTCTTCACGGGCAAGGCTACAGACAATGCATGATTAGTTGCCAACTGCATCTCAGTTCGTTGTGAAAGGCTCGTTCCCACATTCAATTTGCCACGTTTCTTCTTAAGAATGGCCCACCTCTGCAAATATAGAAGCCAACTTTTCACAATCAGTAGAATAAAAGCAAAAGCCTAGGAGAAGCCCATGCCAAGAAAATATCCTTTAAGCTGAATCAAGTTTTACTGACAAAATCTATCCTTTTACATGATATACAGAATATACCTCGAAACTATGAGATGAAATTATCCAAAACTATCCATCAGAGATCAACAGAGAGAAGTTTATCGGCATTACCAACCCCATTGCAGCTTCACATGATAACCACGCAAATCAATATTACTATCAAGAGGAAATTCTGTTGCCGGGATTTGAACCCAGGAAAACTGGGTAAAACCCAGACATCCTGACCGGACTAGATGACAACAGAAGCTGTCTAACCCCTTCCATGTGACTTAAAAATATGAATCAAGTTCACCAACAAGTGCTAACCATTTAGAAATGTGAACAAATAAATTTTACAGAGTCGTGACATCTGTAAACTATTTAAAGTTGAATCTTTTAAAGAAAGAGTGAGGAGAGCTAGACACGTGGTGCTGTATAAAATTTTGATCATTTTTTTCTTTTTTATTTGATTTAGTGTTGTTTTGCATTTTAGCCAGAGTCCTTGAAATATCTACAATTACACCCCCGGTTTTTGCAAAAACACTCCTGATTACATGTTTTGACATTTTAGATAGAACTTTAGTTCATGAAATTACGGACATGACTCAAAATCAATTATTTTATTTATAAAATAACCCTAACAAACTTTATTTCTTATATATTCAAGTCCTTAATAAATTATTTGAGGTCCTAATTTAAATAAAGTTTATGATAACCTATTGATTTTAGATTTTAGATTTTAGATTTTTGAAATAGAACTGTGTCAATGAGATGGATATAATTTTCTTGCATCTCCTAAGTTATAATAAATTAAATTATTTATTATTTTCAATTGTGAAAATTTGATCGAATATCATAATTATGTACTCGTGTTTTAAAAATTCATTATAACTCCAACTTCAATTTCAATTGAGCAAAAATTTGCATCGATTTTTAGTAATATATTTTGGACAATGATAGAAAACAAATCAATTATCACCACGTGGCTATCAATTATAACCACCACATCTTCCCCTACTTTAAATTTTATTACATCGACCTTCCTAATTCAATTTAACCACCCACTGACATTATTAATATATCCCATGCATTTAAACCAACACTTAACAAACAAATATATTAATTGAAAAATTACATTCAAATAAGATTTTTCTAAAAAAATTATATTTTTACAACTATAAAACAAATAACTTAAGAAAAAATTAAGCACAAAAGAAAATTATCAGACACAGATTCCAAGTTTTTTTTCAAATGGGTGAATGTAGCCAAAACAAGAAAACAAAAACAAAAAAATCCATGTAGTACACATATTAAAACACTACACTATCATTCATTAAAAAAAATTAAACTTGTAGAAACTAAATAATTTACTTCTCTCAAATATAGTAGATAAACAATATTGTTTTAAAAAATATTTTTAAACCAAATTTATCTGAATAATAAATAATAAATATAATCATCTAAATATATATGTTTTGCAAACCCGTGCAACACTGGGTGGGTATTACACTAGTCTAACATTAAAAACAATAATCAATCAGACTCTATCCCACCTTATACTGTTAAACACATATACCAAACAATATAGGTGAAAGCATAATTACTAATTAAAGATTATACATGATGCATGCCAAAATTGTCAATGGCCAATCCTAGCACTTAATTTCAAAAGTTAGGAAAACAGACCGTAGAATCGATTTACGCATAATGGGCCTGGAAGGTGTTTTCGTAAAAAGCCCTGCAGGTGTCTGTTTTCTCTACCTTGGTCTAATTTCAAGCCCAGACCACAAAAAATGGGTAGCAACTCATAAAGGTTCAGCACCGGATAGCGGAGGTTATGCCGGCATCGTCTACTGGAGCGGACCTTGCCGGCAAATCTTTGCCGTCTTGTTCTGTCAGTGTGCTGGGAAAGGAAAGGCCTTCTTCACCTGTTGGTAATCCAGTGGTGGCAAACGCAGTGGCTGGTACTGGTACAGTTCGCCTATGGTGGCCGGAATTGGAAGAGGTGGCCAATTGTCTAGAGGTACTGGAATCTGATGTTATAGCGGTAGGAGTGGATTACTTTCTTCTCAATTCTTCCTTTTTGAGAAACTGCAGGGGTGGGGAGGTGCTTAGTGAGAGAGAAGGGACAGGTCTTCTTCCTGCGAACCTCCTTTCTGATTATTCTGTGGAACCAGGGGTCAGTAGGTCTGTTGATTTGGAACTTACTGTTGTGGATATCTGCTTACCTCCTGATTTTGTGGATGAATTGTTGGTCTCATCAAAGAATCAGATGGTAGAGCAGAATTATGGTTCTTTATTTTTTGGTAAGTCAAATGATGTTGTCCGTCTTCTTCCACTCCTCTTTCTGTGGTTGAGTGAGTCTGGTCCGGGTCACTGTTTTGGCAGTGCAGTAGTGGAGGGAGAGGCTATGGGTGCCCAGAGTGGAGATGAGAAGCAGCTGCAGAGGGGGAAGACTGTCAAGGAAGGCTCTATTGAGAGAAGGACAAAGGATGGAACGAACTTAGTGGATAAATTCCGGAAGCGTGCCTGGCTATTGTTGAAAGTGTGGAGTTTCAAGATCAGTGGCTCGCGTTGGAATCCGGGGATGAAGAATTGGTGAGCTATAAAGCTTCTGATTGGGTTCTTAATTGGTTTAAGAAGCTGAACATGGTTGGGGTTTCACTAGTAGGGGTGGAGGATGAAGCAATTAGACTGTTTGAAGAGATTGAGAAGAGAAGGCTGGAAGAATTTATTTCTAGAGGAAGAATTCACAGGTCTAATAGGAAGGAGTCGGGAGGGGGGGTTAATAGAGAGCTACAGAGATTATTGTTCAATGTAAATTATGAGAAAGGTGGAGTTGGAGGGTCCAAAGGGGTGGAGGAAGGTGGGGATGTCATTGTTGATAAATGCTGAGAAAAACCATTTCTTGGAACGTGAGGAGGCTGAATCAGTTGAATAAAAGGGCAACGGTCAAGCATTTTTTTAGAGAGTGGAAAGGGGATATAGTTCGCCTCCAAGAGAGTAAGACGGAGGTGATTGATGGCGCAGTTATTCGCAGTGTGGGGTATTAGGTCTTGTGGGTGGAGAGTATTGCTGGAGATAGGAGCCTCGGGGGGTAGTGATTATGTGGAATAAGGTGGTGCTGGATTTGTTAGATTGTCACGTTGGATTGTTTTCAGTTTTTTGTGTTTTTAAGGTTTCTTCTTTAGTAGAGAGTGGGTGATGATTGGTGTCTATGGCTCGAGGGAGGGTGGGGAAAGGGGTCGTTTTTGGAGAGAGCTAGCGGCAGTTAGAAGTTGTTGGAATATTCTGTGGGTGGTGGGAGGGGACTTTAATGTTGTTCTTTATCCCATAAAAGAAGTGGAGGCTTGCAAGAACTTAGTTCATCGAGGGAGTTCTTGGATTTTGTGAGAGGTCAGTATCTGATTGAATTGCCGCTTTTTGGTGGTTCATTTACGTGGTCTAGTTTCATAGAGACTCTGTCTTTCTTGAGGATCGATCATTTTCTTATTTCTAGATGCTGGGAAAATATTTTTCCAGGTTTATTTCAAAAGCTTTTGCTAAGACCTGCTTCGGACAATCATCCTATCGTTCTTGAAGTGGAGGGAATGCTTTGGGGGTCGTCCCCATTTCGGTTCGAGAATATGTGATTGAAGGTGGACGGTTTTGAAGATCGAGCCAAAAGGCGGTGGTAGGGTTTCATTGTGGAGGGTTATGCTAGTTTTGTGGTAGCTTCTAAATTGAAGTTATTGAAGGAAGAATTGAAATGGTGGAACAAAGACTCTTGGAAATGTGAATTCTTCGATTAATGCTTTGTTGAGAGAGATTAATGGTTTCAATGAAAGGGAGTTTGGTGAGGGGTTTTCAGGGGAGGATAAAACTAGGAGGGAGTGGGTTAAGAAGGAGCTTGCTAAGCTCATTTCCATGGAAGAAATCTCGTAGCGGCAAAAGTCTAGAGAATTATGGCTGAGGGCGGGTGATCGAAATACTAAGTTCTTTCATCGTATGGCTAATGCGCATAGGAGGCACAATTTTCTAAGTTCCATTGAGGTCGATGGCATTTTGTTTGAGGAGGCGAGGATGAAAGCGGCTATTTGTGAGTTTTTACAAGAAACTTTATACAGAATCGCATGCTAGTCGCTCTAATTTAGATGGTTTGTCTTTTTCTTGTATTAGTAGGGAGGAAGCTTCTTGGCATAAGCGTCCCTTTAATGAAAAGGAGATTTGCATTGTAATGGTGATAAAGCGTCAAGTCCCAATGGTTTCTCTATGGCGTTCCTGGAAAATAACTAAGAAGTGATTAAGGGAGACAATCTTAGCTTCTTTATGGAGTTCCATGCTACGAGGGAGTTTGTGAGGAGCTTGAATTCTACTTTCATTGTTCTTATCCCGAAGAAGATTGGAGCCTACAATGTAAGATATTTTAGACCTATTAGCCTTACTGGGTTCATTTATAAGCTCCTTTCGAAAGTTATGAGGAAAGTGGTGAGTCCCTTTCAACATGCCTTTGTGGAGGATGGACAAATTTTGGATGTCGCTTTGATTGTTAATGAAGTTTTGGATGCCCATTTAAAGGATGGAGGGAGAGTGGTGATTTGTAACCTCGAAATGAAGAAGAATTACGATCATGTTTGTTGGAGTTTTGTTATTTACTTATTAAAAAGGATGGGGTTTAGGGCCAAATGGTGTTGGTGGATCTTCAAGTGTATTTCTTCGACCTCCTTCTCTATTCTTATCAATGGTTTCCTGTCTTGCTTTTTTAGAGCTTTGCATGGTCTTAGGAAAGGGGATCATCTGCCTCCTTTTTCATTCACTTTGGTGATGAAGGCATTAAGCAAAATGTTGTTGAGAACGGTGGATGAAGGGCTTTTGAGTGATTTCAAAATCGGAAGAATTGAGAGTAGAGTGTCTCACCTTCTATTTGTTGACGACACAATCATTTTTTGTGGGGCAGAAGCTATTCAAATCCTTCATCTCCGATGCATCCTTCTTCGCTTTGAGGCGGTCTCGGGACTTAAGGTCAATTTGAGTAAAAGTGATTTAATCCCTCTTGGGGAAAATATTAATGGTCGCTTCCTGACTTCTTTATTGGGATGCAAGGTGGAGTCTCTCTTTATTACTTATCTTGGTCTTCCTCTTGGAGCCAAATTCAAGGATTAAAGTGTTTAGAATCCTATCGTGGAGAGGTTTGAGAAGCAATTGGCCGGGTAGAAAAATCAATATCTTTCCAAGGGAGGATGACTCACGCTTATCAAAAGTACCGTTTCTAGCTTGCCCATTTACTTTATGTCTCTTTTCCCTATTCCTAGTTCGATGGCCAAGAGGTTGGAAAGTATTCAAAGAAGGTTTCTATGGGAGAGGAGTACATGTATCATTCAGTGAAGTGGGGGGAGGTTAAGCAACCTCTAGAGAGAGGGGGTCTTGGTATTAAATCTCTTACTTTATTTAATAGAGCTCTTCTCGGCAAGAGGTTATGTAGATTTATGACAGAGATGGATCTTCTTTGGAGGAAAGTGGTGGAGGCTAAGTTTGGGTTGGAGCCTAATGGGTGGATGTCTATGGAACCGAGGGAGGCTTATGGCATGGAGGTGGATTCGAAATGGGTGGGAGGATTTCTCCCTTAGGTTTATATTCAGGTAGGTAATGAAAGAAGAACGAAGCTCTAGTATGACACATGGTTTGGCAACGCCCCCTTTAAAGACCAATTTCCGAGTATTTTTGATATTGTGAGAGATAAAAAAACTCTTATTGGATCTTGTATCCTTTTGATCAATGGGAAGATTTCACAGAATGTCTTTTACTCAGAATGTTCAAGATTAGAAGATTGAGGAGGTGGAGAGGTTTTTGGATACCTTGCATAGGGTTAAGATAGACGTGGCTAGAGAGGATTTAATGAGGTGGCCTAACCCAAACAAAGGCTTCGAGGTGAAATCTTTCTATAAGTGTCTTCTTGGTGGGGTGACTGTGGAAGGCTCTCCAAATTTTTCGTGGAAAGCTATTTGGTGCTCTAGTGCCTCAACGAAGGTAAGCTTTTTTGTGTGAGAAGCCTCTTGGGAAAAGATTCTTACAATAAACAACTTACAAAAAATGGGAAAAATTCTTGTGAATAGGTATTATATTTGTAAAAGTTGTGCCGAGTCCCTTTTTCATCTTTTATTGGAGTGTCCGTTGGCTATAAGCTTTACGGGAGATGGCTCATAAGATTTTGGGGTTTTTTGGGTGGTTGCCGACATTGTTAAAGATGAAGTGTGAGCTTGGAGCGGATAATGGGCCTCCAAGAAGATTAAGAAAGCCTATTCGTTAATTTCTCTATCTATTTTTTGGATTGTGTGGATTGAAAGAAACTGTAAAGCGTTTGAGGGTATAGAAAATCCTTTAGAAGTAATTAGAGATAGATGACTTAATACCGGTAGTTTTTGATTTAGAAGTAATTTTTTTTGTAAATGTGGAAGACCTTTTGGATTTTGTGGAGCTTATCTCTTATAATTAGCCTTTGGCTTTGAGTTGCACCCTTTTGATGCCGTTTAATAAATTCTTTTATTTATCATTAAAAAAAAGTTTCTTTTTCCTCTAGTTATACTTTATAGTCATCCACAAATGTTTTTATTTTTTTTTATTTTTTTATTTTTTATAGTAGATGGACACCCAGGCACCATGTTCAAGCATTCAGCTATTTTAGCAGAGATCAGAAAAAATTAGAGTGACAGCAAAGCTGACCATTAAGTTATTATTCCTCTATATTGAATGCAATCAAGACTGTTTCCTCTCAAGAAAATGAATCTCGGAAAAGCATTCCAAAACTATTCAGTACAGGTAGAGAACTAGAAAAGGGAGGGGAGGTTACTAATAAAACTATTAATCAGTAAAAGTATAAATATGATACTTACATATGAGCACCAGGAGGGATGCCAACCGCGATGCCACTATCTTCTCGAGGACAAAAATAAAATAAAATAAACTCAAAAATTAAGTTTATATTCATTTACAAAGCAGTTCACTGAGCCAAAAATTGAAAGTGTTTAACCATCTACAATTGAAATCTTCTATTGAACCTTCCAAATCATTAAAGGCTCTAATATTCCTCTCATTCCAAATCATTAAAGGCTCTTATATTCCTCTCGTTCCAAATCAACCAAAAAATGGTGAGGGGTATCACCGCAATCAACTTCTGGTTTTCTTTGTAAGATCAAATACCCGACCAAGCCCATAACTCATCCCCAACCGAACTGGCATGAACCCATATAATTCCAATCACCGTAAGTGCCAAGTTCCACATCCTTCTATTCCAATAACATCCCAACAACGGATGTTCCACCGTCTTGGCATTCTCTTTGCAACAAAAACATCTATTGACAATAATTTTCCTCCACTTTTGTAGATTAACCGAAGTCCAAATCCTTCCCTAAGTTGCCTCACACACACATACACATCAAGCGGTAACTTGAAAGCCCCTTGTAAAAGGTTTAACATCAAAGATCCTTTTTTTCCTTAGGACCAAATTAGGCTTATAGGACCCTACTAAGATCCACCCATACCGCATATGGCATCAAGATTCTCTTATTCCCAATCATGCAAATTCCGAGTAAACTCCAAGTCCCACACACACCTCCATCACTTGGAGCCATACAAATTACACAACGTAATTTCAAGTTTTCATAATGTGTGGTCAATAATGTCAAGTTGCATCATCGATGCCAAGATATACTTCTACCCGTCTAGAAAATCCTCAACGATCATCCTTTCTCGAAAATTACCCATGATATCATCTTTAGGCATCTCTTGTAATTTTCACTACACCAACATTATCATCCTTTTACAATCCTTGCATTCCATACATTTTGTTTTCACTTACCATTGAAGTTTTTTATCATAGACAATAGAGTATTACTTGAAAACTTGTTAATTATTTTAGAAAAAATGCCAGGAATTTTACATCCGCCTAAAAATCATCAGATCACCAGTTTTGCAGCTTAAAATTCATTGGAAGTACGTTTAAATTGATAAGCATGGACTAACTGCTACCAGGGTGCTTAAAGGCTCACAACCTAATGATACAACTCAGTAATATCTTGAGGATCCTCAAGCCATAGCTCATAAAGCAACAAAAACAAGTACAATACAACATGTTAACTAGAGCATGTTTTCAGAAACTTGAGGAAAATATATATAATTAGGAATATCATCAGGGAAGAATCCAGCACATGATGAGTTCTTGCAATCGGTTTTTCGATAAGTGAAAATATTATATATAAGGCCACCAAGGGGGTGCTGCCCAAAAACAGAAGACCCTATCTACAGGAGATTCTATGAACTTTAAGATCAATATTCATTAAACAAAATAATCCCCACCCAGCCAAAATCCAAGGATGTTTAACCAACCATCCTTAATAGAACCAATGGAATTTTCTATACTATTAACGAGCTCTTGCAATATTAAGCTGCTTGGGCAATCATAAATGATTTGATCGATGTAATCATCAGCCTTTTTGATACTTATGTAAGGTAAAGGTGACAATGAAAGTAAGTCCTTTAAGAAAGAAGCATATGATTCATTGCATCTTATGTGTTTGTACTCGCAGGAGCCATAATACTTTCAAGTCTATAAGATACATAAATAATATGGATAATGTGGAAGGACTAAAAAAGAAAAATTGATGTGAAATTAGAAAGACAACCTGAGATAGCTGTGAAGCAGTTCTATCCCCCTTGAAGTCTCCTTTCACGATAGTTGCCCAATTCCCTTCACCATGTTTCTCCACATTAGCAATTAGCATCAAATCCTCTGCTTCAGACCACAGTTTTCTTTTCCTTCGAGCAGCCATGCTGCCGCTTGCTGATCCATTTGTATCCACTCCTTCTGTAGATGTCACCGAAGGCCAGGACTGTTTTTGAACAGAAACTGGAATAGTGATGTTCATCCCTCGTGTTGACCAAGCAGGTTGTGAATTTTCTGAGGAAGCCCTATATAAAGGGCCACTGGGTATATTTATAGTCAATGGAGCCTCAACTGTTGAGCTGTTAGGGAGACTAGAGTCACTTGGTAAGCCAGACGCAATCAGTACCTGAGCAAAAAAAAAAATCTCTTAAAATGACCTGATAGGACATAGAAATTACGGAAAGATATTATGGATCAGTAAGAAAAACAATCAATTCAGGTACTATGATTGCTGAGAAGAAATATGATCTACTGGTAAACTGTAGGTCGCATAAACCATTAATATCTATCCACGCTGGGGAAGGAGGGGTTGTCAAACCATAACCCTAGTCTCTTAACCTTGGGTCAGAGGTTTTATTTACTTTGCTTGATATTTTAGCCAAGAATAAGACTCTATTCATGGTATTACTCCAGCAGACATATTTCAGGCAGCTCCTGATTCATAAATAATCGAACCCCTTGGTCAAATCATTAGGTCACAAGAATCAGGATGCTAATTTTTGTTCCACAGGAGTGAGGTTGATAATTTTCCAAATTGGAGTTGGCAAAGAAGCATGATTTCAAAGGGGAAAACATACAGGACTAGGGAAGAGCATTATTTAGTAAAAACCAAATTTACAGAAACAAAATACAGAAATTAATAAGTCGGTTCGTTAATTCGATATCGGAATGCATATCAGTTTTGAAATCCTAATATATCAGTTATTTTGGTCCATATCTGTTATCAAAGAAACCATTACCCGGAATAACTGATTTAACCAAACAAGGGGCCAAGGCTCAATTTAATTATAGTTATTGAGATTTTTCTTTTGTAGGTTTTTGGATGAGAAAAAAATCTATATGTAATTTTTTTTTACAATAATTTAATGTCTTCAAAACTCATCAAAATTAGCTACAAGATCACTATTTGAAAGGCCCAAAACTAAATGGACTGAATAAGGGTTTGAAAAAAGGACCAATACGAAGGGCCATTCAGGCCTAAAACTGAATTACATACCAAAATAACCGAACTAATTCGATATCAGTAAAAATAATTCCGGTACTTAAGATAATTTGATATTGGTATCAGCAATTGAAATTGGGTAACTGAAAATAATGATACGGTATTCAGTTTGGCAATACGGTTCAGTCACCCCTATCCAGGACAATCTCTCCATCCAAGCATATAGGAAGACTTTGAAGTTATTCCAAAATGGAATAATTCACATAAAAAGTTATGAAACCTTTCTTCAAGAATGCAACTATTTTTACTTACTTTTACACATGCTGCAGCCTCTGCTGAAGCTTCACCACTAACATGAGGAAGAGCTTCCAATTCATATTCTAAGTCACTATCGTCATCCTGCAAGACAGAGTTCATCATATGCAAAATATATGGTCATGACCTGTATAGGCTTCAAAATAGCGTGAGACAGGTTTCTTGTGCATGCATTTACGTAGCAACAACAAAATCATGTGACAATTGCATATCTATTTTCATTAGAAGTGGTCCAGTCCATGGTAGTACTTAATACAATTACCATTTAAACAGAGTCACATCAATGAGTGATACTCGCATTATATATGTAGGATTGAGTTAAAAAAAAGGGGGGAAGGGCAAATATACAAGAGGGGACACATTGATTGCTTGCCTTAGGTGATCACAGAAAAGGAAATAAATTCGTCTGTCAATACAGACTGAGATGAACTCCACCTAGAGAGAGAGAATGAGAGAGAGAGAGAGAATGGCCAAATCAAGCGCATTTCAGTTTAATGACTAGACATTTTACCCCCTAAAAGAAAGCTGATAAGACTTCGACAATGATTTAGAAAGAAAATGTTTTTAGTTCAAAAATCTGTCTTATTACAGTGACTCCAGCAATCAAAACTAGTGTGTCTACAACGAACGATTATTACACCAAAGTTACCTGGAATGCAGTACAGGTGCAAGGTGTGAGGTACGTGACTTTGTCAGATACACGGTACGAGGGAATAGGCTTAGTTGGATCGCTATATGGGATCACGGTACGTTGGGGGTACGTTAATGTGGGTCGATATATAAATATATATAGTAAATAAAACATATATTATGACTAACAAATTACTTGTTTATTTTGGATAGATTAGGATTTGTAAGCCGACTTATAAAAGAAACAAAAAGGAAAATTTGAATGATCAGATCCCATTAAGAAAAGGAAATTAACGTCACGGGTTTGGGACTTTGGGTATTGGGATACATTAATTTGACAATATATAATAATTTACTATAACATCATGCTGGCCTAATTCCTGACCCCACAAATAAATTAATGCTGACTTCCTAACCTAGAAAAGCTACTCTCTCCCGCTGTTTTATTCTTAAAAGTATATTAATATTATAAAATCACTTTTCTTTCAAAACAGAACCCATCTTCTTTCCAGAAACATGTTGACTGCAACATAGTCTTCTTCACTCCCCCTACTTTCTCGTCGAGGGCAACAACAACACCCAAAGACAGACAGCGTGCGGTTCTCTCTCCTCTCGGCAGTGGCCGTTCTCTCTCAACTATGGGGGCCATTCTCTCTCCTTTCTTTATCTTCTTTCTCCGTTGGCTTATTATCAGAAGCTATATGTATGTGGGATCCCTGCTTTTCACGTCGCGCAATTCGGATCGTGAACGCACAGCGGTTGGGTCGCACAATCCAAAACGTAGTTCTAGGGGGAGCGAACCAGGTAACCATGTACTACACAATCCAAAACGTAGTTCTAACGGTCAATAATGACACAAGACAAACTTCAAATTTCTAAATTGTTTCTCAATTACGTATATATATTGAAATATTATTACAAATATAACCCCATTTATACACTTGAGACGATGTGCCCATATTTTATGACATACTACAACACCTTCCTCTCCAACTGAACAGTTAAAACGACCGTGTAGTTTTGCTTTAATAAAATATTAGCTAGATAATATTTTAATTTTACAGAATGATACACTATTTTTGTATATCTACCATCTAGAATATCACATTACAGCAAATGTTGTCAACTATTTAATTTGAAAATTTGTTAAATAGTGAAGCTTACAACAAACAAAAATATAACTTGTCTAATTTCAATAGCATATGGCTGTTTGTTTCTCTACAAGAAAAGAATATTTGTATTAAAAGGCACCAAGGGGGCACTATCATGTACAAAAGGAACTATCTACGAGCAAAAAATCTATAAACTCAATAAGATTGTCTTTATTCACAAAATAGTTCCAACTAAACCAAAACTTAAGAGTGTCATATGTAGTTTTGGCTAATAGTTACCACAATTCCTATACCCACCATGGAATCGCGATCATGATCCTACATTCCTACGTGTCGTTTTGTGGTATATTCTTACATCAAAATCCTAAAATTGGTGACCCAAATTTTTCTTAAGACTTTTAGCTAAAAAATTCTAGACAAAATAATGGAATAAGAGAATGCCCATACTCTATTTTCAAATCTATGTTTCCTAATATTTTGTTTATTGACTTCACTATTTTATCAAAACTTATTTTGCCTTTTTAACTATTATTATACACACAATTCTATTTAAATTGTACTCATAAATAAATCTAATATCTTAATTTTATATATGTATAGTAAATCATTTAAGTCTACTCCCAACATACCGCAGTCCTGTATCCATACCACAAACCAAGCCGTACCAAGTTCTTGATAACTACACTATGGCTGTCATATGTTGATTTACTATATATTAAAATACTTCACTCTCAGAAACTGACCCACAATTTTATAAAATCACCACCCATCCCTCCCCTTACTCTCTAATTTCATTGTATTGTATGGAAAATAAGCATATAAAACTAATTTCTCTTTCTCCGATACTATTTGAGTTCTTACTGCTGGTTAGGCATGCATATTTTGGTCAGGAATGCTAATAATCTGCCTTTCCCAAAGTTTTATACATCATGGTTTGACCTATTTGATTCACAAACTACTTTGTTTTATAATACAAACTACTATACCATACTACTGAGCCTCTCAGGAGTTTCTACGGTCTTCCACTCCGACCATTACTACTTGAGCTAAAATCCAAGGAACCCCACAAGTTCTTTCAGGATGGACCATAAGCAATTTACCAAATCAAACTTGTTTCGATGAGATGGCAGTGATGCCAAAATTTAACATGCTAAGTCAGAGATCTGAGACACATTTCTTTTACACCAAAAGCCAAGATGTGTTTCCACAGTTCAAATTCCTTAGCCATTAATGTTTCTATACAGTTTCAACCATAGTTACTAGTATCCCTATATCCTTTTGGAATCGCAATTCGAATCCTACGTTTTAATTCATGCTACGTTCGTGCACTCGATCCCTATCAAGTCTTTTAGCTAAAACAAAAAAAAAAAATCTAGACACAAAAGAGAAATAAAAGAATGCTTATATTTTATTTTTAAATTTATATTTTCTAATATTATTTTTATTGACTTTACTACTTTGTCAAAACTCGTTATATCTTCTTAATTATTATTATGCACATAACTCTATTTAAATTGTACTCATAAACACATCTAATTTCCTAATTTTAACTTGCACATAGTAAACCAATTAAGTTACCCCCAAAGGATAACATACCACGTTCCCTAAATATGGTTCAACTTTCCAAAAACGCTCACCAAGTGCCATACGTAACCTGTATATAACAATTAATGGTTTATCACACATCAAATCTCAAATTTTCCAATCAAATAGTAGAATCCCGATAATATCCATGCCTAAACTATGGAATCCGCACCATGTATTAATTCCCATGAACACCAAGAACTGAAAACTAAGCATATGATGTATTCAACAACTAAGTATGCATATAAACAAACATTTCATCAACACAAACACACACATTCCAATCTATTTTAGAAGCTTCAATTTGAAGGGGAGTGCAAAACTAACCCGAGGTTCAGTCCCATCTTCCAATTCAAGCAATGAATCACGATAAGATAAATGCCTCCATAGCATCTGGTACTCCCTAGCATTAGAAATCCCAGTAGAGGTCTTCTTCACCAGTGCATTCCAATCGAGCTTCACGCCTGGATACTGGGCCACTTCCTGCAGCAATGCCAGCACCGTAGTCGCCGTATATCTGCCCAAGAACAAACCACACACCAAGAAGAAAACACTCAATAAACCAAGAAGAATTATTGAACGTGGAGATTTCTGAGAGATTGTAGAGAAAAACCCACACCGAACAAACACATCAATTTATAAACTAATAAAACAAAAAAGATAGGAACTTCCACAAATAAAGCATATAGTAACTGAAAGGAATGAATGAAAGTAGAAACCTTTGTAAGACAGTGGAGATATTTTCTTCGCTGATAAATCCTTTTTTCTGCTTCTTAGTTTTCGCAACCATTTTGGTGCTTGTGGTAAAATTGCATATTAAGAGCGAATGAAACTAGAGCAATCAATCAATTCACCCAAAACCCTAATAAGGGTTTTAGAGAGAGAAACTAAAGACTCTAGAGGGAGAGAGGGAGAGAGAGCGTATTGCTCGCTAGAGGAGAAGAAGAAAAAGAAGAAAGGAGGTGGAGGGGTGCACAGACGGAGAGTAGAATGTGACCGACCGTTGAGGAGCGTGTAGTCACGCGCCTGACAGGGTTTTAGTGGAGAAAGACAATTGGGGGGTTTTGAAGAATACCGAAAAGGAGATAAACGGCGAATGATGGAGCAGGTGAACCTGGGGGCTGAAGAAAAATCTTTGCTTTGTGAAATGACGAGTGTTTTAGGAAGCTATTAATTAGGGGCAAAACTCAAATGAAAAGTTGTTTATGGTGATTGTTCTGGTGATGAAGTGATCAAAAGTTTTTAGACTTTGATTGGTTTTGTTATTTTGAATAATCATTTCTGGTGATTGAGATGTATAAAATGGTGATTTAAGGGTTCGAAACTGCATATATTTGTAATTTGCCGAAATAGGTAAATAAATGCCATGCGAGTAATTAGCTGTTTAATTTGATACAAATTCTTGCCAAATTCAACAACTACGGTCTAGTTTTCCAGCGTTAAACAGCTAGTAGTATTATAAAATATGAAAATATACTACTCTTATGCTGCAACAACATTCATTCATGTTCCGCCTATCAATAACGATATCTGTACAATAAAAAAGGTTAACAAATTTAAACGTGAAGATGGAATAATGAACAAATTTAAACGTGAAATAGAATAATGAAAAAATATCACATGATGTCATGCATGAAAAAAAATGAGGTTTTAGTTTTCTGTAATAATTATTCCTCGAGTTTTTCATAATTATAATTCAAGCTTCATGGCAATTATGTTATCAAAATGTGTAGATCGTTTTTGTTGTACATTTATCATTACTCTTCATGTATATAATGAATCCACGTGCAGGAACATGAAGAGATAAAATAGTATATTCTTTTTTTTCTCTTATCAGTGGTTATAAATGTTATTAATACATGATTAGATATGTTAGGAACATGTAAGAATTCCTCATATATTAGTGTTGTTAGGATTTTGGTTTAATTACTCACAAAGAAGACTTCTAATTGGTTTGAAAAAAGTTGTTTCATATTTTATAGTTGTTTGTTCTAATAGGAATGGTAGTAATTTCCTATTAGATACTGTTTGTCCTAGTAGTAGTAGAAGTTTTGTTCTTTTCCTATTAGCATTAAGAGAATTTCTTCTATATAAAGGGGGTCTAGAGAAGATTTGAGACACCGTCATAATTCTCATATACATTATAAACTAGAGAGTTTTATTACTAAAGATAGGATGAGAGCTTTGGATGTATTGAGGCTTGGGGTTGTTAAGTAGAGATGACATTTACAATTAGAGCTAGGTTAAGAGCTTTTATTGTATTAGAACTTTGGGGTGAGAGTTTGACAACCTTGCTCTTCTTAAAGTTGTAATTGAAAATTAATAAAGCAGTTGGTTTGTTGGTATATGTAGGTAAAGAGGTTACCGAACCACGTTAATTCTTGGTGTTCTTGCTCTTGATTTTATTTGCCTATTTAATTGTTGTGAATGTGTTTTTTGTCTAAAATTTGAGTACATGTATATTAGATGTAAAATCCCAACAAGTGGTATTAGAGCCAGGTTCTAACGGCAAAAATACAAAAAATAGGCATAATTAACATTGAGCTATTTGATGAATTGGAGATGAAAGAATGTATGATTAGCTTTCTCAATTCCGTTATCACTAATTTGTTGAGTAATATGTTGACAGAGACGAAGTACTTGCCACCGGAAAAGATGACATAGTCACGATGTTAATAGTGGGAAAGGAAGTTTGGATGGATGGGGAGATTTTTGTGGTACCTCCAGAAAGAGATAAGTTGAAGAAGCCAAGTGTATTCGAGGTTGAAGAATTGTTCATGATTATATCAAGAGAAGATCCAGACAAATTGAGCGAATAGAGCACTTCAAGGAAGGTGGAGGAAAGATCAAGATCTAAGTCTCTAGATTTTTCAAATAAGAAGTGCATCTACAATGAGGAAGAGAAACACACAGAATTGCAAAGTAAGGCCACGGTGGTGGACTTTGAGAAGTTGAGTAGAATGAAATAGAGTGATAATGGAAAGGCTAATGAGGATGATGAGATGCGAGTTCTTGATGCTTCAAAGGTAGTTATGACAGATACCGTGAACGAAGAAAGCCCGTACGTGTTGAATAAGAGGATGATTGCTTCGAAGAGTAAGCGGATGAGATGGGAAGACCAAAAGGAACGATCGCACCAATCAAAGAAGAAAGTCAAATTTAATGATGAGGTGGAGAATTTAAGACAAGGTAGAGATTTTTTAGGATATTGGCTCAATTCCCCACAACGAAGACTTCTAATTGGTTTAGGAAAAGTGATTTCCTATTTTATAGTTGTTTGTTCTAATAGCAGTGGTAGTAATTTCCTATTGGATATTTCTTGTCGAAGTAGTAGTAGAAGTTGTTCTTCCTATTAGTATTACAAAAATCTCCTCTATATAAAGGGGGTCTCAGAGAAGATTTGAGATACACTCATAATTCTCATATACATTGTAAACTATAGGGGCTTATTAATAAAGCTAGGATAAGAGCTTTAAGTGTATTGGGGTTTGGGGTCGTCAAGTAAAGAGAGCACTTACAACTAGAGCTAGGTTAAGAGTTTTAGTTGTATTGGGACTTTGGGGTGAGAGTTTGATAACTTTTCTCTTCTTAAAGTTGTAATTGAAAATTAATAAAGCATTTGGTTTGTTAGTGGATGTAGACAAAGAGGTTGCTGAACCACATTAATTCTTGGTGTTCTTGCCCTTTATTTTATTTACCTATTTATTTGTTGTGGTTGTGTTTTTTGTCTAAAATTTAAGTACGTGGATTTTAGAAGTAAAATCCCAACAAGCGCATTATTTTCATTTTTCATTTCTTTTTTTGGTAGATTAGCAGGAAGATGGTTCAAATTTGAGTCTCTTATATGAAAGATCCGAAAGTGATCATTATATCAAAAGACTTAAGTCTTCGTTTTTCTAAAGGAAAAAAACATATATGTTTAGTAGTATAAAATTAAGGTTTAGAATTAGAATTGAGATAGAATCATAATTTTTTTCAACAATTTTACTGTTGAAAAAACTATGATTACATTTGATGTAGGGGAAAATTCTCCCATCCAATGACATTGTGACACATGGCAACTTCCAAGGGAAAAAGAGTAATTTCATAACCTAGACAAATCAATCAATCTAATTGTCACTTAGCAAATTGCATAATGGTAATTTTACACCAATGTTCTAGTTCTATTATGACACTCCAGCATATGGATAAACTATTGTCCAGCTTATGGATAAACTAGTATTTAAACAATCTAGCTTATGGATAATCTCGATCTTATCATGATACTTAGTGATCAATCACTCTCTTAATTGGACTATGGTCCAAAACACTATATAAGGATGCTCTCACCATCAAAAGGTACATTCAACTCTTAATCACAGCTCTACAATTTTCTCTGGCTTTCCTTTCACTCAAAAGCCTTATTTTCTCCGACGACTTTTTAGGTTTTCTCCTCGTTTTGTGTGTGTAAGTACCGCATTCTAGCTCTTTTACCACTTAGCAGATTTTCGACATCAACAAATTGGCGTCATCCGTTAGGACTTTCTTAACTTTGTAAGGTACAAAGAACTCATCTGTTACAATGTCGCTTAAGAACCCTACCAAGAATGCCACCGGTATCAGCTTAGTAGCCACACGAGTGTCCACTTGCAGCCAACAGTCTGGTTCATGGCTCCTTGTCATTTTAGAACATGTCACATCCGATCTAAACCATAATGAACCTTCTGATGGACAAACTAGGCATAAGCAACCTCCTCAGCTTGACCTAATAGACCTTGGTGTCTAAGAGAACTTGGAGGCACCTCTTGCACCAAACCCAACTGCTCTAGTAACCCAAGAGCAATTCTTGGAGCTTACCCAGCTTGTCACGAATCTAGCTGCCAGACTCAGGGGGCAAGCTCGTCCTCCTACACCTCTACCTCCACCTCAGCGAAGCCCTCGGCTGATAAGGAAAACTGATCTCAACAAATCAACTAGTAGTCAGTTTACTACCAGATCTACTCCTCATTCTGGGGCAAAGTCTCAAGATTTCTCCACCTCCAAGCCCTCTCTTGAGACTAAGTCTCGAGGTTTCTCTATCTCTAAAAGCTACACCGACTTGGATAAAAAATTGGAAGAAATGGACAAGAGGATAGGAGAAGTGTTTAAGGGAAGGAACACAAACATCTTAGACAAACTTATCTCTCAAGCTCTGTCTTTTACGAAAGAGATCCTCAAAGCTCCTCTCCCTTGACATTTTCGATTGCCAATTATAAAGGCCTACGATGGCTCCACGGATCCCATGGACCATCTCAAGCTCTATAAAACCATCATGATGTTGCACTGCCATTCTGATGCTGTCACATGCCGAGCCTTTCTCTGATGCTCAAGAAGGCCGCAAGCACCTAGTACTCACACTTGAAGCCTGGGAGCATTAGCTCTTTCAAGGAGCTCAGTCGTTCCTTTACAGCACACTTCCTCAGCAGTAAGGGACCTCGAAAAACTTCAAAAATTCTCATTAGTATTATTCAGCGAAAGAGAGAGAAGCTTTGAGAGTATACTTCACGGTTTAATGCCGCTACCTAAGAGATTTTGAACCTTGATCTGATAGTACAAACCTTAGCATTCAAGAAAGGACTCAAGTCTAGGTCCTTTAGCTCCAAGCTTACTAAGCACCCGCCAAAGGATATGAATGACATCTTTTCTCGAGCTGAAGAGTTCATTATTGCCAAAGACGATTAGGCTTTCCAAAAAGAAAGAGAAAGAAGAACAAAGAAAAGGAAAAAAAGACACCAATGAGCCAAAGGGCAGTACGGCAAAAAAGCTTTGTCAAGAGGGCAAGGCAAAGACCACGCCTCTCTTTGAAAGCTTACCCCACTTAATTCCTCTAAGATAAACATACTCATGCATGTTCAGGACCAGGACATTCTTCATTGGCCTCCAAAGCCACTCCACCCCAACGAGAACAACTATCAAACCAGGTGGTGCCACTTTCACAGAGATCATGGGCATGATACCTAGGAGTGTCACACTCTAAAAAACCAGATTGAATCCCTCATCAGTAGAGGGCATCTAAAAGAATACACTAGGCCTTATCAGTTCCAGATGATGGAGATCGCCCCCAACGAAGCCCTAGAAGTCTGTATAGGCAAACTGCCAAACAGTCGAGTCATGGTCGAAGTAATGGCTGAAGCCCTAGGCCCAGTCCTAGGCAAAGCCTCAGACTGAGTCCGAAGAGACATGGTCAAAATGATAGACACCCTCAAAGTGACCAAAGTCATATAACCATAGTTGCAGGAACCATCAAAACAATTTTTGGGGGACTAGCAGCAGGAAAGCAGTCCTTCCACACAAGGAGAGCATATGCCTGATCAGTGACATCAATCAACGAACCTCATAAGTGGGTCAACAAAAATCAAGTAATTTCTTTTATGGACGACGATTTAGAGGGGTTATAGACCCTCTATGATGATGTAGTGGTTGTCACACTTCTCATTGCCAACTACAATGTCGAGCAAATCTTGGCTGACAATAGAAGCTCAACAGACATTCTCAATTACGACATCTTCAAGAAGATGAAGTTAAAGGATGACCAACTCAAACCAGTTTCTTTCCCACTATATGGTTTCTTAAGGACGCTAGTGTTTGCTGAAGGTAGTATAATCCTTCCGGTCACCGCAGGAACAACTCTATAATTCACTACTGTAATGACTACGTTCTTGGTGGTTAAGCTCTCATCCTCATACAACGTGATCTTAGAAGATCGACACTTAATAAGATGAAGGCGATAGTCTCCACTTATCATTTGAAGATGAAAGTCCCCACGAAGCAAGGTGCAGGGGAAGTCCGAGGGAACAAACAAACTTTTTGATCTTGTTACTTGAACTCTATTAAGGCAAAAAAAAACTGAAGCCCTATCTTTGGAGATCGAGGACTTACAAGATGAGCTTAAGACTCCATGGGGCTAACCTATGGAAGAACTAATCTTTTTTTCCTTTGAACAAAATAGACACGAGGAGTGTACAGATTAGGTCCAGCCTCCCCAAGAACCTCAAAGAATCATTGATCTCTTTCTTCTAAATAATTCAGGATCTGTTGGCATGGTCGGCCTCTAACATGCCCAGGATTGATCTCCAAATCATCATCTATAGACTAAACATTGATTTTGATCATAAGCCCATCATTCAAAAGAAGAGGCCATTTACTCCAAAGTGGCAAGGCACCATAGAAGAAGAACTAGAAAAACTCATTATGGTTGACTTTATCCGAGAGGCCAACTACCTGGACTGGGTCATCAATGTAGTGATGATAAAGAAATCCAATGGCAAATAGAGGATATGTATTGACTTCACCAACCTGAATAAAGTCTGTTCAAAAGACAGCTTCTCTCTACCTAGGATAGACAACTGGTCGACACCACATCCAGATATGAGCTACTCAGTTTTATGGATGCTTATTCAGATTACAACCAGATCCTCATACAGGAGTTAGATCAGCCCAAGACTGCCTTTGTCATCGACCGAGGCTTATACTGTTACAAGTTAATGCCTTCCAGGCTGAAAAATTCAAGGGCAACTAATCAGAAGTTGGTCAACAAAAATTTCAAAGAACAGATCGGGAAGAACATGGAAGTGTACGTGGACAATATGTTGGTCAAGAGTGTTAAGGCCAAAGACCACGAATTTGACTTGGAGGAAGCATTTAGAATACTCTGACACCACCAAATCAGGCTAAACCTGAGAAAATGTGCTTTCAGAGTCACTTCCGAAAAATTTCTAGGCTATATGGTCACACAACGAGGAATAGAAGCTAATCCTGAGAAAATAAAAGTAATTTTATACATGACTTCTCCCTGAAACATCAAAGAGGTACAAAAGTTAACTGGGTATATGATTACACTAACATGCGATTACTATGAAGATGAGGTGTTGATCCCACGAGGAAAAGTGAACTACAAGAGAAAGTGTAAACCTTAACACGAAACGATGAAATTCAAATGAGTAAATCTTTGTTTTACGAATGAAGCTATATGAGAGAGTTGTTAAAATATGATGAAGGATTCAATAAAGAAATAACAAGGTTCCAGGAATCCTTCATAAGTTCATTGCCTTATCCCTATCTTGACTCAATAGTTTTATCTCGATTGCTGGTTTCACATCCCAAATAAGCAATCAATAAATATTCAATCAAACCATATAAACATACTAATGTAATTGCTACAAATTACTCTTTAGTTGCGATTCAAGCACATATGACCTATCTTATAGATTGTCAAGAAATGACAATATATTTCAACAATAATACCGCAGTAATGGACAAATCTATAAGATGAATCTACCGAAATCAATCACATCTAACAACTTAACATAAAAAGAGCTTGACTAGACTTATATGGAAGAGAAAGATGCAATTACCGGATTAAGAGTAAATCATCTCATTCTTACTTAATCAATGAGTAAATCATAAACAATGTTTAACAATGAATCCATACAACTAAATCAAGAATAAAAATAAGAACAACTACACATAGGAATTTATCCTTTTGCCTTGCTGGGAGATTAGTTGGACATTAGTCTCATGCTTAATCACCTAAAATGGACAAGAATGCGTTTTCTCTTGATTCCAACCTCTTTTTCAATCAAACCTAAGTGTTCTATTAATACCCCATAAGGTTCAAGGGTATTTTCGGGTCAAGAAATGTCATTAAAGCCCTATTTAGGTCATGAAACAGAAACAAGGGATCGTGCTTGCGTCGCGGCACAGCCTGGTCCAGGGCGCGATGCCACCCTGAATCCTGGCTTTGTGGAGGCTCTGTAGGCCGCGACACATAGCCTTGAGTCTAGCCTCTAGCTCAAAAGCTGATGGTATTGGTAGCCGTGGCTCAAACCTTGGCTCGCCGCAGCATGGAACCCTAGAAATGGATTTCTCTTCATTTTGTCCTTCCAAAACCATTCCTTCACTACGATATGCATGGAATCTTCATGCTTTAAGCAATGTTAGCTTTTCCATCTCTTTTAAACTCAAAATACTTGAAAATGCATCGAAATAAGTCAATGAACCAAGAATGACACTTTAGAATTATTAAGGCATAAATGTGTAATTCAGCCCTAAATCAACCCTAAAGTGCTAACAAATAAATACTATTAAGATGCATTTTATGACTCTCATCATAACCCCCAACTAGCTTATTGCTAATCCCTAGCAATTCAAGTGAAAAAGATATGAGATGAATTCTAAATTAGAAATCAAAACAAAATAAAGCAATGTTAGTGTTAATCCAAGAGTAATTCAACTTTTTGTCTTAAAAATCGCACATAACACACAACACATAGAATTATTAAATATCACCCAAGTCCAAAAACAATGCAAACATCAACCTCAAAATCGTTATTGATTCTTAACATCCATCTTACCACAAACCGTTAATCCAAACACCCGGATGATTTTATGTACAAGATTCATGAATACCAGTCTTGGCCTCTAAAAACATATTAAATTGTGTGACATCAATCACAAATCAAACTCAATAGGCTCACTTTTCAAATCACTCTCCACTAATGTAGAAAAATCACACTACATTGGATCACTAGGTCTTTTATAGGCTTGTAATGTTAGGCTAAGGCAAAGGTCAAGAAAGAATGGGAAGGATTAAACAAGTAAAAGAAATCAGTCTCTTAATTTAAACACAACCACTTTAAGCACTAGATAACCTTACTTCAACACCCATCTCATTCAACCATTTTTCGAGCATTTCTCTCAATAATTCACCCTTTTTTTTTCTTCTTTCTTTACCAAAATATCTCTTCTTTATATATATATATATATATATATATATATATATATATATATATATATATTTCCACTCTTAGTCCTCTTAAGTGCTTCTCAACAAATGTGTATAGCTAAGTTCTTTTAAAAGAATGGTAAGGATAAAATATTTTTTGGCTCATAAAGGTAAGTAAATGGGCTATCGAAAGAAACAAGGCTATTTTTTTTTTTTTTTAAGAAAAAGGCTCAAATGGTCCAAAGATGGCCTATATCATATCATAAGTAGTGTGCATTCTAGGATTTCACCTTAAGCGATTATCAAATAAGTTATAGAGCTTGTCGAGACCGCAAACGTATTCACAAAACAGTCGCACATAAAACTTCTCTAAATGCTTTAGACTAATCATGCAATCTTATCGCAAACTAGAGTCTCAAACAAAATGAATATCGACACTTAAAATTATTCTCAAACCGAAGCAAGATTTAACTTCTTCTAAACGCTATATTCTATCTCAATTAAACTCATATTATTGACATGTAAATTAACTCCAAAGCTAACACAAAACATATATATATATATGTATATATATATATATATATATATATATCCTAACAAACAAATTAAAACTACAAAGGGAAAACAACACCAAGCAATTCAATAGTATGGAAAAAGAAATGTGTTTCCTCCACCTCCAACTTAAGATAAGCATTGTCCTCAACGTGAAAGCAAAATAAAATGAAACTCCATTTTTAACCAAAAGTACGAGGGAAAATTGTGCACGACCATTTGATCTCCATACCGTTCCTCTTTTTGAAATTTCGATCTCTAACATAGAACAAAACAAACAAAAAGAAGGAAACTACGGTGTAACATTAAGATTCCCACCGAATGTTAGGTTAGCACATCAAAACTACATAAATAACTAAAAATGAAAGGTGAAGTACAAAAAATAAAAATAACAAAAAGTTAATCCAATATAAAAGTTAATACAGTCATCCGATAATAAAATAAAATAACGTAAAACGAAACAAACAAAAGACAACCCAAAATCTAATCGTCCATGTCATCGTCCTCTTCTTCCTCCTCTTCATCGTCCTCTGGAGCTGGATCAAAAGATGAACTCAAATAGGGTGGCAAGGTGGGAAAGTCATCCATATCACAACCGGTGGCGGAGGTAAGGTGTTGGTACATCTGACCAAAAGAAGAGTAAACCCCCGCTTGATAATCTGTTTGCCTGGCCAAGAATCATTCCTGACGATCAAACCTATCCTGCAAGAATTTCTGGTGCTCATCAAATCGAATCTCTAAACGCTCCAGCCTCTCTGTAACAGTCAGAGACCTAGGAGGAGGAGGGCTGTTCCCTCTCCCGGAGCTTGTGACCTTGATGCCTTAATTACATTGAGTAATCCATCATCGATAGGTTTCTTTGGGTGCTATGCTTCCTCATCACTACTGTACTGGACGTCGGCTCGGATACATAATTGGGTAATTAAAGAGGGGAAGTATAGACCAAGCTTTTGTCTCACAGTATGGATGATAGAATTAAACATTATTTGACCCACATCAATCGTCATACCCATCAAAATGGCATATATAAGAATAGCCCTCTCAACAGTAACATCACTATAATGCGTAGTAGGCCTCATCCTCTGACACACAAAATATTGCCAAGCCCGAGCATTGACAGTCAAAGAAGTGCCAGGCAAGGTCTTAGGATTACCACCTGACATTTTCCAAGTCGTGCTTGGAATATAGAGTGTGTTACAAACCGCATCATAGTCAACATTAGACAAATAAGCAGAATATTCGTTGTTCTCTATGTCGGGTAGCCCATAAAATCTATCAATGGATGTACTACAAAAGGAAACTGTTTTCCTTCTAACCATCACTTTGCCATTTCTATGCTCTTCAACATTGGCATAAAACTCTCTAACCACATTAATAAGGGAATTAGGTGGTTGTCTCCCAAATGCACCCCAATTCCTATCACTAATCATCCTAAACAAAGTTGGGTTTCCTCTCTCTATGATAGTGAAACCTCTTTCAGGAATAGGTCTCCTAGCATGCATCAAACTAACATACCTCTCACTAGCATTGTGACTAACAAATTTAATCTTATCATACTCTTAAGATTTTTTCCCCCTTTGTCTCTTAGTTTTAGGTGTCATTTGAACTAATTTCTAAGACAAGAGAACTAAATCAAATTCAACCACTTAAATATCATAAATCCACAACAAAGAGAAGGAAATTGATCTTACTTGATGCCCAAAGTTGGAGAGAAGACCCAAAAACTTGAAATCCTCTTGAAAACCCAAAATACCTATTAGAACCAAGCTTTTTGGAGAAATTTGCAGCAAAATTTGCAATATAAGTGAGTAATTCTTCAAGGAATTGTGTTAGAATCAAGAAATAGTGAGAAAAAGGAGATAAGTAAGGGTGGATTTGGAGAGAGGATGAGAGAGAGAGAAGAGGGGCTATTTCTTTTCAAAGGAAAATGTAGAAGAAGAAGTGAAAATGGCTTTTTTAAGGTGCTATCACGGGTGTGCGCTGCAGCTCAGTGACCTAAGACCCAAATTGCCTTGCTGTGTGCCACAGCGCGCTGGGCTAGGCTAAAAATTTGTGTGGGTGCTGTAAGGTGAGGCGCACGGGCCTGGGCTGCGGTGCGCTGGGCTGAAAATTTGTGTGGGTGCTGTGAGGTGAGGCACACGGGCTTGGGTCGTGGTGCGCTGGGCTGAAAATTTGTGTGGTTCTAGTGGGCTGTCCAAATAAAAGGGGTATATAAAAAATGTAAATTAACATTACTAGAAATGAACCTAAACTAAAAATTAAATTAAATCCAAACGAAAATTAAACTTTAAACTAAGATAGACTCAATTAAAAACAAAAATTAGAAAATTAACAAAGACTTAACAAAATTAAAACTAATGTACAATGGAACGAAAGTACTCGATTAAGAAGCATAAACTGGGGCTACCAAAGAGATCTCTTTGGGGCTATCTTTAACACGTTCATGTTCCAAGTAGAGCTTCAACCTTTGACCATTAACTCAAAATGCACGACTGTCGGAAGGATCTTCAACCTCAACTACTTTATTGGGAAAAACACTCTTCACAACGTAAGGTCCCTTCCATCATGATCTCAATTTTCCCGGATGGAAGTGTTACTGCGAGTCATAAAGGAAAACTTTGTTACCTTGCTCAAAATTTTTTCGAAGTATTTTCTGATCATGCATCGCTTTCATTCTTGACTTTAAGTCCTTAGCATTATCATAGGCATCATCCCTCAACTCCGCAAGTTCACAAAGTTGCATTTTCCTCTCGGACATCTTCAAGTTAGAGTTAAAATTCTGAATATCCCAATATGCTCTGTGCTCAAGTTCTACCAGTAAGTGACATGCTTTGTCGAATACTAAGCGATAAGGAGATACTCCAAGAATCATCTTGTATGTTGTCCGGTACGCCCAAAGTGCATCCGATAGGCGCAAGGACCAATCTTTTCGGTTCGGATTCACCGTTTTTTCAAGTATTTGCTTAATCTCCCTATTTGCTAATTACGCTTGGCCATTGGTTTGTAGATGATAAGCTGTAGAAACCTTATTGGTGACTCCATACCTGCGCATTAAAGCCTCAAAAGAACGGTTAAAAAAATGTGACCCTTGATCACTAATGATAACATGTGGAGTGCCATACCTAGATAAGATATGATCTTTAAGAAATTTAACAACAACTGTATTATCATTAGTGCGGCAAGGTATGGCTTCAACCCATTTAGAAACATAATCAACGGCAAGCAAAATGTAAAGATACCCAAAAGAAGGTGGGAATGGTCCCATAAAACCTACCCCCCAACAATCAAAGATTTCTACCACTAAGATCGGGTTGAGAGGTATCATATGACGGTGGGACAATGAACTTAACCTTTGACATCTTTCACATGATCGATAAAACTCATTAGCATCATTGAATAAAGTAGGCCAATAAAAACCACATTGCAAAATTTTTGCGGCTGTCTTTTTAATAGAAAAATGGCCACCACTAGCACAGGTATGACAAAAAGTTAACACACTATCAACTTCCATATCTAGAATGCATCTTCTTATTATTTGGCCGGGGCAATATTTAAAAAGATAAGGGTCATTCCAATAAAAATTCTTTACCTCAACCAAAAACTTACACTTATCTTGTGCACTCCATGTGGATGGGACTTGATGGGAAACCAAGTAGTTTGCAATGTCGACATACCATGGTGTGTGACCAAGGACAGAAAATAAGTTCTCATCCAGAAAGGCTTCCCGAATGGGCAAAATGTCAGCATCATTCTTAAAGTCCAAGCGAGATAGATGATCCGCTACAACATTTTCCACCCCCTTCTTGTCTTTGATGGTTAAGTCAAATTCTTGCAAAAGCAAAATCCAACGTATCAAATGGGCCTTAGCATCCATTTTTGAGAAAAGAAATTTAAGAGCCGAGTGATCTGTGAATATAGTGATAGGTGAACCAATCAAGTAAGAGCAAAATTTATCCAATGTGAGTACTACTACTAGTAATTCTTTCTCGGTTGTGGTGTACATCATTTGAGAATGATTCAAGGTTCTACTAGCATAATAAACAACAAATGGTTTTACCTCCCTTCTTTGTCCTAGAACAGTCCCTACAACATAGTCACTAGCATCACACATAATCTCAAAATGCAAAGTAAAGTCCAGTGATTGCATAATAAGGGCGGTTGTAAGCTTAGAGATAAGTTTCCTAAAGGCTTGCTCACATTTGGGCTCCACTTAAACTCAGTATCCTTCATCAAGAGGTTACATAAGGGTCTAGATGTAGCGCTAAAATTTTGAATAAACCTTCTATAAAACCTAACACGCCCTAAGAGAGACCTAACATCTTTAATATTCTTAGGAGTGGGTAGTTTAGAGATCAATTCGGTTTTCGATTTATCCACTTGTATCCCTTTTTTGGAGACAATATGGCCCAAGACTATTCCGGAAGACACCATAAAATGACACTTCTCCCAATTAAGCACAAGCCCCTTCTCTTCACACTTGCACAAAACATTTTTCAAATTAGATAAACATGAATCAAAAGAAGTTCCAAACACGGTTAAATCATCCATATACACTTCCACACATTTTTTAACCATGTCACTGAAAATACTCATCATGCATCTTTAAAAAGTAGCAGGTGCATTACACAAACCGAAAGGCATTCTTTTAAAAGCAAAAGTACCAAAAGGACAAGTAAAGGCGGTCTTCTCTTGATCCTCTAAGGCAAATCCTATTTGGTAGTATCACGAATACCCATCTAAAAAATAATAGAAAGGATGATCAGCCACCCGTTCTAAAATTTGATCTATGAATGGGAGAGGAAAATGGTCTTTTCGGGTAGCCAAATTAAGTTTCTTATAATCTATACACTTTCACCACCCGGTCACTACATTAGTTGGTACTAACACTCCCTTTTCATTTTCTACCACGGTCACCCCAACTTTCTTAGGAACTACTTGGGTTGGACTAACCCACTTACTATCCGATATTGGATATATAATTCCCGCATCCAACAGTTTTAAGACTTCTTTCTTAACTACCTCTTTCATAGTTGGATTTAGCCTTTTTTGTGGGAACAAATTAAGGGGCTAACACCTTTTATGCCAGCCATGGGCCAACCTATTGTAGATTTATGTTCTCTTAACAAATTCAACAATTGATCACATTACACATCACTAAGTTTGGAAGAAATAATAACCAGAAAGGTATCACCTGGGCCTAAAAAAACATTTTGAGTCCTTTAGATAGTGGAGCTAGATTAAGAGTTTGTGTCTCATCGAAAGAGGGTTTGGGTGCCTTCCTTTCTTTAGGCAACTCCTCAAAGCATGGTTGCCATGATTTCTTAATAAATCCTTGTGACTTATCAAAAACATCAACAACATTAATGGCATGAGGATAAATGGAAGAATCATCAAGATCAAAATTATTAAGAAGGAATTCCAAAGAGTTAGAATTATCTTTAATGTACTCATCCTCCAAAATAAGCTCATCAATCATATAAGTGTCGAAACACTAATCCTCTTCATGTGGTTGCCTTGAGACTCGAAAAACATTCACCTCTAGAGTCATATTTCCAAATGATAATGTCATTAGGCCATTCCTACAATTAATGAGGGCATTGGCAGTGGCAAGAAATGGTCTTCCAAGTATCAAGGAATTTTTGACTCCATATTGACAATAGAAATGGTATCTAAAACCAAAAAGCCAACGGGATAATATAATTTGTCAATTTGCAATAAAACATCTTCCACAATACCTCTTGGTTTTCTTACCAATCGATCCGCTAGTTGAAGTACCATGGAGGTCAGTTTGATCTCACCTAGACCGAGTTGCAAGTAAATGGAGTATGGCATGAGGTTCACACTAGCCCCCAAATCTAGTAATGCTTGGCCACAAGATCTGTTCCCAAGTTGGCAAGCCACCGTTGGACAGCCCGGATCTTTATACTTGGGTGGTGTCTTGCTATCAATTACTACACTTGCTTGCTTTGTTAAGAATGTTGTATTCTTCACATTATACCTCCTCTTGAGTGTGCATAGATCCTTAATGACTTTAGCATATGTAGACTGAGGTTTCAACCCAAGAAGGAGGGTGAATTGGGTTTTAAAAAACTTTTTGCGGATTTAACACAAGTTTATAAAACAGATAACACAACAAGCATATAAACAAGTAATATGTGCTGTAAATAAAGAGTTTAAGGAATAGAGGATGCAAACTCAATTTATAGTGGTTTGGCAATATCAGAATCGTTTCGACCCTACGTCCACTCTCTTCAAGGAACCTCCTTGAAGTAATCCACTAAGAAACTTAGTTGTACAACTTCACGGCTGTTGCACAAACCTTACAATCCCTTCCTCTCAGAAGCAAAACCCTTTCCTTTCGGAAGCAAATCCCTTCATTTCATAAGCAAATCCCTTCCTTTCGGAAGCAAATCCTTTTACAACAAATAATGTAAAGAAAACAGTAGAGAGATAACAATAGAAGCTTATACAACTGAATAATATCTCTCTTTCTAAGTAAAGCTTAAAGAATGACTCAACAATCAATTTTTCAAAGCTTTTGAGTATCAATGAGTGAAAACTTGTTTGAATGTGTAATACTCTATTTCTAAATGCTTAGTAGTGTGGGTTTAAATAGCCTTGATGTAATATATCCGTTCTGAATTGATTTGGTACGCTTTTGTACATCAAATGTACAGCTCTGGCGCCATAACAGTCATATTTTTTGAATAACCAATCGATTGGGTCCACTTTAAAAATCTCATTTTTAAGGCTATTGAAGGTACTAGTCGACTGGGTATGACTTACCAGTCAACTGGGAAACTTCTGCCCAAAGTACCAGTCGACTGGGTTGTTCTTACCAGTCGATTGGGAAACTTCTATCCAGAACACCAGTCCAGAACACCAGTCGACTGGTATGAAGCATCCAGTTGACTGGGAACATATTGACCTTTATACTAGAAGACTGGTATAAGTATCCAATCGACTGGGTTGCTTTAACAACCCAGTTTTCATGTGTTTGAATAGATTTTAACTTTAAAAAACATTTGTTTAAAAAGGTTATGTTAAAATATTTTTTCAAAAAGAGCCATTGGACAAGCTAAATAACTGAACAAGTGAGACTACAACTTGTTTTAATACCATAGACCTATTCTAGTTCTTCTCTCTTCACTTGATATTTGATTCGGGTTGAGTTCTTGCACTTTGATTCTTGGTTGAATGCTCTTATTGCTTAATACACTTAGATAGCATCGTTAGTATAAAAGGAGTTATGTTTTGTCATCATTAAGATAAAGGTGAGGGTCAACAATCTCCCCCTTTTTGATGATGACAAAACTTATGAGAAACAAAAACAGTTAAGAAACTAAGTGTTGGATTTTTTTTTGGAAAATCGGGCAGAGTCTCCTCTAATTTTTGAATAAAACCAACCTGAAAAAGGATCAAATGCAGTTCATATATAACTTAACCAACCAAGATAACATATATAATCATATTCTAATATCTTTGGAGCAATGCTCCCCCTAAAACTATGCATTATCTTGAGTTTACACTTAATTTTCACATTCTCATTTTTCTCCCTCGTTTTGACAATAGCAGAAAAGGGAGTAGGAAACTAAAAAATAAGCTGTATACCTACTATAATCATCAAGAATATGTATAAACAAACTTGTATGAGAAAATTTGACATCATTCGGAGTTTAGAAGCCTTCCCGAGAAGAACCGAAAGTTTCTATACAAGCAGAAGCAGTTTTAATTCATATATCTGAATTTAAGGAATTATAAAGCATGCAGTAGACATATGTAAAACAAGTATATGAGGTAGATCAAAATCTAAACATAAGTCATAATCATATATATAGAGTAAAATTCTATACAAGGTAGGCTTCGTAGAGCCGAAACAGAAGTACAAAATAAAGAAACTACATGGAGATATGTTCGTGCTAAGAACAATGAAAAGGTTTAGAGCAAGTACATCAAAAAAAAGATAGGAAAGCGACTCATGGAGTGGGAGAGTCTGAGCTATCATAAATGAGATCCTAAATCTTAGCCAGAGAACTCTCGGTGCGCTCTCAGTGCAGCTCAAAGTCATCCCAAAGAGTCTCCATGGAGGAGCTCAAAGTCTGGAATCTGAACTACATGGTCAGCTGGAGGCTCGTGATAGCCTAAGGTAGATCACCATACCCAGCCTGACCAGCACTCGAGTTACCCAGAGGAGGTGCTCAGGCATCAGTATCCATATGAGCGGCAGTAGCAGCAGCATCCTCATCATCACTACTGTCATCCTCTTCAATCCGAATGTGCTTTCCGGCCTTGGAGTAGATGAAGCTGTCGCGGACTGTGCATCCCATATTCTTCAGCGAGGAGACAGTAATGATATCCTTTGGCCCAATATCCTGACCCTCAGAGGCAGGGAGAGGTACTCGAAAGTGCTGGAGTATGAGCATGATGAGCATCCCGTAAGGAAGACACCCGGAGTCACTCGCTTCGCCATTTATCATGTTGGCGAGTAGCAGGGGGTATATATTGAAGTGGTGCCCAGTTTTAAAGCACCAAATCAATAGTATCTATCTTAGATAGATACCCCCGACTCCTTAGTCTTGAGTGGATGGTCCAACTCACGATGAGGTTGAACAATTTCGAGTCTAGGGGTATGTCACTACATGTATGAAATGTAATGAGTCGGTACACATAGTTAGGGTCGTCCCTAACTATCTAGCATGCCTCCTCAACCTTGAAATTGTCTGGCCACCAATCAGACTCCATTGGATCCCTCCAACAAGGATTCTCAAAATACTCATCAAGAGGTCAGTATTGACCTCAAACTCCACACCCATGACACTGGTTCTAAACCTCAGAGCCAATGGACTGGGTTTCACCAAGTTCGCATAGAACTGGTGAATCAGTCTGGGGTAGTACTTCTCATGTACCTTGACCAGTGGGGTCAAGTGTATGGCCTCGAATGCAGGTAATATGTCAAAATTACCATGATGAATAGAGTCAAAATCGATAACTCTATCCGTCATGATTTTCTTGTGACGGATAACGGAGTTATACCTGGTCTTTGCCGCTGGGCTGGAGAACAGAGTGTCGTCAAGCTCTATTCTGGGATTTTCGCTGGATGAGCCCGCCACTCCTTTGCCCCTTGAATTCGAAATAGTGGATTTGGTGGACCTTGGTCTTGTAGGCGTATTTGGTCCCCCAGTGGTGTATTTTACACGGATTATATCGGTCATTTTGGTAGAAATGTGAGTTTTAGGAAAAAAAATGTTTTGAGTGGAAATGGGAGATTTCAATCGTAGAAAGTTGAAATAGATGTGTGGGAAGAGTAGATCGATGTGTTTTGTGAGTGTTTTGAAGGTTTTTGGATCAAAATGGTGAGATTTTGTAGAGATAGAAAGCTAGGGTTTTTGAAAATGGCATGAAAATCTGGAAAAAATGAAGAGACTATTTATAGAATCGCGTATCATTTATGTGTTTTACAAGGCTATTTATAGGGTCTTTATGGTGTCTCGAAACCCTAATTTCCTATTTGGAGTCTGGAGACTTCTTTCCATATCTAGCTCTGCCGCCTCTGGAGTGATTGCACTTGAGCGTATGCGGGATGTGCTCGAGTGCAAGTGTGCGCTCGAGCCTTCTTTAAGTGCGCTAGTGCTCTTGTGCGCTCGATCTTAAGCGAGGTGCACTTGAGCGCACCTTGCTGGATGGCAGAACTTGACTTTTGCTCATGAAACCTCCAAATTATCATCTTTTTGTCCAAGTCCTGTGAAAAACACATAAAACACGAAAATGAAGTAGAAACTACTAAAATGTATAAATAAGGAGTCTAACAAGTGTAAATTAAGGGGCTTAAATATGACTATTTAAGCACTTATCACACCCCCAAACTTACATATTGCTAGTCCCTTAGCAATACAAAACTAACGACTATGTTAGACAAAACTAAACCATGATAAACGTTCATGAGTAAGCTTATAATAAAAACACATTTTTGTATTGAAAAAAGATTTTCAAAAGTTCATGTTACTTACCTAAGGTGGGTGATGAGAGTCATAAAATGCACCTCAACTGTGGTTAATTGTTAGCATTTTATGATTGATCTCGGTCTTTATTGCGCTTTTACATATTAATAACTCTAAAGTGATATTATTGGACCACTGACTTATTTCAATGTATTTTCAAGTACTTTGAGTTCAAGAAAAAACAATTGTTGTTTAAAGCACCAAGAGCCCACACTCCCGGAGATACAAGATGGACTGCTGCCTGCATTGCGATCGAGCGCACAAACAGTGCGATCGATCGCACATCCCACATCGATTAAATTACTCTGCAAGCAGTGCGATCGAGCACAACAGCAGGACGATCGAGCGCACGTCCCATATCGACCAAGATTCGCTTCAGTGCGCATGCGATCGAGCGCACTAACCTGCGATCGAGCGCACCCGGACGATATCCCACATCGGATGGTTAACACATAGCACTCCAAGCGTTTGCCTATATAAGACCTCCTCTGCTTCGGCTTTTGAAACTAATAAATCGGGGATGAATCCAGAGGGCCTTTAGGAGCAATCCAGAGGGCTTTTAGGAGAAACCTGAAGTTTAAAGTTTGAGGGTCGGGAGAGATGATCGTCGGGAGGCCGGAGGCAACTCGAGGACGCATGAGCCCCATGACCGGCTAGTCTCCAAGCAAGGCGAAGGGATGAATCCCTAGGTGTAGTTGTTCTTATTTTCCTTTATTTGATTCGGTTGTAGTTGGAATTATTTTCATTAAATATTGTTATGTTTTATTCTTAATTTAATTAGTAGATTTATTATAACTCCGGTGGTTGCATGCTTCTTTTCTATATAAGTTCAGTCAGGCTTTTCTTATGTGTACCTGTTTGGGTGTGATTGAGTCCGGTAGATCTCTTTTATAGATTTGTCCATTGCTACAGTATCATCATTTTAGATATATCATCGTCTTTTGATAATTTATAAGTTAGGTCATGTGTGTTAGAAAGCAAAGAATAATTCATAGTGATTACATTAGGATTTATAAATGCACTTTAATTGAATATTTTCCGATTGCCTGTTTGGGATGTGAAACTTGCAATCAAGATAAAAACAATTGAATCAAGTTAGGATTAGGGCAACGAACCTAGGGAGGATTCTTGGAACCTTGTTGTCATTTTTATTTTAAACTTATTTACAAAATTACCCTTTCTTCAAAACAACTCAGATTTTATCCTTTTAATCTTTTATCGTTTGTGTTGAGGGTTACACCTTCTGTTATATTAACTTGTTTCCCTGTGGAATCGACACCCTAAAACTGTACTACAATAACCGCGTTATGTTTTGGGCGTAATCAAATTTTGGCGCCGTTGCCGGGGATACGCGCTTAAGTACAAAGAAGCTTATCAACTTTGAGTGTGACGGTAAAAAATAAAAATAAAAAAATAAAAACAAAAATAAAAAAATAAAAATAAAAAAAAAGAGAAAAAAAAAATTCTTGTTTTGTTTCTTTTATTTCCTCTCTGATTCATTTGGTGCATGCTTAGACAAGAGATCTGCGAGGTAGATTCATTAGAGGACCTGAGCTAGAATTACCCTCTCCTTCTGAGTCTGATAGTGAAACCTCGCCTAGATCAACCCATAGAGAAAACCCAAGTGAGAATCTAGAGGATTTTGTTAACATGGCCGATAACTATAATGAGAATGTTGCTAGGACACTTCAGGATTACCTCCACCCTACACGCACAGCCATACCATCATGCATCATGTTTCTAGCCAATACTCGTCATCAAGATCTTAAACCAGGGATGATTCAATTACTCCCTATATTCCATGGCTTGGATAACGAAAACCCATATGTGCACATTAGAGAGTTTGAGGAAGTAGTTGCGACTTTTCATAGTCAAAACAAAACTCATGAAATTATGAAACTTAAGTTCTTTCCTTTCGCTTTGAAGGATAGAGTTGAGAGTTGGCTATACTCATTTAGACCACGATCTATTGGGTCGCGGACTGAGATGACTCGGATTTTTTTTAATAAACACTTTCCCCAACATAAGACCAATGCTTTAAAAAAGCAAATCTCCACCTTTGCACAAAAGAACAGCGAGACTTTGTATCAGTCTTAGGAGAGATTTAAAGAGTTATTGAGTATGTGCCCTCACCATGGGTATGAGAGTTGGCACTTAGTGAGCTATTTCTATGAGGGACTTACCTATAGAGAGCGCCAATTCGTAGAGATGATGTGTAATGGTGGGTTTTTAGAGAAAGATCCTGATGAGGCCATAGAGTACCTCAATGAGCTTGCTGAAAAAGCTCACACTTGGACTGGACCTAGTGCTACTGAAAGCACAAATAGGTCACGACCTATAGGGCACCCAAATGGTGGTGGAATTTACCACATTAGGGAAGAGGATAACCTTAGAGCCAAGGTCGAGATGCTCACTAGAGAGTTTGATGCATTTAAAACTAAGGGCTCAAAGCAAACACATGTGGCTAATCATGCCAAGTCTTTAGAGCCGTGCTTTGTGTGTGGCGGGGTAGATCATCTCGCCAAAGAGTGCCCCACATTTTTTGATATGAGAGGGGCGTATGAGGAACAATGTAATGCCTTAGGCATGTACAAGAGGTCTCCTACACCTTTCTCTAACACTTATAACCCGGGGTGACGAAATCACCCCAACTTCAGTTAGAAATCTGAAAACCAGCATGCACAACCCCCTAGATCATCCCCTGCACCTTATCATGCAACCTCATCCTCTAGGAACTTGCTAGAAGACACCTTACAGGCCTTTATAGAGGCACAAGGTAAGACAAACCAAAGGTTTGAGGCATTATTTACGCAGGTGATGGAAGAGCATAAAGAAATTAAGAGCCAAGTGTCCAAATTGATAAGCTACTTGAGTGTGACTGAGCAAGGTAAGTTCCCTTCTCAAGCTCAGTCCACACCCCATGGTCAACACCTAGCACAAAAGAATTTGGAAGAGGTGAATGCCATTGAGACACTTGGTGGTAAATCAGTACACATCCCAACAACGAAAAAATCAGAGGATGTGGCTAAAAGCCATCAAGTACAAGCATACATGATGGACTCGTTCATGGAAAAGGTCCAGCACCTTAATCCATTAGAGTCCACCTTCACCCATGGCTTCACCAAAGCATATATCGAGCCAGCATTTGTGGATGTTACTGATGACATCCTGAAGGCCCCCCAAAAGCATAGAGGCACCGAATTTGGCAGTGCAGCAGCGGCGGATGCATTCAACCTATGCTTTTCGAGGAGGGACTAAGAGCGTCTGGCTGAAGACGTAAAACTTAGCGCTCGTGGGAGGCAGCCCACAACGTATCCTTTTACTTTTACTGTTTTTCATATTTCTTTTTCTTGTTTATTATTATTATTTTGCTGTTTTCCAATTTTACTTTAGTATTTATTTTTCAGGGATAAATAAACGAAGCAGTTTAAATGATCGTGCACAACTTTCAACTCCACGCACTGTTGGTTAAAAAGGGAGTTTCCTTAACTTTTGCTTTTTTATTGAGGACAATGCTTATCTTAAGTTGAGGGTGGAAGATATACATTTCTTATTGCATATCATTGAACTGCTTGGTGCCATCTTTGTTTTATGTTTAGCATGCTTTGTGTTAGCTTTAGAGTCAATTTACATGTCAATGATATAAAACTTAATTGAGATAGCATATAGCATTCAGAAGTAGTTAAATCTTGCTTCGGTTTGAAATTAATTTAAGTATCAATCTTGATCTGGTTTGAGACTCTAGTTTGTGGTAAGATTGTATGATTAGTCTTAAACATTTAGAAAAGTTTTATGTGTGATTATTTTGTGAATATTTTTGCGGTCTCGACAAGCTCTAGAACTTACTTGATAACCACTTGAGGCGAATTCCTAGAATGCACACTACTTAGGATATGATATAGGCCATTTTTGAACCGTTTGAGCCTGTCAAACCTACCATTGCTATATTTATCACTAGTCACCTATTTGAGCATTTTTCTTGAAAAGAAAAATTGAGCCTTGTTTCTTTCAATAAACCATTTACTTACCTTTATGAGCCTAAAAATATTTTTATCCTTACATTTCTTTTAAAAGAACTTAGTTATACACATGTTGTGAGAAGCACTTAAAAGGACTAAGGGTGGAAATATGAAAAAAAAAATATCACTACCGCAACCCAAGTACATTAAAGGAGATAAGTTGGGGGTTGTGGAAAAGATAAGAAAAAAAAATGATGAAAAAGTAGGTGAATGATTATGTGCCAAAATAAAAAAAAATGAATTATGGCAAAGAAAGAAGAAAGAAAGAAGAAAGAAAGAAAAAGAAAAGAAAAAAAAAATGGTGATTTGTTGAAAGAAATGCTCGAAAAATGGTTGAAAGAGTTGGGTATGGAAGTAAAGGTTATCAAGTGCTTAAAGTGATTGTGTTTAAAGCTAAGAGATTGAGTTCTTTTACTTGTGAATCTTTCCCATTCTTCCTTAGCCTTTACCTTAGCCTAACGTTACAAGCTTATTAAAGACCTTTTGATCCAATGTAGTGTGATTTTTCTACAATAGTGGAGAGTGGTTTGAAATGTAAGCATATGGAGCTTGTTTTTGTGATTGACGTCACGCTATTTATTATGTTTTTAGAGACCAAGATTTGTATTCATGAATGTTATGCATAAAATCATCTGAATGTTTGGATTAATGGATTGTGGTAAGATGGATGTTAAGATTCAATAACGATTTTAAGATTGATGTTTGAATTACTTTTGGATTTGGGTGAAATTTAATGATTCTTTGTGCCGTGTGTTGTGTGCAAATTTTGAGACAAAATGTGAATTACTCTTGGTTAACACTAATATTGCTTTTCATTTACTTTAATTCCCAGCATAGAATTCATCTCTTATTTTCGCTTGAATTGCTAGGGACTAGCAATAAGCTAGTTGGGGGTTGTGATGAGAGTCATAAAATGCACCTCAACAGTGGTTAATTGTTAGCATTTTATGATTGATCTCGGTCTTTATTGCGCTTTTACATATTAATAACTCTAAAGTGATATTATTGGACCACTGACTTATTTCAGTGTATTTTCAGGTACTTTGAGTTCAAGAAAAAGCAATCATTGTTTAAAGCACCAAGAGCCCACACTCCCAGAGATACAAGATGGACTGCTGCCTGCATTGCGATCGAGCGCACAAGCAGTGTGATCGATCGCACATCCCACATCAATTAAACTACTCTGCAAGCAGTGCGATCGAGCACAATAGCAGGACGATCGAGCGCACGTCCCACATCGACCAAGATTCACTTCAGCGCACATGCGATCAAGCACACTAACCTGTGATCGAGTGCAAGTGCGATCAAGCGCACTAGAGCTGCGATCGAGCGCACTCGGACAGTATCCCACATCGGATGGTTAACACACAGCACTCCGGGCGTTTGCTTATATAAGACCTCATCTGCTTCAGCTTTTGAAACTAATAAATCGGGGATGAATCCAGAGGGCCTTTAGGAGTAATCCAGAGGGCCTTTAGGAGGAACCCGAAGTTTAAAGTTTGAAGGTCGGGAGAGATGATCGTCGGGAGGCTGGAGGCAACTCGAGGACGCATGAGCCCCATGACCGGCTAGTCTCCAAGCAAGGCGAAGGGATGAATCCCTAGGTGTAGTTGTTCTTATTTTCCTTTATTTGATTCGGTTGTAGTTGGAATTATTTTCATTAAACATTGTTATGTTTTATTCTTAATTTAATTAGTAGATTTATTATAACTCCGGTGGTTGCATGCTTCTTTTTCATATAAGTTCAGTCAGGCTTTTCTTATGTGTACCTGTTTGGGTGTGATTGAGTCCGGTAGATCTCTTTTATAGATTTTTCCATTGCTGCGGTATCGTCATTTTAGATATATCGTCGTCTCTTGATAATTTATAAGTTAGGTCATGTGTGCTAGAAAGCAAAGAATAATTCATAGCGATTACATTAGGATTTATGAATGCGCTTTAATTGAATATTTTCCGATTGCCTGTTTGGGATGTGAAACTTGCAATCGAGATAAAAACAATTAAATCAAGTTAGGATTAGGGCAACGAACCTAGGGAGGATTCTCGGAACCTTGTTGTCATTTTTATTTTAAACTTATTTACAAAATTACCCTTTCTTCAAAACAACTCAGATTTTATCCTTTTAATCTCTTATCGTTTGTGTTGAGGTTTACACCTTCTATTGTACGTAACTTGTTTCCCTGTGGAATCGACACCCCAAAACTGTACTACAATAACCGCATTATATTTTGGGCGTAATCAAATTTTGGAGGCATCGCGAGTTCGATTAGTGTGTGATGAACTAGCACATATAAGACGGGGTTTCCACATAATATTAGTGTATAGGGTTTCGGTGCCCAAACCTTTATCGAATTTCTTATTAAAGAGAACAAAATGGTATAATACTTGCTTCTTATTTCTTTTTCTTTTATCATACTATCTTTGCCATGTTGAGTTCCATCGAGCTTTCTATTTGACCCTTGTAACGAGTGTTTGGCCAATGACTCTCAAATCAGATGGTTTTGGGGCATTAGGTGTAAAGACACCCCTAAGGACTTACTAACCCAAGTCAAAAAGGCTACGGAACTAATAGGTTTTTAATGCTTCTAAATGAAATTCCCACCTTTTGACGTGAACACTCAATGCTTACTGAGGCAAGAGGCCCAGTTACTCAGTGGAAAGTTTTTAATGATCACTTAGAAGCTTTCAATTTTCTTTTTGCATGATGAATATTTTTCTTATGCCAAAGTGTTCTTTTTAACAAGCTATCTGATTACAGTTAGGTTATGGAAACATATACAAGAGAATTATATATCACACCCCACACAAATGCGTGCTAAATGTACTTGTGCAAATTTGGATCAAACTCGTGAATTCTTAGGTGCCTTGAGGTAGGTAACTAACTTTGTAAAATTCCTAATACAAGACTATGCATTCTAGTTTTTAAGCTTACTAATGAAGTGTTATCAAATTTTTAAATCAACCAAAATTTTTGTTTACCAAAAGAACATGCATTTATCTCTCCTAAAAAAAAATTGGGACTTAGTGTGTGAATGTGTTTCAAATGTGTGTGTAATAGTGTCTAGTATCTCCCACTATCCCCAAACTTAAAATACACATTGCCCCCAATGTGTGCGTGGCATGGAAATATCTGAGATGGAGAACTAGGTTGCTTGCTTGCTTGTACACGCCCCCAAACTTGAACTGGATGCACGCACTAAGTACCTAACAAAGAAAAATAAACGTTGTTCCGGAAAACAAAATATAAATAATAGATATGTGAATATAAGTATAAATAAATGAAAAGTACTAAAATGAAAATGATATGTCTGGGGTAACCCCCATGAGCGCTAAGTTTTACGTTTTCAGCCAGACGGGGTATCCTCTCACTACTGATCATCTGTGGGTGCAGTCGAGGAGGTATCGGGTGCAGGAGTGTAGCTTCTGGGGTAACTGTGCTTGATCGCAAGGGGTATATGCGCTCGATCGTACTACATCAAATAGTGTCGTTATGTGCTATAGAAATTGGAATTTCAAATGGATCAAGTGTCCGAGGATCAACTATATATTGTACAGTTTGAAGTGTTAAATCCTTGTCCCGAGGAGGTATGGTGAGCTCGAGGTATGGCTTGACTCGGTGTCCATTGACTGTAAATGTCTGGTTACTATTGGAGCTATGAATCTCTAAAGCCCCATGTGGAAAGACCTTGGTAACCACATACGGTCCAGCCCAACGGGACTTGAGTTTTCCTGGAAATAGTGTCAATCTTGAATTGTAGAGTAGCACCTTCTGTCCAACTTGAAACTCTTTTTGCACTAGTTGTTTGTCATGATAGGCCTTTACCCTTTCCTTGTAAAGTTTGGCATTCTTATAAGCGTCATACTGTAATTCTTCCAGCTCATTTAAGTGCAGTCTTCTCTTTTCACCTGCTTGTTTCATATCGAAGTTGAATTGTTTAATTGCCCAATATGCTCGATGTTCTAGCTCTACGAGTAGATGGCATGCTTTGCTAAAGACTAAGCGGTATGGGACATCCCAATTGGTGTCTTATAAGCTGTCTGGTATGCCCACAGAGCATTGTTGAGTCGTAAAGACCAGTCCTTCCGACTAGGATTCACTGTTCTCTCCAAGATGCTTTGGTTTCTCGGTTATTGATCTCCACTTGGCCACTAGTCTAGGGGTGATATGGGGTGCCAACCTTATGGGTGATTCCATATTTTCTGATGAGTGCAGCAAAAGAATGATGATGGAAGTGGCTGCCTCCGTCACTGATGATCGCTCTTGGTGTGCCGAACCGGGTAAAAATGTTATCCTGTAGAAACTTCAACACCACTTTGTGATCATTAGTCTTTGCGGGGACTGCCTCGACCCATTTAGACACATAATCCACACCCATAAGAATATATAAATTGCCAAAGGAATTGGGGAAGGGACCCATGAAATCAATGCCCCATACATCGAAAAGTTATACTATGTGGATATTTTGTAGGGGCATTTGGTTTCGGGATGATACATTACCTGTTCGTTGACATCTATCACAGGAACTGCAGAATGTGAAGGTATCTTTAAATAGATTAGGCCAATAAAAACCGGATTGTAGTACCTTAAGTGCTGTTTTCTTGGCCCTAAAATGTCCTCCACAAGCAAACTGGTGGCAATGTTGTAATAAGCTCAAATGCTCCTTTCCCGAGACACACCGTCGAATGATCTGATCGGGACATAATTTGAAAAGGTAGGGATCGTCCCAATAGTAGTATTGAGACATGGATATTAACCACTTCTTCCCTTGTGTTGTCATACCTGGGGGAAAAACTTTAGCAGTTAGATAATTGACAATATCAGCATACCATAGGAGTTTTACCTCTAGTGCGAACAATTACTCATCAGGGAAGTTCTCATTTAAGGGTAACTCATTTGTATCATTCTCATAGGGTAGTCTTGATAAGTGATCTGCAACCACATTCTTACTGCCTATCTTGTCTTTGATTTCCAAATTGAATTTTTGCAATAGGAGCACCCATCTGATTAACCTAGGCTTTGCATCTTTTTTAGAAAACAGATATCTGAAAGCAGCATGGTCAGTGTAAACAATAACTTTAGAGCCAATAAGATATGATCTAAAATTCTCTAAAGCAAAAATAACAGCTAATAATTCTTTTTCAATAGTAGAGTAATTAAGCTGAGCATCATTTAAAGTTCTAAAAGCATAGTAAATAGCATGAGGTACCTTATTGACTCTTTGACCTAGGACAGCTCCCAAGGAAAAATCAATAGCATAACACATTAATTTGAATGGAAGACTCCAATCCGGTGCCATCATTATTGGGGTGGAGGTTAGAATATCCTTCAGTGTGTTTAAAGCTATCATACAGTTATCAGTCCACTCGAATTTGGTATCTTTAGCTAATAATGCACACAGAGGTCTTAAAATCTTGGAGAAGTCCTTGATGAATCTTCTATAAAAACTGACATGCTCGAGAAAGCTTCTAACACCCTTGACTGTGAGAGGGGGAGGTAGCTTTGAAATAATGTCTATTTTAGCTTTGTCTACCTCAATACCTCTGTTGGAGATTGAGTGACCCAACACAATGCCTTGTTGAACCATGAAGTGACATTTCTCCCAATTTAGCACTAAGTTACTTTCTTCACATCTCTTTAGGGCGCTCTCCAAATAATTTAGACATTCATCAAAATTGGAACCAAAAACATTGAAGTCATCCATGAATACCTCAATTTATTTCTCCACCATGTTGGAGAATATGCTCATCATACATCTTTGAAAAGTGGCTGGTGCATTGCATAATCTAAATGGCATCCTCCGATAAGCGAATGGACCAAAAGAGCATGTGAAGATAGTCTTTTCTTGATCTTCAGGTGCTATGGCAATCTGGTTGTATCCATTGTACCCATCCAAAAAGTAATAGTAGCTGTGGCCAGCTAATCTTTCTAACATTTGATCAATGAATGGTAAGGGGAAATGATCTTTTCTAGTAACCTTGTTTAATTTTTGATAGTCAATACATACTTTCTAACCAGTTGTTTTTCTTTGGGTATGAGCTCTTTATCTTCATTCTTCACTATTGTGATCCCACTCTTTTTAGGAACAACTTGAACCGAGCTTACCCATTTACTGTCGAAGATAGGGTAGATAATGCCAACTCTAAGAGTTTTAATATCTCGACCTTTACTACCTCTTTCATGTGTGGGTTAAGTCTTCTTTGAGCATCTTAAGTGGGTGTTGCTTCATCCTCAAGGTAGATATTATGCATGCACTTGGACAGAGTTATTCCCTTAATGTCAGTAATGGTCCATCCAATGGCGGATCTATGCTCCCATAGAACTCTTAATAATTTGTCTTTTTCTCCAAGACTCAAATTAGCAGCCACAATTACTAGTAATGTTTTCTTCTCTCCTAAGTAGGCATAAGTTAAATGTTATGGCAGTTGCTTTAACTCCAAAGTTGGTGCCTGGATAATAGAAGGAAGAAGAGTAGTATTAGTAGGCATGAGAGTTTCAAATGGAGGAGCATACTTACTTGAATGTTTTGGAGAAGCCTCAAGGAGATGCACAGCTTTCATGATGCAATTAGTGACATCTTTCGGTTCTTACTCAATATCCACAGTTGTAAGGCTATGGGTAAGAGTAGTCTCCAAGGGATCGATGTGCTGGACCTGAAAAGCTTGCTCAACAAAATTGTGTATCATACATATATTAATGCATTCCATATCATCTTGAGGTAATCTTAATGCATCAAATATTTTAAATTCTATTTTCTCCCCATTCACCTTCATACTTACTGTACATTTTTTTACACAAATATTTGTATCAGTAGTTCTCATGAAGGGTCTTTCTAAAATAATGGGTAAGGGTATTGGCATAGGGCATTCCTCCATATCTAACACAATGAAATCCGCAGGTAGAATGGACTCACCTACCTTCACTAGGACATCCTTAAGAATACCCCTAGGTCTTTTTATATTTCAATCTGCCAACTGTAATGTAATGGAAGTTGGTTGAAGCTCCCTCAATCCCAAGTTTTCAAATACTGTGTATGGTAGTAAATTTACGCTCGCTCTCAAATCTAGTAATGCTCGCTCGAATAACTGATCACCTATCCTACAGAGAATAGTGAAACTACCCGAATCCTTTAGTTTTGGTGGGAGTTTTCTTAATAGCACAACACTTACCTCTTCAGTTAGGGCTACAGTCTCATGTTCTTGAAACTTTCTTTTATGAGTGCAACAATCCTTTAAAAATTTAGCATAAGCGGGTATCTGTTGAATTGCATATAACAAATGAATGTTTATTTCAACTTTTCGCAGGGTTTCAAAAATATCAAGTAATTTATTCTCTTCCTTTGTTTTACTAACCTTTGTGGGAAGGGTGGTGCATTCACCTTCTCCGTCTCACTCACCTTTGATGCTGTTGCCGATTCATCGGACCCTATCACCTTACCATTTCTGAGGGTCGTGACAGCTTTTAGTTGTTGATGTCCCCCAAGGTGTGGAGCTGGAATCTCTCTTTGCTGTCTATCACTTAGCTCTTTAGCTAATTGTCCCATTTGTATTTCTAACCTTTGGATGGTTTTTTCATGTTTTGTTGTGGTTTGCCTTAGTTCGGTCCGAAACTGTCTTTCTTCTGCCATGAACTGATCTTGTGAATTCATGATTTGTCGCTGCTGAGATGCTAGTTCCCTCACAAGACTTTCGAGATCATTCTTCTTTGGTTCAGGAGCAGGTTTGGCTGTTGGTTGGAAGTTGCTTTACTGCCCTTGACTGTTTTGGTTGTTGCTCCATGAGAAATTTGGGTGATTCCGCCATCTAGGGTTGTATGTGTTAGCATAAGGGTTGTTCTTCGATGGATAATTATTTGGTCCCACAAAGTTGGCTTGCTCATGATCTGCAGATGAATACAAGGGACATGTATCAGTATTATGATCAAATTGTGAGCAAATGGCACATACCTGGAGTGGTGTAATTAGTGGGTTCGTTGAGGTGTTCTGAGCAGCCATAGCTTTAACCAATAGATCAAGTTTCCTCTCCATAGCAGCCATTTGAGGAGATGATCCTCCATTTAAGCTTACCTCATATATACCTTTACTTTTGGTTATATGTCTACTTCGAGAGGAGAACTACTGCGTGTGTTCACTTAGGGTTTCGAAGAGTTCCATAGCCTCTTCACTGCTTTTCTCCATCAGCACTCCTCCACAACCTGAATCCACAATATTTTTGCTAGAATCACTGAAACCTTCATAGAAAGCTAGTACCAGTTCATCTTAGGGTAGGTTGTGGTGTGGGCACTTGAGTAGTAGCTTGTTGAAGTGTCCCCAGGCCTCGAAGAATAGATCACCATCCTTTTGTTGGAAGAATTGAATTTCTTTTCTCATTTGCCTCGTCTTTTGGGCTGGGAAGAACTTCCTTAGGAATTTGCTAGCCAACTTCTCCCAAGTATGGATGGAAACTACAGGAAAAGAATTAACCTTATTCCTTCTTGGTCTAAGCCTCGAATGTGATGGAATTTGCAGAGGTCGAAGAACTCTCGAAGGTGCAAATGTGGATCCTCATTAGGTTTACCTCTAAAGTGAGTCAGTGCACTGAGTATCTGCGGAGATATGTAGTAGTTTCCTTCCACCTCAGGTTGATACGCAATGCATGATGGTTGATCGAGGTTCTGCGGGATGAAGGATTGCTTCATCGGCCTCCGTTTAGGTGGTTGCTGTTTAGTTATCTGTTTTGCCATTGGTGTGTCTTCCTCAATTCCTCCTTCTACCTCTTCCAAATTGTCTCTAAGCCATTGTTGGATAGTCCTCTCTAGCTCGGGATCAAGGGGAAGGAATGACAGATGCTTGGATCGACGTCCATGCATGAACTGGTGGTAGTTACGTGAGTGCAGTAGTCAAACACTGCTGCTCGGATGACTCTCTGCATCAATTGTGCTCGATCGCACTAGAGGGTGTGCTAAATCGCAAGTGGCACAGAAAGCTCTCCTGGAGTACCTGAAATAGAGAAAAAGAAAATTGATTAGGGTTTTGATGAAAAGAAAAAATAAGATAAAAACAATAATTAAGAATGAAATAGATTAAAAAGGAAATAACAATAATTAAACTAAATAAAAAATTAATTCTAAAAAGAAATTTAGTGCAATCCACGACAACGGCGCCAAAAACTTGTTGGATCGATTATCTACCTAAATAAATATGCAAATAACCATCCTAGTTTTACTTGCAAGTGCAAAAGGTCTGTGGTAGCATAGTATGCAAGTGCGAGATCATTTCCATAGAGATTGGTGAATTCTGTTTTAGAATTAGTTTCTTCAAGTTAAAAAGAGAAACGGCAAACTTGATTGTGAGTAAATAACAATAATGAGAACATAGGACTACGACATCCACCCTAATTATACTTTCCCACTAAATAAAGAGTCAATGCTCTAGCCTTATCATGAATATCTAATGGTTGCCAACCTAAGGGCTTGGTCCACACCTTAGGCTATTGATCTCCCTATGCAATGAGTTAGGAATGGTGTATACTCTAACTCTTTTCTCTTTTAAGGGATTCAGCATGGGTGTATACTGAGTTGTTCCTTAAGAGAGCATGAGGGCTGTGGAGATCGGCAACCACACGGGACCTAGGGCTTGGTCCGCTCTCGATTTCCTATGTTGATTAACCCGTGAATCCGGTGTGGATATCCCTTGTTACTAATGTCGAACCCAAGACTCGGTCATCCAAATTGATTTGACTAACTTATCTATACCACATGCATACGTTGATCAGGCACACACATATGAGGAATTTAAATACAAACATGCATTAATCAAGTTAAATATTCTAACAAGGCTATAGCAAAGATAGTCAATGAATGAACATGTGGAAAAGCATAACTAGGGCTTCAATCGAGCCCTATAGGAGTTTAGTTACACATGCTAAGTAAACTAAACATTTGAAACATAATGAAATAAAAACAGAAAACTAAAACTGAAGAAGACTCAGGAGACAAGTCGTCACTTCATCTCTTAAGCTTGCTACTTCGAATCTAGAACAAAAGGTATCGTTTATGTGTTTTACAGGGCTATTTATAGGGTCTTTATGGTGTCATGAAACCCTAATTTCCTATTTGGAGTCTGGAGACTTCTTTCCATATCTGGCTCTGCCGCCTTTGGAGTGATTGCGCTCAAGCGCGGGTGTGCGCTCGAGCCTTCTTCAAGTGTGCTAGTGCTCTTGTGCACTCGATCTCAAGGGAGGTGAGCTCGAGCGCACCTTGCTGGATTGCAGAACTTGACTTTTGCTCCTAAAAGCTCCAAAGTATCACCTTTTTGTCCATGTCCTGTGAAAAACACATAAAACACGAAAATGAAGTAGAAACTACTAAAATGTATAAATAAGGAGTCTAACAAGTGTAAATTAAGGGGCTTAAATATAACTATTTAAGCACTTATCATTATCACAATGTATTGGTATACTTTTAAGGTTCATACCATAGTCTTCTAGTTGTTGTTTCATCCATAATACTTGGGCACAACAACCCCTAGCTGCTACATATTCCGCCACGACGGTTGATAGTGCAACTGAGTTTTGTTTATTGGAAAACCAAGAGGTTAACATTACACCTAAGAATTGGCATGTTCCACTTGTGCTTTTTCTATCTAACCTACATCCAGCAAAATCAGCATCCAAATATCCTACAAGCTCAAAAGATGAATCTCTAGAGTACCATAATCCTATGGCTTGAGTTCCTTATAGATATCTAAGGATTCTTTTTACAGCAACTACATGTGATTCTTTAGGATTAGATTGAAATCTAGCACACATACATACGCTGAACATTATATCAGGTCTACTTGCAGTCAAATAAAGCAAGGCTCCTATTATGCTTCTATAAGATTTAGTATCTACACATTTACCTCCTTCATCAAGATCAAGCTTTGTCGAGGTGCTCATGGGTGTTCCAAGTGGTTTTGAGCTTTCCATCCCGAACCTCTTTAGTAAGTCCTTAGAATACTTTGATTGATTTATGAAGATGCCTCCTTTTAGTTGTTTTATTTGAAGTCCAAGGAAGTAGGTAAGCTCTCCCATCATGCTCATTTCAAATTCACCTTGCATGCACTTGGCAAACTCTTGACACATAGATTCATTAGTAACACCAAACATAATATCATCAACATATATTTGGACAAGCAAAGTGTCATTTTTTTTGAGTTTTTATGAAGAGGGTTATGTCTATCTTACCTCTTACAAAGTTATTGTCAATAAAAAATTTACTTAGTCTTTCATACCATGCCCTTGGAGCTTGCTTCAACCCATATAGAGCGTTAGAAAGCTTGTAGACATGATTTGGAAGACTAGGATTTTCAAATCTAAGAGGTTGTTCAACATAAACCTCTTCATCTATAAATCCATTTAAGAAGGCACTCTTTACATCTATTTGAAATAATTTAAACTTATTAAAACATGCAAAGGCAAACAACATTCGAATAACTTCTAATCTAGCTACATGAGCATATGTCTCATCAAAGTCTATTCCTTCTTCTTGATTGTATCCCTTAGCAACTAGTCTAGCCTTGTTTCTAGTTACTATCCCATTTTCATCCATCTTATTTCTAAATACCCATTTAGTTCCAATTATTGTATGATTCTTAGGTCTAAGAACTAGATTCCATACATTGTTCCTTTCAAATTGATTTATTTCTTCTTGCATTGCAATTATCCAATCATTATCCTTTTCAGCTTCTATAAATGTCTTAGGTTCTACTTGAGACAAATAAGCTATATAATTACAAATATTTCTAATAGAGGAACGAGTTCTTACCCCTTGTGAAGGATCACCAATCACTTGATCAATCGGGTGATAATTTACATACCTCCAATCTTTGGGAAGACTTTCCTCTTGTCGACTTGTAGATTGTTGGTCTACTTTGAGAGTTTCCATCTCTCCATTTGTTTGAGGTGGACTCTCCGTTTGGTTGACAATGGGAGTAGGAGTTTCCGTTCTTGGAATAAAATCTGCATCATCATTAAAAGAAACTTCTCTACTACTAATTGGGTTAGATTCATCAAGAGTTACATGTACGGATTCTTCCACCACTAGAGTTCTCTTGTTGAAAACTCTATAAGCCTTACTAGAGGTTGAATATCCTAAAATATTCCTTCATCGGTCTTAGAGTCAAATTTACCCAAGTTAGTTTTATTGTTATTTAGGATGAAGTATTTACAACCAAAAGTACAAAAATATGAGATATTAGACTTTCTACCTTTCTATAATTCATACGGAGTTTTATCAAGCATAGGCCTAAGTAAAATTCTATTCAAGATATAGCAAGAAATGTTTACTGCTTCAGCCTAAAAGTATTTTGCTAAACTATTTTCATAAAGCATTGTTCTTGCAAATTCTTCTAGAACTCTATTTTTCCTTTCAACAACTCCATTTTATTGAGGAGTTCTAGGAGCTGAAAAGTTGTGATCAATTCCATTTTCATCACAAAATTTTGAAAAGCTTTGGTTTTCAAATTCTTTTCCATGATCACTTCTAATGCTTGAGATACAAATCCCTTTTTCATTTTGAACATTTTTGCAAAAGTTTTCAAATCCTTTGAAAGCTTAATCCTTGTAAGCAATAAAAATAACAAAGGTATATCTTGAATAGTCATCAACAATAACAAGAGCATATTGATGGCCACCTAGACTAATGGTACTTATTGGACCAAATAAGTCCATATGCAAAAGTTCCAAAGGTCTAGTAGTTGAGACTACATTCTTTGATTTTAAAGAAATCCTAGTTTGTTTTCCCATTTGACAAGCATCACATACTTTATCTTTTTCAAAATTGATTTTGGGAAGTCCAATGACTAAATCTTTTCTTGAAATGATTTTCAGCATGTTCATGTTCACATGACCAAGCCTTCTATGCCATAGCCATGGATTTTCACTAATGGCAGGAAAACATTTTTCATTTTTGGAATGCAAAGATTTCAAATCAACTATATAGATATTTTCATGTCTATGGCCAACAAATTTAATCTTGTTACTCTTGATGTCTATAACTAGATAATGAGAGGTCTCAAATGTGACTTTGTTGCCTTTGTCACAAAGTTGACTGATACTTAGTAAATTTGGCTTAAGGCCTTGTACTAGCAATACATTATCTATGGTTGAGAAATCATTACCAACTTTTCCATGCTCGATGATCTTTATTTTTGTGTTGTCTCTAATGGTGACAAGTCCACCATCTCTTAGAGTTAGCTCCTTAAACACACTTTTATCACCGGTCATGTGTTTTGAGCATCCACTATCAAGGTACCAACAGTTACCTTTCTCCTTGGTGTGGAGACATATCTACATCACACAAGGATACACAATTGCGTTTTTAGGTACCCAAAATTTCTTGGGTCGTTTGGGGTTAGTCCTTGAAAATATGGTTCTTTTTGGGACCCATACCTTCTTAA